>CASBWL010000040.1:0-1200000 GCA_949130495.1 Sambucus nigra
ACTTCAAGACTTTAATCAGTTTTTCCCTATCGAAATGAGAAGGCTCTTTCTTTTTTGATCGAGCTGGACAAAAACACAAGAAAGTCATCATGAGTAACAACCTCAATGAATAAAATCAAAACTATAAAGCAAAAAGACAAAGTTAACTTATATTCGTTCTTCTCTTCGGGCACAAAAACCCTAGGTATTCTTAACCCTCGGGAATGGGTGGGTGTTGCCAATTCCTCGCAATGAAGCCCTGATTCCAATCTCACTTATTGTAATCAGGGAGGTTAACAACCAGACTTTATTGACTTTTTTGCCTTCAAGTAGAAACCCAATCAGTTGTGTGGGACCACGAATAACAGTTCCTAAGCTATGGGATCCCTATGGACCCCATACAGCTTACTGATCGCGCATATGCCATTTACAATCCTCCAAGTGTATGGGTCACATTGGTAAGAAACAACATAGATGTTCAGTATAATTACAAAAATAATTGATTTGGGGGAAAAGTTATGCCCCCTTCAGCTACATTAAAGGTTTGAATCTAGTGTCCACCCTTAATATGGTTGTAACCTGCTGCAGCATCAACACACTCAATGATCACCCATCGGGGAGTCGAATACCATTTCCTAAATTCCCCTACGGTCCTGTCATTTACGATGTACAACATGTATTACCCTAGAGAAATCAATGTAGAAAAGGAGTTTCTCATAGAAACGAAGACACTCAGAAAATGGAGATACTTAGAAAAATGATGGTGTTTAAAGAAATAAAAGAAAGACAATGTTCAGAAAAATGGTGATGAAATAGTAAACTAAAGGATGAAGACGGCTTATAGATGAAGTATGAGAAAGATGAAGCTCCAAGTGTTTTTGAAGAAGTGAAGAATGGGAACGACAATAGAATTTTTTATTAAACATGGTACCGAGTTCGAAATGTCTAATTATTTGGGAATGGAGCCTAAATCTCATTAAATGCAACCGATATTTTATTTTTGAAACATTACTAGTGTATCCTTGATTAATTGAAAAAAATACGGCCATGTCCTTTACGACTCAATGGTTAGAATATATTCAACCAATTCGCAATTCCATCTTGAAGAATTTTCCAAGTGGGATGCAATCTCAAATGATGATCAACCATCTAGTCAGCCAATGACCTAAGCCATCCAACCTCTCAAAACTCTCTGCTCCATCGAAGCCGAAGAGCTTTGGAGAAATTGTAGGGTATAAACCCAATGGCCCAAATAGTACGGATCAAGATGAAGTCCAGATGAATAATTAATGGGTGGATATCGTTACAAGATATAACCCCCAAAGACAAACTCCATATACATCGATCTCGGAGGAGAAAGGCAAAAATCGAGCAGAGACCTAATAAGCAGAATGAATGAGTCCAATACGACTTCATCTCTTTTGTCTATACGAATGTAACCTTCACCCTAGGAAAAAAAAGACATGTAACTTATTATTATCAAATCATAAAGAAGTAATAAGAATGAAAGAAACACCCCGCGGATGTAGGCCATTACCGAACCACGTAAATCCTTGTCTTGTGAGATTGTTTATTTTTTGTTAGACATTAACTGCTTAAGTTTATTGTTTGTTAAATTAATTGCACTCGCATATATAATATTTTTTGTAAGTATTATCTCTAATATCAAGAATAAATAATCAGTTGACCCTTTTTTTAATAAACATGCCAACCTTTATACACTCACATGCATTGAATACCTCACCTCTCACCTAAGTGAAATACTAAGAGGATGTCCCAACCGAAGGGACAAATTATATTAAAAGTTTATATATCTAGATGAATGCGTAAGAAACTACTAATAAAATGCAATCAGGATGTAACTAACTACACATTGTGAGAATATAACCCTAAATACCAATCCCCACAATACCACCCACAAAAGAGTACACAACTCATAACTAATACATGTATCATGACATAGGGTTTATAAATCAAATTTTCCATCACAATACTAAGTATCTCTTTTATATATTCACAATATAATCACATGAAGGTCGTAACCTTAGTGTACACTCTCGTGCTTTCATCAGCAAGTCCATAGGAGTCCCCAACCTAACGAACTTAAGCAAACAAACAAATAAAAAAGGGGAAATCACTACGTAGTAACACCATTGGCTAGTCCCGTACCGAAACTCGCTCGATGCATCGAGTATACCTAAAGTCTCTTTTCATGCAGTGGTGACCTTACTGTATGGATGATCAAACATAAATGCTGAAATGTTGACATTTTTTATTTTCCTCTACATCTTGTATTTTATAATATTGAATTCTATAATATCAAACACACACACACTCTTGCTCAAATATATATTAAATTGCATGTGTGTACAAACAATATTTTTTTTTGGTTTGATAATAAGAGTGATTTTTTTTCTTCAGATTGACGGAGATTTAGCGACTGCGGTGGCATTTCACATGGTGTCTAATTTTGCATCATATCCGTTGTATTTTTTTGTATACGAGATGAAGAGACATGGGCGGTTTATGTTTCTCAGCAGCAAATCATATGCACGACATGTCCTTAGTCTCAGCAGGAGGTTCAACACCATGAGGTATCTCGAGATGAGTGGGATATTCCCTGGGAGTGTCGTACGGGGAATTTCCATCCAAAACGCCATCGAGCGTGCCACGGGATCTGTCGTAGTTGTGAAGGGTTTGCCGAAATCAGGGTATATTAGATTGTTTCAAGTGCAATATTCACTTAATAGTAAATACAAATGTATAAAAACGGACTTGGACCAATTCCAGCATTGCTCCAAGAGTGGATTTATTCATATATGAGTACTTTTATTCGTTTCCAAATTTTGCGCAAATTCATTTTTTTTACTTTCTCTTTTTCAATTTTTAGTTTTTCTACAATGAGAAGTAGGGACGCATCAGTATGAATTTACTTTAATTTTTGCCAAGTCAGTAGATATTTCTGTCATTTCTACACACTCAAAGACGTTATTGAATATTTTCATAGACAATAGAATCATAAAAAGTAATTTTTACATTACATTCAGATGATTTTTGTAATTCATTTAACAAAAAATAACCAAAGACTACAGTTGATAATTTTTTTCCTCTCTAATGAACCTTTTTTCCTAATGTAAACAAAACTTAATTAAAATTTTCCTAATGCAGTTGATAATTTTATTTCCTCTTTATAGTGGGGTGGAATGAGCCTCCGTAGAGGCATATGAATATGTTAGGCATGGGAAACATGAAACACTCGAAATGTGTAACTTAAGCCACCCCATCCCTTGGAACCATTTGGAAAAGTATAAAAACTAAAGCCTACCTTTACTCATCCACATATTTGGCAAACCTCTTTTATCATAAAAAAATAACTTAACACTATATTTCTACCTCGCCTTAAAAATCAATTAAATTCAGGGTATACTTTCAAGAGAATTAACTTAACACTATATTTTATGATTAAATTGATGAAGTGTAAGTAAACTTGAAAATGAATAATTTACATAGTGAATCCCAAAGAGAAGGAAATCTTGATTTTTACCCCAAATATGGTAATTTGTGATGAAAAAGGGACTTTGTTATACAGTATTTTAAATAAAAATTAAATGATGGAAATTGTCATTCCAATTGGAATGCAAACACATCTAAAATGTATAATAATGACTAAACAAAAAAATGTTTTGAAGTGTATAATAAGGGTGACAAGGTGGTATTTACCTTGGGGTTGGCCTTCAGGCCGTGTCAAACGGTTAAAGTAACACTAAAGAAATAAAAGTTGCATTTATGCAAGTAAAGTACGAAAATAAGTCGGGTGTTTTTTATAAAAATGACGGTTGCACTGCAAGTAAATGGACCACATATAAAGTTGATAAAGTGGGTTCATATGGATAGTCCATATATTAGGTTCCTCACACACAAATTCAAATTTTAATCAATTTTTATCTTTATTAGCAATTAAGTGTTCCTATGATTATAAAGTAAAATTAAAATTCTAATCAATCGCACAATCAAAACACGCATGCAAGAAGTATAATTCGTAGGGAAAACAGTTTATTCAGAACTATAGAGAATTTGACAAACACAATCGACTTACTGACTACTTAGAACAACTAAGTATAATGCGTAGACCCTTTTATTTCTTCTACAGAATACAACCCAATTCAGTTTCTCCCACAAGAAGCGGTCTTCCCTAGGTATCCACCGATCATATTTATTTTCCTTCACTAGTAAAACCTTGGATCCACAATTCAGTAGTAGAGATGGACTCTACAAGGGTTGATGAAAGGTGTATGGAAACTAAGGTTTCATAAACTCACAAATCACATAAGGGGATGTATTTTTTGTAAAACAATAAGTGGTTTTAAAAAAAATCAAATATAAGAACTTTTGGAACCGGTATTAAAAAATCAATTTTCACCAAAGTCCTTCAGAAATTCTGAACAAAACAAGTTTTTATAATAACAACAAGAATTTCGAGGTGGCGGGGTCATTCGAGTGAAATTAGATCTTGTTCGGACGAAAATAATAGTTTCATTCAAATGACATCCCATTTTGCTGTAATGAAACCCACTTTTTTTGTTAAAATTGTCTTTTCACGAGCTTTGAACGAGAAATCTTTGTAGAGACACGGATGTCTAGTTTGAATGTCATTTGAAGCTGTTTCAAACGAGAATACACATCTCTTTCGAACGAGATTATTTGAATGAGACCAAAAAAAACTTTTTTCCTTTTAAATTCTTTTTTATTAAAAGCCTCGATTTTAAAAGTAAACATCCCAGAATCTGATTTATATTAATTCATGAAAACGACAAGCTTTATAACTGCATAAAGTGTTGCTGATGAATCCATAAATGGAGCTCGATTACTAACGTATCTTCAAATGAATTTGGAGATGCAGTGATATGAGCAATTATAAAATCTTGCCCTTACAAATCCCCCCCTTTGGATATTCCGGTAAAAAAATAAAAACGAAAACCAAATTACAATAAAAACCCTTTATGACAATGAATCTTAATGTCCTCCCAAGACCAAAAATGGAACGACATTTAAAACTTTGTCTTTAATTGAGACCTACACACATGAAACGAAGAAATGCCATGACACGTACGAGTTTTAAATAAAAATAAAATTCCCCTTAATTTATTCTCCCCTTTCCTTTTCGTAATTGACAAAGGAGTAAAAACTATACATGAATAACAAGCATCATTTGTAGAAACAAATATATCATCACAAAAATAATTAATAACACACATGTAATGATAATCTCAATAAGAAGATGTTCACCACCAACTATTTTTGAAGTTTTTCAATATTTCAAGTATAAGGTATAAAATGTACAAATACAACACATCATGGTCTAACACTAAAATATCGGAATCGTGAAAATGAAATGAAATTGTGTGAACATTTTCCATGTGCAAACCAACATAGACATTCATATCATAGGTACACGATATCATAAGACACGTGTAAAGAAAGAACTCAAAGTCCACCTTAGGTGTAAAATTGTGTACTTAAATGAAAATTACTCAACTTAATCAGTATGCCGTGAATTTAAATGATTCTAACACCAATAACGCCAAACTATTTAATCTTTTTCAAGAAAGACTGTTGTGCAAACCCATCGATCTTCCACCTTATAACTCCCTCAAAATCTCACATATATAAGAATATCACTGTGAGATATTTTGAAGAAATCATAATACTAATGTGTAGTGAAACATCAATGAATTTAAATTAATGGCCTTGTCACTTCTGTTCTTGTGTACCGTTAATCTTTGTAGGCTCTTTTATTCAAATGGTGGATTTTAGCACAAAGAGAATTTTTCTTTTTCATAGCTCCTTTCCATTGCTTAACTTATAACAATTTTTTTTGGAAAAAAAAGAAATTAGGGCAATGATTCTTACATGCACAACTTATCTCTTTTTACATTTGGTTCATTATTAAGTATAATTGAGATGAGAACATCGTTGTTGATATGAAAATTAGGCAGCTGACATAGACCAATCATATAGAGACATGTATCCTCTTACGTGGTAAATACATATGCTCCCCGAGCTATACAACCTACTGAGCTACTCAACGTGCCAAGCTACACAGCCTACCGAGCTACTCAGCATGCCGAGCATCTGGATAAGAAGGCCAAGCGACGACTGCACATTCAATGAACATTGGATTTAATGAACATTCTGATTGTACAGATGTATATGTCTATCAAACAACTGCATCTTGTCTATTCATACTGATAGCCCCAAAGCTATAAATACATTGTAACACTCGCCATAAGCGGGCAATGAATCTCGAGTAATCATAATCGAGATTAAGGCACACATTGGCAATATAAGAATAGTGGACGTAGGCCATTCGCATAAGGCTGAACCACTTTAAAAATCGATTGTCTTATTTTCTTTATTCCTTTTTATTTGTGATTAATTAATTAGATCAAATCTAGTTTTTTACATCAACAGATTGGCACCATCTGTGGGAAACGACTATACGTAGCGTTTTTCACCCAAACCTTATTATTAATGGATGAGATCCCATAATCTAGCGCTCGAAACAAAACCGGCGGCCCTCTAAATCCCTCTGTCCCTCCGACCATCGATCAACTTACAGGAATAATAGCCAACTTGGCCCAAGGGTAAACGACTATGCAAGAAACTATGCGGCAACTCATTCAGACCGTTCAAAACGAATCACCTGCCCAGTCAGGACAACAGATTGTTCAGAGAAATACCCATCTGCCATCCTCACGAACCAGACATACATTATTCCCAGATGTTTCCCAGCCCAGGCACAGTGGTTCTCATCATACTGAGAGGTCTGATGATCCTTCCTATCAACCTGGACGAACTTCATCTCTAAGAGCTAAAAATTCTAGACAAAATGTTACTCTAACTCCTGAGCGAACAAGCGCTTTGGAAAGGCTGAGAAGAGTCTCCCCTTTTGATCGATTGGGCCCTAGGAGGAATCGATTTCCTCCTAGGATTGCATCGAGGAATTCTCAACGACCGATCGATCTAAAGGAAGGTTCCGTCCAATCACACCCAGGAGCCCGTAATGAAAGATCCCGAGAGGATACTTTAACGCATTCCGTTGCTCAGGAAATTAGGCCCACGGTTGCGAATGACGCTTGGAAGGGCTCCATTCAGAGATTGGAGGATCGGTTAGGGGAAATGGCTAAGGCTACGAATCCTTTCTAAAGAAATTTTGACCAAGGATCACCGTTTGTGCAAGCAATAGTGGATTTTACCAAACCATCAAAGTTCAAAGCTCCGGTAGTGACACCCAAGTATGATGGAAAAACTGATCACGTCCTTTATATAGGGCAGTACCAAGCTGCTGCTGACATCTACGCAGTTCCCGGTGAGATGAGGTGTAGGTCATTCTCAGGAACCATGACTGGGTCAGCCCAGATATGGTACAACATCCTTCCTCGGGGGAAGATTCCTACTTTCCATCAACTAGCAGAGTTATTAATAGGGAACTTCTGCTTTGGAGCGAAGCCAGTTAAGAGAGTAGCGCACCTACTGAGTGTGAGGCAGAAAGCAGGAGAAAGCACCAAGGATTACGTCACCCGTTTTAATAACGAGAAACTGGAAGTGATTGACTACGAGGAGAAAATAGCAATAACAACTCTAATGAGTGGTCTGTTACCGGACAAGTTATATTATACGTTGGCCAAAGATCCCTTAAATCTATGGCAGAATTGATGGCAAAATCAACCAAGATCATGAATGCCAAAGAGGCCATGGCCGCGAAAAAGAACCCTGGGCCTAAAGAAGAGACCAAGGTCGAAGGTACAGTCGAGAAGAAAGACCAAAAGCATAGTGGAAACGGCAAGCGACCAAAAGGCAAGGAGGCATTCGAGCAGTTGAAGAAGTATGGGAGTTACACGCCTTTGAAGGTGGATATCAACCATATTTTGGAAGAGATCAAGAACAACGAGGAGCTAACCTGGCCAAAGAAAATGAGGACATACCTCGATAAGAAGGATAAGGCCAAATATTGCGAGTTCCATAGAGATCACGACCACACGACCAAACGCTGCATAGCTCTCCAGAATGAGATTGAATCACTCATTAAGCAAGGAAATTGAGTAAATTCGTGGATCGCCAGAATGGTGGCAAAAGATGAAGACAAAGGTACAAATCTCCTCGCCGACCAAGAGATGATAAGAAGAGGGACCACGAAGATGATCCCGACCTCCCTAAAAAACCGAGGCAACCGGAACGAGAGGTATTTTCCATCCATTTCAGATCATTTGAATGTAATGTAATTACAAGTGACGATGAGGGAGGAGGAAATCATAATGCTGAACGGAAAGCTTACCTCAATGAGGCTCAAGTTTGTTTTTAAATACAGCGCGTAAATTTGACTGAAGACGATCGTCCGAAGAAGGTGAATAGGGATAAATTGGTTATCGAATTTTCTAAAAATGATCTTGCTGGCGTACTATACCCTCACGAAGACCCCTTGGTAGTCAAAATGAGAATGAAGGATGTGGTGATTTCACGCGTATTGGTGGACAATGGTAGCTCTACATACATCATGTTCTACCCCTATTTTGATAGTTTTAATTTGAAGTTAGCCCAGTTGGAGCCATATCATAGTCCCCTCCTTGGTTTTACAGGCGAGAAGGTCTTTCCACTTGGGACGATCAAGTTGGATATGCTCATGGGCACCTGGCCTGCCTGCCGAACAGAGAAAGTACACTTTTTCGTAATGGATAAGAATGTCCAATCAGCCTATAACATAATCATGGGGAGATTAGGTTAGAAAAAGTTTGAGGTCATACCATCCACGATACACCAGTTCTTGAAGTTTTCGACCAATTTCGGAGTTGGAGTTATGAAAGGCGACCAGAAAGTAGCTCGGGAATGTTACTATTCGTCTACCGAGCAGGAGGAACTGGAGGAGGCCCGAAAGAAATCCACCACCTACTAGGTGGAGGAGTCTTAAGATGCGGAGATCAAGACTTTGGACCCTAAGGATGAGTCACAACTTGTGAAAGGCCAAGTCGTCGAAACTACAGAGATTATCATCTTGGATGATGAACGACCAACCCAAATTAGCGCTTCACCGTATCCGTTGATAAAATAGGAACTAGTGGAATTTTTACGACGTAGAAAGCAAGCCTTCACATGGAGTCATGAAGACATGCCAGGGATAGACCCGGCCTTTATGTGCCACGAGCTCAATGTTAATAAAGAGGTCAAGACGGTGAAGCAGCGAAGAAGGGTATTTAGCCCAGAAAAGAATCAGGCAATCCAGGAAGAATTTGAGAAGCTACAAAGGCTTCTTTCATCGAATATGTCAAGTACCCTGATTGGCTAGCCAATATCGTGATGGTAAAAAAGAAGAATAACAAGTGGAGGATGTGTGTAGATTTCATTGATCTCAATAAAGCTTGCCCAAAGGATTATTTTCCCTTGCCCCGAATTGATCAGTTGGTGGACGCTACCTAGGGGCACGAGTTATTGAGCTTCATAGATGCTTATTTCGACTATAACCAGATTAAGATGAAGTCAAAAGACAGGGATAGTACTTCTTTTATTACCCCAAGGGGAATATACTGCTATAATGTCATGCCTTTCGGACTTAAAAATGCAGGTGCTACGTACCAGAGGTTGATGAATAAAATTTTTGCAGAACAAATCGATAAAAACATGGAGGTTTACGTCGACGATATGCTAACTAAGAACAAGAAAGCCACCGATCATCTGGCCAATCTCAGCCAAACCTTTGATTAGTTGGAAAAATATCAGATGAAACTGAACCCGATGAAATGCATATTCGATGTACGAGAATGCTTGTTCTTTGGGTATATTGTGAATCAGCGAGGTATCGAGGCAAATCCAGATAAGATCAAAGCTCTGCTGGAATTACGATATCCATCTACGAAGAAAGAAGTGCAAAGCCTCACAGGCCGCGTCATCGCTCTTAATAGGTTTATGTCAAGAGCAACGAACAGATGTCTCCCATTCTTCAAGACCCTTAGATAACTTTTGAATGGAACGACGAATGAGAACAGGCATTTTAAGAATTGAAGAAATATTTAGAGACACCTCCATTATTATCCAGGCCGATTATGGGCAAAAGATTGTACTTGTACATGGATGTCTCGGAGAGCGCAGTCAATTCGTCATTAATAAGAATGGAGGATAGAGTACAAAAACCCGTGTACTACACCAGCAAAGCATTTCGAGGAGAAGAAATTAGATATCCAAAGTTGGAGAAGCTCGCATTAGCTTTAATAGAAGCGAGTAGGAGGATGAAACCTTATTTCTAGGCCCATACCATAGTGGTGTACACTAACATGCCACTTAGACAGGCCTTACACAAGCTAGAAAAGTCCGAAAGACTAATGTACTGGGCGGTTGAACTGGGCGAGTATGATATTGTTTATGAGCCAAGATCCTCACTCAAAGGGCAAGCGGTGGCTGATTTCATCTCAAAATTCACTTACCCAAATTCCCCTAACCAGCAAGAGCCTAATGCTGAACAATCCATAGATGTTACGGGAGCATCAAAGACAGTACACGATCAACTAACGGTGGCAGATTTATCAGAAACGACGAACAACGAGCACCAAGTGTCATAGAGCAACGGTACAATAATGAAGAACAATGAAAGGAAGTACCAAACATTCATAAGGGAACCTTATCAGACCGCGAGTTTGATAATGAGATACCTATATGGAACTTATATGTCGATTGCTCCTCGTGCGCAACAGGAAGTGGAGCAGGAATAATTCTTAGCAGCCCTAATAAATTGAATGTCGAATATGCTATGTGCTTCCAATTTAAAGCCTCCAATAATGAGGCTGAGTATGAATCCATGATCGTGGGCCTCAGTTTGGAAAACACATTGCACGCAGTGCAAGTAACTGTGTTTAGTGATTCACAATTAATTATACATTAGATGCTGGGGTTGTATGCAATGAAGGGAGACTTGATATCGAGATACCATACCAGAGCTATGGAGATTGTGTCCACCTTTACTGCAGTTCGGTTGGTCAAGATACCAGGATTGGAAAATGTGAGGGTAGATGCCTTAGCTCGGTTAGCCTCAGCCACTCGCACCGAGATATGGAGAATAATTCCTATCGAGATATTGGCAGAATGAAGTATCAGTGAAGATTTAATGGTGAAGTTCATTACCCTCGATATGGGGCCATCCCGGATGGACCCCATCAGGGCATACATCGAGGAAGGAGTTGTACCAACTGACCAACATGAAGCCAAGAGGCTGAAGTTTAAAGTCACTTGGTATGTACTGAATAATGGCATCTTATACATAAGACATATCATCGCGGGTCTACAGAGATATGTGCATCCCTCGAAAGTTAAAGACCTGATTGAAGAGGTTCATGAAGGCTCTTATGGAGCTCACGTGGCAGGAAGAACTCTCCTACAGAGGTTATCAATGCAGGGATATTACTGGCCGATGATGAGATCTATCTGCACAACCTATGCAAAGAAATGCGATAAGTGCCAGCGTTTCTCTTCTGTCTGAAGAACCCCCCAAGCATTGTTAACACCCATTACATCCCCATGGCCATTTTCTATATGGGGTATAGATTTGGTCGGTCCTCTACCAACCACCGAAGGGAGGTTCAAATATCTGGTAGTCGCTGTTGACTATTTCACCAAGTGGGTCGAGGCCAAACCTCTCAATGATATGTCGTACGAAAGGGTGTACCAGTTTATATGGAAAAATATTATTTGTAGGTACGAATTTTCACATGCCTTTTTCACAGACCATGGAACCCAATTCGATAATGAGAAATTCGCTGCATATTGTCGTCAATCCAATGTTCAGAAGATCCATTATGCTCCCGGCCACCCACGGAGCAATGGACAAACTGATGTGATGAACATGACTCTACTGAATGGATTGAAGAAAAGACTGGATGAAGCCAAAGAAAATTGGATTAACGAGCTACACTCTGTGCTCTGAGCATATCGCACAACACCCCGAACAGCTACTGGGGAATCACCATACATGCTGGCCTTTGGCAGCGAAGTAGTTATTCCCATTGAACTGGGCCTGCCTACATATAGTGTACTTTATTTCAACTCTCCTATAAGTGACTTGATGAGACGCTTAGACCTGGACATGATCGAAAAAGTTAGAGAAGATGCCTCCATCAGGAATGCAGCCTACAACAACGAATAACCATGTTCTATAACAAAAGAGTGAAGAAATATGAACTTAAGGAGGGGGATTATGTACTCAAGAAGGTAATTCAAAAGCATAACAAGCTAGTAGCTAATTGGCATGGGCCTTATAGAGTTACTACAGTTGTTCGTCCTGGGACCTACAGAATAGAAACCTTAGAGGGAGAAGAATTTAAAAATGCTTGGAATGCGAAGCATTTGCTCAAGTATTATCAGTAATACAGATTTACATGTATACATTTATCTTTATAAAAATAAAAGTCTTGGGTTTTCATATTCTCCTTTTTCGTCCAATTTTTGTTAGAGTACTAGTGCTACACACTACATCAACTCCGATTAAGCACTACATTAACTCTGGTTAATCAACATCAGCAACCACCAACTAAATTTGGTCCGCATTCAACAACCACCCATTTCGGTTGGTCGGTACCAATAAATTTGACCAATAAAGTTGGCATAACAATCATACAAGGCAAAGCCTATTTGATCACGGATGATCTCAAGGGACATCCCAAACTAGACAAGAAGATGGGTGACCTCATGGGGCATCCACTGTCTAGGCACCAAGGTAATACCAATACGATTACTACAACTAAGCAGGAATATGGGATGAACATCACCCCATTGCTTAGGCATTAATGGGTGATACGTCACTACAAATAGGCAGCAAATAGGGCAAGCTCCATTGTCTAGGCATAACAGGACAAGTTGTCCCTCTATATATATATACATTCATCAACCCAAAACGAGCAAAACATATCAGAAAGTATTTCCAAGGAAATAAAAATTGGTTTGTATTCATTTAACACGAGCATATTACATAAATATGAATTTTGATTCATTACATATTTCCTATTCTATGGTTTTCTTTCCCTTTGATTTTGCCACAGGTTCCATCTCGGCTGGAGGGTCATCTAACGCATAGGGATAATTGATAAAGTTTATATCTTGTAGTATTCTGACATTACTAGGACATGGTCGATCAAGAAAATGTTGAGGACACGATATCTCAAAATCTGAATGAAGCTGGTAATCACCAAGATACCAGGAGATCAAACACCGAGGAATGGCACAAGATGGAATCCAGCTGACATCGACTTTAAAGGGAGGAACTGGCAGGTCAAGTAATCCAGGATCACACTAATCCCATAAAGATAGTCCTCGATCGACTTTCATTACACATAAAGCATTCAACCATCCCTGTTTGTATCCCTCATTGTTGGATTGTTACAACTGAGCATCGAGGTGGCATACAGCTTCATTGTATCTCGCCATCCAGAACTCCCTAGGCTGCTTGTGAAATTAAAAAGTCAATCTCTCAAGTTGCTCGTGGATCTTCTTCACCAGCATTTCTTTACTCTCTAGGGTAGAACTCTGGGTTGAGAGTTGGTCGGTAAGACTCTAAAGTTTTTTAGACATCTCTGCCAAAGCCTGATTCTTCACTGTCAATTATACGACCTGATTTTCTAAAGCTAGTTGGGTCCTAGTCTCTTCAATATTAATTAGACCAGCCCTTGCTCGGCCCCGGGTAGAAGGATTTGCTCTGCCACAAGCAGATGGAGTAGGTCCAGTTCATTTTAAAGTCTCCAACTCTTCTCTTAAGGCAGCATTCTCGGTTTCTAAAAAGGAAAAGCCTTCATCGTTAACTGGAACCAAGGCTCCCGAAGAAGATGAGGCAGCAGATCTGAGTTGCTTCACTTACTCTTGGAACGTAATAGTCTCTTGCTCTAGTAGTTCGATAATATTACTGTGCTATTCGATCTCAAGCTTCAACACACTTTCCTTTTTCTCATAGGCAGAGACGAACTTGTCAGAGCCCCTGTCAACACTCAGTTATTGGTATTTTTTCTCATAACCTTCATGTAAGAGTGCAGTGGTTTCTTTGTGCTAAACTTGGAGTTACTCGATCATCCCTTGAAGGTCTTCTATCATTTCTTAATAAGCCACGTTGTTGGCCACAACACGATCAAGCAAACATTTTAAGTATTGGTATGCATCGATAGCTCGCTTAGAAGCATCGAATCCAAGGATATCAATTATTTGGGCCTCAGTAAAATCTGCATGACCCGCTTTGAAGTGATCATTACATTTTTTCATCAACTCAGTGTCAGGAGCTGATAAGAGTTACATCCCGGCAACAAACTAGCAAGGAAAAATAAAAAGACATCAACAATGATACAGACAAGAGCAATTTAAATTAGATGACAACAACTCATTTTATTGATTGTAAGAGGAAAGGTTTCAATCAAAATTACAAGAAAAGAAAGGAAAAGCAGAAGAAAAACATAAATAAGAACCGAACAACTCTACACCTTCTCCTTATTCCCTATCACATTATCAGCAGGTTCAGACGAAGAAGTTGGTTGCTCGGGAAGTATTTGATGTTTGCTCGGTGGAAGCTGATGCTCGCTGCACTTGCTCAGAGGATCTAGGGGCATTATCAACAGGGACTTATTCTACTATCATCATGGAAGAATCATCAGATACAACCTCATCCTCTTCTTCTTCGTCAATAGTAGGAGGAGGGCTGTGAGTATGTTTTTGGAACAACTCTAAATCATCCACAACATTCAACTCTCTCAATGTTGAGACCCATCCGTACCTGAAGTACTTCAGACTTGCGTACTCCATCTGGCAAGTAATCGAGGATAAGGCTCTATTCCACCCCTTATCCCAACCCGAGCTGAACGATTTCTTCACCGCAATTTTTCTCTTCGTCTTTTTAGAAGAAGCACGTTCCTCGACAAGCCTCACTTTCTCCTCAAGGTATTTCTTACGCCGTTCAGCCTCTTTAAGCTTGCCATCAGCCTTTTTCATGCTGATAGCGGCGACCTTCAATTTTTCCTCCATCTCCTTAGAGGCATTTACAGCTTGATCACGAGTTGACTCTGCGGATATAAGCTTTTTTTCCCAGGCAGCTCTATCTTCATCGTATTTCTTCTAAGTGTCCTTCAAGGATTGAGATAACCCAGTAAAAGCTTCTTCAATCCCGTTGGATGAGGTTGAAGCCTTGATAGCCTCATCCCTCTCTAGGATATCATTAAAGCACGTCATAAACTGAAACAAAGAAAAGGAGCTCAAATTAGAATATGAATATCGTAGGTGGAAATGAAGTGTCAAGGATAATGATACTTACTGACGCGATATGCTGGGCCACAAAATCAACGACCTTCTCCAGTGAAAGGGAACCTCCAGCAGCACGATAATCTGGAATGGTCCAAACTTGATCAAACCCCTGGCCGAACTCGAGGTAATACTAGCTTGAACATTAGTCTTGGAAGAAGGACCTCCAATATCAGAAGGTCGAGCAACAGTTCCTATAGTTCTCTCTACAAGACCTCTCCTTAATCTCCTCAGAGGATCATCTTCAACCAAAGATGCAGCCTTTTCTTGTGCAATAGCATCACTTTCAATCAAAGGTTTTGCCTCTTTTGGGACAACATGAAGTTTCCTGCTAACTTCCTTGACAGGAGAAATTGTTCCTTTAGAGGAGATATCATCCACTTTCTTTGTCCCTTCAACTGGACCATCCCCTTTGCTCTTCTTCGCACCTTCAGTATCAGAGGCATCCTTGGAAAAGAACGCATGCATTCTCCTCTTCCTCATCATCAAATCAGAAGAAGGCTCCTCGACACTTGCTTGAGATGCTGGTACTTGATCAAGGTCAATTACCATAGGAGGAGCGAGAGGACGAGCAATGAAAGAAGAGGTAGTATTTTTGTATTTCAGCAAATAAAAAGCATCTCTAACGTTATCCCCGTTAACTGATTGATGCAGACCCCAGATGAGTTTCAAAGGCTTTATATTAACATCGTTCTCTTTTGGGGGCTTTCTTTTATTATCAACTGCACAGGAAAATATAAAAAACAGTGAAGCATTTTATCAAACATAAACAGAGCTAAATCAAATCATTAAAAACAACCTATCCCATTGCCATAAAGTGGACACCTGGGACTCTGATACACATCATTCCTTTTTAATGGAGGGTGTTGCTAATTTTTCATCACAACCCCATGATCAAATAGTCCCTATTAGCATCGGGAAGTTTGACTACTAAAGCTCTATTGGAAAACCTAGTTTTTAAATAAAATGTGGAATCACTGGTAACCCATTTATAACAAAACAAAATTTCTGGAATCCCTAAACGAGTCCCGTGAATCCGGTTTAACCTATTTACGCCATTAACTACCCTCCATGTATTTGGAGCTACTCTTGCAGGCACAATATCAAAATATTGGCAAAATTCCAAACACAGGGGATTAGGAGGAGATGAAAATCCACATTCAGCTATGAAAAGTGAGGGAAACTAGTGCCCCTCAGCCAGAGAAAATAAATCAGCTGAAGAAGGAAGTCCTTCTAGAATAACCCAAGAGGGAATTGCAAAATCGGCTCGAAATTTCTCTAAAGATTCGAAAAGATAAACCATGATGACTAAAGCAAAGAAAGAAGAAAGGAGAAATTCTTATAGAGAATTTAGAAATCTGCTAAGGCGGACAATGGAAAGAACGAGAGTATGAAAATGAAGTGAGAAAACACAGAGTTTAGAAATTTGGGAATGAAAAGTAGATGATGATCCTTTTCCTGTCGCTTTTAAATGACTTGCCTCGGAAAACAGGAAAAGAAATGATTACTAGAAAAGATGATTGCATTTTCGGCGGCTAAAAGATAACTAAAGATGAAAATCCCAAGCGTCTGCCGTAGATTTAAAATATTTACAAATTTTCCATTTCGCGCTCAAATAATGAGACCATAAGAAAAGATCCTAAGTGTTAGAGATTTGTAAGTAATCAATACATATAAAGGTGCTCGAACAACTTTCAATAAAATGTTCCACACTCTCGTATCAAAACTCAACTGTAAAATACTGGGGGCTTCTGTTGATACAAAAATTAGGTAGCTGACGTAGACCAATCATATAGAGACACGTAGCCTCTTACGTGGTAAATACATATGCTCCCTGAGCTACATTCCCTATCGAGCTACTCAACGTGCCGAGCTACACAGCCTACCGAGCTACTCAGCGTACGGAGCATCTGGATAAGAAGGCCAAGCGACGACTGCACATTCAATGAACATTTTGATTGTACAGATGTATATGTCTATAAAACAACTGCATCTTGTCTATTCATACTGATATCCCCAAGGCTATAAATACATTGTAACACTCCCCATAAGCGGGAAATGAATCTGAAGTAATCATCATCGAGATTAAGGCACACATTGGCAATACAAGAATAGTGGACGTAGGCCATTCGCATAAGGCTGAACCACTTTAAAAATTGATTGTCTTATTTTCTTTATTCCTTTTTATCTGTGTTTAATTAATTAGATCAAAGCTAGTTTTTTACATCAACAATTGTATTCAACACATGACAAGTAAATGCAGTGTTCATAAAGTTCGTGCATGTATGCAACAATGGTGACAAAGAATCAAACATGTAGAAAGTAGTCATCAATGATCAACATAACGATATCCACACATTAAGGAAACAAAGTCATCTCTCAAAATATTATGAAAAAGCCACATGAATGGATGGAATGTAGGGGTGATTCGAATATCTTAAATATCCATCCATATACAGTGAAAAATGAAAATAACAAAAATGTTTTTGTCTTTTTCAAAAATTTTATCAGTATAAAATATTTTTTCACTTTTTCAAACTTTTTCTTAAGGGCCAAAAATCTTTTTAAAAATTTCAAACTTTTTTGTAGGACAACAAAACTCGTGTTTGGAAAATTTCTAAATTTGTCAAAAAGAAAAACATATCAATACAATGATAATACAATCTAACAATATGGATATAAGATATGAACAAGATAAATATCCTATACTAGATAAATTACTTGAACTCAATCAATGGTGCAAACACCCAAAAACTTCATAAGATCCTCGAATTTAAATTCATCTAAAGGTTCCGTGAAAATATCGACTAATTGACATTCGGTGCTCACAAAGCTCAAGGACACGACATTTTCCTCAATGAGCTCATAAATAAAATGCTCACGTATCCTAATGTGCTTTGTGTGAGAATATTGGAACGAATTACACAATATATGGATTACACTCATATTATCATAAGAAATAGGCATTGTACCTTGTGAAATCCCATAATCTTTCAACATTTCCGTCACCCATAAAAGTTGCATGCAAAAACTCTCAGGGGCTATATACTATAAGGATAAATTTTTAATTTAGTTAATTTGTTTATAAATGACTTAATTTTGGACAAAACAAGTTTAAGTCATAGGATTGTATTTTGAGTTCCGATTCTATAAAGCCTATGACGTTATTTTGAAGACGTAGTAGCCAAACTTCTGAAGCACCTAATACTCTTGACTCACTTGAGTCTATATTGTATAAGTGTTCATCTAGTTTGGAAATTATGACAAAATTATGTCTATCTTAGAATCCAAAGAACCCCAGAGCTTGGTTTGCTATTTCTCCTTCTTGATTGATTAATCTAGACCATATTACTAATACTCACACAGAGTAGAATTGATCTCATACATTTCATATTGCATATAATTGTGTGTACATATGTTGAGTGTGTTTAAATCCCTAAAATTGATTTTTATATATTTTTTTGGGATTTTACAAACATTTTAAATAAGTTTTTATTAATTAAAACTTATTTTTTAAAGTCTTTGGGGTCAATCTGCAAATAAAGTTTAGTGGTTATATTGGCTTAAAGTTGCCTTGGGTAGAATCCGAAAGCGGCAGAGACTTCAGGGTGTGTTTTTAATTAATTTTGATGCACGTTTGATATCTTATTATTGGCCAACATTTGTTGTCTTCTGATTTGTGGGTTTTGTGTTTCTTTACTGAGAGTAAACCAGCGACTGCTTACAACCCTTGAATCGTCTTTATCAACGATCTGCATGCGCCCTTTCATAATCCCTGTGAACCCCATATGAACCAATCAGGAGAATTTTAATCACCGCATATCGTGAACCCTTGGATCAAAGTCAATCAACCTTGACTCAATCTGAACCCTTGATTTTGAACCGTATTCTTGAATCTTCTCAGCCTCCTATAAAAGGACCCCTTCACTCAGCCTTCTGAGACTTTTGCCATTTCATCTTTTTGAGAGAAAAAAAGAGATTAGAGAGAGAAGAGAGAAAATAGAGAGAAAGTGAGAAACCAAAAAGAGAGAGAAGAATTAGAAACCCTAACTCTAAATCATCAAAACCATTTTCAAAACTAAATCTCTTTTAAAAAATCTTGTATATACCAAACACAACCTTGAGTGTTTGAGTGTTTTTAAGAGTTGGTTTGTGTAGTTAGTTTGAAGCTGTAACCTCTTCGTTCTTCAGATCTTGTGTCCAACTTAAACATTCTTTCTTAGATCTATTTTCTTCTTTATAGAAATTTCAGATCTGAGTACTTCATGTTACATTACACTTAGTTTTTCATATTTTGTTTCTCATCTTGAGAAATATATTGTTGATTCTTTTCTGTAAATGTTTTTGAAACTTTGAAATCAACAATAATGTTTTCTGTTTCTAGTTCTCTTGAAACAAGACCTTTGACCTAGTTTGGAAATGTACTTGGTTATTTTCAATCTCAAAAATCTTTTCAAAACTGAGATTGATTAAGATCTTGATACGTCTTCTGAGCAAGATAGCCGTGGATTCTGGGATTGTTATAAAGGTCAAATAAGGTTAAGTTTTGTGAGAAGAGAGAAAAAGAAAAATCACAGCATATAGTCTTATATGTAATTTGTTAGGACTGGTTGTACATAATAAGTGTGTGTGTGTGTGTGCATGCATGTGTTAGAAAGCACCTCCACAAATACTTTCACCCTACCACACTAAAAGTGTTGGTAATAAGATCTTGAGAACAAGAGTCGACGTAAAGAACTCGAACAAATTGGAAGTTAGCAAACTGGGAGGACAACATCAACAATTAGAACTGCAGAGAAGTTATAAGGACACCAGAGGGTACATTCCTAAACTTATATAGGTCTGAGTTGTATGCATGTTTGTTATATAGTTTGTAACTGTTAAAATTTTTTTATAGTGGAATTTTTGGTTTACTCCGTAGAGGGAGTAGTGGATGTTTTCTCAGTTGGGTGAGGTTTTACCACGTAAAAAATCTTATTCTTAATATTTCTGCATCTCCTCATCGCAATCTTGGTTGTGCTGAGTTAAAGTTTTTAAACTGTCTTATAAACCTGTTAATCAAATATTGAACAGATCTCGTACATACTTTTATTAAACACATCTTGTGTTCAATTAATTTTGGTTTTTAAGAAAAGAGTTTCTTCAAAAAACTGTTCGGAGTTACTTAAATAGTTTAATTTTATTAAACGGCTTTAGTAACATATTTTCAACTTCAAAGATAGATCATGTCGTGTTTATTGGAGCATGTTTCATGTCTTCATATCTTGTTTCGATCTCTCAGGTATGAACGCATAATGTTTATCAGATTCAAAAATATTTTCTAAGGATGGATACTTTATTTAAAATGCTTATTATGATTTTATCTCGTATTTTGAGTCGTATAAAACATCTCCTTGTGTTTTGATGCTTCAAACGCCATGAACTTTCGTTCAAATGACATTTCAGTGTCATTCAAATGACATGGCTAAGTCGTTCAAATGACATAGCCATATCGTTCGAATGTCATAGAGAAATCGTTCAAACGACCTTCCGCCTCGAGTGTTTTATTTAAGGCATCTTTGACTCGAAATTTTGAGAATACAGAACATAAATTGTAGAACATAAAGGACATAACATTATACATATATTTTCTACAGTTTGTTTCTAAATATTTTCAAAGCATAAAACCATCCTTATAGTTTCAAGATCTGATTTTTCATACACGTGTGTTATAGAGATCTTGTGTTTACACCATCTGGAGTTTGATCATCCATATTGAACAAAGTTGGTTTGTTGAGTTTTGTAGTGAAGAAGTGGTGGACTCCGTGTTCTGAATAGTAGACAGTTATCGTAGTTGTATCAGTTGACACTGAGGTACGTGTGGACGCATGTGTTGTGGACTTTGCATAGAAGGACTTCTGCATGGCATTGTGGAGGAGTGGTTGAAGTATATAAGAGCGTTAAGGCTTGTGGAGTCGAGTCATTGAGTAAGTCTATTATATGTCTTTATAAAGCCATATCATAGTGATTATCTGGCTTGGGTCGTCTGAGTTTTTTTTCCCTTCAGTGGTTTCCTCGTACATCAACATTGTGGACTTGATTTAGTTTACTTGTTTAAATCACGCTAAATGCATGTTTAGATTTAACAATATAAAATTGGTTTAAGTAAAATTTGGTTCGCAATTGGTGCTTAATTAAAATTGGAAATGTTATGGAAATTGAATTGGACTTAAAACCCACTTTGAAAAAAGGGGCTTTAGATATACTCAGCCTCCATCGTGGACAAAGATATGGAGTTTTTCTTCTTTATAAACCAAGAGACAAGATAATGACCAAAGTAAATATAACCATCTGAGGTGCTCGTATAACCATCAACATCCTCGACCCAATCGACATCCAAATAGGCGGACAAATTGTCATCGATATTAAAGAGGAATATAAAATACCATAGGAAAAGTGCCACTCACATATTTGATGATACATTTAAGTGTGTAAAAGTGATACTCTTTCAGGGACGTATGGTATCATGCATATACTCCAACAATAAAGGAAATGTCGGGATGACTAACAATCAAGTAGAGAAAACTACCTATTATACCCCAATAAATGGTTTGCTCTATGTCCTTGCCTAAAATGTCTTTGCTAAGCTTAGTCAGTGTACTCATAGGGATGAGTGAGTTCTCAATGAAGTCTAAACCAAACTTCTTCACTAGGTCCTATCATATTTGGATTGAGATATGAATATCACACCCTCAAGATGAAGAACCTGGAGACTTAGGAAGAATGTAAGCTCACTAACCATTCTTATCTCAAACTCGCTCTTCATCTACTCTTCCAAAGTGTGAGCACGGTAGGAGCATGTTAGTCCAAATACTATGTCGTCCACATAGACTTGAGAAACTAAAATATAACCACTCTCCATCTCCTAAAATATCATGTCTTATCCATTTCCTCTTTCATGAATCTATGAGCTAAGAGATAGGAAGTGAGCCTCTCATACAAAGCACGAGGTGCTTATTTTAAGCCATATAGGGCCTTTTTAAGATAAAAGATGTGTTCTGAGTGCTTTGGGTCTTTAAACCCTTTTTGTTATTCCACTTAAACTTCCTCTTGTAGTCCATTCAGAAAGTCCCTCTTGACATTTATCTGATATAATTTGAAGTGCAAATGACATGCTATGGCGTGTAGTAAGCAGATGGTCTCAAGCCAAGAAAAAAGAGTAAATGTCTCGTCAAAGTCTACAACCTCAATCTGTGTGTAGCCTTGAGCGATCTATATAGCTTTATTGTGAACTATGGTACCATTTTAATCTGTCTTATTCTTGTAAATCCACTTGGTACCTGTCACGTTCGTCTCACTAGGTCGGGGGACTAACTCCCAAAAATTATTCTTTTAGATTTAACGCAACTCAACTTTCATAGTGGATATCCAATTGTCGTCCTTGAGTGTTTTTTTCACATTCTTGGGCTCGATAAGGAGACATATCAAAGGTATATTACCACATTTTTGAGTTGAGCACGAGTCTTAACACCTAGTGTAGGATCACTAAGTATAATGGTGGGTCCATGAATCTTTCAAACCCAACAGGGTGGATCCTGTAAATTAGAATTAGGGGACATCGAGGTAGTATGAGAAAAGATGGGATCATCACTAGAGGGTGCATCATCTTCACATTAGGGGCTAGAAGTAATAAAGTTGGCAGCTCGTCATCTTTAATAGTGACATTTTTTGAACCTTAGAGGTTGCAAGGTTAAATGCCCTATAAGCCCTTCTCATCGATGCATAACCTAAAAATATCCCCTCGTCGCTCCGAGAGTCGAACTTTCATAAGTTCTTCCTATCTCTCAATATATAAAAAATACGCCCAAAGGCACCCAAAGCCTCTGTCCACAAATCATACGACATGTGTAGCGTGTGCGGATGAAGATATACCATATTCACCATATGGCATGCGGTACTCACCGTCTCTGCCCAAAAATATCTAGGCACATATCTCCCAAGAAGCAAGGATCGAGACATTTCTTGTGTCGTGTGGTTTGTCCTCTTAACTATCCCATTTTGTTAAGGAGTACGAATGACCAAAACTCATGTTTGATGCCCACTCCATCATAATATCTATCCACTTCATCTTCTTCAAATTCAGTGTTGTAATCACTACCCATCTGATTAATAGTGACACTATATTGGTTTTGCAGGACACGACACTTAGTTATTAGAAACTCCACCGCATCAATTTTTTTTAAAGAAATCCCACTGTTGAGTATCTAAAAAACTCATCGACCATCATGAGAATGTGTCTCTTACCAAATAATCTCCTTGAGCGAGTAGGACCCATAAGATCCATGTAAATCAACTCCAAAACACTGGTGGTGGTAATGGTATTCAAATTTTAATGGGAACTTTGAATTTGTTTTCCTTGTTGGTAAGGTCCATAGATCGAGGAAGTTGGTTTCCCAAGCGATGGTAAGAACTAAGTCCTTTCCACTAATCTCTTAAGATCTCTAAATTTCACATGACATATTTGTTGATGTCGAAGGTCCATTGAGGAGATCGTGCAACTTATTCACACAAAGGAGGACTTGGGCATAATCTCATATCAATTATCTTCGGTCCTCATTCCTTGAAGTAAATGATCACCAGATTGATCATATATGTTACATTTGGACCGGTCAAACTTTATCATAAATTTTACTTCGAATAGTTGTCTTGTGCTAATTAAGTTTGCTTTTGACTCTTTTACATACACCACATTATCTAATTTAGGAAAATCAGGCATCTCAATATTTCCACGTCCTAAAATACTAGACCTAGTCCCATATCCAAACATGACTTTTCCTACCTTGTGATCATCATGGTTGGTAAAAAATAATATGTCATCAGTCGTATGCCTAGAGAACTCAATATTAAAATACCATTGGGAAGTATTTTGAACCTTGAGAGCAACATGAATAATGAGGACTTTGTCTTCTTTCTTAGGTATCCAAGTGGAGGTAACCTTCTATTTTCCCTTATCAATGTAGGCTCTTGTCGAAGCATTAGAAGTGTTCTCAAATGGAAAATACATCCTTTTAAAGTATTCTATTAAACTTTACGAAGTAGTGACTAGAAACTCAACTTTCTCTCTAAGACTAATAAGGTCACTAGAGCGGTGCATGGGAGTATGTGTTCATTTAGTTCTACCTAACTTGTAACAAAACTTTATAAGGTGACCTATCCTTTTGAAAAATTTCAAGCATAGACTTGTTTGGGTGTACCTTGGTTATCTTTCTTAGGTTTAACTCTCTTTTGTGATTTAGGTTGATGCCCATAAGGATTTATCACAAATTTAGGAACCAATTTTAGTACGGTGTGGGAAGTGGATGCACCGTCATAACCTATTACTCGCCTCTCACCAAAACCTAAAGCGGTACTGAGCATCATATTTCCAACCTTCTTCGATGTATCCTCTATAGTGACCTTAACCTCCCGGGCACATTCAATATCTTTCTCGAGTTAGGAAATAAAAGTTTCTCATGAGTGTCCACGGATGCTTGAAGATCTATCGAAGGATCAACCACTTTGTTGGTCAATTCACCATTTTCCCTCTCAACTAGAATGACCATGTCTCCCAAAGAAACTCTTACCGAGGAGTCTCTCTCTCTCGCCTCTCTTAACTCATTCTTTAAAGATAAAACTCTATGCGCTAAAACGTTATTTTGTTTCTTCATTTTAGAACTCAGTGTAAAGATCGGTGTAAGAATGTTGATTGTCACTCTCACTGTCACTTAAAATATCATCTCCCTTACTATTTTTAAAATGACTAGTGTGGCCATCCCGAGCACGGCATCGGAGGAGGATCCATTCGAGAAGGGAAATGCGTCGCGGTGTCACACCTCTATTTGGGGAAGGGTGCTTGGGCCATTGTCGGTGTGGGTTAAATATAAAGAGATGGAGTCACCAGCCTATTTTACCCAAAATAGGCAAAATAACATGTTTCCAATTCGAGAGAGTGGCATCAAGGACAACTGATGCATAAGAAACCAATAGATCGGAGGTCCGGGGGCTAAGTTACAGAATGGGAAGGTGTTAGGAACCCATCCCGCCCTTTCGGTCTCTCATGGGCTAATGTTAATATTTTCCTTTATCCCTGTGAAGTGTGTGTGTGTTTATATAATGGAGATTGGAATTGTTCGACCCATAACATAGACAAGGTAGGGTGAAGTCATCCATAAAAATATTCCCAAGATAATGACAGAAGATAAAATTTAGGCGTTGATCGCAATATTGATCGTTATTGAAAAATGATAATATGTGTGGGATGGATGCAAATAAGCATGATATATATATATATATATATATGTAAAAATATAATCGTTAGGAAAATGAGGAATTTTGAAGAAATGGAAAAATAGGACTTGAATCTTGAATTTTAATCTGGGACGCCTACGTAGCCTATAAAGGCATCAAAGTCCACGTACTTTGAATGTAGCATAGGGGGTGGGGTTTATCCCATAGATCCAGACGGAATTTATTTATATGTGTATGTGTAGAAAATGTATTTTGGTTTTGAAAAATGTGTGATGGGCAATTTCGTTCGGAATTTACGGGTGTAAACCTCTTTTATTTTTTTTGGATTTTTTATAGAAAAATAAAGTATGTGCAACATACTAATAAAAATGTGGATGTTAAAATGTACGAACTAAAGCAAGACTATATTATGAATCTAAGGAAACTTATCCAAAAAATAGGAGATTAAAAGAGATAGAGAAGGAATTGGACCTTCCTTGGAGCTTGATCTTTGATCTTGGATGAAATCCCTTGAATATTGAAGAATGTTGATGAGAGAGAAGGATATTTTCCAAATTTGGTGTGAAAAGGGTGGGAATTTAGGCTTGAATGTAACTTCTCATATGGAACTTTGCGAATTGCTGAGATCACTGATGTTGATGGATAACTTGTATTTGGTGCTGATTGTTCCTTGCCTGGGAGTGAGGTCATGACCCCTTTTTATTGGACCAAGGGGGTGCCGATCGGCCAACCCCAGGGTGTGCCTATTGACAGGAAGCCCTTGACACTGTGCCGATTGGGAGGGTTCAGGACCTGCCGATTGGCAGTCTCGTGTAGACTTTTTTAGAAAAATAGTCATAGCACACAAACCATTGATCCGAATAGCGCACGGGGCATACTATTAGAAAGGTACTCTAGAGACCTTCGAGAGTACTTTGGACCACTCCCGGGTCCAGGAGTTGACTTTGGGTCAAATATGGCTCGAAAGTGCACATCGATCTTTTGGACGGGAGATCGTCGGATGAAAATGGATCGTTCGTCCGTATGGTAAGTCAAAATCGTGCACGGGGTGGATCATTTGAAAGCTTAGGAGATGTACTTTGAATTCCAAAGAGTTTCGTTTGGTTCGGAAGGTTAACCTTGGTCAAACTGGGCTCGAAAGCGCCCGGTGACCTCTTAGAGTAAAATGGGCCGTTCGTCCGTACCGTAGGTCATAATTGTGCATGGGACGGATCGTTAGAAAGGATATTCATGTAATACCCCGTAATTTTATTGATTTTTATTTAATGGATTAATTGAATTAAATGAGAATTAACTTGGAAATTAATCCGGAGGTAAATACTAGTGAGATATGAGTTGGTATTTGATTATGATGTTAAAATAAAATATTACTGAGAATATATGGTAATATATGAGTATTGAAAATATTAAAATTGTCGCGAGGCAGAAATACGACAATTTGAGAAATTTAGTTGGGACGCGCGTGTTAGGAATGAATTTATTTAAATTAAAAAGTAAATTATATTTTTATCAACCGAATGGTCATTTTGAGTGCGCCAACGTGTCCGGAAGGGTCGAAATAGTAAAAAAACACTAGCCGGGAGTTTAGTTTGGGTCCCGGGGAATTTTTAGGCCAAACCGACAATCCAGAAGGGTATTTTGATAATTTTAAAAATTGAGGGATTAAAACCCACGGATTTTAGAATTAAATTAGAGATTATTAGAGGGGCCACTAGGGCCATTACCAGCAAAAGACAAGAGAGTGGGCTGTGACAACCCGCCTAATAAGATAACGGGCGATTACTCCTATATCAAATTTTAACAGGAGTCTCATATGGATCATTCTTAGCATCACTATCGAAAATCCATTTAATTACTAATAACCTATTAGGCTGGCGTGAAAAACGTTTACTTAACTACTCTTTTTAAACAATTAAAAATAAAACATACACACACTTTATGCGTAAATGAAACTAAAAGGAAAATGAAATGAAATAAAATAACCGAACACTCGGTTCAAATTATACAACCATATGGAATGAGATTCTAAAAGAATATATAAATGCAATTGGACCGTTGGCCCGAATATTTACACAGTACCTCCTATCTAGATTACAAGGATATAAGCGTCTATCAAAAATCTGCACGCATCCACAGCTACTGCAGCAGCAGACGTCTGACTCGAAAGAAATGCCATCCAGGCGTCCCTGTGTCTGGACATCTATATATATATAATATATAGCAAGAGAGGAAAAGTAGATAAACGGTCCAGAGCCCAAGTTTGAAAATATTTTGCAAGTGCATAAATGCTTTATTATTTTGAAAAAGGTTTTATCTCATATTTAAGTTTGGTATCGCACTCCCATGAGATACCCCTCACCTCTCTTCTATTAGTGCACACCTAATGCACCCCTCTAAACATCCTAGTCAAGCTACCCTGCTAAACTAGTCTATCACCCAACTACTATCTGCCCTAGATAGTCCAAGTGCTAAGAGCTAAACTTCCCTCCATTCTCAACACTGCACTAAGTTCGTGCATGGGGTGTCTCGCGAAGCGAAATCCAAACAAGGAACCCCCCCGATACACTACTACTTGGCAGGGTTAATGGTAGAGATCCATTAGGCCCGTAGCACGCAACAAATGTATATATACATATATATATATACATCTATAATATACATTCAGATAATATCTCCCGGAGTGAGGTTTACCAATTCAATTTCATCTTTATAATACACATCCGGATCTATCTCCCGGACTGAGAATTCATATACAAAGTATTTATCAATACTTATCATTTTATGTCAAAACTTTCCATTTCCCTTCTCATATCCAGGAAATGTATTTAAAAGCCAACTCATTAGCATGAATTTCTTTAACATATCGTATACCTTTTTAAAAGCCAGTTTAATTATCATAAAAATGCTTTTCCAATTTAAAACATCCCATTTCCCTTCCTATATCCAGGAAATGTAATTAAAACCCATTTTTATTATCATAAAAATTCTTTTACCATATCCTATGCTTCCACTTCCCTTCTTCCATCCGGGAAGCGTTACCTAAGCCAACCATTTATCCCATTTCCCTTCTTCCACCCGGGAAATGTATTTAAAGACAATTTATTATCATAAATTGCTTTAACATATCTAATATCGTCCCTCCGGGTTTCCCCACTGGACACGCCCCTAAATGGCTATCATCTTCTAGGGCCTATCAAACAAGACAACCTGGGAACCTACCAACGTCGGGAAGCGATCATATGCCTGCGGGATAGTCATGACCACACCCAGAATGACCTAACCAGCGCAGAAAAATATAATCGCTCATATGGCCTATAGGACTATATCCACCCTTCATTCATTAGCCAGGGGGCTTCACCATTTGCACGCAACTTCCCTTATGATAGCGATTTAGAGAGGTGTGTAACCATATTCTATTATTATGAAAATCATATTTTTTTCATTTTGAACACATTCATATTTTATTTTCAAAATCATTTATTCTCATGAACATATATATACCTTGTTCTCATACACAAGGAATATACTATATAATACACATCCGTATCAAATTTATACATACTTTAATCACATAGTATATATATATATACACCATATATTCCTCCTCGAATATATATATGGCCATAATTGCCAATCTCATCTAGCGATGACCAATAATCCCAAAGATTCTCTCAAAGAATCGTGATCATTTTACCAATAATATGGCATAAAAAACTTAAGGTGGGGCATTTCGCCCAAGCTTCAAGCCTAGGATCGCCTTTTAGAGCATTGTAATATCATAGAGTGGATGGAAATTGACTGTGCCCCTATGCCCAGGAATGTTCGGGATGTAGAGGATGGTCACTGGATTCACACTCATCTCATTACACAGAGGGTCTAACTTTTCCCCCAAACCCTCTATTTTTTTTTAGACTTTTCAAGCATTTTGATGTTGTTCCTACCCAATGTGCCCCAAATGTCTTAAAAATAGTAAATGGGGTTCATAAAATCAACAATTTGTATGGGACCAACTTGGGGGTCCCTAAAATTTATTTCTGCTATGTCTAGTCACGCTCCAATAACGGTGTTTTGTACCTGAAGGCTAGGAAAGCGGAGAGGGTTTTTGTTGTGAATCTGTCTGACTCCCACAAAATTTACTGAGAGCATGGTTTTATTGCTAGAAATTAACAACATCCTCCCCTATATGATGGCGTGTAGTACCTAAGTCCATGGATCCCTGACTAGGAGGAGGATTAAATAGGTCGTTGTCTCTTTTACTTCTGTTTGCTTGCTTGCTACTTATGTTTCATATCTTCGGATTCATATTTTTTCCTCTATTTTTCAGCTCGTGATAAGAACCAAGAACCTTCCCTTCGCAAGCTTAGAGTTCTAATATCCTCAAGCTTGGAGGGTCAGAGAAAAAACACTACTACTAATTTTATAGCTTGGTCGGTTGACAAAATCCATTTCTAGAGCTTCTAGAGTCCTGTGGTACATTTAAGTCAGTTGAGGTAGGGGAAGAGGAAGAAGAGGAAGAAGAAGAAGAAGAAGACATGGTTCCCCACTTGAATAGGATTTTACTGATTATAAATGATGATGATCAAGCATTGTTATCCGATAGGATGAAGTCTCTGAAGAAAGTTGAGGGGGATTCTCCCAAAGTCAGTGGTTCTCGCTCGAGGACCAAAGGGAAAGAGAATGAGGAAGAGAATAAGAAGGAGGATAAAGAAAAGAAGAGAAATAAGGAAGAGGAGATAAAGATAAAGGAGGAGGGAAAGCGGATATCCTTTAAAGGTCCCTACTGAGCCCTTCATCTCTCTTCCTGCTGAGGGGTCCAGTGTGATTAACACCCCAACACTTGCGATTGATTTGCTGAAGGGGGCAGTGCTTGTGGCTGATCGTGAGCACTCATCACGACTGGGGTCAGACCAGATGGCACTCAAGTTTGCACAGGAACTTTCTCTGGTAAGTATTCTCTTCTGCTCATTATTTCTTTATGTTCGTTATCTGCTTACTAATTCTTCTTTTTCAATCCTTGAAATTTCTGTCAGATTTTACTACACTTATGGATGGTCATACAGACCAGTCCAAGAAGAACCAGGAGATGAATGATGCCCTAAATAAGTCCAAATAGGACTTGACTAATGCTCATACTACTTTAGTACAGTAGAGGGAGAGGTCGACAAAGGCTCTTGTCGACCTCTAAACGGCCAAAAACCTAGTATCCGTCTGAATTGCTTATGATGATGCTGAGATTTGAATTGCTTACATCTAGAAGGTGTCCTTTAAAAGGGATGGAACCAATCCTTGGGGGAAACATGAGTCCTTATAGAGTCTAACTTGTACTAGCTCCATCCTTCAGGGCCTTCTCCAATTACTGATGAGGAGATTTATGTTGGTCAGCCTGTCGACCATGATGAAATAAAATCTATCAAGGTTGAGATGGTTGTCGACTAAGTGGGGAGAGCTGCCGAGAAGGGGAAGGAGCCAGAAATTTAAGAGCATGTGAAGGAGTAAAGTCCCATAGTTTTAAGCCTTTTATTTTATTTTGCTCATGCCTTAAAATTTTGTTTCTTCCTTGGTTTTACTAGCTTTTGCCTCCCCTTAATTATCAATGAAAAAGGCTTCTTCTTTTATTGATGTTCTTATTTGTTCCGTTATACTGATGTTCACTGCACTTGTCATTTGTTATGTTCTTTTCATCCCATCGTCGTAGAAGGCTATATCTCTATTTCCTTAAATTTGGGGAAGGTTTTGGGCCCAAGTGTGAGTGGACAGACTAGCCGGGAATTCTTGAGGATCTTCAAAAAGTTAGAAAATAAGGATTGTAACATATAAAGAGAATTTCAATATGGTGTATAGCCCGAAGGACGAGATCCAAGTCATGGAGGAGATCGGTTCCTCTATGAAAGAGGAAGTACACAATTTGAGGGCCCATATTTCACTAAGTAAGGACATGCGCCAAATAGGAGAGGTGATTTAGGCCAAAAATAAATCCTGGAAGAAGGAGGTCACCGAGTTAAAAAGATATGTCCAGAGAGGATATATTATTACAGATGGTCTTTAGAGAGATGTCACAAGACTAAGGCATCTCTTCAGAATGGGTCCTCAGGAAGCATGGATAGCAGGCTACGATGAGGGCTAAACTAATGCACCAGCGTAAACTATGAGGTGGAATTCAAGCGTGGGTGGTTGACTGCCCTTAGGGAGATCAAGACCCCGAAGGAACCGAGATTATGGTGCAAGTACCAGGTGGATTTCCCATCTTACCGTCAGCCCCCTTTCTCGAAGGATGATAAGTGGATCCCAATTGACGCCATTCCTACCCAACTTTTGAACCATTATCTTAAGATGACGAGGAGGTGTTGGCTCCTAATCCAGATGATGGCCGAAGAGCATGCATGGATAACTATCTAGATCAACATCTATAGTTGGTCTGAGACCTTGTAGAGTTTTTGGAGTACCTTTTATTTTCGAGCCTTTTGTCATACTGTATAAAGTTTGTTTATCAATTGTACCATATTTTGTGCATGCGTTGACTATATATAGATAATAATTACTTTGTATTTTAGCTACTGACTAGGGGGAGTTGATACCTACCACTTAGGACTTCTGTTGACCAAATAATACTTTTAATCATTTTGGGATTTTCACTGATTAAATGAATCAGTGACAAGTGTTAATCATTTTGGGCATTTTATGACTAAATGAGTTGATAACTTTTGTCAAATATTCTTCCAGTTTAATATGCTTTAGTAATATCATTCCATCCGCCTTACATTTTAGGTTGCATCATTATACTCCCTTAGGCTTAGGTGAGATGATGGAAAGAATGCACCTGGTTAAAAGGTTATCCACCCGATCAGGATTTCAACAACCAACACAGTTGGCGACAAACTTAGGTTGGCTTTTTGCCTAAGGATCCCCTGTAGGGATTTTGTTATCGTTGAGAAAACTCATGAGGTCTGTTGTGTTTGTTTATGACAAAGACCCCAGGATTCCAGTAATTGAAATAAACTTAACAGCTTGTTGTAATTACTATGAACCCTGCTCGGCATAATGAGATTCCTTTATTAAAATAAGTTGAATAACCTATTATAATTTAAAGGAGTTTTGTTCTGCATGAGGAAGTTCCTTAGTTGAAATAAGTTGAGAAACTTACTGTAACCAAAGGTGATTCTACTTTAAGTTGAGAAAGTAGAGCTATCGTTTGGAAATTGTGCATTGAGATACATAACATAAAATTGAGATGACCAATATGAAATAATGAAATGCGAGTTGAATAATAACTTGAGAGAAACATAAGTTTGACAGTCTTCCAGACGAAATGATGTTTGATGTCATTCTCATCACGGGGGATTTGAAATAAATAACTCTCAAACTATGTGCCGTTATTGGTGATGATATCTCTTGGTACTCCAAAGCGTGTTATGATGCTCTTCTAGATGAATCTTATTATATTGGTGTCACAAATGTTCGCTAGTGGTTCTGCCTCTACCCACTTAGTGAACTAGTTTGTGTCGACCAACAGATACTTGCAGTTCCCATGTGTAATAGGTAATGGCCTCACAATATTCAATTCCCATTGCACAAATGGTCAAGGAATTATCACGAATTTTAGGTCGCTAGTTGGATGATGAATCATTGGAGGGAATTTCTGGAATTTTTCACATCTACGAACGTAGATACTTGAATCCCTTTGCATTTAAGGCCACCAGTAGCCTTCTTTGATTGCTTTAAAAGCCAATAATCTCCATCATGCATAACTCCCACAAATACCATCACAAAGCTTGTTAAGAACTTGCTCGGCATCTTGCGGGTGAACACATTGGAGGTAATGGCCTGTGAAGGATCTTTTGTAGAGCTTTCCCCATGGGTTAAGGTGGAAATAGACTGCTTTGACTTTCGCTTGATGAGCCAGTTTCTTGTCAACTAGAAGGGCATCCTTCTATAAATAGGCAATAATGGGATCCATCAAATTAAGGGCTCTTTTCGCTAGGAGGAACTTCTCGACGACCATTATTTGGTCAATGCTAGGTTGGGTTAGGAACTCTATTTGAATACTCCTTCTGAGATCAGAGTCCACTATAGAGCTCAGGGCTACGAAGGCGTCTGCATGGCTATTTTCCCTTGGGGGAACTTCTGAATCTGAACCTTCTCAAATCCTTATATAAGACCTTTCACTATGACAAGGTAGGCGACCATCTTATCATCTTTTATGTTAAAATCTCCACTTGATTTCTTGGAGACCAGTTTGGAATCATCAAATATGTTGAGGTTCTTTGCCCTCAGTAATTCGGCTTTGTGCATGCCATAAATCAATTCTTCATATTCGACTTCATTATTAGATGCTTCAAATCTCAATTTGATTCCTTGCTCGATGATAGTGTCTTATAGTGTAACGGGGACAATACCTACCCCCTTAGAATTAGAGGCTTCATCAACGTATAAGATCTAATCACTAGATTTTGCTTCCTTATTTATTGACTGCTCCATTGCCCGTTGGTCGTTGGGCTTATCCATTGTCAATTCGGAGATGAAATTGGCTAAGACTTGTCCCTTAATTGTTATTCTTTATTGAAAGTGAACATCAAACCTTTCGAGCTCGACCGACCACTTTGAGAGTCGTTCGGAGAGGTTAAATTTTTGAAGAATATTTTTTAGGGGCAATAAAGTGATCATTGTTATTGAGTGAGCTTCAAAATATTGCTTCAGCTTCCTAGAGGCAACCACTAATACGTAGGCTAACTTTTTTAAGGGCAAGTAGTGTTGCTCTGCATAAAAAAGCGTCTTACTAGAATAATAGATAGGGTATTATCTGCCTTCCTTTTCACATACTAGAGTCAAACTAAGAGTATGATCTGATACCACGAGGTAGAGGTACGAAGGATCTTCGTCATCGGGGATCACCAGCAGGGGCATTTTGTTGCGGTAGGATTTGATCTCCTACGAAGTTTTTGAGTTGTCTTCATTGCATATGAGGCCTTTATTCTTCTTTAGTAGCTGAAAGAATGGTCGATAATGTTTCAAGGACTTGAAGATAAAGCGATTGAGCACTGTGAGCATCCCAGTAAGCTTTTGAACATCCCACAATGTCCTTGAGTAGAGGACTTTGTTGATGCGATCAATCTGATCTGGATTGCTTTCAATCCTTATATTGCTGACTAAGTAACCCAGAAAATTACCTGACTGGACATCAAATGAAGACGCTTGTATTAAATTTCATCCGATACTTCCTGAGAATTTTAAAGGTTTTGGCTAAATTCTTGAGGTGGTCGTTTATGCTATTACTTTTGACCAAAATGTGATCGATGTAGACTTCCATGGTATCCCCCATCTGCTGCTTAAACATCTTCGTGATCAGCCTCTGGTAAGTTACCCTTGTATTTTTTAAGCCCAACGACATGACTTTATAGCAGTACAAACCGATTGAGGTTACAAAGGATGATTTGTCCTAATCCGGGCCGAACAACGGAATTTAATGGTACCCTGAATAGGTGTCTAGAAAACTCATCCTCTCATGGGATGATATAGCGTCAACTGGCTGATTAATTTTAGGTAGTGGGAAACTGTCTTTGGGGCAGGCCCTATTGAGGTCTGTGAAATTAATGCAAACCCTCCAATTGACGTTGCTTTTTTGCATTACCACTGGGTTGGATAACCATTTGGGGAATTGATCCTCTATAATAGATTCTGCATCCAGAAGCTTCCCAACTTTGTTCTCCACTATTTTAGCCTTTTCGAGGGTTGTTCGTTATGCCTTCTAAGTAATCGGCTTGAAGGTTGGGTCAACATGCATATGATGGCAGGCTATGTCAGGATCAATTCTAGGAAAATCATATGGCTCCCGGGAAAAAACATCCAAATTTTTTCTCAAGAATGCGATCATCTCTTTATTTTCATGATCGGCTAGTGTAGTTCTAATCATAATCTTTCTATTCGATAAGTTTTCACAAACACTAACTTCCTCCAGGCTTTTAACGACCCTACCAGTGGGATGGACCCTAGTTTCCTCGTCCCCTAGTCAGCCGTACCATAATTGCTATTTAGAGGGTGTAACGCCATATTAGGCTTCCTCTAGATCATTCTTCGGTTTTTCTTCTCCTTTTAGGGGTAAATAGTTGCTATGAAGAATTTACTTGCAGTGGCTTGGTCGCCACGTATCTCTACCACACCCCGATCAGTGACACACTTTATCTTCTGATGGTAGGTGGATGGTACGCCTCTCGTGGCGTGCAACCAACCTCTGATTAAAATGACATGATATGGAGACTCTATGTCCACCACTAAGAATTCAATTAGTTTTAAGATATTTCCTATCATGACGATAAGACTATCTTTCCCAGCGACATTGTAATTTTCCCCACGAATTCGACTAATGGAACTGTGGCCTCCTTAAGGTTGGCTAGGATGAGATTTAACTTGTGGAACAACTCTACGTACAGCATCTTTGAGTTCCTTGGTCTACCAATAACTTGTCGACGTTCCAGCTTGTGATACTGAGAGTAAACATGAATGCATCATAGTGTGGGGTCCTCACTCCAATCATATCTTCCTCTGCGAAGATGATGTGTTTCATGCAGTCGATATCCTCTGGTCGTCGACACTTGCCAGCTTGTCTTTTTGCAAAGTCAATCTGGAATACCTCCATGATAGTAGTTACCTTCTTCAGATCCATCCAAACAATGTTCCCTTAGATCTTCTTTAGGTAGGACACTCCATGAATCACCGCGAACTCCTTTTCCATGTTGTCATCAAGGACATTATCTTATTTTTTTATCTCCATTAGTTGTGACTTTGTCAGCTTTCTTCTTTGTGTATTAGTTGAGATGTCCAACTTAGGCCAACTCTTCCCAATGCGACTTCAGTGAGTTGTAATTATCTATCATGTGGACTCCCTCCTTATGGAATGAGCACCTCAGTGTGTTATTCCTCTTCTTCGGGTCACCACCCATCTTCTTGGCCCCGTTGACAAATGATTGGTCCTTAATTTTGCTCAAGATATTATAGATTGGTTCTTTGAAGACTGTGTTAATAGCCTAGAATGACTTTGAAGGTTCAGCCTTGCTCCCGTTCTTAGAGACGTTTTGCCCCCATTATTGTTCCCTTTCTTTAGAGTGTCACTCTTGTCTCCTTCTTTACTTAATTTTGCTCGACCATTGTCTCCTAGGGTAGAGTGAACCACATCCTCAACCTTGGTGTATTTTTCAATATGCGCCATGAGGGCGTTAATAGTGTTGGCCTCCTTCTTCATCAGAGACTGGTGCAACGGAGATATGGTCAACAGACTAATCTTGAAGGACACAACAATAACCTGCTTCGAGCAGTCCTCCAGTTTATTAAGACCTCCCGATACTTCTTGACATAATAACAAAGTCTCTCTTGTGGATTTTTCTTCATCATGAGCAGTGAGTCCATCCTCTTAGGGTGGGAACCACTAGTTATGAAGAGAGCAGTGAAAGACTCTGCTAGGACCTTAAAACTCTTGACCGACCTATGGGGGCAGCTTCTTAAACCACTTATGTGCTACATCATGTAGTCTAGAAGGGAATATTCGATGCATCAAAGCTTTATTGTGGCTCCACATGGTCATTATTTTCTTGTACTGCCGAACATGGTCTATGCAGTCTGTCTTTCCATCATAGATCTTGAATCTGGGAACGACGAACTTCTTTAGGGGTTCATCTTCTTCAATCTCCCTTGAGAAAGGGGATTTCATCTAGGTGTTGAGAGCTATTCTGGCTAGATCCCTAGTAGACGTGGCTCCTCGATGGGCTAGACCATCTCTCTACGGACCAAAATTTTAATGTCCTCATCCTGACGATCATTATTTTTGTGGCGCATCTCTAATCGGCCACGCTCTGACGTGCCGTGTTTAAATCTATCTTAGTCGCGTCTAGAGCTCCTTCCTCGGTTGCGAGTATTGCTCGCCTGAGGACTAGGGGTCCTATCATAATGCTTCCTGGTATCTCTACGGAGATCTCTCTCTGTCCTTTTAACTCTCCTTTGCAAATGAGCATTCCCTTTTATCTGGAGGCGTGTTGCGTCCTCCTTCTCTTGAAGCCTGGCTTCGTAAGCGACGTCCAGCCTGGAGATCTGAGTTGACCTTGGTGGTCCCCGACTTTCTTCAGGATGTTTTGTCTCTTGGCGAAGCCTGAGATTTGGTGGTTGGAAAATTTATGACTTGACCCTAGGTGGGGTTGGATCATCCCGCACGTCACCAACTTGAGGAAGATTGTTGCTGTGGTGAAACATCACGGAATTTCTTTCGATAATTTCTTTCATAGGAAAAATAATCGATTCTCACGGACTGCGCCAATTGTGAGTGCAAGAATTAATACAATAAAAGATCTAGAGAGCAATACCAAGGAGAAAGAAAATAATCACACTCACAACAACATACGTGGTTTGAAAACTTGCCTTCGTCTACTGAGATGTTATTGTTCTTCATTAGTGCCTCTTAATAATCGAAGTTACATTACTGTGCCTCGGGTTAGAGTTTACAATTTGTAGTTTTAGAAATAAGTGATTGAATTGTACAAGTAACTCAACTAGCTTGTAGATAACTCGTGGTGCCCCTGAATATCTCCTCTGAGATTATTGGTAACCATTTTGAGTCTATCTTCATGCATTTAGGCACATGTTAAATACACAAGTCTAAATAAATATATGAGTTGTGTCGGGCAGTCCACTATGCATGTTGGGCTGGTCGACTGTACTATTGGGCTTGAATAAATAAGCCCCCACAATTGGTATGTACTGGAGTCTCTCTCTCTCTCTCTCTAGAGATAGAGAGAGAGAGAGAGAGATGAAGGCTCACCTACATCATGATGTATACATCATATCATACATCACACCTATTTCTAGGCTCTAAGAAAAAAAAAATCCAATTTTTTTATTTTTCTATTGAAATAAAACTTCCAGTCAACTCTTATTCAAAAAATTAGGTTAAAATACATTTTGCAGCTGTTTTTAAAAAAATCACAAAATATTACTGCGTAGACCCTTATAAATAAGGTATTTTGAGCAGTTTTTTGTGGATTTTTTTAAAAATAACTACAAAATGTATTTTGCCCTAAGTTTTTAAACACGAATTTATTGGAAGGTTAATTTTAAGAGAAAAATAAAAATATTGGAAAAAAGTTTTTTAGGGCATAAAACTAGGTGTGATGTATGGATGATGTATAAAGCATGTTTTAGATGAGTCTTTTCCTATATATACCCGCCTTTTTTATAAAAACACCTTTAAAAAAAAGTAAAAAGAAAAAAAATAATGTTTTTTTTAAAAAAAATTTAAAAAATATATAATAATATATGTTATATCCATATCTATTTAAAAACTCTTTTTATATAAAAAAATACTTTTAGCATGACATTTCATGCATGGGCATGAAAGAAAGAAAATATCATGCATGCATTTTGAAAATGTTATGCATACAAAAGTGGAGATATTTTGGTAAAAATCGTGCCTCTTTCTCTCTCTCTCTCTCTCTCTCTCTCTCTCTTATATATATATATATATATATATATATATATATATATATATATATATTACTGCATTTGTGCGGACCAGTCCGCATTTTAATGATGCAAACTAGACATGTGTCACCTGGTGGTGAGCTCAGAAGAGAGAGAGAGAGAGAGAGAGCCTATAATTTAGCCAATAATTTCTAGGCTCACCTCAAGTGTGTGTGTGTGTGTGTGTGTGTGTGTGTGTGTGTGTGTGTGTGTGTGTGCATGTGTGCGTGTACATGCAGACGACTAAAGGGCGGGGAGGGCGATGTTAGTGGAAGGGGAGGTGTGTGGAGAGAAAGAGCGGGTGGGGATATGAGAGAGCTAAATGTTTGGATTCTTTTTTCTTTCTATTTATTATTTATGTTATTTGATATTTAGTTTATTAATTTTTGTTTTATTCTTAAGAGATATTATTTAAGAGGCGTTATATGTCAAACTCTTGTTGGACCACATAATGTTTTTTCCATATAAGACATTGAGACAACACATAGGTTACAATTATTAATGACAAATGTAACGATGGGTAAAATTGAATCGATTTTTAAAATTCAAGCTTAACATTATAACTTTTGAAATATCGGGTCCAAAAGCAAAAATCACTCCAAACTTCAAAGTTAAATTTGTATATTTTTTTTCTTTAGAAAAATGATAAATTATTCTTTTAAGTAAAATTTTTAATTATAGGCAAATAAATAGGACTATTTTTATATGTAAAAGTTTTGATTATTAGAAAACTATTATATTTACGATGGTAAAATGAAATTTTTTGTATTGAACAATTTCAGGGATTAATTTTGTAACAAAATTGTTGTATGTCCTAGAGGTATAATGAAAAAGTTAATAAATCATTTTCTTACAAAAACAAACAATTTTAATTAAGAACAATTAAAATAGGGACTATTACATAAAAGAAAAATTGATTGTCCTAAAAATGGATGTGATAAAAGAACAATTGTATTTTAAGATGATAAAAGAATATTTTTGATATTAAATAATTTTAAAAACTAAGGGCCCGTTTGGTTCTATATTCAGAAAACTCGATTTAAATGTTGTTTTTAAATACAGTTTTAAAATTCAATTTTTTGTTTTTATAATTATTGGTGCGCGTTTGGTAAACTTGTTTTTAAATACAGTTTTTTGAAAATTTGACAAAATTGACAAACATGTATATATATATTATACACACACATATATATATATATATATATATATATATATATATATATATATATAGGCATAGGCTTAAATGAGGTCCTTAAATGAGGTCCTTATATGAGGTCCATAATAAGACAAAAGTAAGACCTTTAGTAATATTCTATTTTAGACCCCAATACCTTTAGAAAATAATTTTGCATTTTAAGCTTTAAGACCTTAGAAATAAAAACCCGCCAAATTTCGACAAAACCCTAATTGTGGTATCAGAGCCACTAGACGCTCCTTTTAGACTTATAGTAAAACTTTAATGCCCTTGGGATTTATCCCTCGCATTTACCAATATTTTTTTTTCGAAATAGTAATTCAATTATAATCTATAACAAACATTCCCCGACAACGGCGCCATTTTGATCTAGTGGAAAAATCGAGCGTCCGTGTAATACGCTAGTCGTTGTTATCGGCTTCCAACCTCAATACAAAATACCTAAACTTGTAACTACACTCTTAAGGAGTATAGTGGTGAGTCTGGGTGTCAAATCCATAGGAAATGTTTGATAGAATTTAATTGATTTATTACTTCTAAAATAAAAGTGAAAAAGATGATGATGGTTAAAAAAGGAAAAAATAAAAAAGTTAACTATGCATGCATGAGCAAACTAATTAAGATGAATGAGAAAGGAAACTAGGTTGGAGTACAATCCCCTAACCCTAGTAATTTACCGTGTAGAATACTAGAATTGTAAATTATAAATTTGAATGAATCCAGTCTTTATAGATCCTAAGAATTACGTATATGAGGTTCAAGCCCGCACCATACGAAATTAACGGTAAATATAAAGTGATGCTAAATAATTATACGCACATCGTATTCTTAAACATCCCAAGTACCTAGGGCAAGAGAGATTAAAAGATCTACAGTGGTTGTAAAATTGTCTCGCACGATTCTTTCAAATTTTTAATTTAAATTCTATTTTCTACATAAGTAATTTACATTGGGATGGGTTCATGCATCCCAACCCTTAAAAATTTAGCTAGGCATGATTTTATTAAATGAAAACAAAATTCTAGATGTGCAAAAAGCCATAGGTCTATTATACATTGAAAAGGAACTTGAATTGAGAAACAAAATTAAACTATAAGAGTAATTTAAACTTACAATATGAAATAAATTGAAAGTAGAACTTCGCAATACTTGAATGAAAGAAGGAGATCTGAACTTGAAACTTGAATCTTGAATAACTCTTGTTCAACTTACAAACTAGGGTTTCTAAATCCTAAGAAAGTATGAAAATTATCTGCCTAAAAGAACTCCCTCTTTTTCTCTAGGGTTTGGCCTTTTATAACACCTAAGTATCATTTTTATAGATAATAAAAATTAATTATACAAGGATTTCCAAGAGTTGAAACTCTTTAGCCTGCACAATAAATGCCAGAATTTCGAACAGTCGGAGCGGTCCGGATCCCATTGGATCGGTTTATTTTTCTATTAGGCGAATCGGTTCTTTTTTTATCTACCGAACCGGTCAGGTATCGGATCGATTTGTTTTTCATCGGTTCTATATTGATCCGTGGTCTACTGGAATGGTGGCATTTCGGATTGGTCCGATCTCAACCTGATTGGTCCGGTAATCTTCAATTTTGACTTTTCCTTTCCAGCTTTGACTTGTCATGATTTTTGATCCAGAGCTCCGATTTGACTTATGTTTCTTCCTACGCACTTATGAGATGAGGATTGTAAATTTACGCGTTTTCCCTTTGACTTGTCTTCCTTTGTTCTCTTCCTTTCTTTCGATTTCTTTCTTTCTTTTCTTGCACTAAATACCTGTAAAATCAATAAGAAATACACGAAACTCGGGGTACTTGTTAGAAATAGTCAGTAGCAATGATATGGGATAAAGTCAAGTTAATTACTTTGTTCGAGATATTAAAATTACTAAATTAAGGGGCTAAATTCAGAAGAATTTATGCTTAGTCAAATCCCCCTAACTTAGAACTTTGCACGTCTCGGGAAATGTAAATGAAGCTAACCAAAATTTCACTCTTGAGAATTCCTTTATTAAAATAAAATTCCACTTTCGCAGGCAAGCGATTGCATTGAGCATATGCAACAAGCCTTTAAACCCCTAGGTTACCCTAGTAGGACGAGTTTTGTCTCGTGAGGGTTTGCAGTGAATACACCCACAAAATTCTTTATTGACTCAACTAAATATCAAAATATTTAAAAATTGTACAATTTAAACTTTTCGAAAAAATAATCACCACAAATTCACATTCAAATGTCTCAAACCATAGTGTGTGTGTGTGTGTGTGTGTGTGCAAAGCCAAAAATTAAACCTCGAATTTCCATCGATTGAGCACTACGTTACTTTCCGAAAATTCGTTTTGATTCAAATTCTTATGGATGCACTCATAAACGAATCACTCGGATTGTGGTTGTTTTCTCTCGGTATGCATGATATAAAGAGTAAATATAATGGACACAAATTTACGCATATAAAATTGAGAAGAAGGAAATATATGGTGAAAAGATCTCATCATAGGAATATAGTTATTAGGAAACGGGAAGCATCATCTCTTAATCACACCATTTTAATCTCTTTTATTATCTTTTCATGTCTTAGCTCTCCATGCAGTAATTAATTTCGCTATTCGGACTAGGTTAGAATTTTTCGGGTTAAAAAGTGTAAAGGGTAAAAATGAGAATGGTCAAATGTTCGGAATTGGAAAATGTCTTTATGATGTCCATTAGTGCTTTTTCGGGCATTTACTCATTTTTTTTTCTATTACACACTTTGGACTTACTTGATGGATTTCCAATTTTTCACAATTCCGGGCTATTTGGGTTTTTTGGGTTATCAAACGAAAGGGAAATATTTTATTAGGCTCAAAGTGGGTTGCAAAGGGATAATTTTTCTTCACAACTTTATTATGGCTAATATTTTTGGGTTAAACAAAAGATGTCCTACTTCATTGTCCAAATTGCTAATCACATCACCATATGCATCTCGAGATTAGTTAAGTTTAGAGATATATTTAGCACGAATTTCGAGACAACATTTCACACATTTTCCATAATCTATCAAAACAAAGGATTGAGATCATCAACGACTTATTAAAATGCTGAAAAGGACTTTGAATTAATCATAAACTCGGATTGATTTAAAAACTCATAAAAAATTGAAAGGCTTGAAATCTCACCGGGTTTGATCAATCTCCACACTTATTCGTTAAGCCAATAATTTTCTTTCAATTTCCATCTTCGATCAATTTTGGCTTAGTGCATTTTGATTGTTAACAATTTGAGACTTTAAATAGAATAAATATGATATTTTTGAAAAATTTAAATTCCAATTTTTATTTATTTTGAAGAAAAATATTTTTGGCTTTTTTGAAATTTTTGAAATTTTCTAAAAAAACATACTTGGAACGAACATGTGATCGAATCAATGAAACTAAACAATAAATGGGAAGAATATCCCACACCCCCTAACTTAAATGTTGCATTGTCCTCAATGCGAATCAAGAACACAACATAAAGAGAGGAAAAGAAAGATATTACCCAAATGGAGCGATCCCCGATGAGTGCGAGTCCATTGAATCTACAAAACATGTTACAACCAAGCATAACAAAAAGAATAACAAAAACTTTAACTAATGACTCTAAACTATAGAAAAATAAAAGAAAAAGAAAAAGCTAATTCTGTACAACCTATGATTTGAACTTCTAATAAGTTATACACTAGAAGTCGAAAAATTTGAGGGTCCACCCAAAATACAATTTGACTTTGAGGTGTAATCAGTGTGCCCTCATTAGGATGCATGCCTCCCGAAAAATAAAAATTCCGTTTGAACAACGGAAGGCATGTGTAAGGCGAAAAAAATGAACCATCACCAATTAAATTTTTTAAAGGGATGATGGGTGAAAAATACAATTGGGATCCAAGAAATATAGAATCCCCTCCCAAAGATTTTTCAAGTAGTATGGGAAGAGGGGAACATAAAAAGGAAGAATCTATCTTGGAAACCAATTCAAGCAAAGATTCCTCATCGGTAAAAGTTTTAACTGTTTCAAAAGTTACAACCAACTCGTGGGAATCAAAATTCAATTCATCTCCCAAATTTTTTTGAGTTAGAACGGGAGGTAGTGCACGTGTAAGTGAATAACCCATAAGATGAAGCATCTCAAACAAAAATTTTCGTTCAAGAATTGGGTCAACATCCTCAAGACTTTCATCCGATTCTTGTGATGGAGTTAACGGTTCGATAATAGTGGGTACACAAGGAGACAAATGATCGTCAACCTCAGTAGATTTTACAATATTTATAAGAGGTTGATATTCAAAAGAACTTGGATCGCTTGCAATGATTTCATCCTCAAAAGTGTTAGGTGAAGCGCAAGTCTCGACCTTCTCTAAGTTGTCCAAATAATCATTAAACTCCTTGCAAGTTGCTCTAATTTTCAACTCTATAGCAGCAAGGTCATCAGATTGCTTTTTGCTAATAACCAAGAGTTCTTCCAAAGTAGGCTTCCTTGGTTTTAGCACCTCGGATTCCTCATTTTGTTGAAACCATTCTTCAACTTCAAAAATATAGAAAGAAAAATCCTCATTGGGTTCAAATAATGCATCTAACTCTTGCTCCCAATAACGATTTTTTTCCCGATATTCTTTTTCAAGTATTTTTTCTTCAAGAAATTCATTTTGATAAATTTGGATGGCCTTAGTACTGGGATTGTATGTATGAGACTCATATTTAGTGATATTGATCCAATGTTCATAAATCGTGAGTTCATTCTCCTCCTCACTATTAGCATAACAATTAAAACTACCAAAAGAGTTAAAATAAGACATTTCAAAGTGGGAAATTCAAAAACATGACACACACACACACACACACACACACACACACACACATATATATATATATATATATATATATATATATATATATATATATATATATATATATATATATATATATATATATATATATATATATATATATATATATATATTTTCAAAATAGTAATTCAATTACAATCTATAACAAACATTCCTCGGCAGCGGCGTCATTTTGATCTAGTGAAAAAATTGAAAGTCCGTGTAATACGCTAGTCGTTGTTATCGGCTTCCAACCTCAATACAAAATACCTAAACTTGTAACTACACTCTTAAGGAGTATAGTGGTGAGTTTGGGTATCGAATCCACAGGGAATGTTTGATAGAATTTAATTGATTTATTACTTCTAAAATAAAAGTGAAAAAGATGATGATGGTTGAAAAGGGAAAAAATAAAAAAGTTAACTATGCATGCATGAGCAAACTAATTAAGATGAATGAGAAAGGAAAGTAGGTTGGAATACAATCCCCTAACCCTAGTAATTTACCGTGTAGAATATTAGAATTATAAATTATAAATTTGAATGAATCTAATCTTTATAGATCCTAAGCATTACGTATATGAGGTTCAAGCCCGCACCATACAAAATCAACGGTAAATATAAAGCGATGCTAAATAATTATACCCATATCGTATTCTTAAACATCCCAAGTACCTAGGGCAAGAGAGATTAAAAGATCTACAATGGTTGTAAAATTGTCTCGCATGATTCTTTCAAATCTTTAATTTAAATTCTATTTTCTACATAAGTAATTTACATTGGGATGGGTTCATGCATCCCAACCCTTAAAAACTTAGCTAGGCATGATTTTATTAAATGAAAACAAAATTCTAGATGTGCAGGAAGTCATAGGTCTATTATGCATTGAAAAGGAACTTGAATTGAGAAACAAAATTAAACTACAAGAGTAATTTAAACTTACAATATGAAAGAATTTGAAAGTAGAACTTAGCAATACTTGAATGGAAGAAGGAGATCTGAATTTAAAACTTGAATCTTGAATAACTCTTGTTCAACTTACAAACTAGGGTTTCTAAATCCTAAGAAAGTATGAAAATTGTTTGCCTAAATGAACTCCCTCTTTTTCTCTAGGGTTTGGCCTTTTATAACACCCAAGTATCATTTTTACAGCTAATAAAAATTAATTATACAAGGATTTCCAAGAGTTAAAACTCTTCAGCCTCCACAATAAATGCTATAATTTCAAACAGTCGGACCGATCTAGATCCCATCGGATCGGTTCGTTTTTCCATTAGGCGGATCGGTTCTTTTTTTTTATCTATCGGACCGGTCTGGTATCGGATCGGTTTGTTTTTCATCGGTTCTGTATCGATTTGTGGTCTACTGGAATGTTGGCATTTCGAATCGGTCCGATCTCAACAGGATCGATCCGCTAATCTTCAATTTTGACTTTTCCTTTCCAAATTTGACTTGTCATGACTTTTGATCCAGAGCTCCGATTTGACTTCTGTTTCTTCCTACGCACTTATGAGATGAGGATCTTCAATTTTCATTTAGGCTTCAAATCCGAACTCCGGGTGTAAGTTTACACTTTTTCCCTTTGACTTGTCTTTCTTTGTTCGCTTCCTTTCTTCCGATTTCTTGCTTTCTTTTCTTGCACTAAATACCTGTAAAATCAACAAAACTTGGGGTACTTGTTAGAAATAGTCAGTAGCAATGATATGGGATAAAATCAAGTTAATTACTTTGTTCGAGATATTAAAATTACTAAATTAAGGCCCTAAATTCAGAAGAATTTATGCTTAGTCGTACTCCTAATTATAACATGACTTACCATTGTCGGAATCATGTGTTAGATAAATCCTATACTGAGCTCCAAGTATTTGACTCAGAATGGATTAGATCTATAGGAACTGATAGGAAGTTCCAATTCCTAACCTTTGGACTCTTTCATGCAAGAAACTAAGGATTTCATAGACCTCAAAATAATATCAACATATTATGTTGTTTAGTAGACAAAAGATGGAAAGATTTTAATAAAAGCCCTATTGGGATAGCCCAATTAGAAATGTTAGACAACATAGGATACTTTAATATCATTTCGGCATTTACAGTAATCGTAGACACAGTCAAACATTTTAATTTAATCTTATATGCTAGTGGCTATGAAGACTATATTATCCCAGACGCTAATATAAATATAGAATTCCAAAGCTATGTGAAGTTCTCCCAATTTCCTCATGAAGGAATGCAATCGGGAATTCCTAGCGGTAAACTTAATGAAGAAATCTTAGTTAGAACCATTGTTTCAGAATATAATCGTACTTACAGTATTAGGAATACTGGACCTATGAAAGAAAAAGCTAAGACCCTTTGGCAATTGCCAGAATTTCATGAAACTAAAACTATACAGAATAAACCTTTGTTTATTAATCAAGATGATCTCACTGGAAATGTTACCATCCAGTTTGGTCCTCCTAAGATTATCAATTAAAATATCCATATCAAAGAAATTAGATTTAGGAATATGGGAGAAGCCATAATCAATGATCCTTCAGAAGGAGAATGTAGTAGTAAGACTATTGCTAGTTTACTAAGACAAGCCCCGATAATTAGACCTTGAAGATCATTTGAACAACAAGACTTAGTTAAAGGAAAGGCCAGGATCCAAAACTTTGGACATGAACCCTCAAAATTGGACATGAAGGCATTTAAAGATCACCTTAAGAAAAGTCATTCCGTTAGATTTCAAGAAAGAGAAAGATTTAATATGATAGCCCAAGACCACATATTAAAATTAAAATAATCTAAGAATATAAAGGAACTCATTAGAAACTTAAGACTAATAGAAGAAGGAGAAGAAAGACTAAAGCCAGCTACCCAAGTATAACCTAATAAGCAAGAGATAGGAAGTAGTAGTAGGCTAGAAGATACTCCTAGAATTTTTAGTAAACCAATAGGAATAAATATTCCTATATACTCAAGCACTTTAGTTAAGACTAAACATGACTATATAAAAGACTTTCCAACTAGTGACAAGAGTTTTACTCCTGTTAAGACCATGGCAATTCAAGCCATAAATCCAGTAGGTATATACCTTAACCTAAATAATGTTCAAGATAGGAAGAAGGCCTTAGGTGAATGGCGTAATCAGATGAACATGTGTTTTGCATCTAATGAACAATGGGATGCAAGTTCATGTAAACAATACGCTGAGCAATCCATTAGAGGTATTGCAAAAGATTATTTAGATATTTTAAGAAAGGCTACTGATGAAGACTCCTTAGCTAAGGTTGAGAAGATGAAAGAAAACTTAGAAGAAAGATCAATTGAAGAATATATTCAATTATTCACATCAGAGTTCATTGGAGCTGGACATCAAGCTCAAATCAATGAACAAGACCTAGCAAAAACTAAGTTAGCCCTCCTTAGCATTTGCAAATTAGATAAGATAAATGAATACAAAAATAATTATGAGCAGCTATATTACCAAATTAAAGAATTTGGAGAGACCTTAAAAGATGAATACTTTAGGAAGATACCAGCCATAGGACAAATCCTAATTAACGAATATAGGAATTGGCCGGGAGTAGCTGGAGTTAAGAATAACTCCCTTGGTGAAAGAATTAATTTTGCCAAAGACTATATCATATCTAAAAGACGGGATATAACTCGAGGAAAGTTAATAAAAAAAACTTTCAAATAGATCCTTCCAATTAAAGACGAAAGAGACATTGCTCCAATCCAATGGGGGTGTGGTAGCAAATCTAAGATATTAAAAAAGAAATTAGAATGGAAACATAGGAAGTTTAAGACTAGACCTTTAGGATTTTCAAAGAAGTATAAATTTCGACCATCTACTACCTTTAGAGAAAAGAACACTAAGACTAAGAAAAATAAATTAAACCAAAGAAGATATTTTAAGAAGAACACTGGTAAATATAAGAAAGTTCCTAATTATAGGAAATAAAAAGATGTAGCTCAATCTAAGACTGCCACCAAAGAATGTTGGACTTGTGGCAAAGAAGGACACTTTGATAAAGACTGCCCTAATAAAAAAGATAAAGAAGGCATTAAGATTATTAATACAATGTTAGATTATGCAGATCAAGAAGAGTTAGATATCTAGTATCTATAGTGAATACACTGACAGTGATTCAGAAGACTATAGTGATACTGAGGAGTATGAAGACTCTTAGGATACTCTAGACTTATATATGATGCAAACTGATCAAGATGATTTAGATAATGAATATATAGACTTTGAGGAAGCTTGGTATAAGTGTATATTAAGCCCCTTTTTAAAGAAAAGATGGACAATTAGTAATCCTGAATTACTAACATATATACCTAGATGTTACTTTGATGAAAGACATTATTGCACATTTGAAATTAAATGTAGCAAGAAAGACTTTAGGTGTGTAGAATGCTTTGAGACTATACAAACAAAATTATTTATGGTTTGTGTTATTTGCCAATTACATTACCATGAAAGTTGTTGGAGAACTAGATTTAGAGAAATTTATACTAGCCAGTATGACGCTCAAATAGACTTAGATATTAAAACATATTATCAAGACATTGATAGAAACATAGCCAAAAGATTGCAAGATAATGAAGACTTCAAAGGAAAAGGATTTTCCTATGATTGATGGTAGTTCAGAAGACCAAATACCCTTAGATTTTATAATAAACCTAAAAAAGGAATATCTATTTTAGAGAAAAATAATTTAGGAATTTATACTAAACCACATGCTTATTTTGTAGAATTATTTGTTGAACATAAAGACTATCCTAAAAGACTTTCAGCTTTTATAGATACAGGGTGCTCTCAGAGTATTTGCAAGGCTAATGCCTTCCCCGAAGACTATTTTTTAAAAAGTACTCAAGAAATCTATGGTAAAAGGGCTAATGGAGATCCATTTACCTTATATTTCCAGACTATTCCTATTTACTTTAAATTCAAAAATCAGACCAACAAAAACATTAATCATCGGTTTTGGATAATGGATCCTCGTCCTAGTTTCACAGGAAACATTATTTTAGGACAAGACTTTATTAGTAAATATCATCCTTATACTCAGTATAACGATAAGATATTAATTAGTGATACAAAGGAATTTAATATTAAAGCCCCTCTAATAGATCATAAGACTGGCTTTGACCTTATGCAGGTCAAACATAATTATAGACCCATAAAACATCAGAGTTCTTCAGTTGAGCATGGTGGACCTACAACCCAACAAGAAGTCCTAGACATCACTAATCCCTTACAAAAAGAATGCAAGTGTCCAGACCAAAAGTGTTATAAGCAAATAGCACTTATACAACAAGACATTTTAGATTAAGCTCAGCACTCCTTATTACAGGTTCAAGCCATATCCAAATAGAAGAAAATGGATATAGAAGTAGAAAAAGAAAAAAATTAGGCAATTAGCAGAGCCTACTTTAGGAGAAAATTCCATTGCTAAGTGGGATAAAGACCAAAGTTATTATGAAATTATCCCTATCAACCCAGACGCCGCTATTAATGGTGGAACCTATAAGAAAGGATATTCACAAGAAGACAAAGAAGAATTCAAGAAAGACATAGATGAAATGCTTAAGTTAGGCATAATTAGAGAAAGTAAAAATAGACATAATAGCCTCGCCTTCTATGTTCAAAATGAATCTGAAAGGAAAAGAGGAAAAATACGTATGGTTATTGTTGATACCAAAATTAACGTACTAACGTGGACGAATCACAAGAAGACACGTGTCAGGTTACTTGGCACCTATAGACATTTCTACAATCACTTTATCAACGAGGAACTCTGCCTCTTCGATCAACTCAGATACTCCGAGGAACTTCACTGCTCCGAGGAACTTCACTGCTCGGAGGAACTCCACCGCTCGGAGGAACTCCTGAATGTATAACAACTAAGGCGGTCCGAGCTGCATCTCGACCATAACATTAATTGCCAGATAATCAACAGTTCAACTATTCATTAAATGCTTACAGATGTATACGCTTAAGGGACATTAATTATTTACCCTTTCACATGTACAACCTAAGGGTTATAAATACATTGTATCATCCTCATTCAAAGGAGACACGGAATTTCTTGATCAATCCTGTAATCGAGAATTCCCAAACATTCGGCAATAACAGAAACAGTGGACGTAGTCCATTCTTATAAGGCTGAACCACTTTAAAAATTCTTTGTCTTATTTAAATTTATCTGTGATTAGATAATTAGAAGTAATCTAATTTTTTTCATCAACAGATTGGCTCCGTCTGTGGGAAACGACTGGTAGTATCATTTTTCACCCAAAATAATTCATCATCAATGGCCGATAATCCTGAATCCAGCAATCGAAATGCTGGAAACCCTCCAAATCCTATACCCTCACGATGACCCTTTGGTGATCAAAATGAGGATGAAAGAAGTAATGATTTCAAGAGTTCTGGTAGATAATGGTAGCTCGGCAGACATCATGTTCTACTCGTGCTTCGATAGTTTAAATCTAAAGTTATCTCAACTGGAGCCTTATCACAGACCTCTCCTTGGTTTTGCTGGCGAGAAAGTTTTTCCACTTGGGACGATCAAGTTGGATATATTCATTGGTACATGGCCCGCATGTCGAACGGAAAGAATACATTTATTTGTGATGGACAAGAATGTTCAGTCAGCTTACAATATCATCATGGAAAGAGTTGGTTTGAAGAAGTTCGAAGCGATCCCATCTATAGTACATAAGTGCTTAAAATTCCCAACAAACTTTGGAGTAGGAGTTGTGAAAGGTGATCAAAAAGTAGCTCGGGAATGTTATTATTCATCTGCCAAACAAGAGGAATTGGAGGAGTCAAGGAAAAAGACTACTACATATCAAGTGGATGGAGGCACAGAAATTGAAACATTGGATCCTAGAGATGAATCTCAACTCGTAAAAGGACAGGTGGTGGAAGCTACAGAAAATGTCATTCTGGACGATGAACACCCTGAAATAACAACTCAAATAGGTTCGTCGTTGGATGCCTCAATAAAACAGGAGTTGATGACTTTCCTGAGAAGTAGAAAGAAAACTTTTGCATGGAGTCATGAAGATATGCCTGGAATAGATCCAAACTTCTTATGTCATGAACTCAATGTGAATAAGGAGATCAAGCCTGTAAAGCAGAGAAGAAGAGTATTTAGTCCCGAGAAGAATCAAGCTATACAAGAGGAGGTCGAGAAACTCCAGAAAGCTTGATTCATTGAAGATGTTAAATACCCAGACTGGTTAGCAAATGTGGTGATGGTAAAGAAGAAAAACAATAAATGGAGAATGTGTGTTGATTTCACCGATCTCAACAAGGCATGCCCAAAGGATCACTTTCCATTGCCCCGAATTGATCAACTGGTGGATGCTACCTCGGGACACGAACTACTCAGCTTCATGGATGCTTACTCTGGTTACAACCAGATCAAAATGAAACCTGAAGATAGGGAAAGTACTTCTTTTATTACCCCTAGGGGAACTTATTGTTATAATGTTATGCCTTTTGGTTTGAAAAATGCAGTTGCGACATATCAGCGGCTGATGAACAAGGTCTTTGCCGAACAAATCAGTAGCAACATGGAAGTCTATGTCGATGACATGCTGACAAAAAGTAAGAAAGCTGCCGATCATCTAGTTGACTTAGGCCAGACCTTTGATCAACTGGATAAATACCAAATGAAGTTGAACCCAACGAAGTGCATATTTGGAGTACGAGAAGGAATGTTCCTCGGGTACATCGTCAATCAGCGAGGCATTGAAGCAAATCCAGAAAAGATCAAAGCTCTATTAGGGTTACGATCTCCAACGACGAAGAAAGAAGTGCAAAGTCTTACCGGACGAGTAGCAGCGCTCAACAGATTTGTATCCCGAGCAACTGATAGATGTCTCCCATTCTTCAAAACACTCCGAAAAACTTTCGAGTGGAAGGATGAATGTGAGAAGGCCTTTCAAGACTTAAAAAAGTATCTGGGAGCATCTCCTCTGTTGTCCAGGCCAGTGATGGGAGAACAATTGTACTTGTATCTAGCAGTATCAGAGAATGCAGTTAGCTCGGCATTGATCATAATGGAGAATGGAATACAGAAGCCAATTTATTACACAAGTAAGGCTTTCTGAGGAGCAGAGATCAGGTATCCAAAGCTGGAAAAATTGGCACTGGCGCTAATTGAGGCAAGTAGGAGAATGAGGCCATATTTCCAGGCCCATACCATAGTCGTATATACCAACATGCCATTAAGACAAGACCTTCATAAACCAGAGAAATCAGGGAGATTGATGTACTGGGCAATAGAGCTCGGCGAATATGATATAATTTACGAACCCAGATCATCGCTTAAAGGGCAAGCAATAGCAGATTTCATAGCAGAATTCACCTATCCTGATACCCCTGAGGAGCAAAAGAAGCTCGTCGATCAACCTGTGGATGTTACAGGGTCAACAAACACTGGCGCAGACCATCTTAGTTTGGTAAAAGGGCAAGTGGATGTGACAAGATCATCAAATTCGAGCTCAAACCAACTTAGTTTGGTAAAAGGGCAAGAAAAGATGGTCAACGAAGAACAAGAAAAATTAGGGGATGGTGAAAAGGAACAACAAATATTTCATCGAGAAACTCTGTCAGAACAGAAATTAGAAGACGAGTTGCCTATCTGGAAGTTGTATGTAGATGGCTCATCTTGTACCACAGGATGTGGGGCAGGGATCGTTTTGAACAGCCCAGACGAAGTCGATATGGAATATGCACTACGATTTCAATTCAAAGCTTCCAATAATGAGGCTGAGTATGAGGCCATGATAGCAGGTCTTAATTTGGCAAAAACTATGGAAGCGTAACAAGTGATGGTCTTCAGTGATTCTCAATTAATTGTGAATCAGATGTTGGGAACATATGCAACCAAAGGAGAATTAATGATCAAGTATCATGCAAAGGTGATGGAGTTGGTATCAGAATTTGTTGCCATTCAATTGATCAGAATACCGAGAATGGAGAATGCAAGAGCAGACGCCTTGGACCGACTAGCATCAGCTACTCGTACCGACATGCGAAGAACGATACCAATTGAAATATTAGATAGTCGGAGCATAGATGAAGACCTGATGATGAATTTTATCACCCTTGACTTAAGACCATCTTGGATGGATCCCATCAGGGCATATTTTGAGGAGGGAGAATTATCGATAGATAAGCTCGCTGCCAAGAAATTGAAGTTTAAAGTTGCTCGGTATGTACTAACTAACGGTGTTTTGTACAGACGAGGAATCGTGACAGGATTGCAAAGATGTGTACATCCCTCCAAGGTGAAAGAATTGATTGAAGAGATCCATGAAGGGTCCTGTGGAGCCCATGTAGCAGGTCGGACTCTTTTACAAAGGATAATGACGCAGGGATATTATTGGCCAACGATGAGGGCTGATTGTATAGCCTATGCCAAGAAATGTGATAAGTGCCAGCGTTTTTCCTCCATCCGAAGAACTCCACAAGCATTATTGACGCCTATCACTTCCCCTTGGCCATTTGCCATGTGGGGGACAGATTTGGTAGGGCCACTGCTAACGACCAGGAGAAGGTTTAAATACCTCATCGTCGCAGTGGATTATTTTACTAAGTGGGTAGAAGTTGAGCCTCTTGTCGACATGACTTACGAGAAGGTATATCAATTTGTCTGGAAAAATATCATTTGTTGGTATGGTCTTCCTCATGCATTCATCACTGACCATGGAACGCAATTTGATAATGAGGAATTCGCTGCCTATTGCCATCAGTCCAACATTTTGAAGCTCCATTCAGCACCAGGTCATCCCCAAAGTAATGGACAGACTGAAGTGACGAACAGGACATTGCTAAATGGTTTGAAGAAAAGGCTAAGTGAGGCTAAAGCAAGTTGGATTAACGAGTTACAGTCAGTACTGTGGGCTTATCGTACTACTCCCCGAGCAGCAACTGGAGAATCCCCATATATGCTGGCATTTGGAAGTGAGGCTATAATACCTGTCGAGTTGGGTCTCCCAACACACAGAGTGCTGAATTTCAACTCCCCAGTCAGTGACTTAATGAGAAGATTGTATTTGGACATGCTCGAGGAAGTTAGAGAAGAAGAAGCGATTAGAAATGCTGCTTACCAACAATGAACAACTCTGTTCTACAATAAGAGGGTGAAAAAGTGCAACCTAAAAGAAGGATATTACGTGCTAAAGAAGGTCATTCAGAAGCACAATAAGTTGGAGGCAAACTGGCATGGACCATACCGAGTTACAGAAGTTGTTCGACCAGGAACTTACCGAATAGCAACTTTAGAAGGAGATGAGTTTAAGAATGCATGGAATGCTGAACACCTACGCAAGTACTATCAGTGATGTAAAATGTAAAGCAGTTCCATCAGTATGAATAAAATGATGATATTTTGCCAGCCTCTCTCCTTTTATTGAAAGTTTTTTGAGGAATAGTAGTGCTACACACTACACTGCTCAGCAGTAAAAACGACATTCTTAAAAATGCAAAACTCATCTTGGTTAGGAAACTATACTCCTAAAAATGCCAACTCAGTTTGGTTAGGAGGCAAAAATATCCCTAAAAATGCCAACTCGGTTTGGTTAGGGAACGACATTCCTAAAAATGCCAACTCCGGTTGGTTAGGAAACCATACTCCTTTGGTTAGGAGGCAAAAATATTCCTAAAAATGCCGACTTCGATTGGTTAGGAAACCATACTCCTTTGGTTAGGAGGCAAAAATATTCCTAAAAATGCCGACTTCGGTTGGTAAGGAAACCATACACCTAAAAATGCCAACTCGGTTTGGTTAGGAGGCAACGATATTCCTAAAAGTGCCAACTCCGGTTGGTTAGGAAGAAAAATATATTTTCCAAAAAGTACCAACGTTGGGAAAGAAAAATTCACCAAGTTATATTGGTTGAAAATAAAAAATGTTGACAATTGAGACCAAGTTAAAATTTTATTACTTGTAAATGGACGAGAAGCAAAACATCATTATTTTTGGTCAAATGATTATTACAAATTTAAGTTAGTCGACAACAAGTTTGAATCAACCATAGTTGGTCGACAAAACTACATAATGACATTATCTTTTTAACAGATATGGATATGCAAATGAAAAGTAATTTACAACTGCAAGACAATGGCAATCAACATTTGCAAACAAAGTTATATGTATTTCATTAAATCCAAAAATAAAGTACATTGATTATGAAATGTATAAATAACCATTACATCAAAAGCCCTATTCTATTGGTTTCTTTCCTTGTGCTTTTGAAACAAGTTCCTCGCCAGCGGGAGGATTCTCCAAGGAAAGGGGAGAATTGATGAAGTTAGGGTCTTGAAGCATTCTGATGTTCATTACAGAAGGTCTATCTAGTAGGTGCTCAGGACGAGATAACTCTGCATTTGAATGGAGATTATAATCACCGAGATACTTTGAAATAAGGCACCGAGGAATGGCACGAGGAGGGATCCAGCTCATGTCAAGCTTGAAAGGCGGAACTGGTAGATCGAGCAGCCCAGGGTCATGGTAATTCCATAAATAGTGACCTTGCTCCAATTTCAGTACACCTAGAGCGTTCAACCACCCCCGTTTGTAGCCTTCATTGTTAGCGTTCTCAATACGAGCATCCAAGTGGCAAAGGGCTTCGTTGTAGCCTGCCATCCAGAATTCTCGAGGTTGTTTATGGAATTGATAAGTTAATCTCTCTAATTGCTCGTGAAGGCTTCTGATTAAAATACTTTATTCTCCAAAGCAGACTTCTGCGCAGCAAGTTGCTCCTCCAGACTCTGGATTTTCTTGGACATTTCAGACAAGGCTTGATTTTTTGCCATCAACTGGAATGCTTGGTTTTCCAACGCTGATTGAGTGCGAGCTTCTTCAATAGTAGGCCGAAGAACTCTTGGTCGTCCCTGAGCAGGTGGAGTACCCTGTTCCTCGACATTGCTTAGAGCAGCTCTTGCTCATCCCCGTGAACCTCTAGCTCGTCCCCGAGCAGGAGTAGAAGGACCAGCTCTTCTCAAAGTCTCTAATTCTTCTCGTAATTTGGCGTTCTCAACTTCTAAGAAGGAGAATCCCTCGTCAGTCACAGATACCAAGGCATTTGAAGAGGAAGCAACAGACCTCAACTGAGCTAGATCTTTTTGCAGATTATTATTCTCTTGCTCCAATACCTCAATGATTTGCCTGTGCTCTTCGACCTCTGTCTTCAAAGTTCTCTCTCTCACTTCATAAGTAACAAATATCTTGTCATGGCCCTTGTCAGCACTAAGTTGTTGATATTTCTTTTCATATCCCTCATGCAAAAGAGCTGAAGATTCTTTGTACTACTGCTGAAGTTCATCAAGAGTACCTTGTAAGTCTTGATAAGCCACATTCAGGAAGATTCTTTTCATTTCGTAATAAGCCACATTATTGGCTACAGCACGATCAAGAAGACATTTCAGGTATTGATAGGCCTCAACTGCCTGTTCTGAAGCATCTTGGCCAAGGATGTCTATAATTTGTGACTTATCCAAATCAGTATAACCCGCTTTAAAATATTCATTGCATTGTCTCAACAGTGTTGTGTCATGATCAGACATCAATTCCATTCTGGCCATAAACTAATAAAGAGGAGAAGGCAAGAGTTAATAAGAATGCAAACAGAGTATCAACAACATAGAGGATCAAAAAATGCGATTTTTATTACATCATAGAAAAAGAGTACAAAGTTCAGAGTACATATGACAAAAGAAAATAAAACAAAGACAAATACCGAACAACTTCACACTTTTTCCTTGTCTCCCAAAACTTTCTCAGGAGATTGGGACGAGGAGCTAGGTTGCTCGGCGGGAATAAAAAGTTGGTCGACAGGAGCAGAGGGTTGCTCGGAGGGGGCAGGCAGAAGAGGAAGCTGCTCGTTGGTTGGCTGGATAACTTGTGGGGCAGAGATTTGATCACCTACAACCATGGAGGATTCTTCGGAGGCAGCTTCGTCCTCTTCATCATCCTCGATAGTTGGAGGGGGACCAGGAATATGTTGTTGAAATAGTTCAGAACCCTCATCAACCTTTAATTCCCGTAGAGCAGCAACCCAACCATCTCTGAAGTACTTGAGACTACCATACTCTACCTGCGATATCATTGCAGCCACCCCCTTATTCCATCCCTTGTCCCAGCCAGTGCTGAAGGACTTCTTCACAGCCAATTTCTTTTCTTTTTTTCCGAGGAGAGCTTCTCGAATAGAAGTTCCTCGGTGGCCTTTAATTTTCCTTCCATCTCCTCCTTCTGACGATTTACCTCTCGAAGAAGGGTTAATTCTTCCTCAGCAATTTTAAGCTTGTTCTCAAGCTCACCAAAATTCTTGAGCTTCTGGTCAAGCTCTTTATTCTTCTCTTCTAAATATTTCACTTTGCTCTCCAACCCCTTGGAGACTTCAGCAATCTGAGCCTTCTCTTCCTCGACCAAGGCCAGTTTCTTCTCCCAATCAGCTTTGTCCTCATCATATTTCTGACGGGAGTCCTTCAGAGACTGGCTCAAACCCACTAAAGCTTCCTCCACACCAGACGAGGAGCTATAAGCCTTGATTGCTTCATCTTTCTTCACAATTGTGTTAAAACAACTCACCAACTAGAAAAAGAAAATAACGACAAGTCAGTACAAAGATATATGTAATAAGGGAAAGAAGGAAAGTTCAAAACAAGAGAAAACTCACTGAAGCAATATGTCGAGTAGCCAAAGAGGTAAGCATATCCCGAGGAAGATTTTCTTTAATTCCTTGGATCTCGGGGATGATCCAAGTCTTCACCGAGCTCATAGCAAAACTCGAGGGAACAACGGTGGGAACACCAGCATCACTAACTGGGAGCTGGGGAATGGTTTCAGTCAAATTAACCGAAGAGATTTTCTTCAGCCTCCTCGGGGGCACAGGAACAGTTTCAACCAAGGAAGAACTCTTGGTCGGAGAGATGGTGATCACTTCTTTGGGAGCATCACTCTTGCTTGAAGCCACTGGGGGCTTCTCGGCAGCCTTCTTGGTTGCAACAGAAGGAGCAGTATCTATTTTCTTTGTCCCTTCTGGGACATCAGACTTATTTCTTTTTGCCTCTCCAGCAGAGGCAGCTTTCTCGAAGATAGCAGAAACTCTTCTTTTACCCATTTTCTGACTCAGGGGAATGTGAGATTCAGGAGAAGAGTCTTCAAGAACTGGCACTGGTTCAGTATTACTGATCACAGGGCGAGCAGTAAAAGAGGATGTATAGCTCTTATACTGCAACAAGTATGAAGCAGACCTAATGTGTTCGTCTGCAACTGACTGATGCAAACCCCAGATAAGTTTCAAGTGTTTTATGTTAACTTATGTTTCCTTTGGAGCTTTTCTCTTGCTATCAACTGCAAACAAATACACATTGAAATATCAGTCACACATTTTATCAAACACAATGAAAGTATAATTTCAAACATAAAATAAAATCAAAATAACCTATCCCATTGCCATAGGGAGGGCATCTGGGACCCTGATATATTGCATCTCCAATTAAAGGGGCATGTTGCCAATTTTTAATAACAACCCCATGTTCGAAATAGTCCCTATTGGCATCTGGGAGGTTGACTACTAAAGCCCTATTCAAAAATCTAGTTTTTAAATAAAAAGTATTATCCCCAACTGCCCATCTATAACAGAACATAATCTCAGGAATTCCTATGCGAGTTCCATGAATTTGATTTGGTGGAAAAGAAAATCCACACTCAGGAACAACATCAAAGTATTGACAGAATTCTAAACATAAAGGATTTGGTGGAAAAGAAAATCCACACTCAGCAATAAAGAGGCTGGGGAACCAATGTCCCTCAGCCAAGCGAAAATAATCTGAAGGCTCAGAAAGTTCCTCCAGAGTTACCCAAGAAGGGATAGAAAAATCAGAACAGAACTTCTCAAGAGATTCAATAAGATAAACCATGATGAATGAAAGAAATGAAGAAGAAGGAAGAAGATCTTACAGAAAAAGGGGATCTGTTGACAACGAACGATGGAAAAGATGAACGCACAAGAGAGAGAGAGACAATGGAAAACTCGAAGACAAAAATTTGAAAAAGTAGAAGACGATGGGATTGTCTGCGACGCTTAAATACTTTACCTCAGGAAATGGTGAAGGAAATTATTACAAAAGGAAACGATTACGCTACCGGCGGCTAAAAGGATAAAAAGTGCGCGAAGATCGAAGCAGTTATAAAAATTCAAAAAGGCTGATTCTGCGAATTTGGAAGGAAAAATAAATACGAAGGAAACGCTCCTAAAAATCAGGAGGATCATTTAAAAATTGCTGTATTCCGAGAAAGAATGTTCCATACTCCTCAAATTTCGAAGTATGAAACATTGGGGGCTTCTGTTGATACCAAAATTAACCTACTAACGTGGACGAATCACAAGAAGACACGTGTCAGGTTACTTGGCACCTATAGACATTTCTACAATCACTTTAGCAACGAGGAACTCTGCCTCCCCGATCAACTCAGATACTCCGAGGAACTTCACTGATCCGAGGAACTTCACTGCTCCGAGGAACTCCACCGCTCCGAGGAACTCCTGAATGTCGAACAACTAAGGCGGTCCGAACTGCATCTCGACCATAACATTAATTGCCAGATAATCAACAGTTCAACTATTCATTAAATGCTTAAAGATGTATATGCTTAAGGGGCATTAATTATTTACCCTTTCACATGTACAGCCTAAGGGCTATAAATACATTGTATCATCCTCATTCAAAGGAGACACGGAATTTCTTGATCAATCCTGTAATCGAGAATTCCCAAACATTCGGCAATAACAGAAACAATGGACGTAGGCCATTCTTATAAGGCTGAACCACTTTAAAAATTCTTTGTCTTATTTAAATTTATCTGTGATTAGATAATTAGAAGTAATCTAATTTTTTACATCAACAGTTATAGACTATAGACAACTTAATAAGAATTGTGAATTTGATTCTTATAAGATACTCGACAAGAATAATTTAATCATTTTAATTGAAGATAGAATTATATTCAGTAAGTTTGATTGCAAATCAGGCTTTTGGCAAATTAAGATGCACCTAGACAGTATTACCTGGACAACCTTTAGTGTGCCCCAAGGAAAATACGAATGGCTAGTAATGCCATTTGGATACTTGAACGCCCCTCAAGTATTCCAAAGAAGAATGGATAATATATTTAGACCTTATTCTTAATTTTGTCTTGTTTACATAGATGACATTCTTATAGCAAGTAAGACTGAGATAGAGCATGTAGACCACCTTAAAAAGATTATTTTAGAATTATATAAACATGGCATTATTATTACCGAAAGGAAAATGCAATTATTTCAGACTGAGATAGACTGTGTGGGAATGCATATTAATAAAGAAAAATTATCCTTAGCAAAACACATAACCAAAAAGATTCTTGAGTTTCCAGACCAACTCAAAGATAGAAAATAATTACAATTATTTTTAGGATTGCTTAATTGTGATGCAGACTTTATTAAAGACCTTGCTTCTAAAAGACAAATCTTAACTGCCAAACTAAAAGGAACAAACAAAACTAATCCTTTTTATTGGACTAAAGATGATTTTGAAGTCATAAGACAGATTAAAGATTCAGTCAAGAATATTCCTTTACTTAAACTGCCTAATGCAGAAGACCAGTTTATAGTAGAAACAGATGCCTCTGATAAACAATGGGGAGCAATTTACTTTGCCATTGATCATCAGACAAAAAAAGAAAAAACTTTGTAGATATAGCTCTGGAATTTTTACAGACCCAGAAACAAGATACACTGCCCATGAAAAAGAAGTTTTAGCCATAGTAAGGGCAATAGAAAAATATATGCTTTTTCTTAGACCTAAACATTTTATTGTGTATACTGACTATTCTTGTGCAGTAAAATTCAGAGATTTAGACTTGTCCAAATCAAGGACTAATAGACTAATTAGATGGCAATAATTGCTTAATGCATGACTTCTTTGTTATACATATTAAGGGAAGTAAAAATACCATTCCAGACATTATATCAAGATAACCAATGTTTGCTAACACTAATATGATTTCATGTTTTATGTTGCAAACAGAAGACCTAGACGCCATGAGTTCCTCTGGAACAAATAGACTGAACATGGAAGACGTTGCAGACTATCTTAGACGCGTAAGACCAAATACTGGTGTAACGTAAAGACAGACTCATATTTAAGACTCTCAAGAAATACCAATCCTAGCGAACTTTGATGATATATTGGTTCCTCTAGGAAAATCTAGACAAGAGATTATTGCTCAAAATAGACTCATTGGGAAAGTATATTTCCCCTCAATATAGACCCGATCAATCCAAACTTGATAAAATTTAGACGAGAATTTCAGTTGACGAAAGTACTCTTATAGACGCTATATAATGGAATGTGAAGAATAAACTATGGATTGAGTTCAAACAAAATTTGGTAGCCATTGTCAGATTTATGAGAACGCAAAGACTTGCAGTTACCCAGCTCAGTGGTACTACTATGCCTAGACCACAGATTTAGACTTATGTTCAGACTCTTGGTGAATCCTCCAAAACTAGACCCGCTGATAATTATCAGAAAAAAACTTTTAAGACTAAGATTGTTATACCTTTTGGTCATAATAATCTTCTATTATCAGAAGACTATCAGAAAGACTTTAATAGCATTATTGAACATTTCAATATATTATTATCCGAAACTAATGGAGATGTCTTAATGATGAAAGGTTTCTTTAAAGACGTCCCAAAGATTTATCTTTCTAGGAAGGCAGAGATGGCCCAGATAACCTTAGCAGACTATGGGTTCATTGGACTCATACAAATCGAGACTATAGAAGACTCTGTTGCTCTTGAAAAAATAGTCCATGAGTGCGTTAAGAAGATAGAAGACTTCCTTCCTTTATTTTCTAGAATCTATCAGATTGCTCCAAGTTCCTGTAGAGGAATAAGAGTTGAAGGATTTAGACTTACTAGATTTTCCAATTATATATTTGAAGATGTTGAGATTTTATCAGAAGATGAGACTAAAGATTTAATTGTTGATAACTCCAAGCTCCAGATTGCTCAAGCCATGAAGACAATAGAAATCATGGAATTATTGACAGGAGAAGACATATGGTACACTACCTACCACAAAGAAGACCTGATAATCCAAGATGATGAACCATTCAGCGGAAGGCTCAAGAAAGAATCTAAAGAAATAGTAGAGATAGCTTTGCCAGCTAACCTTAGAATTGTAGGCCTCATTGATGAATTTTTCAACAATGCCCTACCAAATCAAGACCAAGAAGAAGAAGACACGGATGGGACAAAGATAAGCCCCTCGTTAGCTGAAGAATTATTAAAGACAGAAGATGCCATGCGTTAGACCTATGCATTATTACAAGATGACAAGACTCCATTGTATTATGAAGGTGAAGGACAACTCAGACCTGACCCATATGGGCCCCAGACAACCTCCTTTCATAAAGATAAATGAGACAGCTAAAGACGTTAGGTGCGCAATAATTACAAGACGACAGGATTTCTTTTGAAAAAGGAAGACTCAAAAGATTCCAAAACTTTAGACTTTTAATTATTGTATTTCTCTTTAATAATTGTATACTTTCAACCGGATCACTTTTTGTAACCGGTTACCAGTCATCTGTAAGCCTCCTTATGCTATAAAAGGAGAGGTAAGGAGTAGGAATAGATATCGAAGTTTAGAAGTTAGAAAGATGGTGTAAGCTTGTAATATGTACATGAGTGAGTAAACCTCTCATAGTTAGGGGAGAGGGGAGAGTTGTATTTACTTATGCTATGCAATAAAAGTATTTTCTTTTATAGAAATCTCTTATGTTGAGTTGTTATTATTTTCTAAATTGTCTCCAACTTTCTGTTCATAGAGGACTATTGTGTGGAACCTCTGGTGTAGCACACAAGGTGTTATACTGGTGAACCGCCGTCAAGTACCGATTTTTCGTGAGCCGTTAGCCAGGTGGGCATTAGGCGTGAAGGCGTACAGGAAGGAAACGGGTTCAACGCCAAAATAGTGGATTGAGATGCGACACATAAAGAGAGAGTTGTAGGAGACTGAGATCGGAGAAGAATAGTAACAAAGCTGAAGAGAAGAAGGAAGGAAGATAAAGATATTGCAGACCAGAAGGAAGGTATAACTCTAACCAAACCCTTAACTATTGTACATATTATTGTTTTAAAAGAATCTTGCATGAGCCTACAAATCACTACAGACTTTTTAGAATTTGTTAATCAAACAAATTTAGACTTAACTAGAGAAATCCAAGATTGGACTCTGACAGACCCTAAAGACAAAGAACTTATAGAAACTGCTTTAACATATGCAGGTGGTACTTTCAAATATATAGACCAGGTTATTGAGTGGTTAGCACATGAAGTACCTAGAATAGAAATAATTAGAGCAGGAATCCGAGATCTCTTTAGACAAAAGATAAGAATGAAAGAATTCGCCGAAGAACTTTCAAGACCGAAAAAATATCAAGAATACACTAGAATACTTGAAGATAGTATAGACGTATTAAAATATCTTAAACGTAAAAGGTTAGCTAAAATAAAAGCTATTTTAATTAGAGCCAGAGGAATACACCCCCTCCTTAAAAATGTAGAAACAGCTGCCCTTAAAACATATCGAAGATTTTTGTCATCCCACGGAGATAACGAATTTGATAAATTTATAGTAGAGGATATAATTGATATTGTTAATCAGATATATAAAGAAACTAGACTGTTAAAATTACGATACCGTATAACGTATTTAAGACTAGAATATTTTCCTCCAAAACCGCTTGCAATTTCTAGACTCCCTGAAGAAACTATTTAAATCGAAAATCCTAGTTATTCAGAATTTCAATACGATAGTGACGGAAGAAGCCGGAGAAGTAGCAGCTTCGAAACCTCTCTTAGACTCCTAGATTAGAGACGCTAGAAGTTGTTGGGGTAGAAATTTCTATTCCCTAAAACTTAAAAAAAAGACAAAAGCATATAAAAACAAAGTGGTCCCCAGGTAAGTTTTGAACTGTAGCTAGTCCGCATACTTAGTCCGCAAATGAGGTCCGCACTAGATCCATTCTCTCTCTCTCTCTCTCTCTCTCTCTCTCTCTCTCTCTCTATATATATATATATATATATATATATATATATATATATATATATATATATATATATATATATATATATTGCATGTATAATTCACAATAAAATTATATACATACATGAATTGATAATATTTTTTAGGGGTGGCAATTCGTGTTTTGGGGCCGTGTTTCGGGCTGACACGACACGACATGACACGAATTCATGTATTTTTTAGTTGACACGAACACGACCTGAATAGAACACAACACGACATGATTAACATGATTTCTTAAATTTTACACTAAATTAACCATAAATAGACACGATCACCCGAATAAAAATATGATTAACGCGAAAAGACAAGATAACACAATTAACACGGCTCATAATTTTAACAAAAACACGACACGACACGACGCGACTTCGTGTTAAAAAACACGAACATGAACACGAAAAGTCGTGTTAATTTCGGGTCGATTTCGTGTCGTGTCGTGCCGTGTTATCGTTTCATGTCTAAAATTGTCACCCCTATATTTTTTAATACATATGTACTACATGTATATTTTATATTATTCTATACATTAATAATACATGTATAAAACTATATATTAGTATCATGTATATATTGATAATATTATTTAACATATAAATCTTAGCACACTATATAATTTTATTATATAAGTATACGTAATTTCTTGTACATGTACATATATATTTTTTATTTATAAGAATTACACATATATTAATGTATTATGTATGTATATTATATATTAATGTATAAATGCATTAAAATATTAAGAATGAATAATTCTGAGTTGAAAATTAAAAAACAGAAGTTATAAAATGCATTTTTCCTGTTTTCTGAACAACTTAATTATAACACAAAAAATTCGGTGTTTAAAAATAAGTTGCTAAACACAATTTTTCATCAGAATTGTATTTAAACAAAAAAAACAGAATTATAATATCAAACCAAATAAGCCCTAATTTTATAACAAAATTATTTTGTATATTTTAATATTAACAAACCCTTTTTGGTAAATTCTCCTATTTTAAATTCTCATTTAGCCACATTACTTACTAAAAGAGGAAGCCGTGACCGGCCCTTTTTGCATGAGATTATAAACGCAGATTAAGACCGCTAGAGCTTGGAAATGGCGGGACTGCCATGGACTCGCTTGTTCAAACTTTCTGGTGTCTCCACGCATCGGCTGCAAAAACACACCGTAGTAGTATTCTCATCTCATTTGTTTATTTGTTATTGTGCAATTTCAACATGAACTAATTTATGTTTTTGTGAATCTAACGTGAATTGGTTCTCTCATGTTCTTAGCCTGAACCTTATTTTGGGGATTTTAGGTTTTAGAGAATGATATGAAGAAGAAGATAGAGATACATGTTGATAACTAGATAATCACAAAATAAGAACTGAAATCTTGGAAAGAAAACAAGAAAACTCTAAAGCTTGTGCAATCTAAATTCACTAAAATGAATTACACAAAAATTATGAAATACAGAGAATCCTTCTAATATTTATACTACACAAAAGTCATAACTGTTATAACAGAAACAAAAGTCATAACTGTTATAACAGATATAACTACATTTAACTCAAGTCTACTCTGGCCTCTTCTCTGCTTTTAGTTTTTCTACCTTAGACTTCAATTCCAAGCTGTCGATATGACAGGCTATATTCCAAGCCCCCCCCCCCCTCAAGAGGAGCATGTATATTTATAATGCTCATCTTGCGCAAAATATGATGGAAAGGCAGTGATCCGAGAGGTTTTGTAAATATTTCTGCTAGTTGTAATCTTGAGGGAATGTGAAAAAGCTTAATGACATTTTGCTGCAGTTTTTCCTAATAAGATGACAATCTATTTGAATATGTTTAGTCCTCTCATGCTGTACTGGGTTGGTGGCAATGGACAGAGCTGATTTACTATCAGTGTAAAGCATGGTTGGATGAAAATGATCAACACTGAGATCTTGAAGAGCATAGAGTAACCACTGAATCTCACATGTGGTGGCTGCAAGAGACCTATATTCTACTTCTGCAGATGATCGGCTAATTGTGGCTTGCTTTTTGGATTTCCATGAGATCAATGAGTCTCCTAGAAAAATGGCATAACCTGTCACACTTCTCCTGGTGTCTAAGCAACCTGCCCAATCACTATCGGAAAAGGCTTTCAATTTTAAGTCTGAGGATGAAGAGAAGAATAATCCTTGGCCTGGTGTTGCTTTTAAGTATCTAAGCACACGAATTGCAGCTTGATGATGGGCCACTGTAGGTTTAGCAAGGAACTGACTAAGAAGCTGAACAGAGTAGGCCAAGTAAGGCCTTGTAATTGTCAAATATAGTAACTTGCCAATTAATCTTCTGTAGCCCGAGGCATCCTCATAAGGATTGGAATTATTTGTACTAAGTTTAAGATTAGATTCCATTGGGAATGCAGCTGGTTTGGAACCTATAAGACCTGTATCCTCAAGTATATCTAAAGCATATCTAAAGCATATAATATCAGTAGACCTTTCCCTCTCTTTGTGTTAAGGGTGTCACATACGTATATTCCTTTACCAGGAGGTCTTGGAGGATGTAAGGCTTTATGGTCTTCCATGTGGAAATTTTGGATCCCGACTATCATCTCATTCTGAATTTGTCCCTTTTAAGGAAACTGTATATAGGTAAGGGAGGATATCTTCTCTCAGCTTTGTCAGTTCTTTGCACCCAATATATAATAGAAATAAAGATAAAAGAATAAATAATATATCACATAATGTTCAATTGCGATCTATGGTGTGCGCAGACCTAGGGAAGATTATAGCCCTTTGACTTCGACTTACACATGTGCCCATTCGTTGCCACCGAGCTTGAACTGTGAAGTTGATCAAGACTACAATCCCAAAGAAACCACTCGTAATAATCATGATGTTGAGGGTATTTTTCCAGACTTTAGTGCCAATTTCACGTCGTTTCTGAAGCACTGTTGCCCTGAGCTGGATAAAGGTAATGTAATTAAATATTTTACGATCCCGAAATGGTTTTCTTAGCGGCATTTTCATTATTGACCCATTCTGTTGATTTGATTATGTAGATACAGCACAGTCAGCTGGACTTCAGGAAGTTGATCTCAAATCTGAAATCGCAGTATCTTTGTCAAAGGGCAGAGTTGTATTATTGAGCTACAAAGATCATTTAAGCCAGGCAAGTTGCTCAATATTTCCAAGAACTCGCACAAATTTTGATCATGTTTTGTATACTTATTATGTGTGCTCGTTGGTATTTATTGCTTGAATTGTTTACAATTAAAATTAGGAATTAAGTTTTGTTCAACCGAGCAAGCAGAAAATGAAGAGTCGAGGAGGCCATGATCACCAACCTTGCAGCTGTTGACACATTTGCTTGGTTGTTTGTTCAACAATCCCATACTTTTGAATTACGGAAACACTAATGATGTGGCCTCACTATATGTATAATTACGACGCAACTATAGAAATAGGAAGCAACATGTTATAGGTTGAAGGCTAAGAAGAGAATGGTAGAGAAATATTTATTTGCACTTAGGAAATACGAGAGAGAAACAAGTCTTTTGTTCCGAAAATGATGAAAAACAGAATACTTAGTATGCATCGAGTAGAGGAAAGAGAGATAAAATTTGTCATAGAAAATGCTAATTGACGAAAACAACACATCTCTATAGGATAAAAGCAGGACAAATAAAAAGAACAAAAACAAATTACAGAGCATTGTAGAACAGATAGTGGATGATTTAAGTACCGGAGTGCCACAAATTGCAGAACGGGAAAAATAAAGAAAAGCAAAATACAGAAAAATGCCTTTTGGCTCAATAGTAAAGCTTTGTAAAACTATGTGTGAGAGGTGTGCGGGATAGGAGAAACAGATGCTAGCGTACGTGCAAAATTGAATGCAAACGGATGCTCACAAAATATTTTACACTTGCAGTAAGCATATATCTCAAAATGTGCTTGGTGTGATGGAAAGTGTCCTTGCCCATATGCACTTGACTACCTTTTTTTATTCTGCCAACGTGCCTCCAATTTGAACTGTTTTTGTTATTGTTCAATTTGCATTCAGGGAACCATTAGTGTTTGGAACTATGACAATTTTCGGATTGTATGATGCACGAAAAGCACTATGTCTCAGAGCTGTATTTCCTAGAATTCGCAGTAAATTTATTTTTCCATCTAATAGTTCTTTCTTTCCCCAACTTGCTATTGTATCAGTGGGAACATTTTTTTCTCAGACAGAAAATTCATTTATGAAGAAAATAATGTGATTTCTCACTGTTTCCCTGTCTTTTACTTCTTAATTCAAGGATAACATATTCTTTTTAATTTATAAATAATAGTATACAAGTAGAAATGAATAAGTTTTAGGATATACAATTATCAGCCACACCGTCACGTATAACATATATCACGTACCTCAGTAAAGCTTCTTATATTCTAGTTGAGACCGTTGTGAGGCTTATACCTTATTGGCAGTTTTGATAAGTCACATGTTCGTGATTTGATGCAATTATATGCACTAGAATTGGTTATCCTTTCTATTTAATTTTATTGTTTCGTTTAATTGTTGTGACATTAGACCTCAATGAATCCCTTTTTCTTGTTTGCAGATCCAGAAATTTGCCTTGTGCGTTTTGACAATCTATGAATCAGAAAAAATCATAAATTGTTTAACGGTACAGCCATTATATCATATCAGTAGACCATTCCCTCTCTTTGTGTTAAGGGTGTCACATACGTATATTCCTTTACCAGGAGGAGGTCTTGGAGGATGCAAGGCTTTATGGTCTTCCATGTGGAAACTTTGGATCCCGAATATCATCTCATTCTGAATTTGTCCCTTCCAATGAAACTGTATATAGGTAAGGGAGGATATCTTCTCTCAGCTTTGTCAGTTCTTTGCACTCAATATATAATAGAAATAAAGCTAAAAGAATAAATAATATATCACATAATGTCAATTGTGATCTATGATGTGTGCAGATCTAGGGTATATTTTAGCCCTTTAACATCAACTGACACATGTGCCCATGCGTTGCCACCGAGCTTGAACTATGAAGTTGATCAAGACTACAATCCCAAAGAAACCACTCGTAATAATCATGACGTTGAGGGTATTTTTCCAGACTTTAGTGCCAATTTCACATCGTTTCTGAAGCACTGTTGCCCTGAGGTGGATAAAGGTAAAGTAATAAAATATTTTACGATCCCGAAATGGTCTTCTTAGTGGCATTTTCATTATTGACCCATTCTGTTGATTTGATTATGTAGATACAGCACAGTTAGTTGGACTTCAGGAAGTTGATCTCAAAGCTGAAATCGCAGTACCTTTGTCAAAGGCTGCCAAGGGAAGCAGAGTTGTTTTGTTGAGCTACAAAGATCATTTAAGCCAGGCAAGTTGCTCAATATTTCCAAGAACCCACACAAATTTTATTTTCTTGTGTGATAGGTTTTTCTTTCCTCTATTTAGTATTATTTCAGTGGACACATTTTTCACAGGAAGAAAATTCAATGATGAAGAAAATAATGTGATTTCTCACTGTTTCGCTGTCTTGTGACTTCTTAATTCAAGGATAACATATTGTTTTTTTTCTTCTAAAGAATGAGTTTTAAAATCCTAAATCCACATGAAGAAATAATAAATTTTGGAATATACAAGTATCCCTCACACGGTCACATATAAAATATATGACTATATAGTTGAGATGGTTGTGAGGCTTGAACCTTGCAGTTTTGATTAGCCAAATGTTAGTGCTTTAGATAAGCCAGCTTAACATAAAAAAAAAAAGCTGGAGTAGAATTTAAAAAATGGCGGGATCACTGGTAGCCTCGATTAGCGAGAGGTGAAATAAGGAGAAGTCTCTGACCTTAATAGCAAACCGATGGCAGGTTCAGTACGCTCGCTTCTTCAACTTTCTTACTTGTATCGTCCGTTAAATATCATGATGTGAATCGTGGGCATTTTTGTAGTTTTTGTCATTTTGGGCTTTTAAAATTTTTATTTTTCTTTTATTTTGTCGAGTGCTTGTATTTTCTTTTTTATTAGTATTTAGAAGAGGGAGTAGTAAAAGTCTCTTATGGGCATATACTTGTAATTATCTTTAGCTTAGAGCCTAAGCTACGTCCCCCTTATAAATACTCATCTTGTAGCCTCATTTGGGGAATTCTATATTTTTGAGAGTTTATTGAAAGAGAGTTGAGACGTGAGATATCTTCATCTTACTTCCCAATTGGTATCAGAGCCTCGTTGGCGCCACCTATTTTTTTGTTGTTGTTATGCAGGCACATAAAATCGTAGACAACGACAAATGGGACATAAGAGGAGATACGCCCCCATGGATGCTCTTACCGACGGCTTTGAGGAGGTTTTCAACCATTTGGTGTCCCGAATGGACGCCATTGACGCTCGCCTTCCACCACCGGAGTCCACCACGAGCCGCCCTCACACCGCACCCTAACTCATCTACTTCGACCCATTCTACATCCCTACCCCCAAAATAATTTAACCTAACAAACCCTAGCCCAACCATCACCTAATCTGGGGCGACAGAGGATACGAGGGGAAGCGACCGACCTCTTGCTAGCCTTCTTGGCCCCATCACCTAATCTGGGGTGACAGAGGATAGGTGGGGCAGCGACCGACCTCTTGCTAGCCTTCTTGGCCCCATTCCGACACCGAACAACCCTCTGGAACCACTAGAAGGCGCCGTCCCCTTCGCTACAACCAAAACGGGTACCCGGCAACTCCAACTCCCCCCCCGACCGGACCACTCCCCAGGTGGTCGGCCGCCCTTCCCCTATCCTTGGCGACCCCGAACAACTAGGGATCTCCCAGGACGGCTGAACCCATGACAGTTCCTCACTCGCCGATTCGTTGCCCCCTGATCCGATCCGACCTGACCCGACCCCCCCAAAAAACCCGAATAACACTCTGGCAGCACCCTCCACCTCCCGGGACAACCCAATACTAGGGTTTGCCCTCCCAACCTTTCTTTCTCCATCTAAGTGTCAAACCCTAGCCTCCATCTATATACGACCCCTCCCCTACCACCCGATCCGCATTTATGTAACCATCAATAGCCATCTCCCTGCTTACCACCACCACGAGTCCTCCTCCCCCCACATTCACCCCAACAAACCCTAGACCCCATTTCGTTTGCCTCCCACCACGATCCTCACTTCCACCATATCTCTATGTACCCCCGTCACCACCCCCAAAAACACCACGAGCCTTACCCGTCCCATTATTTCCCTTCCATTCCCTCGGCCCTACCCACATCTATTCATCCACGTCACCACCTCCATACCTCCTTCACCACACTTCCGCCCCACCCCTACTACAGACTACCCTCCCTCCCCTGTACATCGGAGGCATATTCCCCTCCATCATTCAGTTTGGGACTCCCTTTCAGCCCACTCCGCTCTAGTGGATACTTTCGAGCGGGTGCAAGATTGGCTAGGTCACCCACAATATGATCTCTCTCCTCGACCCCAATCCCTGCCTGACTTTGAGCCTCCTATCCCGACAGATTGGCACATAGACATATTACCTTTCGACTCCCAAAGTCCGAAGGTCACACCTTATGTTCCCATTACCAAGTGGCACTGAAGAGGGGCCATCAGATGGATCAGTGCCCTTGAGACAACCCATGGTTCCAGCACCACCACGAACTCTTACTGTGACGGTGATACCGCCGTATGTTCCACCACTAGCAAAACTTGAGGCTCCATTGCCCACTCCAGTTCCTATTCATCCACTACCTCGTAGGCAGCGCCGCAGGGCCCCGATTGATGATCCTCCGCTAGGCGATGACGATATTAATGAGGGTGATTTAGCCTTGCAGGGAGGCGACTCCATCACCTGGCTGGCCCTACAGATGTTATCTCGGAGTATGCAGGAAGACATCCAAATAGACATTCTGATATTTGATGGTCATCTTCAGCCGAATGCAGTGATTGATTGGCTTCCAACAATGGAGCGCATATTCTAGTATAAGAGGCTGAGGGGTCGTCGTTATGTCTTTTTAGCGGCAACCAAATTTTAGGGCTATGCTAGTGTGTGGTGGCACGACCTGGAGCAACACAGGACCATTGAGGGATAGCCACCCATACAGTCATAGACCAAGTTACATGCCTAGTTGATGGCTACTTTTGTCCCTGTTACCTATGAGCGAGATCTCTTCCTCCGTGTCCAATCCCTCAAACAGAAAACTTCTATTTTGGATTATATGGAGCAATTCCAGCTCTTATCTACTCGCGCCCGCCTAGGAGAGACTGAGGATCAGAGGATCAGTCGCTACATCCACGACCTTCAGGGCTACATTCAGAGGGATCTTACTTTGTGTGACATCACCACCATTGCGAATGCGATCGAGTATGCCACAAAGGTGGAATCCTTCCAACAGATCACTCCTCTACCTCGTGCATGTAAACCTGCCACTCCTGCCCCGCCAGCAGTCTCCAGTGCACCTTCTCCCGCCCCTACTTCATCTACATCGGTCACTCTTGCCCTGCTTCATTCATCCTCCCATCCGGTGACCTTCAAGTGCTATTACTGCGGAATGGTTGGGCACATGGCGTCAGACTGTTTCCTCCATAAGTGCTTAGCTCTCCTTGCTTCTGAAGGACCCGAGTACCTGGAAGAGACTGATGAGTTCGCACCACGACATGCTCTCATCACTATCTTGGATGGAGACACCTAGGGTTTTCCCCTTGGAGTTCGAGGACGAACTCTTTTCAGGGGGAATAATGATGTGAAATTAAGGGAATATTTGGGCTTTTAGTATTTTTATTTTTCTTTTGCTACTTTTCTTTTATTTTTTTGAGTCTTTGTATTTTCTTTTTGATTAGTATTTAGAAGAGGGAGTAGAAAAAGGCTGTTAGGGGCATACTTGTAATTAGTTCTTTAGCTTAGGGCCTAAGCTACCTCCCCTTTATAAATACTCATCTTGTAGCCTCATTTGGGAAATTCTATATTTTTTAGATTTTATTAAAAGAGAGTTGAGACGTGAGATATCTTCATCTTATTTTCCATTTGGCGTCATTTACGTCATATCATCATAAGTTCGTTTTCACAATCTAATTGTAAAATCCAATAAATGTCCTAGCTCATAGTCCTAACTACATATGATGTCATTACTTACATATGAAGGTTGGTGACTATTTTTTTAGTGTGCTACAAGTGTGCGTTTTTTTATTTAAAGTGTTTTGTTTATTAAACCACAATATGTTGTGTGAATTGTATTTCCTTTACTATAAATATCTCCCATCACCAATGTTTGTAATCATCCAAAAACAAGGCAAGTAATAAACACTTAAGTCTTTAGTTGAGTATTCTTTTGAGTGTTTTTCTTATTGGTGTGCGCTTATCTTTTGAGTAAGTTTTTTCTTCTAGTGAATATTAGAGTTTGTGTACTATAATTTTCAACAATTGGTATCAGAGAGGGATGGACAAGGATCGGAAGGGTTGATATAGAAGTTTCTAGAAGATTCCATTAGTTAATGTTGTCGAGGATGAGTTGTCATGATAACTCATACTTGACTAATAACTTCTAGAAGCCTCGCTCATTCCCTATAAATACGCCCCATGTAGCCTCATTTGAGGCATTCCTATATTTTGAGATTTAAGAGAGAACTGAGACGAGAGTTAAATCATCTTCTTATTTTCCATTTGACGTTAATTTACGTCAGTTCAAGTCTATGGACCTGAGTGTTTATGATATTTTTTAGTTTTATGAGTTTGTTCCTCTCCTATGGAAGGGTATGACTGCTATGTACTCTCATTCACACAATGCGGTTCGAATATTTGAACTGTGTAAGGAGATATCGCATGCTTGCCAATGAAATGATTTGATTTTGATATTTTATAGCTATCTCACTCCGAGATGAGAGGAGTATGCTTTATATCGTCCGTAAGTTGACATAGTGGGTCTTAATGCACATGTTGTGGAATCGCTTATAGCTCTGAAAGACAAGCGAAAGCTTTATTAATTCTTGATGGGTCTTAGGGCTGCTTTTGAACTTCCTCGAACCCATATTTTGAAAACTTCACTCCTTCGTCCACTAGGTGAAGTGTATGAAGTGCGTGAGAAGCATGACTGATGCTTCAAGATTACATCCTCATATGCGGTGATATTTGAGTCTTCTGCAACTGATCAGATGACTTTTATAGCCAATACAGGGAGTCGATATTTGTGTTCTTCTTATACTCCATTTTGGGGTACACATTCTGAAAAGAAGAAAATGGTATGTGAGCATTGTGGTAGAGATGGGCATGCAAAACTCACATACTTCAAATTATATTATGAGTTGAGAAATAAGAAGGGTAGATATCTTATAGCTATAATTGCTAAAGGTCACACTGATACTCATTTATCTACTCCTGATGATCTGAATGCCAAGATTGAGCAATATGTTTCTTCCAAGATGGATCAGATTCTTCATTTCTTGGGTAATCATCAAGCTCCTACTAGTAGGCCTATTGCTATGATTGCATCCTCCTTAGGTACTCCTTGTGTATGTCGTGCTCACACAGTTGACGCTCCTTCTACTTGAGTTATGGATTCTGGTCCTTTTGATCATATGAAGGATGAGAAGGATCTTTTTACTTCATCTATCCAACCCTTTCATAAACAAGGATGGTACTTCTACACCCATTCTTAGAAAATGCGATATGTCTTTCTACGGACATACTTTGCACTTAGTTTTACTTTTACCCAATCTTGCTATGAACTTATTATATCTTAATCGTTTAGCAAGAAATTTTAACTTTGCTATTATTTTCTTGTCTGATTGGTGCTATCTTTAGGGCCTGTGTATGGGAGGATTTTTGGCAAGGAATATGTAGGAAACGAGCTCTACTATTTTGGGGATCCTCCACCAATTCCACTAGTTCCACCTTTCGCTTCCATTTTTCACGCTAGTGTGTTGCCTAATTCAGGCCGTTATGTTTTTTCTTTTCAATATTACAGTTGTGGCATGATTGTCTAGAACATGTCAATTATTAAAAAAATTGTACGTTGTTTCTCGACTTAATTAAAGCTAGCATTTGTTTAAATTTTCAATGTGTTATATACTCTTTATCTAAGCATATTAGAACTATTTACATCCCTATAATGCATCAGACCACTTGTGTTTTTTATCTAATACATTTTGATGTTTGGGTCCCCTTACTTCTTACACTTTTTTTGGGCATCGATATTATGCCACCTTATTGGTTGATTACTTTAGGTGTAACTGGGTCTATTTGCTTCGAAAAAATCTGATGTGCTACTCATTTTTACACAGTTCTTACAACTTATCAAAACTCAATTTAATGTTGTTGTTAAAGGGTTTTCGTCTGATAATGCTAACGAATATATCTCCAATGAGTTTATCTCTCATCTTAACAAACAAGGTATTCTTCAGCAACTCACTTACCCTTATACTTCCGAACAAAATGGGATTGCTGAATGAAAAAAAAAGTCTCATGGGGGTGGTTCGTTGTCTATTACGGGGGATGAAGGTTCCTTAATCTTATTGGTACTTAGATATCTTAACGAGAGCTTATCTTTTAAATCGTACTCCATGCCAGGTCATCTCGAATAAATCCCCATTATAGCTTATTTATCTTGATAAGACTCTTTTTTTTTGTAATTCCTCACATGTTTGGATGCACTTACTTTGTTCATAATAAATATCCTACTCGCATTAAGCTTGATGATAAAGTTATTCATTGCATTATTCTAGGATCCTGTTGCACGTCGTATGCATCATACTTTAGATGTCACATTTCATGAAAATACTTCATTTTTTGGTGAATCTACTTCTGTGCATTCTTCTACTCCACCTCTTGCGGACTCACATATTGTTTACCATGTACTTGTGTTTGATTATACTAATAATGTCTCTCGAGTTAACCAATCTTTCCAAGTGTATTCCTATCGACCTCCCTCATATATCTCTCTTGTCATTATCCCCTCCTCGGCAAGTAATACTTCTCATTCAATCAAACGTCTTGTTGAGCCTGTTGTTTAGACTAATAATGAGATTGTAGATGATGACCTGTTTCTCCAAACCCTAAGCCTCAGTACCCCCCTCGGGAGCTTAGAAGGCCCATTCGATATGGTCAAGTTTGTTCTTCAAAACATTATATCTCAAAGTTTATTTCTTATGAGGCTTTTGAGGTCCTTATCGCGCTTTTGTTATGGATACTTCCTTAACTTGAATCTCGAGGATCGTTTCGAAATATTTTCATGCTTCACCTTGGATTGAAGTTATGCAGTATGAGAAGGATGCCTTATAACGTAATCATACTTGGAACATAGTTCTTTTATCGAAGGGGCTAAGACACTTGGTTGTAGGTTTGTTTATAGCCTCAAGTTCTTTACTGATGGGGAAGTGAATAGGTAAAGGCCCGCCTTGTTGCGAAGGGCTTTACTCAGATTTTAGGAAAATATTTTGGTGCTACCTTTATTTCAGTTGCGAACCTCAACACTGTTCACTTAGAGATCTCATTGGCTTCTTCGTCTTCTTGGACGCTTCACCAACTTGATGTTACAAAAGCTTTTCTTCACGGTAACCTTTATGAGGTTATCCATATGGATCCTCCACCTGACTTTCGTGGTAAGGGGGAGTATGCTGGGAGAGTATGCCGTCTCTAAAAATCTCTATATGGGCTGAAACAGTCAACACGAACCCGTTTCTCTAGATTCAGTATAAGGCAATCATTGGATTCAGATTTACTCGGTGCCATTCTGATTAAACTTTTTTCGTTAGACGAGATTCATATGAGAGGAATGTGTTCTTACTCGTATATGTTGTTGATATTATTATTATTGGAGATGACTTTGTTGGAATCACACAAGTTAAGGTTAATTTAGAAAAAAACATTTGATGTGAAAGACCTCGGTCAACTTCGATATTTTCTGGGCATTGAATTATCAAGGTCTCGTCATGGGATTTCTCTTTCACAGAGAAAGTATGTTTGGATCTTCTAGAAGATAAAGGGATGATTGGGTGCAAATCGACTTCATCTCCTATAATTCCTAATTTAAAATTTGTGGCTGACAGTGGCGAACTTTTAAAAGATCCGTCTATGTATCAATGTTTGGCGGGTCGTTTAATTTATTTAGCTAATACCAGACCAAATATATCATTTGATGTTGGGAAAGTTAGTCAGTTTATGCACAAACTCTATCAGACTCACTTGGATGCAGTATATCACCATTTGCGGTATCTTTAAGTTTTCTCATGGACTTGGATTATTTTATACAGTAGGTCCTCATCCTGGAGGATTGCAGAGCTACGCTGATTCAAATTATGGAAGAGCTTGTGATAGTTGATCTACTACTAGTTTTTGTTACTTTCATGGTAGTCATCTCATCTTCTAAAAAAGTAAAAAGCAAGTTGTCGTTTCACGTTCGTCTACAGAGGAAGAATATAGAGATATGGCCTTGGGCAGGTGTGAGATTATATGGCTTTGTTCTATTTTGGAGTTGGAATTTCTTGAGAAGTCTTCTTCTGTTCTGCATTGTGATAATAAGTCGACTATCGAACTTTCTTCTGATTCAGTTCTTCATGAGAGGACAAAGCACATTAAGACAGGCGTTCATTTCCTCAGAGAGAAGGTTCGTCATGAGATCATCACTCCATTATTTGTTTCTTCAGGAGAATAGGTTGCAGATGCTCTTACCAAACCTGTCAGTCCTTCGTTTTTTCGCACTTCAATTGGCAAGCTTGACTTGGTCGATATCTACTCGCTAGCTTGAGGGAGAGTGTTGGAATGTGTATGTTATTTATGTAATTGACCATAAGGGTAATTTGATCCCCTGATGTATTTCCTCCTTGGTATAAATATAATTACCTAAACTTGTAGGGGCCAAAATTGAATTCTATCATTCTAGTCTGGGCACCCATCCCAAAAACACGACCTCAAAGGCACGTGTATCTCCTCCTTTTCTCCAACCGCATCTCTCCAATTACTCAACATTCCCTCCGACAAAACCGACTCCATCCTCACCCTCACTTTCAGCCATAAAACTCTTCTGAGTCCACAAAGCTTTCATAAAATATGCTAAAAGCTTTCATAATTAATATTTTTTTTTTCATTTATTGAGTTTAGGGTAAGCTCCAGACTTCAATGTTCGAGGTAACCAAATGTCACAACTTTAGGTTTTCTTATAAATTGATTTTTTGATTTTCTTATTTTTGTTCGTATCATTTTTGTTTATGTGTTTCGATAGCATTGTCTACATAATAACATTACAGTTGCTTTTGATAATGTTTGATTTAGAAATATTGTGACCATGGCCTCTTTAGTGTCCTTGTTCTGGTTATGATTGTAAGATTTATTTCACGATTGTTTGCATTATTTAAGGCTCAATGAAGCATACGTACGTAGAGTGTGTACTTTTCGAATGCGAATTTTTACAAAGGCTTAGCTTGTGTTTTTTCTAATTTCATTCGGACTTTATCAGATGATTTTTTAGTTTATTATATTTTGATGATATTTTGATTGTTTATATGTTTCATTTTTCCACATAGCAACAACTTTTGATAATGTTAGATTTCGAATGATTGTATAAAACTCCCAGACTTGGTCTAGTGGTAGCGTACTAGTACCAAACCTCCAGGGCCGACTGAGTTTGCTCTCCAATTCGAGTTTTGACAGCTGCAAACAACCTGAAAGCCAACGGATGGTCACTGATCCACAAGTGGAGATGAGTCGAGATGCGCGTAAAGCTGGTCGGGATAGCTCATAGTACCTCAAAATGGGGGAATAAAAAAAAAATGACCATATAATTCATTTCCTAATATGTTTGAATTTTTAATGCTCAATAAAGCATATGTACCTATATTGTCTACCTTTGGTCATGTTTTATACACTTATTATGTGTTTACTGTTGCTTTCTTGTATAGCTTGAATTGTACACAATGAAAATTGCAATTAGGTTATTAAAACGAAATTGTTCAACGAAGCCAGCAGATAAAAGGTGTTGACGCCTTTGTTCAAGAACTCTACACTTTTGAATTTACAAAACCACTAACTACGTTACCTCCCTTATATGTATCATTACCACTCAACAATAGAAACACGAAGAAACGTGTAAATAATGATTATAGACTAAGAAGACAATGTTACTTGAATATTAACGATATAGAAGAGATAAATGATTAAAATTCATGGAAAAATAGTAAATTTTAGCGTGCATTCATTGGAGAAAGGGAGACGGATTGGTCATAAAAAACGCTAATTGACAAAGAACTTAGGGTCCGTTTGATAGCGTTCCAATTTTAAGGCAAATTCAGAAAAGTTGAAAAATTCTGGTCTTTTTCAGCGTTTAGGCTGTTTGATAGCCTTAATTTGCCTTGGAATTTGTTTTCTATGTACAACACCCCTTAAGCATAATTTGCCACCCTAGGATGAAATTCAATTCTTTTTTTTAGGGGGGGTAGGTTTTTGTTTGCCACCTTTGGGTGACAAATCACTCAAAACTATTTTTTTTAAAACTCTATATATTTCATAAATATATAAATATATATTGTTAATAAATATATATTTCGTATATTATATATTTTAGCACATGTATGTATATTGCGTATATTTATATATATTTCATATATTTATATATTTCGTACATTTATATAATTTATATAATTCATATATTCCGTATGATTAATATATTTCGTATGATTAATATATTTCATATATTTCGTATAGTTTTTTAAAAATAATTCATTTATTTTGTATATATAATATATATTATATATATACTGAATATATATTATGTAAATATATATTCTATATATATGTATATATTCTGTAAATAATATATATTTAGCATATTATATTATTTACGAAATATATATATATATATATATATATATATATATATATATATATATATATATATATATATATATATATATATATATATATATATATATATTCCATAAACAAATTTTTCACATTTATATTTATTTTTCAGCTTTTGCGTTTGATAGAAAATGTGAAAAATTGATGATTTTCCAACTTGTATCAAACACAAATTGGAAAAAATTCATTTGTCTTAGAATCAAATGTCCTGAAATTATTTGTATTTTTTTAATTTTCTATCAAACGGACCCTTAAATGTCTAGATGCTAAAAGCACGACAACCAAAGTGAACAAAATCAAATTGTAGAACAACGTAAAACAAAATGTGGATGATTTAAACACTCGAGTGCCACAAATTGCAGAATGAAAAACAGAAAACAGAGTAACAGTGCCTTTTGGGTCAATGATGCCCAATGGTAAAGTTATAAGCATTCAAGTCAAGTACTGTTTTTGTTCTATTTTGTTCTATTTTGTTCTATTTGCATGGGAAGTAATTATGTTTGGAACTACACTGCAGGAAAAACAATACATTTCAAAGCTGAAAGTAACCTGTCCTCAGGTATCATGTATTTCTGGATATGCGAGAGGAAGCAGACGTGGTTATTCGACCGTTGGTGCTGATACAATTGCATTCGCTATAACTAAAGGTAAACAGTCTATTTGTTTATTTAATAAATAATTATAAAAATTAATATATATATATATATATATATATATATATATATATATCATAAATTCAACCTCTTATCGTAAAGCCATTATAAAAAGATCAATTTTTTATATATAAAATTCGTCTATTATTTTTAAATATTTTTATTATATAAAAATCTCAAAACTATTCTACGTATTTTATATAAAGAAATTATACATATTTTTATTTGTTTTTAGCTTAAAAAACTTTATGCCATTTATAGATAGAAACATAAATAAAATTCAAAAAAATAAAACGTTTAAAATGTTTTTATAACCAAAAACATTTTTTTATTTATATTAAAAACACTTCTGAAATTTTGAAAACTTATTTTAACTTAAAAACTATTTTTTGGAACAAAAACTTCAAAAAAACTGTATGCATTTAATATAAAAAAAATTATGCATATTTTATTTATTTTTTTAGTTTAAAAACTTTATGTCATTTATAGATAAAAACTAAAAGTGTTTTTTCTATAAATAGAATGTTAAAAATGTTTTTATAAGCAATTTTATTTATTTATATAAAAAAAAATTAAATTTGAAACTTTCTTTGACTTTTTTCCTAGAAATAAAAACGCTATGTAGTTTTATTAGTAATATTGCGTAATGTGATTTGAGTGGAGAATACTGAAAATAGATTAATTGAATCTAGATCGTGTTAGATCGAGAGATCAATTAATGCAGTCTAGAATAGATTATTTTTTTAGTTTTCAAGAAACTTTTGATTTATTCATTTTTTTTTTGCTTTCAGATAGATTTGATTTATCCATTTTTTTGGTTTCAAAGTACACAATATTCAAGATGAGAGAGAAAAAGATAGTAAATATTAAAACGTCATTAACTCCTCTAATAATATCATATTAGAGGTATAATAAAGATTTATGTTATTATTATTTTTAATGTATGTTGTCATTTTAACATTGGATGAGGTTTCTAATAATTTAGGCCATCTTTAATGATATTTTTTTGAGCTTTTAAGTCATCACCCTTTGGTGAGTTAAAGCTTAATGGTGTGTTAAACATGTAAAACAATGATCTCAACTACAAAACATGTCTAGTGAGAAGCCTTCATCATCCTCAACTATATTTTTTAGACAAATTTGCCCTTCGTCTTTATGTTATCTTTTTCTGTTTAAACTTTAAAATTAAATATCTCCCAAAATATAAGTCCGCTTGAGACAAAATAAATATAAGTCCGATTGAGACAAAATTTATATATTTGGAAAGGCCTCAACGAGATCAATCAAAAGAGATCAATAAATGATATTTAATTTTGAAGTTTGAAAATTTTACCGGAGCACCGCCCGAGAATCGTTGGGGTCACCTATATGTCTTGAGATACTCGTCAGAATAGCCAAAGAATCAACAAAGTTCACCAAAGCGTCATTGGAGTTCGTCGAGTGTCACCGGAGACATGGAGTGAGTTACGGTAGAGATAACAATAATAGTGAGTTAGTTATGGTAAATGATATTTTGATCTACTCATAAAGATGAGGGTTGCTTGTGACACTCCTTAAAATTTAATATAAATTGATTAAGTGTATAATAAATAAAATAGGAGTCTAAGTATTTGGGTATCATTATAAGAATGACTGGAAATAAAACTAAATGCATAGCATAAATAACCGAATCCCAATAAATGTGAACCACATAAACTTCAATACCAAATTGACCAACAATAATTGAATCATCGCTTAGCAATGTTGTTTCATGAATAAAATCCATGCCAACAGAGATAATAATCTCTCAGTAGTATTAACATAAATATGAACGACAAGTATATAAATAGGAATAAGAGATTGAGCAAGTAGGCTCGACACTTAAATCATATATGAGTTGCAAATGGAGAGGGTGTATAATAGGGTCAGGGATGAGGCCGCACCGACAACCCATGTCTTGAAAAGATAATTTAAAAACAACATTAAGACCAAGTCTACTAAGTATTAAGAATATAATTGAGTCGGGGCAACACTATAACCACACATCCAGACGACGCCTGACAAAGACACGAGGACAAAAATTTGACCGGAACTAATTTGAGTTTTCAAATTAGGAATCATCTCCTGGTGGTTCAGATATAACTGTAGTCAAAAGAAATGATTTAAAAACACCATATCGTATTTTAGTTGCTTTTAAGTATTTTTGACCTAAACAACCCTAAATATCACATATGTCTACTCTCGAGCCCAATGAACCCCATAATTACATATTATTCATCTTGATTGAATATAAGTAAAGGTTTCATTACTAACTGTCATATGCATCTCAAGCATATACATCTATTAGGAAAGATAATCTCTAAGTTTATACCCACATATCGTACATACTGAATACATCATAAATGGGTTACTTGCAAGCCCTCACATAATGAAGGCATATACCTATTGCCTCAGGGGATCGTTCTTGCGTACTATGTGTAGTTATAGGCTATCCCACAATTATAACTTCAAGAGGATAATCACTACGTGTTCACACCTTTCATATAACCCCGTAGACAAAGCTATATGAAAGGATCACCCCACATGCATCTCATCTACATATGAAGGGTACTTTTAGCATATAATGTTGAGGGCAATTGACTAGGGTAAAGGCTATATCCATCTACCGAGTATCGAAGTGGTCACCATCAGATGGTCTACAGTAAAGCTCATCTATCTATATCGGGGTAACTAAGTGGTTGTCATCGCACGTATCCCATAAGGATATCCCCTAGTATGTATCCCATTAGTACATACCACATATATGTTGTACATAATACAAAAGACAAGTAAACCTAATTATATAAAGGTACTAGGCTTAAATCCAGATTAAATAGCTTAATTAACCTTTTTTGATTCACAACTAAAATTCCAATATATTAAATGTCATTTGAACCACTCATTCAAAGTCTACATTGGTTATTCGAATGACTTCCAAGTGTCGTTCGAATGTGAAACCCCAACTCGTTCAAATGAAACTAAATCTCGTTCGAATGAGATCAGCCCATAATCATCTTCTTCCTAGAATAAAATTCCACCACTGATAACATTCAAACCCTATTTTGAAGCTTCTAACCATTCCCAAACCCCATCTCTTTTAGGTATAATTGGTTTGACATCAATACTAACAAATTTCCAATGCTAACCTAACAGGGTTTAAAGGATTAAATCCACAAATCATCTCAAGAACCATTATTTATCATTTTACCTAATTCAATTTAGAATTATGTTAATTCATGAAATAATTTAGGGTCTTTTGATCAATTAAATTAGTAGATCATAGTCCTAACAATCAAACATCGATTTTACTTCAAATTCATAAGAGTTCAATACAATTTCATATTATATTAGGAACGTTAATAGTAACATAATTTAGTTAATTAAGTTAATTTCATAATTAGTAATATAGTTAGCAAAATCATATTTTCTTACAATTATCTTTAGATTCCAATATATAATTATATTCTAACATAAAGACAATGATATTCAAATACAAAGTAAACTTTTCTTAAATCAAGTGGAGAGTTCTAAGCACAATTGTCCCAATTCCTTCTTTTCCAAGTTAATTCCTATTTCTATAGTTGTAGGATTTTCTCTCTCAAAGTATTATGGTATATACAAGTGATGGGAGGGCATAGTGATGTTTAACCTAATGATCATATTAGTAGGATAAAAATTGGGTTTAGGTCCTATATGCACCTTAACCAAACAAGCCCAAAACTACATGCGAATAGTCCAAAACATTGCCCAAGTTATATACTAACCCATAGGACTTAATATCCCTTTTTTATATCCTAAGTAAATATTATACATGCCTCAAAATTCGGTCCAAAGTACCAAGTCTACATACTTTTATTACCACCCTTAAGAGTCTTAGATTGATAATTAAATTATTTATTAAATACATATGAATTCATTAGTGCGTATTAAGTCCAATTTAAATTTCGAATAAAACACACACATAACATATATGAAATATAATAAGTGACCTAATAAGTCACTGCAGATAAATAAAATTTCACAATTTAATTAATATAAATAACTCATTGAAATTTTGTGGTATTACATTCTTCCCCCTAAAAGAAGGAATTTTTGTCCTCAAAATTCGAATTTTATACCTAACTAAAATAACTTTGGATATCTCGCGTGCATGTCGTCTTCTCTATACCATGTGTATTGTGCCTCGCTATAGTAGCCCCATTGGACTTTAACTAATGGTATGACCTTTGATCGTAGTGTCTGCTTTTTCCAATCAAGGATACGTTGTTATATCTTTTCATAGCTCACAACGGGCTATAACTCAATCTCACCGAGGTCAATATGCTAATGGGCGTCTTCGTTCCTTAGAGATTTGCTCAACATTGACATGTGAAAAATGGTTTTTGCACATTGAAGATGGTAAGGTAATGCTAAAAGATACACCACGGGGCCCACCCTATCGAGTATTATAAAGGGACATATGTAACAAAAAGCCAACTTCCCCTTGGATCCAAATCGAATTACTCCCTTCATCGAGGATACTCTCAATAGTATTACTCCCCACCTGAATTACTCCCTTCATCAACCAACAACTTGATGAATAGCACGGTTGTTGGTATAATGACTTGTAGGGTGACATTCAAATAGTTTGTTGATGACTACTGTTTTAAAAAAACTCCACTAACGGTAAGTGTTGATCTCGTCCCCCTTTGAGATCTAAAACACATGCTCGAAGCATATCCTCCAAAATCTGGTTCACTCGCTCAGTTTGTCCATACTCAAATTTAGTTGTACCCCTATGGCCTCCTAAAAATACCTCCAAAACTGAGATATAAATGTATTGTCCCGATCAAACACAAGGTCACGTGGTACTCCATATAGTCATACAATATCTTACATGGATAATTTGGTGTATCCCTCGACAGTGTAATATGTCCACACAGGAAGGAAATGAGATAATTTTATCAATATATCGACGATGACCTAAATGGAATCATGACCATTCTGGGACCTCGGTAATCCTGTTATGAAGTCCCTAGAGATGCTTTCACATTTCTACTCGAGAATCTCCAAAGGTTATAATTCTTATGTTGGTCTCTGGTGCTCCATCTGAACTAACTGATAGGAGGAACACCTAAAAACAAACTCCACAACGTATTTCTTCAACCCGATCCACTAATATGATTTTCACATGTCATTATACATCTTGTCCCCTAGGGGATGCATCGTGAATCGTATGCCTTGGCCAAAAATGACTTCCTTAATTCAACACTCTCTCGCACAACCTATCGTCCCCGAAATCTCAACCCTCATCTAAACTGATCGAGAAAGAAAGAACCCATATTAATAAAGGCTCTTGTATCCTCTCCTGGAAGAAGGAGTCTGAACCATGTGCATGTATCGCCTCTATCACCATGGATGGTGTAACGGTCATAACTCCTCAAAAGTCTTCCGATAAATCCATATCACGGGTGACACTCCACTGTGCTCCCCAAATGTATGGTAAATCATCCTCATGCTCCACCCACAAAGTTACAAACATAACAATCAGTCTCCAACTCAATGCACCCGCTACCATATTCGCTTTTCACAGATGCTACTGAATCGAAAAGTGGTAGTCTTTCATAAAATTGAGCCATCTCATCTTTCTCATATTCATCTCCCTTTAAGTAAGCAAAACTAGATACTTTTATGATAAGAATATAGTGTGAAACTCTTACCCAAGAGATAATGTCTCCAAATATGGAGGGAAAATATTACTGCTGCCAACTCGATCGTGAGTGGGGTAATTTCCCTCACGAGGCTTATAATTTTGAGAAACATAATTTATCGACATCTCCTCCTACCTTAACACACCTCATAACCCTTAGTTTGTTGTGTCCATAAATACTAAATACTCCTTACCTCCATGTGGTAATTCAAGGATAGACGCGATGGTGAGCTTCTCAAAAGCTTGCTGATGCTCAGCACTCCAAAAATGGTATACCCATTCGGGTGAGGTGGGCCAATGGCCCGATAATATTCAAGAACCCCTGAATGAACCTTTCGTATTACCCCTTAAAACCTAAGAAATTCCTAACCTCAGTAGGCATCTTGTGTTGTCCCCAATCTACAACAGTAGATACCTTGCTAGGATCCACTGAAATCCATTGCGGATACAATATGGACCAAAAATTTTACCTCTCAAAGCAAAAACCCACACTTAGAAAACTTAACATTTAATTTATATTCCTGTAGTATCTTTAAAACCAACCATAAATGTTTTGCATGATCCTCCTTTGACCAAGAATATACTAAGATGTCATCAATAAACACAATGATGAACTGGTTCAAAAATGGTCAAAATGCCCTATTCATCCTATCCATGGACACTAATGGCGGGTTGATCAGCCCGAATGGCATGACAAGGAACTCATATGATTCAAATCGCGTCAGAAAAGATGAATTCAGAATGTCCTCCCCCGAATACGTAACTGGTTATAACTTGAGCGTAGATCAATCTTGGAATAAAATTAGGCACTCCTCAACTATTCGAATAAATCATTGATAAACGAATAATTATTACATATTCGTGACTTTATTCATCTCCTGATAAGTTACACATTATCAAAGAGAACCATTTTTTTCTTCACAAGTAAGGCTGGATCTCCCCACGGAGATGTACTCCTTTGTATGAACCCCTGGCTCAATAACGTCTGGATATGCTTGCACAACTCCTTCAACTCTAATGGCTCCAATCGGTATAGTGCTCTTATAATGGGTCTAGTGGCCGATGCTAAATCTATATAAAAATCTACCTCTCTACCTGGTGGTAACCCCGGTACCTCATAAATTTTTTTTGTAAAGTCTTGGACAATCGATATCGAGTCTAATGATACTGTGACTTCCTTAGAAAAAGTCAGATCTGCACTAGACCCTCCCTTGAGTATAGGCATGACATCGAAGACGATATCCTCCCCAAGAATAGTGAGTGTGCCTGCCTTCTAGCTGTAATCAATATGTGCATGATATTGAACCAACCAATCCATGCCCAATATAAGGTTATATGTCGACATATTCAAAAGAAGTAAATTGGCAAAAAAACACAGTCGGTCAATCTCAACCTCCACGCCTGTACAATTATGATGTAAGGCAACACTACTAACTATTAGGGTATCAACATGTAAAGACACATCTATAGCTATATCTACCAATCTTGACGTATATGAAAATGTAGAACTTGAGAACGAGTGTGACGTAATGAAGTTTTGGACATCCCTACGCCCGAGGCAAAGTCGTATACATTGGAGCTGGTGGCAAGGGCTGGTACTGTGGTGGGGTTAAAAGATCCTCTCATTGTCCCTACTGCTGGTGGCCCTGATCAGCCCGATTTCTCGGGGTGTTCGCGGTCCGGTCCAATCCATTTTTTAGTAAATGTAACGACCGGACCGATTAAACCGGTCCTAAAAAAAGGACCAAGACCGGACTGATTAAATCGGTTTTCCGAGCTTAGTCGGTCTGATTTTTTGCATGGTCGGTCCGGTCTAACTTGTCGGTCCTAATTTTATTGAAATAATTTTTCTAAAAATGAAAACTACCCAAAACAAAGAAAAACCACCCTGTTTTTTAATATGTCTGAGATAAAAAAAATTAATATGTCTGAGATAGTCTTTTTAATCTTATTGAAATAAATTAATGTCTGAGATAAAAAAAACATTGATTCACAGACTTAGATTAATACGTCTGAGATAAAAAAAAAGTTTTGTTTTTTATTTTTGAAATGAATACAATAGCAGCAGCCCCACCAGAGAAGAGAATAGCAGTCATTAACAAAAAATAACTTGAGAAGAGAATAGCAGTAGTCATTAACAAAAATAACTTGAGAAGAGAAGCAACACAACTTAGACGAGATGAATAACAGTGGTGCAACAAAAAATAACAAAAAAAACTTGATTTTGCATATGAAATGAATACCTGAGTGTAGAGACAGAACTTGAGAAAAATAACTTGATTTTGCATATCAAATGGTGTGAGAGAGAGAGAACTTGAGAAAGAGCAGAGCAGCAGAGGGCACAACTTTCTTTATGAGAGAGAGAGAACAAATGTGTGCGTGTTGTGTTGTTAATCATCTAGGGTTCTTTTTTTTTAAAGACGAGCATACCCCCTAACCACAAGTTGTGTGTGCGTGCGTTATTAATATATAGTAACCGATCCGGGTAGGTCCAGACCAGGTATTTAATAAGGGAGACCAAGGACCAGACCGGTCAGACCGGTCTGTAAAAAAAAACCTGGACCAGATCGATTAAAAAAAAAAATCGAAAAAAATAGAGCAGTCTGGTTCGGTCCACCGGTCCAATCGATTTTCTGAACACCCCTACCGGTTTCCCTTGGGGAAATAACAAAAAGAATGGCCCACCTCGCCAAAGTAAAACATTGTCCCCTGATGGAACGGTCCGAGCGATGGTCCTGTTATCCCTGCTCCGAGAACCTATCCCGATGCCTCTGATTTGGGCACTGTCCCTATGGCCTTGTTGGTCGTACTGTTCCTTGATGGCCTGATAATGACGGTCATCTCCTCCTCTAAATTTCTTCGGGGGCTACTCCCCCTGAGTTTTTCCTTGCTCGAATTATGAGCCTCTGTGACCACGAGATGATTCACCAGTCTCGATTATCTTTGACCCATGTCCATTCCCATCCTTATTTTTTTTGGTTATATCTCTTCTTAAAACTTGTAGTCATCACAATGTAGTAGTGAGACGTCCACTATCTGAGTGTACATAGTGAATGTCAATTTCTAATTAATATTTAACGAATCCCCCATGAAATGCCTTTAACAAACATTTCCATCTTCCTCACCTCTGAACTCTTGATGTTCGAGGCAAAGTTTACCAGTCGAGTAAAATCCTTTCGTACTCTATAAAAGTGCAATTCTCATGCTTCAGTCGATCAAACTTCACTTTCATAGTTGTCTGGTGTGATGATGGTACCCTAAAACTTTATCCAAAACTGTAAAATTATCAGGTATGATCGATCCTCCTCCGTGGTAATAGACTCCCACCACTGTGGGGCATCTCCTACAAGTTTCGAATTGGATAACATCTGAATCTGGACGTCATTGCACTATAAAAGGAGTAAATGTCGCTCGATGTCATGCCTCCATTATAGAGCAACACTAGGGTTATAGATCCCGAGAACTTTAATGGGTACCTCTTCTCAAAGGCATTACTAACTCTCTCCTAAGCGAATACGGTTGGCTGGACATGCAAAAATGCTTCCAGGGGTAGTTTCGGTGGTGTATGTTGTTACATGGCTGTCATAGTCACATCTATTGTATGCGCGATAATGGGTGCTTGTCACATCTACTGAAAGTTATTGTAGCTGTTGTTAGGGTACCGTTTCCTCTGACTTAATGCTAGCAGTTGGCCACTATCGAACTACTCGTCGACGTCGGTTGTTCTCCATTAGAAAGATAGTAACTAAAGGATTTTAATTACACATGAAAATAGTTTACAAAATCTAACTGACAAGCTCTATTTTATTAAAGAAACCTACGCGAAAAGTGATGAGCGCACTCAATATCCTTTGTACAGTAGGACCTAGAATGCTCTGATACTAACTGTGACACTCCTTAAAATTAAAACTAGAATGATTGAGTCTAAAATAAATAAAATATGAGTCTAAAAATTTGGGTATCTTTCTAAACATGGCTAGAAATAAAAATAAATGTATAACATAAATAACTAAATACCAATAACGATGAACCACATAAACTTTGATTCCAAGCCAAACAATAGTAATAGAATCACCGCATAATTACATTGTCTCAAAACTGACATCCATGACAAGATAAATAATAATTTGATTCAATACTACTAACATATAAGCAAACGGCTGGTAAATAAATGGGAATAAGAGATTGAGGACTCAAGATCAATAACTAGATCCTATATGAGCTGCAAATGAAGAAGGTGTATAACAAGGTCAGGGGTGAGGCTGCACCGACGACCTATGTCCTGAAAGGAGAATTCATAAATAACGCTAACGACAAGCCTATGAAGTATAAGAATATAACTAAGTTTGGGCAACAATATAACTATGCACCTCCATCTCATATTTTAGTTTCTTTTAAGTTTTTCCAACCCAAATAACCCTAATTATCACATGCATCTGCTTTTGAGCTTAAGTGAACATATTGATTATGTATTATTGATTTTAGTTGAATATAAGTAAAGGTTCCATTTCTAACTGTCTTATACATATCAGGTATATACCTCTTTCAACAAAGACAATCTTTAAGTCTATATCCACATAAGTATAGTCCATACAGTGTACATCATAAGTGGGTACTCACAAATCCTAACATAACGAAGTCAAATTCTCATGCGTAGTAAGTATAGGTATAGGCTATCGCGAACCTATAAATTCAAAGCATCAACAAGGGATATCACTACGCCTTCACACCAATCATATAACACCACAACCAAAGCTATCAAAGGAATGCCCCATATGCATATCATATAGATGAAAAGGTATTTTCAGCACGTAGTGTCCGGGGTAATCATGATAAGGGTAAAGCCCATCTTTATATACCAGGTACCGACATGATAGTCGTCGTACGGTTTAGGGAAATCCCATCTCTATCAATCAGAGTACCTAAGTGGTCATCGTCGCACACACCCCATAAGGTTATCCCCCTATTATGTATACCACTAGTATGTTGCACATAATACACAAGGAAAGTAAACCTAATAACAAAAAGGTTACTAGGATTAAATCCAAATTAAATGTCTCAATTAACCTTTTTTTTATTTATTAAGAACTAAAATTCCAACAGATTAAATGCGTTCAAACGAGACTACATTGGGCATTCGAGCGACACATATATATCGTTCGAACGAGAAATTCCAACTCGTTCAAATGAGACTAAAGCTCGTTCGAACGAGATCAACCCAGAATCATCTTCTTCCCAGAATAAAGGTACGCCATTGATAACCTTCAAACCCTATTTTGAAGCTTTTAACCATTCTCAAACCCCATCTCTGATAGGTATAATTGGTCTAACATCAATACTAATAAATCTCCAATAATTATAGGCAATCCTAACATGGTTTAAAGGCTTAAACCCACAAATCATCCTTAGAACCATAGTTTATCATTTTTCCCTAATTCAACTCCGAATTAGATTAATCCATGAAATACTTAAGGGGCTATTGCTAAATTAAATTAGTAGATCACAATCGTAACCACTAAGCATCAATTATACTTCAAATTCACCTTGGTTCAAATCAATTTCATATTATACTAGGAACATTAATAGTAATATAATTTTGTTTATTAAATTAATTTTTAAATTACTAATCGTATTAGCTAAATAAGATTTTCTTACAATTATCATTGGATTCCATTACATGATTATATTTTAACACAAACAAAATAATATACATATACAAAATAAACTTTCCTCAAATCAAATGTCGAGTTCTAAGCACAATTGTCCTAATCCTTCATCCCCAAATTACTTCATTTCTCTAACTCTAGGGATTTATCTCTAAAAGTAATAGACTGAATTAGGTTTAACATAATGATTATATTAGTAAGCTAAATTCGAAATTAGGCTTAGGCCCTATATGTACCTCAACTAAACAAGCCCAAAACTATATCCAGATAGTCAAAAACATAACCCAAGTCATAGACAAGCACATAGGCCTTAACATCCATCATTTTAAGTTCTAAATAAAAATTCTACATGCCTCAAACGTCGACCCAAAGTACCAAGTTAACATCCTAATATTCTAATCATTACGAGTTTAAGATTAACAATTAAATTATTTATTAAATACTTATTAATTTATTACTGCGTATTAAGTCCTATACAAATTTTGAAAAATACACACACATAACATATATGAAATACGACTAGTGACGTCACATCAATCTGCCCAAAAATGACACTAATGCCCTCGACTCACATCAATCTCCCCTCCTTGAAAAGAGTTCGTCCTTAAGCTGAAAGGGGAAGACCAACTGAATCACCCTCCAAAACAGTGATCAATGCATCATGGAGGAGCTCCTCGTACGCGTACAAATAGTCTGGTGGATGATCCATCACCAATAATCCGCGACATTGCGGGAGAGAGCAATCGGAAGCTCGGTGCCCAACATTGCCACAGTTGTAGCACTCGAAGGTAGTAGGTCCCTGGATGTGTAGCAACGGGAGTAGCGAAAGTAGGAACTAAAGCTGCCACTGGAGGAGGAACTGAGGCAAAAATTGGAGTAGATGGAGTCCGTGAGGCCTAAAGAGCTGCGGGTGCTGTGTGGTAAGCCTCAACCTTGGCAGCGTACTCGACCGCCTTTAGAAAGGTCGATATCTCCCTTAGATCGAGATTGTGTTGAATGTACGATTGCAATCCCAATATATAGTAGCTGATTAGTTGATCCTTCATCTCAGGGAGGTGGGCTCTGGTGCACTGAAGCTGAAACTAATCCATGTATCCACTATCGATAAGGTGTCCTCTCTGAGATATTGAACGCAAGCAAAGAGGCCGAGCTTGTAGGTAGGTCGGATGAAGCATGTTTAGAGAGCGGACAGGGGGCAATCTGGTTGCCATTCAACGAGAGTAGAGGTTGTTCCACCAAACTCGAGAAAATTCCTGAAATTTGGTGGTTGCGAGGAGATCACATGAGCGATCATGAACCCTCTTGTACTCAAAACCTTTTTCCATCGAAGCTAACCAATCGACCATGGCCTCTGGAGAGAATCTCCCGTTAAACATGGACACGTATATGCGGATATCCCTCGTCTTGATGAGCATCTAAGCCTATCACATCACTCGACACAGGCGGAACAACATAAATGGGGTAGGGTGGCAGTTTTGTAGGTAGTGGATGAAGAGGGTGGATATGATAGGGCACGGGAGGAGAGAGAGGGACACGGGGATAGTGCGAACACGTGCCAATCAAGTGGTCATGCTTACTGCAGTAGAAACAATGTCGGTCCCGTAGAGGTGCTAAACGATGGGCATTCGGTGGGGGTGGGGAGGGGGTGGATAGGGAGGTATCCATTCCAAAATACTGGGGTGGCAATTTTTGGTCAGTTGGGTGTTAGTAGGGTAAGAATAGGGGTCAGATAGGGTTAAAAGTGGGTTGGGGGTAGATATGAAGTGGAGGGTCAAAAATTTGGGAGTGGATTTTGTACGGTGTAGTGGGGCTAGATTTCTGAGTGTCGTGGGTCGAGTTGGGGCTATTTTTAGGGGATATTTAAGGGCAGACTAGGGTTTCAGCATGTTAGGAGTGAGACAAAGGGATGGTGAGGTCCGATAAGAAGGGACAGGGTTCTGAAGGGTTACAACGGGTCGGGTGGTGGGCTGGGGAAGCCTGGGCAACAGGGGGATGAACCGAGGTGATTGGTGGGCATTTGGATATTGGGCAGTGGTGTGGTTGCCGAAAGTGGGTAGGGGTGGGTCTCAGCGGCGAAAAGGGGGTTGACAAGGGTGGATGGTGGTTGAGTGGGGTCGATTGGGTCAAGAGGTATGTAGCAGTACCTTTCGGCACTAATTGGGCCTGGGGTAAGGGCGAAACTACGGTTTGGAAGGGTTGTTAGTAGTGTTTGGGTCTCCTCTTGAGTTGGGCCAACAGGAATATGGGGCTAGGGTTTAGGCCAATGGGGGTGGAGGTGGATGGAGGGAAGGGTTACCTGGGATGCCAGGAGTTTAGCCATTTGTTGCCTCAACTCCGCCACTTGTCGCTTAAACTCGAGGTTCTCATCTTGTGGTTGTTTCGATTTCTGGGGAGCCATTGAAGAGTAGCGTACGATTTGAAGAAATAAGCATCGATACACAAAACACCAATGTTGAAGCGACACCCGCTCTGACACCAATTTAACATAAACTACACGTTAAAAGGCTCCTACAAAAATCTAACACACTTTAGAGAGAGAAATACTCTTTTTATTTCAAAATTCAAGTCTACCTCAAATGAGGCTTACAAGTGGGTATTTAAAGGGAAGGAGCAACTTAAGCTTCAAGCTAAGTCCCTAATTTCAAAAATGTCATTACTACTCATTACCTTTAAATGCTAAGACAAAATAAAAGAAAATATATATAAAAAATAAAGAAAAATAATAAAAAGAAAATAAAACTACTAATATGGCCAAAAATGACACTAATGCCCTCGATTCACATCATTATCATTTTCAAATCTAACTAGGTGTAAACCCACGCAATGCGCGGGATAGGCTATCGCGATAGTCATTTCAAATGTTAAATTATTAATTTGTGTCATGGTAAATTGTTCATTTTCAATATATCTTAAATTTATTTATGCTTCTACAATAATTGAGATTATTACATGATTAGTATCGTTGCAATCATATAAAAAACACGAGAAATTTTTAAGTAATTTAGTTAGCTTATGTGAACTGTAATATAAATTGAGAGCTTTAACCCATCTCAAGATGTTGGCCAAAGCTAAAAATCATAGAATTTCTTATTCATTTTTTAACACATACAATGAAGTAAATTTTAAATTTACTACTAATGGACCTCTGTTAAGCATTTTATAGTATATAATAGATTTCTATATGAGTTGTTGAAGTGCTTATAATGAATTAAATTTTAATAATCTTAAACATATTTTATTTATGTCAGGCATCGTGGTTAGGCGTTTTCTATATAGGCGTTGGCAGAAGTGTGATTTAAGAATCACGAGCTCCCTACTGATCAGATATGCAAGACGAGAGAAGCTATCGAAAAGGGAGATTCTTCAGTTGGAGATGAGCGCTTCCCAAATATTTGGTTCCTCATTTGGGTCCTATATTTTCCCCGGAGTCCGATGGTCGATATTCTGGGTTGATTACATGAGGACACAACTTGAAACCAAATATTTGTGTAATACTCACTACTCAAGGAACTATATTTTTGCCCAATTTGTAAGACCCCCTATCCATTTAATTAAATTTCAAATTAGTATTGTATTTCATTTCTTAATTTTTTGTGGTTTATTCAGTGGGATCCAAAGTTGCGTCGATTCACCACCCATGGCTTGTGGGAGCCATGCTCGGTTAGACACAGTCTAATCAAGGCAGTAAGAACTTCTATTTTTATCAAAACTTTCAATATATATAGGGAGAGAGAGCGGATCTCATTATGTCCCTCAGTTTGAGGTCCTTGAATAAGTTCTATTTTTTTAAATAGTAAAAAAATATTTTTTGGCTGATTTTCTTATGATTTTTAAACCTTTCAGTAGGGTCATATAAAACAAATTAGCCTAAAATGATTTTTTTTACTATTTAAAAAATATCGGTCAAACTTTGTCAGTTTTAGCACCTTAAAAACTCACACAGTTTAACCGATTTTTTTTTTAAATAGCGAAAAAAATCATTTTGAGCTGAATATTTTTTTATGGTCCTACTGAAATGTTTAAAAACTATAACAAAAAATTAGGCCAAAAATATTTTTTTTACTATTTTAAAAAAATGGACCTCGTTCAGGTACCTCAAATTGGGACCACACTTGATCAATACTCTCTCTCTCTCTCTCTCTCTATATATATATATATATATATATATATATATATATATATATAGTACAAGTAGACAATGCATATTAAAAAAGGCAACTAAGGGGGTGTAAACCCGTATACAAGATATGTACAAAGGTCTAACATGAGATCGAAGATAAAAAATGAGGGTGGGGAGATAAAAAATCTCAAAACCTCCCCTTAACCAAAAAAAAGCTATTGAACCACTAATCTGTTGCCCATCACAACTCACCCGAAAAATATAACAAGCACGGGGAGCATATATTGTGACTCTATCTTGATCCATGAATGCAAATCTCTCAAAATATTGTATCAAGTCTAGCTGGCACAAACTCTTATCTCTCAGAGTACCTCGTATTCCTCTCAATTCAAATCGTCCACAAAATGCATAAGGGAGCCATTTTCACACATACTATACCTCCTTTTCCCCCACCCTATATCTCTCTTTGACATGGCACATGCCCACTTCACCTTGAATAGGAATTAAATGATCTCCCATAATATCCTAAAGACCCAATAATACAATAACAAATGATTAGAAGTTTCCTCTTCTTGACTTTTACTTTAATAAATTGATTTATTTTATCTTTTCTTTTAGTACTATATCTGTTGGGAGGCAATTGCTAAGGACCCTAGGATGCCAAAGTGGATCAAGGATATTTTTCAATATACTGTCGATTTATCAGAGGTATAACTATTTCTTTGCATTAAAAAGAAGGGTTATCCTATTCACGCTCACATGTTATTCTCTATCACTCCATACGTAGATTAAAATATTTAACCAGCATATAAAAGATCACGTTATATATATATATATATATATATATATATATATATATATATATATATATATAGAGAGAGAGAGAGAGAGAGAGAGAGAGAGAGAGAGGCTCGCCTACATCATGATGTATACATCACACCTATTTCTAGGGCTTAAGAATTTTTTTTTAATTTTCTCTTGAAATTAATCTTCTAATCAACCCATATTTAAAAAACTAGTTCAAAATACATTTTGTAGCTATTTTTAAAAAATTATCAAAAAAATGCTGGCGCAAACCCTTATAAATAATGTTTTGAGCAGTTTTTTGTGGATTTTTTTAAAAATACCTACAAAATGTATTTTGACCTAATTTTTGAACATGGGTTAAGGTTAATTTTAAGAGAAAAATAAAAAAATTGGAAAAAATGGTTTTTTAGGGCCTACAAATAGGTGTGATGTATGGATGATGTATAAAACATGATGTAGGTGAGCGTTCTCCTATATATATATAGTCATGATGAAAATATTCCCATTCAACTATGTAATTTCCATATCGAATTTATTGATTTATTCTAATGAGCATATATAAAAAAAGACAAAAAATGGCTTTACAATCTTTATTGTCACTAATTTCCTGAAAAATGTCTTAGGCTTTACAGATTTTTTATTTCGAAGTTAGAAAATGTATTGGTTATAATGCGCAAAACTATCGTCCACCCCGAGCATAATTAGTTATGACACTTAAATTCAAGGTACAACAAATAACCTTAAATAATAACATATTTCTCTGAGAATTTATTCTTTCTTAAATGTATATATTATTTTTTTTTGTTTTGTTTTAATATTTTTTTGTTTATTTTTTTCTTATTTTTCCTTTTTAGAGTCCCAAATGTACATCTAGGATTATTTTATTGTTCATATATTGTAACAACTCCTAATTTCCATATAAGAGTCGACCATTCTAATATGATGAAGATAGATCTTGTCAAACAATTTACATCATTCTCAACATCAAAATACTAAATAAATAGTAGGAATGAATTTAAAACCATTAACAACACGTGGTAACTAAATAAATAAATAATCTCTTGCTAATACACCAATAATACATAGTCTCAATAATTCAACTCTCCAACTACTAATAAAAACAGTGGGACTCAAGGTAGATAAAATCTCTAAAATAAAACTAGACTCTATCGAAACAAAGTAGCAACATATTCTAGAATCAAATTAACTAAAAGATGTAAACGAGTGGAGCCGGGAGTCTAAATCTCCCCTGCCCTGTTGATATTGTCTAAGAATGCTTGAGAAATAGTTTTATATTATCGGGTATAGACCAAACAATCCAAATAGTACGAATCCAGATGAAGACCAATCCAATAATTAACGGGTAAAGATCATTACAAGAGATTACCTCTAAAGATAAACTCCAGATGCATGGATCTCGAAAGAGAAAGGCACAAAGCAAGAAATGACTTAATCAACAGAATGAATGAGTCCAGTACGACTCCTTCTCCTCCATCTCTATAAATGTAAACCTCACCCCAAGGAAAAGGGAACACGTAAATCCTTGTTATTAAAACAGAGAAGAGCAATAAGAAAGAGAGAAATACCTCGTGGACGTAGGCCATTCTCTAATCACGTAAATCGGTATCTCGTGATATTGTTTATTTTATGTTCGGCATTAAGTTCTTAGGTTTATTGTTTGTTAATTAATTGCATTCATAATTGGTCTCGCTATAGGAAATGACTTTTTCCCTAAATCAGTTAAAGCCAACAAACTATCAACGTCTCACTCTCATAATGCACCTCTTTTGGGAAATCAACAGGGTGGCCTGTCGCCACACAAAGTTAGGTTTGAGACCCACCTAAATAGGATCCAAATTCCCCTCACACACATTACCATCAATTTGAGAAGCATTCTAAGCAGAGTAATGAGTAGCCCGGATCCACTAAGATCTTGCGACTGGTCAACGCGTAAGAACAACGACTCCAACAGCAAGAGGAGGAAACACTCCTTCAAATAGAGGAAAACACGTGTCTCTAACGATGCCTAGAAAGAATGGTGCGAGAGATTTGTGGAGATAAACACAATCTTCATGGTCGGAGACCTAGCCTTCAAGCGAGAAAAACTCGTATCCTAGGAAGGAGTTCACATCGCGACCAAGAGTACTCTGAGCATGAAAGTGATCTGATAAGGAGGAATGAAGAAGAAGGACATCATAGACACGATGTTTGATGTTTGGCTCGAAAGGAGATGGATCAACACCCTATAAATATCGGGGCTAGATTCAATAAAGAACTAGTAAGGAGCGCCCTCATCAATTAGATGCAATCTCCTTTCTCAAAGGAAATCAAGGATAAAGATCACCAAAGAACTTTGTAACCCTAAGATTCAAAGTGTAGGATTGAAAGACTGACCCCATTGATCACATGCGCCAGTACAAGCAGGCCATGAGCCTGTGGAACCACACCAATGCCCTTATGTGCCGCATATTCCCCTGAAACTTGGGGGATGTCGTACAAAAGTAGTTTGAGAGTTTTCCACACATTTCGGTCAAAAAATTCAAGTCAGTCGCTGAAGCCTTCACAACTCGCTTCATTACGAGCATTTATCATCCAAAGAAGATGGATTCTCTTCTTATAATGAGGAAGAACCCCCATGAGACTTTGTGTAATTATGTCGGATAGTAATGGGAAGCCTATAATGAAGTTGAAGATTGCTCAAAGCAGGTCACCATGGCATCATTCAAGATAAAATTTCCACACAACTCCGTATTGGACTAGTCCCTAATCAAGAAGGAGGCAAATACCATCGATGACCTTATGCTGCACATAGAGACGTATGCTAAAGTGGAAAATGTGGTCGCCCTCAACAAGGTGACATTGGTCGCATGAAGGCGGCTAAATGGAATGGCAAAGAATGTGCCCCCAATAAGGGGGCAAGAATAAGAACAAATGTCCTAAGAATGGGGACAATGCAAACCTATCCAAATATTTTTAAGCAATCAATATTGTGTTCAAGGAATCGAACTAGAAGATCTTGAGTAAGATCAAGGGCTGACAATTTCTCAAATGGACGAAGAAGATGGGAGGTGGTCCGAGCAAAAGGACCAATGTGCTCAGGCGTGCCTATCACAAAGAGAACGATTAAAAGATGGTAAGGTCGCCTCCAACCCCTAACAAAAACTCGAAAATGACTTGAAAGATGGGTTGGGGAATGAGTTCACTGTCATCCACGGTGCCTCATGTTCCAATCATATCCAAGGAAACTCCGTTTGAATGGAGATCAAGAAGGTCATTACAGTAATAGAGGCCTTCCATATTAACCCCGCCATATAGACTACCACAAATACATAATTATCACGAAAGATGATTTGATCGTGGTTAGGACCCCACACCATGATGCATTCGTAATCACCCTCTGGAGTGCAAACTTGGATGTGAATAAGCTACTAGTTGATCAAGAAATCTCCTCTGAAGTTATGTACTTGTAGATGTTTTATAAGATCAACCTCAAGATGGAAGACTTAAAGGAAATGATAATCTCTCGGCTCGGCTTCGCAGGAAAAATGACTATACCATTAGGGAAGGTGGTCCTATCAGCTAGGGCTAGGAACATCTCGAAGCTGATCGAGATATTAGTGGTAGAGATAAATTCTACATACCATGTTATTTTGGGTAGAGGATGTATGCACACCATGAAGGTCACCCCTCCACTTACCACTGGAAACTCAAGTGCATCACTAATCGCGGAATAATGAAGATTTTGTGCAATTGGGTCATTTCTTGGCAATACTTCATCGCTACCATCAGGCTTAAGTAAAAGAAGAAAAAAGAAAAAGATATTGTTCTCGAAGTGTCCAAAGATGGATCCACGACATCTAAATAACAACTAAAGTATGGAACAAACAAGGGTGGAACCCGCAGATAGGGTCATGGAGCAGTTAAAAGTGATAACCTTTGATAATTATCAATCGAGAAAGAAATTCTTGATCGGAACCACACAATCCAAATAAGAAAGGGGGAGTTGATTTCTCTATTAAAAGATAATTAAAAGATAATTAAGAAGTATTTTCATGGTAGCAATACAATATGCCTAGGATTAACCCTGAAGTCATGTGCCATAAACTTCATGTAGACCCAGCCTATCCGTCGATCATGCAAAAGGCTCATTGAATTTCCACGAAAAAAGCAAAAAGTGGAAACAGAGGTAGGGAAACTTCCATAGGCACGGTCCATCAGTGAAGTTTAATTCCCAAAATGGTTCTCAAACCCGATGGTGGTAAAAAAGAGTGATGAGAGCTGGAAAGTGTGCATATATTTTATAAACCTCAACAAAACCTATCCTAAATACACCATCCCTCTGCCAAAGATCAATCAGTTGGTTTATGACACCCCGCCTAATTAAATATCGGGTGATCATTCCTTTATTAAATCAAAATGGGATTTCCAAATTGGTTCATTCTTAGCATCATTGTCGATAACCAAAATAATTACCAATCACATATTATTTAATAAAATCCGTGCCAAATTTTATCTTGCATTACACAGATAAAATATAATATGCGAAAATCTTAATTACAACATTCACATAATACTAGAGTCCAAAACACTTCAAGTAAATAAATAAATAAAGTCTTACCGAATAAACCATCGGCTGAATCCAAAACCAAATGATAATCCCACAGTAATAAGTAAAGCCAAAATAAAGTCTGAACTAAAATAAATAAATCTAAATGAGGCAACATACCCAGCTGAAAATAACTGTATCTGGGAATAGATTCCTACACTAGGAATGAATAATAGATGCATTTAATCAAAACTCTGGAAGCATCCACCCGTGCTACAGTTGCATATCCTTGAAGTAGAATAACAAGTATGGCGTCCCTGTGGCTAAACGCCTAAAAGGTTTTGAAAATATTTATAGAAAGAGTTAGTACTCAAAAAATTTTGAAAATCTTTAGCAAGAGTCTATCACAGTTCAAAATCAGTTATTGATTACACATGTTAGGTTCACGTACATTCTCTATAGTTTCCTCACCTCTCAACTATTGTGCACGCCTAACGTTACTCTACTTAGCCCTCCTTGTTGTACAACCTAAGCTAACTAAACATAAGTATCTATCTGGACTATCGATATCTATAAGTCCCTGTACTGCCTATACAGTACGCTAATCGAATTAAAATTTCTCGTATGTTAAGAGTTAAAATTAACATTTTACTTATTTACTCGTTGATTCAGTTAATTAAGTCTCACTATTTAATTCATTCTTTAGATAGACACTGTCTAACTGTCTACTGTCACACGTAAGTATGATATTCAAACAAGTATATATATATATATCTATATAAGCATGATGTCTCACAAAAGGACTATCGTGAAATAGGCATACTCTGCTATCAGTCCAAGTACCTCTCGTAGTAACTATGGACTATTGGTTCGGTACATCTCCTTGAACCCAAAAATCAAATCACAAGCATTGGAAGCGAACATAGTTCTAAGCCTTTGGGCTACTCATATAACTAACGTACCCAAATGACATGTCGGCCCCACTAATACACGTCACATAGTGATCCGCCCTAAGTTCTATGTTCTGGAGCACAAATTCAGACCTCCCTGGAATCGATAAGGTGGGATCACCCACTACGTGAGAACCTCCATTATAGCAAGAAGCGTAGGTATGTTAACATATAATCATCAGTCATATAATAGGTACAATCATAACCTATATATATACATTGTATATATCACTCGAATACTCACCGTACTTTCAATTTACGATTATTCTCACTATCGCATTTAATGAGTATTATTCTCTACTCTAAGGGCCCTAGTCAGCCCTTACTTTATTTCACTATCTGAGTCTTCCTTACCCTACTAGTCTATATAATAAGCTCACTCACGCTTTCTCGTAACTTTATTCCCATTCTCTCAAATTAAATTACGTTACACTTAAGCCCGTTTAAATGTCACTTTAATCTCCTCGATAAGTCCAAGCCCATAACCCTATCATAGGCCTACTATAATATAATAAGTCCCTCATTATATTTTAATAAAGTCCCAAAAGTTTCCCCAATAAAAATTTAGGAATTTTAGGCTTAAAAAGGGAAATTTCATATTTTCTGGGAAATCAAATCGGTTCACCAGGAGGCCGAGTCGATTCTCCCCCGAGGCGAATCGATTCAAAAATCTGCAGAATCGTCTTTTTCCTTACATGATTGCGTTTTCACCATTTTTATCCTCATAACTTACATGTTTCTTCACCAAACTTAAAACCATTTGTCCCTAACCTTTTCTACATATGTTAGGATATATTCTAACTTAATTTTATCATCAAAACATTATGATCATCAATCAAAAATGGATTTAATCATCTAATCCTCAAAAACCCTAGGTTTTAATATTGCCCATTAATATTCAACATAAACCCAGATTCAATTCATGATTATTAACACATAGTCAATGATTACTAATCCTCTATAGATATTGAATCATACTACCTGCAATTCCTACCCATAACATGCATAAAAATCATTATTTTCTTCCAAGAACATCAAATTAATCAATATAATTGAAACCCAAGTCACGTGGGTATTATAACTTCATATTGATTTGCAATAAACACTTGCCTTAGATCAGTAGGGTCTGAGTTCATGGTTGGGATGATGGATTGATGATCTTCTCTTCCAATCCTCACTCCAAACTTGGTTGTGGTGCAAGAACACACTTGAATCTCTCAAGAATCCTTCCTTAAGCTCCAGGAATGGTCCCTCCTTCTTCTCTAATGACCTATATTTGTTCTTTGAGTTTCTAAACTTAGTCTCACCCTCCTATTAGATGATATAAGACTATAAATTTCGTATCTCTATCTACCCTAGACTACCAAAAGACTAAATACCCTCATACGGACCCGATTTAGTCTAAAAATGCCCCTGAATCCAAACAATACCCCCGAGTATACTATTACGACCCTTTTGGAATCATCGGTGATCTCAAAATTCTCATCTCAGTCACTAAATGCAAATATACTATCTCGACCCTAATTATTCTATACGCGACTCTCAGTTGAGATACAATCCAATTACGTCAATATCACTCGCTATAATGCGTAATAATTTATATACTTTATTTACTATTCACTTGGTAAATCTAATTCATAATATTAATCATTATCTCTCTTTCGATTAATATTTAATAAGAACATTATCATTCAATTCAATTAAATTACATCTCTCGTATAATTTAAAATAAAATGAATTAATTACCAAAATAATTAAATTTCAAATATGTAGAAATATGGGGTATTACATGGTCGATGCCACAGTAAATCATGAGAGAATAAGTTTCCTAGATGTGTATTCAGGATTTCATCAGATCCTTTTGTATAGCCCCGATCAAGATAAAACATCATTAATACCACCCTTGGGCTGAATTATTACAAGGTCATGCCCTTTGGCCTTAAAAATACGAGAGCCACGTATCAACGATTGGTTACAAAGATGTTTAATCAAAACTTGGGGGATACGATAGAAGTATACATTAACGATATGCTCGTCAAGAGAAAGCTCAAAGTTGAACACCTTGATGACAAAGAATAGGCACTACCATATGAAGTTCAACATGGACAAATTCTCCTTTGGGGTTTAGTCCATAAATTTCCCTGGGTACTTAGTTAGTAAAAGGGGTATTGAGGCCAATACGACTAGATAGTGGTGATTAACAACGTTCAGTCTCCAAAAATGCTACGCGAGATCCAAAAGTTAACGGGAATACTGGCAGAACTCGATCGTTTCATCTCAAAGTCTTCCAAATGATGCTGACCATTATTTCGGCTGTCAAAGAAAGAGAAAGTCCTCACCTGGAATGAGGAAGGCTCAAAGTCCATTGAAAAAATCAAATCCTGTCTAAGCAAACCTCTCATACTGTCGATTCTCAGTCCAAAATACCCTCTTTATCTATATTTAGTGATTTCTGACCATGCAGTCAGTCTGTCCTAATGTGTGAGAAGGAAGGATATCCAGCTCCACTTACTATGTTAGAAAAATACTCTTGGATATTGGGCAACACTACCTCTTAATTGAAAAATTAGCCTAGTCTTTAGTTTTCGTGTTATGCAAGTTGAAGCACTAATTTAAAGCTCATTCAATCATAGTCGTCACTTACTTCCCCCTCAAATCCATTCTTCGGAAGGACGACTTATCTGTGTAGATTTCTAATCATCGATTGAACTTGGAAGATTCGTTAACACTATGAAGAAGAGCCCAACGAACAAGATATAGTATATCTGTTAATGAGCTGAGACTGGACAATCTAAAAAGTGGACTCTTTGTATAGACGACAAATATAACTCAAAGGGGGTCGAAATAGTACTTGTACTTATTTCCCCAGGAGAATTCCATGATCGATCAAAGGATAAGACGCTTTGAAGATTCTAACAACGAGGTCGAGTACGAAGCTCTTATCGTCGAATAACGCAAAGCCTTCTCTCTAAAGGAAAATATTTTGACATATAATGCGATTCAAAGTTAGTGTTTACTGCGTGATAGTAGATTTTAACGCCAAAGATGATTGGATATCGACGTACCTAGAGGTCATTCAAGATTTGATGGCCAAATTCGATAAAGTACACATTGAATAATTCCCCCGGGGGGAATAGTATCCATGTTGACGCCTTAGCAGCTTTGGTATCAGCAGTGGACTTCGATCTTAGGAGAATTAATAAAATGGAATTCCTCACGAAACCCATCATTGCAAAGCCCGTGGTGGCAGAATAGGTTCTTACCATGCAAAAACGTATTATTTGGATGGATTATATAATCACTTATCTGCAAGAGAATGTCCTTCCATCTGATAATAAGAAAGCCCATCAAATCATGATAAAAGATGCACAATTTTACCTATCATCTATGGGAAGGCGATCTTTTACCCCTCCCTCCCTCTAATGCGTGCACCCAAGTGACGTCGACCAAGTTTTATATAAACTTCACGATGGAATATTCAGAAGCCATGTTGGAGGAAGATCTCTGGCTTTTAGGGCGATCAATGAGGGATATTAGTGGTCATACATGAAGAAGAATGCGATTTCCTATGTCAGAAAATGTGAGAAATGTCAAAAGTTCACTCTCATGCTCCACCAGCCAACCAATGATTTAAAGTCCCTAACCAGTTTGTGGTATGTTTCCAATGGAGTTTTGATATCATATGTCTACTACTAACGGCACTAGGAAATCGTAAGCATCTCTTGGTCGGCATAGATTACTTCATCAAGTGGTTTAAAGTAGACCCATCAGAGAACATTAGAGATATTAACATGATCATATTCATCTAATGGAATATCATAACTCTCTTGGGTGTACCTAGGGTGATCGTCATGTATAAATAAACACAATTTAAAAGTGATATGTTCCAAAGCTTTTGCAAGAGCCAGAACATCAATCATCACTTTAGCTTTGTGGCCTACCCTTAGAGCAACGGGCATGCTGAGGCCTCCAACCAAATGAAGCTCGATGTCATAAACAAAATATTAGAGATGTCAAAGGGAGCTTGGGTGGAAGATCTTCCCCACGTCCTATGAGCATATCGTAATACACCTAGAAGACCAACTGGGGAAAATCCCATCGCTTTGGTCTATGAGAAGGATGTTATTATTCATTTGGAAGCTGGTCTGCCGACCAAGAATACCACCATTACCGAACAAGGTTTGAACAAAGAAGTCATAAGGACCAAGCTCGTCATGGCTGACGAACAAAAAGAGCAAGCCTTAATAAATTTATCCTCCCACTAACTTCAGTTGGCTAGGCAGTGAAATAAAGGTCTCAGAAGGGCAAGTTAGGTCCAAATTGGGAAGGATTATTTTAGGTCGGTAATTACTTCCTCAGAAAGATGCTCGGTAGAGCGAAAAACCCTCCGAAGGGCAAGATAGGACCGAATTGGGAAGGATTATTCAAAATCATATTATCTGCAACTTGCCTACCATTTGGAAATAATGGAGGGTAGGGAGATACATAAGGCCTGAAATGCGACCAATCTCTAAAAGTCTTACTTCTAGTTTTCTTATTTACTTCTTATAATTTTTAGTTCCCGATTTATCTTGCAAAGAATATTTGAAGTTTAAATTTATAAAGTACAAACTCAAGTGGTTCAAGTGGCTTCATTATCATTTCAAAATTGTTCCAAATGGCAGGCTTACACTTCCATTTTGTATACCATCATTATGTCCAATCATCACATCTAATCAAATATCAGTCATTAACATGAACACCATAATTTGATTATACTTAATTAGAATCTCAAGGTTTAATGGTTTTCGTCATAAAAAGCATGAAGGCCTTAAGAATTATCGACGCAAGCAAAAGACCTACGAGGGATCCCTAGGCATTAAGTTATCTATCTTTGATCGACTAGAAAACCTAAACGGGTGGATGGGACTAAGACCGAGTGCATTTTTTCCAAAAATGCTCTAGGCCTAAAGTAGTGTGACGACACATTCTAAAAGGTAAGACAAACGATATAAACATGCTCGACATAGGAAATGTAAAAATGTAAAGAGTCCAATCACACAAAAGTCATATTTTTTAGTATAGAATTAGATAAGAGAAGTGCCATCAACAAAAACTAAAAAATACACATATGTAGAAGTTTAAAATGACCTGTACAACTGTTATTCCTGATGACTTATCACCTCAGGCACAACAGCTTTTTGACGATCGTCGGGGTTTGGCTTGAATTCATTGTCACTCTTGTGAGAGGTCAACCAGTTTTTGTCTAGTTGAAGAGGGGGAACTTCAAGGGGATCCATATATCCCGACTTCCTAATCGGGGGTGAAGGTAGGATGGACAATCAATATTGTACCAATACTAAATTTTGAAATCTTTTGGGACCTTCTTCACTCCCAAAGAATTCATCCAACCATTTTTGTATGCTACCTATTTTTGTTTGTCCATCTTAAGAGGAGAATCCATCCACCACTTATCATAACCAGCAACCCATACTTTGCGAGGACCTCTCCTAAAGAGATATCTCGGCTTCAGTATGTCGCGACTAATCCCCATGTTAATCACTCCACCCCTTTTATATCTTCTCGAGCTTCGCCAAATTACTTTCTCAAGGATTTGTTCTCATTATGTAAAACTTCAGCAACAACGCTAATGCCCTTAGTGTCATCTTTCAATTTGGCGACCAAACCAGAATGCTCTTTATAGACCTTGGTCATTTCTTGAAGAGCTTTTTGAGAAGAAGTAAATGTGTGACGAGATTGATTACAAGTCCCCCAGCCAAGGATTGTATCTAGGTCGCCAACAAAAGATGGAACTCTTGCAGTTATATTTCCAGGCTACAAGAATAGAAAGAAACTATTTAGCAACAGGAATATATAAAGTCAAATACTGGTTAAATTTTCATTACACTAAGAATGGGGAAGAGCCCTAACAAACAAACAAGAACATAAAAAGTATTAAACTAAGATATTCCTAAATATCCTTGGACTTACTTTTCCTTCACATACTCTTGTGTTTCTTGGACTTTGCCCTGATTGGCCTCAGCTGGCTCTTGATAAGCAGTGGCCTTTGCCTGACCAACCTCTTCCTCCCTTGATGGGGAGCCCAGATCATGTTCATCGAACAACTCAGATTCAGTTGGGGCGTTGGCTTTGCCAAGATAGCATCTCTGTCCTTCTTGAAGTTTTACTTTCAGATGAAAGTCAGTTAATTTTTTTCTTCAGAGAAAGCTTCCACATAGCCCAGGTCATATGACTCTTCCTTGATTGTTTCAAGGATGCGCGCCTGGTCGTCTTGTACCTCCTTCAGCTAGTCTCACTCACCCACCAGTTGGCTATGCTCAACCTTTAACAGGTTGAACAAGACCTTTATCTGATCACGTTATTCCTTCAACTTGTAAAATTCCAAGTTAGTGGACTTCTTCTCTTCCCCGTATGCCCTTTTTGCAGCAGTAAGGGTATCATTGGAATTGTCCGAGGCATTTTTTAGGTCATTGTGACCTTAGACTGGTCGGAAAGTTTATTAATAATGGCAATAAAGTCCACCGTAAGTTGCAAAAATAATATTATGTCAATGCAACGACCAAGGCAAAAGTAAAGAGGAAACGGTTCATAAAGAGTTGTGATTACCAGAGATAATTCCTGAGCGACATGTGAATAAAGATGATTGGGGTGAGCTCATCAATCTGCTCATGGTCGAGCGCAAGCACCACCCCCTTAACATAACAAGAGCCAAAGATAGATATTGACCACCGATATTATTAGTGGCCCTTACTAAAGGTTGGGGCATCTCCTTATTGGGAATAACAACATCAATAGAAGAAGAAGAAGAAGAAGAAGAAGAGTCCCTGTCCTCGTTATTTTCTTAGATGGGGGATTTTTTAGGGAGATTGCCTTCTACTTCCTTCCTCCTAGCAACATTGGATTTGGGGGAAGTTGGAATGTCAGTATCATCAACCATGAGGATCCTGTTACTGGAAACCATCACCTCATCCTTGGTGTATGTGATAGTATTCACGTTCAAAGATTGAAAGGAAGATGAAGTGGAGGATCCCTCACTCGCAGAAGAAATGAGCAAGTCAAGAATTGGACCCACAGGCCGATTAATGAAGTTGTTGGCGGAATTAGTGTAATCAAGAAAGAACGAGGCTAACCTAGGTTGTTCTCCACCTGTAACCAGTGGCCTCCTCAACTTCAAGACTTTAATCAGTTTTTCCCTATCGAAATGAGAAGGCTCTTTCTTTTTTGATCGAGCTGGACAAAAACACAAGAAAGTCATCATGAGTAACAACCTCAATGAATAAAATCAAAACTATAAAGCAAAAAGACAAAGTTAACTTATATTCGTTCTTCTCTTCGGGCACAAAAACCCTAGGTATTCTTAACCCTCGGGAATGGGTGGGTGTTGCCAATTCCTCGCAATGAAGCCCTGATTCCAATCTCACTTATTGTAATCAGGGAGGTTAACAACCAGACTTTATTGACCTTTTTGCCTTCAAGTAGAAACCCAATCAGTTGTGTGGGACCACGAATAACAGTTCCTAAGCTATGGGATCCCTATGGACCCCATACAGCTTACTGATCGCGCATATGCCATTTACAATCCTCCAAGTGTTTGGGTCACATTGGTAAGAAACAACATAGATGTTCAGTATAATTACAAAAATAATTGATTTGGGGGAAAAGTTATGCCCCCTTCAGCTACATTAAGGGTTTGAATCTAGTGTCCACCCTTCATATGGTTGTAACCTGCTGCAGCATCAACACACTCAATGATCACCCATCGGGGAGTCGAATACCATTTCCTAAATTCCCCTACGGTCCTGTCATTTACGATGTACAACATGTATTACCCTAGAGAAATCAATGTAGAAAAGGAGTTTCTCATAGAAACGAAGACACTCAGAAAATGGAGATACTTAGAAAAATGATGGTGTTCAAAGAAATAAAAGAAAGACAATGTTCAGAAAAATGGTGATGAAATAGTAAACTAAAGGATGAAGACGGCTTATAGATGAAGTATGAGAAAGATGAAGCTCCAAGTGTTTTTGAAGAAGTGAAGAATGGGAACGACAATAGAATTTTTTATTAAACATGGTACCGAGTCCGAAATGTCTAATTATTTGGGAATGGAGCCTAAATCTCATTAAATGCAACCAATATTTTATTTTTGAAACATTACTAGTGTATCCTTGATTAATTGAAAAAAATACGGCCATGTCCTTTACGACTCAATGGTTAGAATATATTCAACCAATTCACAATTCCATCTTGAAGAATTTTCCAAGTGGGATGCAATCTCAAATGATGATCAACCATCTAGTCAGCCAATGACCTAAGCCATCCAACCTCTCAAAACTCTCTGCTCCATCGAAGCCGAAGAGCTTTGGAGAAATTGTAGGGTATAAACCCAATGGCCCAAATAGTACGGATCAAGATGAAGTCCAGCTGAATAATTAATGGGTGGATATCGTTACAAGATATAACCCCCGAAGACAAACTCCATATACATCGATCTCGGAGGAGAAAGGCAAATATCGAGCAGAGACCTAATAAGCAGAATGAATGAGTCCAATACGACTTCATCTCTTTTGTCTATACGAATGTAACCTTCACCCCAGGAAAAAAAAGACATGTAACTTATTATTATCAAATCATAAAGAAGTAATAAGAATGAAAGAAACACCCCGCGGATGTAGGCCATTACCGAACCACGTAAATCCTTGTCTTGTGAGATTGTTTATTTTTTGTTAGACATTAACTGCTTAAGTTTATTGTTTGTTAAATTAATTGCACTCGCATATATAATATTTTTTGTAAGTATTATCTCTAATATCAAGAATAAATAATCAGTTGACCCTTTTTTTAATAAACATGCCAACCTTTATACACTCACATGCATTGAATACCTCACCTCTCACCTAAGTGAAATACTAAGAGGATGTCCCAACCGAAGGGACAAATTATATTAAAAGTTTATATATCTAGATGAATGCGTAAGAAACTACTAATAAAATGCAATCAGGATGTAACTAACTACACATTGTGAGAATATAACCCTAAATACCAATCCCCACAATACCACCCACAAAAGAGTACACAACTCATAACTAATACATGTATCATGACATAGGGTTTATAAATCAAATTTTCCATCACAATACTAAGTATCTCTTTTATATATTCACAATATAATCACATGAAGGTCGTAACCTTAGTGTACACTCTCGTGCTTTCATCAGCAAGTCCATAGGAGTCCCCAACCTAACGAACTTAAGCAAACAAACAAATAAAAAAGGGGAAATCACTACGTAGTAACACCATTGGCTAGTCCCGTACCGAAACTCGCTCGATGCATCGAGTATACCTAAAGTCTCTTTTCATGCAGTGGTGACCTTACTGTATGGATGATCAAACATAAATGCTGAAATGTTGACATTTTTTATTTTCCTCTACATCTTGTATTTTATAATATTGAATTCTATAATATCAAACACACACACACACTCTTGCTCAAATATATATTAAATTGCATGTGTGTACAAACAATATTTTTTTTTGGTTTGATAATAAGAGTGATTTTTTTTCTTCAGATTGACGGAGATTTAGCGACTGCGGTGGCATTTCACATGGTGTCTAATTTTGCATCATATCCGTTGTATTTTTTTGTATACGAGATGAAGAGACATGGGCGGTTTATGTTTCTCAGCAGCAAATCATATGCACGACATGTCCTTAGTCTCAGCAGGAGGTTCAACACCATGAGGTATCTCGAGATGAGTGGGATATTCCCTGGGAGTGTCGTACGGGGAATTTCCATCCAAAACGCCATCGAGCGTGCCACGGGATCTGTCGTAGTTGTGAAGGGTTTGCCGAAATCAGGGTATATTAGATTGTTTCAAGTGCAATATTCACTTAATAGTAAATACAAATGTATAAAAACGGACTTGGAGCAATTCCAACATTGCTCCAAGAGTGGATTTATTCATATATGAGTACTTCTATTCGTTTCCAAATTTTGCGCAAATTCATTTTTTTTTACTTTCTCTTTTTCAATTTTTAGTTTTTATACAATGAGAAGTAGGGACGCATCAGTATGAATTTACTTTAATTTTTGCCAAGTCAGTAGATATTTATGTCATTTCTACACACTCAAAGACGTTATTGAATATTTTCATAGATAATAGAATCATAAAAAGTAATTTTTACATTACATTCAGATGATTTTTGTAATTCATTTAACAAAAAATAACCAAAGACTACAGTTGATAATTTTTTTCCTCTCTAATGAACCTTTTTTCCTAATGTAAACAAAACTTAATTAAAATTTTCCTAATGCAGTTGATAATTTTATTTCCTCTTTATAGTGGGGTGGAATGAGCCTCCGTAGAGGCATATGAATATGTTAGGCATGAGAAACATGAAACACTCGAAATGTGTAACTTAAGCCACCCCATCCCTTGGAACCATTTGGAAAAGTATAAAAACTAAAGCCTACCTTTACTCATCCACATATTTGGCCAACCTCTTTTATCATAAAAAAATAACTTAACACTATATTTCTACCTCGCCTTAAAAATCAATTAAATTCAGGGTATACTTTCAAGAGAATTAACTTAACACTATATTTTATGATTAAATTGATGAAGTGTAAGTAAACTTGAAAATGAATAATTTACATAGTGAATCCCAAAGAGAAGGAAATCTTGATTTTTACCCCAAATATGGTAATTTGTGATGAAAAAGGGACTTTGTTATACAGTATTATAAATAAAAATTAAATGATGGAAATTGTCATTCCAATTGGAATGCAAACACATCTAAAATGTATAATAATGACTAAACAAAAAAATGTTTTGAAGTGTATAATAAGGGTGACAAGGTGGTATTTACCTTGGGGTTGGCCTTCAGGCCGTGTCAAACGGTTAAAGTAGCACTAAAGAAATAAAAGTTGCATTTATGCAAGTAAAGTATGAAAATAAGTCGGGTGTTTTTTATAAAAATGACGGTTGCACTGCAAGTAAATGGACCACATATAAAGTTGATAAAGCGGGTTCATATGGATAGTCCATATATTAGGTTCCTCACACACAAATTCAAATTTTAATCAATTTTAATCTTTATTAGCAATTAAGTGTTCCTATGATTATAAAGTAAAATTAAAATTCTAATCAATCGCACAATCAAAACACGCATGCAAGAAGTATAATTCGTAGGGAAAACAGTTTATTCAGAACTATAGAGAATTTGACAAACACAATCGACTTACTGACTACTTAGAACAACTAAGTATAATGCGTAGAGCCTTTTATTTCTTCTACAGAATACAACCCAATTCAGTTTCTCCCACAAGAATCGGTCTTCCCTAGGTATCCACCGATCAACTTTATTTTCCTTCACTAGTAAAACCTTGGATCCACAATTCAGTAGTAGAGATGGACTCTACAAGGGTTGATGAAAGGTGTATGGAAACTAAGGTTTCATAAACTCACAAATCACATAAGGGGATGTATTTTTTGTAAAACAATAAGTGGTTTTAAAAAAAATCAAATATAAGAACTTTTGGAACCGGTATTAAAAAATCAATTTTCACCAAAGTCCTTCAGAAATTCTGAACAAAACAAGCTTTTATAATAACAACAAGAATTTCGAGGTGGCGGGGTCATTCGAGTGAAATTAGATCCTGTTCGGACGAAAATAATAGTTTCATTCAAATGACATCCCATTTTGCTATAATGAAACCCACTTTTTTGTTAAAATTGTCTTTTCACGAGCTTTGAACGAGAAATCTTTGTAGAGACACGGATGTCTAGTTTGAATGTCATTTGAAGCTGTTTCAAACGAGAATACACATCTCTTTCGAACGAGATTATTTGAATGAGACCAAAAAAAACTTTTTTCCTTTTAAATTCTTTTTTATTAAAAGCCTCGATTTTAAAAGTAAACATCCCAGAATCTGATTTATATTAATTCATGAAAACGACAAGCTTTATAACTGCATAAAGTGTTACTGATGAATCCATAAATGGAGCTCGATTACTAACGTATCTTCAAATGAATTTGGAGATGCAGTGATATGAGCAATTATAAAATCTTGCCCTTACAAATCCCCCCCTTTGGATATTCCGGTAAAAAAATAAAAACGAAAACCAAATTACAATAAAAACCCTTTAAGACAATGAATCTTAATGTCCCCCCAAGACCAAAAATGGAACGACATTTAAAACTTTGTCTTTAATTGAGACCTACACACATGAAACGAAGAAATGCCATGACGCGTACGAGTTTTAAATAAAAATAAAATTCCCCTTAATTTATTCTCCCCTTTCCTTTTCGTAATTGACAAAGGAGTAAAAACTATACATGAATAACAAGCATCATTTGTAGAAACAAATATATCATCACAAAGATAATTAATAACACACATGTAATGATAATCTCAATAGGAAGATGTTCACCACCAACTATTTTTGAAGTTTTTCAATATTTCAAGTATAAGGTATAAAATGTACAAATACAACACATCATGGTCTAACACTAAAATATCGGAATCGTGAAAATGAAATGAAATTGTGTGAACATTTTCCATGTGCAAACCAACATAGACATTCATATCATAGGTACACGATATCATAAGACACGTGTAAAGAAAGAACTCAAAGTCCACCTTAGGTGTAAAATTGTGTACTTAAATGAAAATTACTCAACTTAATCAGTATGCCGTGAATTTAAATGATTCTAACACCAATAACGCCAAACTATTTAATCTTTTTCAAGAAAGACTGTTGTGCAAACCCATCGATCTTCCACCTTATAAATCCCTCAAAATCTCACATATATAAGAATATCACTGTGAGATATTTTGAAGAAATCATAATACTAATGTGTAGTGAAACATCAATGAATTTAAATTAATGGCCTTGTCACTTCTGTTCTTGTGTACCGTTAATCTTTGTAGGCTCTTTTATTCAAATGGTGGATTTTAGCACAAAGAGAATTTTTCTTTTTCAAAGCTCCTTTCCATTGCTTAACTTATAACAATTTTTTTTGGAAAAAAAAGAAATTAGGGCAATGATTCTTACATGCACAACTTATCTCTTTTTACATTTGGTTCATTATTAAGTATAATTGAGATGTTAACATCGTTGTTGATATGAAAATTAGGCAGCTGACATAGACCAATCATATAGAGACATGTATCCACTTACGTGGTAAATACATATGCTCCCCGAGCTATACAGCCTACTGAGCTACTCAACGTGCCAAGCTACACAGCCTACCGAGCTACTCAGCATGCCGAGCATCTGGATAAGAAGGCCAAGCGACGACTGCACATTCAATGAACATTGGATTTAATGAACATTCTGATTGTACAGATGTATATGTCTATCAAACAACTGCATCTTGTCTATTCATACTGATAGCCCCAAAGCTATAAATACATTGTAACACTCGCCATAAGCGGGCAATGAATCTCGAGTAATCATAATCGAGATTAAGGCACACATTGGCAATATAAGAATAGTGGACGTAGGCCATTCGCATAAGGCTGAACCACTTTAAAAATCGATTGTCTTATTTTCTTTATTCCTTTTTATTTGTGATTAATTAATTAGATCAAATCTAGTTTTTTACATCAACAGATTGGCACCATCTGTGGGAAATGACTATACGTAGCGTTTTTCACCCAAACCTTATTATTAATGGATGAGATCCCATAATCTAGTGCTCGAAACAAAACCGGCGGCCCTCTAAATCCCTCTGTCCCTCCGACCATCGATCAACTTACAGGAATAATAGCCAACTTGGCCCAAGGGTAAACGACTATGCAAGAAACTATGCGGCAACTCATTCAGACCATTCATAACGAATCACCTGCCCAGTCAGGACAACAGATTGTTCAGAGAAATACCCATCTGCCATCCTCACGAACCAGACATACATTATTCCCAGATGTTTCCCAGCCCAGGCATAGTGGTTCTCATCATACTGAGAGGTCTGATGATCCTTCCTATCAACCTGGACAAACTTCATCTCTAAGAGCTAAAAATTCTAGACAAAATGTTACTCTAACTCCTGAGCGAACAAGCGCTTTGGAAAGGCTGAGAAGAGTCTCCCCTTTTGATCGATTGGGCCCTAGGAGGAATCGAATTACTCCTAGGATTGCATCGAGGAATTCTCAACGACCGATCGATCTAAAGGAAGGTTCCGCCCAATCACACCCAGGAGCCCGTAATGAAAGATCCCAAGAGGATACTTTAACGCATTCCGTTGCTCGGGAAATTAGGCCCACGGTTGCGAATGATGCTTGGAAGGGCTCCATTCAGAGATTGGAGGATCGGTTAGGGGAAATGGCTAAGGCTACGAATCCTTTCTAAAGAACTTTTGTCCAAGGATCACCGTTTGTGCAAGCAATAGTGGATTTTACCACACCATCAAAGTTCAAAGCTCCGGTAGTGACACCCAAGTATGATGGAAAAACTGATCACGTCCTTTATATAGGGCAGTACCAAGCTGCTGCTGACATCTACGCAGTTCCCAGTGAGATGAGGTGCAGGTCATTCTCAGGAACCATCACTGGGTCAGCCCAGATATGGTACAACATCCTTCCTCGGGGGAAGATTCCTACTTTACATCAACTAGCAGAGTTATTAATAGGGAACTTCTGCTTTGGAGCGAAGCCAGTTAAGAGAGTAGCGCACCTACTGAGTGTGAGGCAGAAAGCAGGAGAAAGCACCAAGGATTACGTCACCCATTTTAATAATGAGAAACTGGAAGTGATTGACTACGAGGAGAAAATAGCAATAACAACTCTAATGAGTGGTCTGTTACCGGACAAGTTATATTATACGTTGGCCAAAGATCCCTTAAATCTATGGCAGAATTGATGGCAAAAGCAACCAAGATCATGAATGCCAAAGAGGCCATGGCCGCGAAAAAGAACCCTGGCCCTAAAGAAGAGACCAAGGTCGAAGGTACAGTCGAGAAGAAAGACCAAAAGCATAGTGGAAACGGCAAGCGACCAAAAGGCAAGGAGGCATTCGAGCAGTTGAAGAAGTATGGGAGTTACACACCTTTGAAGGTGGATATCAACCATATTTTGGAAGAGATCAAGAACAGCGAGGAGCTAACCTGGCCAAAGAAAATGAGGACAGACCTCGATAAGAAGGATAAGGCCAAATATTGCGAGTTCCATAGAGATCACGACCACACGACCAAACACTGCATAGCTCTCCAAAATGAGATTGAATCACTCATTAAGCAAGGAAATTGAGTAAATTCGTGGATCGCCAGAATGGTGGCAAAACATGAAGACAAAGGTACAAATCTCCTCACCGACCAAGAGATGATAAGAAGAGGGACCACGAAGATGATCCCGACCTCCCTAAAAAACCTAGGCAACCGGAACGAGAGGTATTTTCCATCCATTTCAGATCATTTGAATGTAATGTAATTACAAGTGACGATGAGGGAGGAGGAAATCATAATGCTGAACGGAAAGCTTACCTCAATGAGGCTCAAGTTTGTTTTTAAATACAACGCATAAATTTGACTGAAGACGATCGTCCGAAGAAGGTGAATAGGGATAAATTGGTTATCGAATTTTCTAAAAATGATCTTGCTGGCGTACTATACCCTCACGAAGACCCCTTGGTAGTCAAAATGAGAATGAAGGATGTGGTGATTTCACGCGTATTGGTGGACAATGGTAGCTCTACATACATCATGTTCTACCCCTATTTTGATAGTTTTAATTTGAAGTTAGCCCAATTGGAGCCATATCATAGGCCCCTCCTTGGTTTTACAGGCGAGAAGGTCTTTCCACTTGGGACGATCAAGTTGGATATGCTCATGGGCACCTGGCCTGCCTGCCGAACAGAGAAAGTACACTTTTTCGTAATGGATAAGAATGTCCAATCAACCTATAACATAATCATGGGGAGATTAGGTTAGAAAAAGTTTGAGGTCATACCATCCACGGTACACCAGTTCTTGAAGTTTTCGACCAATTTCGGAGTTGGAGTTATGAAAGGCGACCAGAAAGTAGCTCGGGAATGTTACTATTCGTCTACCGAGCAGGAGGAATTGGAGGAGGCCCGAAAGAAATCCACCACCTACTAGGTGGATGAGTCTTAAGATGCGGAGATCAAGACTTTGGACCCTAAGGATGAGTCGCAACTTGTGAAAGGCCAAGTCGTCGAAACTACAGAGAACATCATCTTGGATGATGAACGACCAGAACGACCAACCCAAATTAGCGCTTAACCGTATCCGTTGATAAAATAGGAACTAGTGGAATTTTTACGACGTAGAAAGCAAGCCTTCACATGAAGTCATGAAGACATGCCAGGGATAGACCCGGCCTTTATGTGCCACGAGCTCAATGGTAATAAAGAGGTCAAGCCGGTGAAGCAGCGAAGAAGGGTATTTAGCCCAGAAAAGAATCAGGCAATCCAGGAAGAAGTTGAGAAGCTACAAAGGCTTCTTTCATCGAATATGTCAAGTACCCTGATTGGCTAGCCAATATCGTGATGGTAAAAAAGAAGAATAACAAGTGGAGGATGTGTGTAGATTTCATTGATCTCAATAAAGCTTGCCCAAAGGATTATTTTCCCTTGCCCCGAATTGATCAGTTGGTGGACGCTACCTCGGGGCACGAGTTATTGAGCTTCATAGATGCTTATTCCGACTATAACCAGATTAAGATGAAGGCAAAAGACAGGGATAGTACTTTTTTTATTACCCCAAGGGGAATATACTGCTATAATGTCATGCCTTTCGGACTTAAAAATGCAGGTGCTACGTACCAGAGGTTGATGAATAAAATTTTTGCAGAACAAATCGATAAAAACATGGAGGTTTACGTCGACGATATGCTAACTAAGAACAAGAAAGCCACCGATCATCTGGCCAATCTCAGCCAAACCTTTGATTAGTTGGAAAAATATCAGATGAAACTGAACCCGATGAAATGCATATTCGATGTACGAGAATGCTTGTTCTTTGGGTATATTGTGAATCAGCGAGGTATCGAGGCAAATCCAGACAAGATCAAAGCTCTGATGGAATTACGATATCCATCTACTAAGAAAGAAGTGCAAAGCCTCACAGGCCGCGTCATCGCTCTTAATAGGTTTATGTCAAGAGCAACGAACAGATGTCTCCCATTCTTCAAGACCCTTAGATAACTTTTGAATGGAACGACGAATGAGAGCAGGCGTTTTAAAAATTGAAGAAATATTTAGAGACACCTCCATTATTATCCAGGCCGATTATGGGCAAAAGATTATACTTGTACATGGATGTCTCGGAGAGCGCAGTCAGTTCGACATTAATAAGAATGGAGGATAGAGTACAAAAACCCGTGTACTACACCAGCAAAGCATTTCGAGGAGAAGAAATTAGATATCCAAAGTTGGAAAAGCTCGCATTAGCTTTAATAGAAGCGAGTAGGAGGATGAAACCTTATTTCTAGGCCCATACCATAGTGGTGTACACTAACATGCCACTTAGACAGGCCTTACACAAGCCAGAAAAGTCCGAAAGACTAATGTACTGGGCGGTTGAACTGGGCGAGTATGATATTGTTTATGAGCCAAGATCCTCACTCAAAGGGCAAGCGGTGGCTGATTTCATCTCAAAATTCACTTACCCAAATTCCCCTAACCAGCAAGAGCCTAATGCTGAACAATCCATAGATGTTACGGGAGCATCAAAGACAGTACACGATCAACTAACGGTGGCAGATTTATCAGAAACGACGAACAACGAGCACCAAGTGTCATCGAGCAACGGTACAATAATGAAGAACAATGAAAGGAAGTACCAAACATTCATAAGGGAACCTTATCAGACCGCGAGTTTGATAATGAGATACCTATATGTCGATTGCTCCTCGTGCGCAACAGGAAGTGGAGCAGGAATAATTCTTAGCAGCCCTAATAAATTGAATGTCGAATATGCTCTGTGCTTCCAATTTAAAGCCTCCAATAATGAGGCTGAGTATGAAGCCATGATCGTGGGCCTCAGTTTGGAAAACACATTGCACGCAGTGCAAGTAACTGTGTTTAGTGATTCACAATTAATTATACATTAGATGCTGGGGTTGTATGCAATGAAGGGAGACTTGATATCGAGATACCATGCCAGAGCTATGGAGATTGTGTCCACCTTTACTGTAGTCCGGTTGGTCAGGATACCAGGATTGGAAAATATGAGGGTAGATGCCTTAGCCCGGTTAGCCTCAGCCACTCGCACCGAGATATGGAGAATAATTCCTATCGAGATATTGGCAGAATGAAGTATCAGTGAAGATTTAATGGTGAAGTTCATTACCCTCGATATGGGGCCATCCCGGATGGACCCCATCAGGGCATACATCGAGGAAGGAGTTGTACCAACTGACCAACTTGAAGCCAAGAGGCTGAAGTTTAAAGTCACTTGGTATGTACTGAATAATGGCATTTTATACATAAGACGTATCATCGCGGGTCTACAGAGATATGTGCATCCCTCGAAAGTTAAAGACCTGATTGAAGAGGTTCATGAAGGCTCTTGTGGAGCTCACGTGGCAGGAAGAACTCTCCTACATAGGTTATCAATGCAGGGATATTACTGGTCGACGATGAGATCTATCTGCACAACCTATGCAAAGAAATGCGATAAGTGCCAGCGTTTCTCTTCTGTCTGAAGAACCCCCCAAGCATTGTTAACACCCATTACATCCCCATGGCCATTTTCTATATGGGGTATAGATTTGGTCGGTCCTCTACCAACCACCGAAGGGAGGTTCAAATATCTGGTAGTCGCTGTTGACTATTTCACCAAGTGGGTCGAGGCCGAACCTCTAATTGATATGTCGTACGAAAGGGTGTACCAGTTTATATGGAAAAATATTATTTGTAGGTACGAATTTTCACATGCCTTTTTCACAGACCATGGAACCCAATTCGATAATGAGAAATTCGCTGCATATTGTCGTCAATCCAATGTTCAGAAGATCCATTATGCTCCCGACCACCCACGGAGCAATGGACAAACTGAAGTGATGAACATGACTCTACTGAATGGATTGAAGAAAATACTGGATGAAGCCAAAGAAAATTGGATTAACGAGCTACACTCTGTGCTCTGAGCATATCGCACAACACCCCGAACAGCTACTGGGGAATCACCATACATGCTGGCCTTTGGCAGCGAAGTAGTTATTCCCATTAAACTGGGCCTGCCTACACATAGTGTACTTTATTTTAACTCTCCTATAAGTGACTTGATGAGACGCTTAGACCTGTACATGATTGAAGAAGTTAGAGAAGATGCCTCCATCAGGAATGCAGCCTACAACAACGAATAGCCATGTTCTATAACAAAAGAGTGAAGAAATATGAACTTAAGGAGGGGGATTATATACTCAAGAAGGTAATTCAAAAGCATAACAAGCTAGGAGCTAACTGGCATGGGCCTTATAGAGTAACTACAGTTGTTCGTCCTGGGACCTATAGAATAGAAACCTTAGAGGGAGAAGAATTTAAAAATGCTTGGAATGCGAAGCATTTGCACAAGTATTATCAGTAATACAGATTTACATGTATACATTTATCTTTATATAAATAAAATTCTTGGGTTTTCATATTCTCCTTTTTCGTCCAATTTTTGTTAGAGTACTAGTGCTACACACTACATCAACTCCGATTGAGCACTACATTAACTCCGGTTAATCAACATCAGCAACCACCAACTAAATTTGGTCCGCATTCAACAACCACCCATTTTGGTTGGTCGGTACCAATAAATTTGACCAATAAAGTTGACATAACAATCATACAAGGCAAAGCCTATTTGATCACGGATGATCTCAAGGGACATCCCAAACTAGACAAGAAGATGGGTGACCTCATGGGGCATCCACTCTCTAGGCACCAAGGTAATACCAATACGATTACTACAACTAAGCAGGAATATGGGATGAACATCACCCCATTGCTTAGGCATTAATGGGTGATACATCACTACAAATAGGCAGCAAATAGGGAAAGCTCCATTGTCTAGGCATAACAGGACAAGTTGTCCCTCTATATATATATACATTCATCAACCCAAAATGAGCAAAACATATCAGAAAGTATTTCCAAGGAAATAAAAATTGGTTTGTATTCATTTAACACGAGCATATTACATAAATATGAATTTTGATTCATTACATATTTCCTATTCTATGGTTTTCTTTCCCTTTGATTTTGCCACAGGTTCCATCTCGGCTGGAGGGTCATCTAACGCATAGGGATAATTGATAAAGTTTATATCTTGTAGTATTCTGACATTACTAGGACATGGTCGATCAAGAAAATGTTGAGGACGCGATATCTCAAAATCTGAATGAAGCTGGTAATCACCAAGATACCAGGAGATCAAACATCGAGGAATGGCACAAGATGGAATCCAGTTGACATCGACTTTAAAGGGAGGAACTGGCAGGTCAAGTGATCCAGGATCACACTAATCCCATAAAGATAGTCCTCGATCGACTTTCATTACACATAAAGCATTCAACCATCCCTGTTTGTATCCCTCATTGTTGGATTGCTACAACCGAGCATCGAGGTGGCATAAAGCTTCATTGTATCTCGCCATCCAGAACTCCCTAGGATGCTTGTGAAATTAAAAAGTCAATCTCTCAAGTTGCTCGTGGATCTTCTTCACCAGCATTTCTTTACTCTCTAGGGTAGAACTCTGGGTTGAGAGTTGGTCGGTAAGACTCTAAAGTTTTTTAGACATCTCTGCCAAAGCCTGATTCTTCACTGTCAATTATACGACCTGATTTTCTAAAGCTAGTTGGGTCCTAGTCTCTTCAATATTAATTAGACCAGCCCTTGCTCGGCCCCGGGTAGAAGGCTTTGCTCTGCCACAAGCAGATGGAGTAGGTCTAGTTCATTTTAAAGTCTCCAACTCTTCTCTTAAGGCAGCATTCTCGGTTTCTAAAAAGGAAAAGCCTTCATCGTTAACTGGAACCAAGGCTCCCGAAGAAGATGAGGTAGCAGATCTGAGTTGCTTCACTTCCTCTTGCAACGTAATAGTCTCTTGCTCTAGCAGTTCGATAATATTCCTGTGCTATTCGATCTCAAGCTTCAACACACTTTCCTTTTTATCATAGGCAGAGACGAACTTATCAGAGCCCCTGTCAGCACTCAGTTATTGGTATTTTTTCTCATAACCTTCATGTAAGAGTGCAGTGGTTTCTTTGTGCTAAACTTGGAGTTACTCGATCATCCCTTGAAGGTCTTCTATCATTTCTTAATAAGCCACGTTGTTGGCCACAACACGATCAAGCAAACATTTTAAGTATTGGTATGCATCGATAGCTCGCTTAGAAGCATCGAATCCAAGGATATCAATTATTTGGGCCTCAGTAAAATCTGCATGACCCGCTTTGAAGTAATCATTACATTTTTTCATCAACTCAGTGTCAGGAGCTGATAAGAGTTACATCCCGGCAACAAACTAGCAAGGAAAAATAAAAAGACATCAACAATGATACAGACAAGAGCAATTTAAATTAGATGACAACAACTCATTTTATTGATTGTAAGAGGAAAGGTTACAATCAAAATTACAAGAAAAGAAAGGAAAAGCAGAAGAAAAACATAAATACAGAACAACTCTACACCTTCTCCATATTCCCTATCACATCATCAGCAGGTTCAGACGAAGAAGTTGGTTGCTCGGGAAGTATTTGATGTTTGCTCGGTGGAAGCTGATGCTCGCTGCACTTGCTCAGAGGATCTAGGGGCAGTATCAACAGGGACTTGTTCTACTATCATCATGGAAGAATCATCAGATACAACCTCATCCTCTTCTTCTTCGTCAATAGTAGGAGGAGGGCTGTGAGTATGTTTTTGGAACAACTCTAAATCATCCACAACATTCAACTCTCTCAATGTTGAGACCCATCCGTACCTGAAGTACTTCAGACTTGCGTACTCCATCTGGCAAGTAATCGAGGATAAGGCTCTATTCCACCCCTTATCCCAACCCGAGCTGAACGATTTCTTCACCGCAGTTTTTCTCTTCGTCTTTTCAGAAGAAGCACGTTCCTCGATAAGTCTCACTTTCTCCTCAAGGTCTTTCTTACGCCGTTCAGCCTCTTTAAGCTTGCCATCAGCCTTTTTCATGCTGATAGCGGCGACCTTCAATTTTTCCTCCATCTCCTTAGAGGCATTTACAGCTTGATCACGAGTTGACTCTGCGGATATAAGCTTTTTTTCCCAGGCAGCTCTATCTTCATCGTATTTCTTCTAAGTGTCCTTCAAGGATTGAGATAACCCAGTAAAAGCTTCTTCAATCCCGTTGGATGAGGTTGAAGCCTTGATAGCCTCATCCCTCTCTAGGATATCATTAAAGCACGTCATAAACTGAAACAAAGAAAAGGAGCTCAAATTAGAATATGAATATCGTAGGTGGAAATGAAGTGTCAAGGATAATGATACTTACTGACGCGATATGCTGGGCCACAAAATCAACGACCTTCTCCAGTGAAAGGGAACCTCCAGCAGCTCGATAATCTGGAATGGTCCAAACTTGATCAAACCCCTGGCCAAACTCGAGGTAATACTAGCTTGAACGTTAGTCTTGGAAGAAGGACCTCCAACATCAGAAGGTCGAGCAACAGTTCCTACAGTTCTCTCTACAAGACCTCTCCTTAATCTCCTCAGAGGACCATCTTCAACCAAAGATGCAGCCTTTTCTTGTGCAATAGCATCACTTTCAATCAAAGGTTTTGCCTCTTTTGGGACAACATGAAGTTTCCTGCTAACTTCCTTGACAGGAGAAATTGTTCCTTTGGAGGAGATATCATCCACTTTCTTTGTCCCTTCAACTGGACCATCCCCTTTGCTCTTCTTCGCACCTTCAGTATCAGAGGCATCCTTGGAAAAGAACGCATGCATTCTCCTCTTCCTCATCATCAAATCAGAAGAAGGCTCCTCGACACTTGCTTGAGATGCTGGTACTTGATCAAGGTCAATTACCATAGGAGGAGCGAGAGGACGAGCAATGAAAGAAGAGGTAGTATTTTTGTATTTCAGCAAATAAAAAGCATCTCTAACGTTATCCCCGTTAACTGATTGATGCAGACCCCAGATGAGTTTCAAAGGCTTTATATTAACATCGTTCTCTTTTGGGGGCTTTCTTTTATTATCAACTGCACAGGAAAATATAAAAAACAGTGAAGCATTTTATCAAACATAAACAGAGCTAAATCAAATCATTAAAAACAACCTATCCCATTGCCATAAAGTGGACACCTGGGACTCTGATACACATCATTCCTTTTTAATGGAGGGTGTTGCTAATTTTTCATCACAACCCCATGATCAAAATAGTCCCTATTAGCATCGGGAAGATTGACTACTAAAGCTCTATTGGAAAACCTAGTTTTTAAATAAAATGTGGAATCACTGGTAACCCATTTATAACAAAACAAAATTTCTGGAATTACTAAACGAGTCCCGTGAATCCGGTTTAACCTATTTACGCCATTAACTACCCTCCATGTATTTGGAGCTACTCTTGCAGGCACAATATCAAAATATTGGCAAAATTTCAAACACAGGGGATTAGGAGGAGATGAAAAGCCACATTCAGCTATGAAAAGTGAGGGAAACTAGTGCCCCTCAGCCAGATAAAATAAATCAGCTGAAGAAGGAAGTCCTTCTAGAATAACCCAAGAGGGAATTGCAAAATCGGCTCAAAATTTCTCTAAAGATTCGAAAAGATAAACCATGATGACTAAAGCAAAGAAAGAAGAAAGGAGAAATTCTTATAGAGAATTTAGAAATCTGCTAAGGCGGACAATGGAAAGAACGAGAGTATGAAAATGAAGTGAGAAAACACAGAGTTTAGAAATTTGGGAATGAAAAGTAGATGATGATCCTTTTCCTGTCGCTTTTAAATGACTTGCCTCGAAAAACAGGAAAAGAAATGATTACTAGAAAAGATGATTGCATTTTCGGCGGCTAAAAGATAACTAAAGACGAAAATACCCAAGCGTCTGCCGTAGATTTAAAATATTTACAAATTTTCCATTTCGCGATCAAATGATGAGACCATAAGAAAAGATCCTAAGTGTTAGAGATTTGTAAGTAATCAATACATATAAAGGTGCTCGAACAACTTTCAAATAAAATGTTCCACACTCTCGTATCAAAACTCAACTGTAAAATACTGGGGGCTTCTGTTGATACAAAAATTAGGTAGCTGACGTAGACCAATCATATAGAGACACGTAGCCTCTTACGTGGTAAATACATATGCTCCCTGAGCTACATTCCCTATCTAGCTACTCAACGTGCCGAGCTACACAGCCTACCGAGCTACTCAGCGAACGGAGCATCTGGATAAGAAGGCCAAGCGACGACTGCACATTCAATGAACATTGGATTTAATGAACATTCTGATTGTACAGATGTATATGTCTATCAAACAACTGCATCTTGTCTATTCATACTGATATCCCCAAGGCTATAAATACATTGTAACACTCCCCATAAGCGGGCAATGAATCTGAAGTAATCATCATCGAGATTAAGGCACACATTGGCAATACAAGAATAGTGGACGTAGGCCATTCGCATAAGGCTGAACCACTTTAAAAATTGATTGTCTTATTTTCTTTATTCCTTTTTATCTGTGTTTAATTAATTAGATCAAATCTAGTTTTTTACATCAACAATTGTATTCAACACATGACAAGTAAATGCAGTGTTCATAAAGTTCGTGCATGTATGCAACAATGGTGACAAAGAATCAAACATGTAGAAAGTAGTCATCAATGATCAACATAACGATATCCACACATTAACGAAACAAAGTCATCTCTCAAAATATTATGAAAAAGCCACATGAATGGATGGAATGTAGGGGTGATTCGAATATCTTAAATATCCATCCATATACAGTGAAAAATGAAAATAACAAAAATGTTTTTGTTTTTTTCAAAAATTTTATCAGTATAAAATATTTTTTCACTTTTTCAAACTTTTTCTTAAGGGCCAAAAATCTTTTTAAAAATTTCAAACTTTTTTGTAGGACAACAAAACTCGTTTTGGAAAATTTCTAAATTTGTCAAAAAGAAAAACATATCAATACAATGATAATACAATCTAACAATATGGATATAAGATATGAACAAGATAAATATCCTATACTAGATAAATTACCCGAACTCAATCAATGGTGCAAATACGCAAAAACTTCATAAGATCCTCGAATTTAAATTCATCTAAAGGTCCGTGAAAATATCGACTAATTGACATTCGGTGCTCACAAAGCTCAAGAACACGACATTTTCCTCAATGAGCTCATAAATAAAATGCTCACGTATCCTAATGTGCTTTGTGTGAGAATATTGGAACGAATTACACAATATATGGATAACACTCATATTATTATAAGAAATAGGCATTGTACCTTGTGAAATCCCATAATCTTTCAACATTTCCGTCACCCATAAAAGTTGCATGCAAAAACTCTCAGGGGCTATATACTATAAGGATAAATTTTTAATTTAGTTAATTTGTTTATAAATGACTTAATTTTGGACAAAACAAGTTTAAGTCATAGGATTGTATTTTGAGTTTCGATTCTATAAAGCCTATGACGTTATTTTGAAGACGTAGTAGCCAAACTTCTGAAGCACCTAATACTCTTGACTCACTTGAGTCTATATTGTATAAGTGTTCATCTAGTTTGGAAATTATGATAAAATTATGTCTATCTTAGAATCCAAAGAACCCCAGAGCTTGGTTTGCTATTTCTCCTTCTTGATTGATTAATCTAGACCATATTACTAATACTCACACACAGTAGAATTGATCTCATACATTTCATATTGCATATAATTGTGTGTACATATGTTGAGTGTGTTTAAATCCCTAAAATTGATTTTTAAATATTTTTTTGGGATTTTACAAACATTTTAAATAAGTTTTTATTAATTAAAACTTATTTTTTAAAGTCTTTGGGGTCAATCTGCAAATAAAGTTTAGTGGTTATATTGGCTTAAAGTTTCCTTGGGTAGAATCCGAAAGCGGCAAAGACTTCAGGGTGTGTTTTTAATTAATTTTGATGCACGTTTGATATCTTATTATTGGCCAACATTTGTTGTCTTCTGATTTGTGGGTTTTGTGTTTCTTTACTGAGAGTAAACCAGCGACTGCTTACAACCCTTGAATCGTCTTTATCAACGATCTTCATGCGCCCTTTCATAATCCCTGTGAACCCCATATGAACCAATCAGGAGAATTTTAATCACCGCATATCGTGAACCCTTGGATCAAAGTCAATCAACCTTGACTCAATCTGAACCCTTGATTTTGAACCGTATTCTTGAATCTTCTCAGCCTCCTATAAAAGGACCCCTTCACTCAGCCTTCTGAGACTTTTGCCATTTCATCCTTTTGAGAGAAAAAAAGAGATTAGAGAGAGAAGAGAGAAAATAGAGAGAAATGGAGAAACCAGAAAGAGAGAGAAGAATTAGAAACCCTAACTCTAAATCATCAAAACCATTTTCAAACCTAAATCTCTTTTAAAAACTCTTGTATATCCCAAACACAACCTTGAGTGTTTGAGTGTTTTTAAGAGTTGGTTTGTGTAGTTGGTTTGAAGCTGTAACCTCTTCGTTCTTCAGATCTTGTGTCCAACTTAAACATTCTTTCTTAGATCTATTTTCTTCTTTATAGAAATTTCAGATCTGAGTACTTCATGTTACATTACACTTAGTTTTTCATATTTTGTTTCTCAGCTTGAGAAATATATTGTTGATTCTTTTCTGTAAATGTTTTTGAAACTTTGAAATCAACAATAATGTTTTCTGTTTCTAGTTCTCTTGAAACAAGACCTTTGACCTAGTTTGGAATTGTACTTGGTGATTTTCAATCTCAAAAATCTTTTCAAAACTGAGATTGATTAAGATCTTGATACGTCTTCTGAGCAAGATAGCCGTGGATTCTGGGATTGTTATAAAGGTCAAATAAGGTTAAGTTTTGTGAGAAGAGAGAAAAAGAAAAATCACAGCATATAGTCTTATATGTAATTTGTTAGGACTGGTTGTACATAATAAGTGTGTGTGTGTGTGTGCATGCATGTGTTAGAAAGCACCTCCACAAATACTTTCACCCTACCACACTAAAAGTGTTGGTAATAAGATCTTGAGAACAAGAGTCGACGTAAAGAACTCGACGTAAAGAACTCGAACAAATTGGAAGTTAGCAAACTGGGAGGACAACATCAACAATTAGAACTGCAGAGAAGTTATAAGGACACCAGAGGGTACATTCCTAAACTTATATAGGTCTGAGTTGTATGCATGTTTGTTATATAGTTTGTAACTGTTAAAATTTGTTTATAGTGGAATTTTTGGTTTACTCCGTAGAGGGAGTAGTGGATGTTTTCTCAGTTGGGTGAGGTTTTACCACGTAAAAAATCTTATTCTTAATATTTCTGCATCTCCTCATCGCATTCTTGGTTGTGCTGAGTTAAAGTTTTTAAACTGTCTTATAAACCTGTTAATCAAATATTGAACAGATCTCGTACATACTTTTATTAAACACATCTTGTGTTCAATTAATTTTGGTTTTTAAGAAAAGAGTTTCTTCAAAAAACTGTTCGGAGTTACTTAAATAGTTTAATTTTATTAAACGGCTTTAGTAACATATTTTCAACTTCAAAGATAGATCATGTCGTGTTTATTGGAGCATGTTTCATGTCTTCATATCTTGTTTCGATCTCTCAGGTATGAACGCATAATGTTTATGAGATTCAAAAATATTTTCTAAGGATGGATACTTTATTTAAAATGCTTATTATGATTTTATCTCGTATTTAGAGTCGTATAAAACATCTCCTTGTGTTTTGATGCTTCAAACTCCATGAACATTCGTTCAAATGACACTTCAGTGTCATTCAAATGACATGGCTAAGTCGTTCAAATGACATAGCCATATCGTTCGAATGTCATAGAGAAATCGTTCAAACGACCTTCCGCCTCGAGTGTTTTATTTAAGGCGTCTTTGACTCGAAATTTTGAGAATACAGAACATAAATTGTAGAACATAAAGGACAGAACATTATACATATATTTTCTACAGTTTGTTTCTAAATATTTTCAAAGCATAAAACCATCCTTATAGTTTCAATATCTGATTTTTCATACACGTGTGTTATAGAGATCTTGTGTTTACACCATCTGGAGTTTGATCATCCATATTGAACAAAGTTGGTTTGTTGAGTTTTGTAGTGAAGAAGTGGTGGACTCCGTGTTCTGAATAGTAGACAGTTATCGTAGTTGTATCAGTTGACACTGAGGTACGTGTGGACGCATGTGTTGTGGACTTTGCATAGAAGGACTTCTGCATGGCATTGTGGAGGAGTGGTTGAAGTATATAAGAGCGTCAAGGCTTGTGGAGTCGAGTCATTGAGTAAGTCTATTATATGTCTTTATAAAGCCATATCATAGTGATTATCTGGCTTGGGTCGTCTGAGTTTTTTTTCCCTTCAGTGGTTTCCTCGTACATCAACATTGTGGACTTGATTTAGTTTACTTGTTTAAATCACGCTAAATGCATGTTTAGATTTAACAATATAAAATTGGTTTAAGTAAAATTTGGTTCGCAATTGGTGCTTAATTAAAATTGGAAATGTTATGGAAATTGAATTGGACTTAAAACCCACTTTGAAAAAAGGGGCTTTAGATATACTCAGCCTCCATCGTGGACAAAGATATGGAGTTTTTCTTCTTTATAAATCAAGAGACAAGATAATGACCAAAGTAAATATAACCATCTGAGGTGCTCGTATAACCATCAACATCCTCGACCCAATCGACATCCAAATAGGCGGACAAATTGTCATCGATATTAAAGAGGAATATAAAATACCATAGGAAAAGTGCCACTCACATATTTGATGATACATTTAAGTGTGGGAAAGTGATACTCTTTCAGGGACGTATGGTATCATGCATATACTCCAACAATAAAGGAAATGTCGGGATGACTAACAATCAAGTAGAGAAAACTACCTATTATACCCCAATAAATGGTTTGCTCTATGTCCTTGCCTAAAATGTCTTTACTAAGCTTAGTCAGTGTAGTCATAGGGATGCGTGAGTTCTCAATGAAGTCTAAACCAAACTTCTTCACTAGGTCCTATCACATTTGGATTGAGATATGAATATCACACCCTCAAGATGAAGAACCTGGAGACTTAGGAAGAATGTAAGCTCACCAACCATTCTTATCTCAAACTCGCTCTTCATCTACTCTTCCAAAGTGTGAGCACGGTAGGAGCATGTTAGTCCAAATACTATGTCGTCCACATAGACTTGAGAAACTAAAATATAACCACTCTCCATCTCCTAAAATATCATGTCTTATCCATTTCCCCTTTCATGAATCTATGAGCTAAGAGATAGGAAGTGAGCCTCTCATACAAAGCACGAGGTGCTTATTTTAAGCCATATAGGGCCTTTTTAAGATAAAAGATGTGTTCTGAGTGCTTTGGGTCTTTAAACCCTTTTTGTTATTCCACTTAAACTTCCTCTTGTAGTCCATTCAGAAAGTCCCTCTTGACATTTATCTGATATAATTTGAAGTGCAAATGACATGCTATGGAGTGTAGTAAGCAGATGGTCTCAAGCCTAGAAACAAGAGTAAATGTCTCGTCAAAGTCTTCAACCTCAATCTGTGTGTAGTCTTGAGCGATCTATATAGCTTTATTGTGAACTATGGTACCATTTTAATCTGTCTTATTCTTGTAAATCCACTTGGTACCTGTCATGTTCGTCTCACTAGGTCGGGGGACTAACTCCCAAAAATTATTCTTTTAAATTTAACGCAACTCAACTTTCATAGTGGATATCCAATTGTCGTCCTTGAGTGTTTTTTTCACATTCTTGGGCTCGATAAGGAGACATATCAAAGGTATATTACCACATTTTTGAGTTGAGCATGAGTCTTAACACCTAGTGTAGGATCACTAAGTATAATGGTGGGTCCATGAATCTTTCAAACCCAACAGGGTGGATCCTGTAAATTAGAATTAGGGGACATCGAGGTAGTATGAGAAAAGATGGGATCATCACTAGAGGGTGCATCATCTTCACATTAGGGGCTAGAAGTAATAAAGTTGGCAGCTCGTCATCTTTAATAGTGACATTTTTTTAACCTTAGAGGTTGCAAGGTTAAATGCCCTATAATCCCTTCTCATCGAGGAATAACCTAAAAATATCCCCTCATCGCTCCGAGGGTCGAACTTTCATAAGTTCTCCCTATCTCTCAATATATAAAAAATATGCCCAAAGGCACCCAAAGCCTCTGTCCACAAATCATACGACATGTGTAGCGTGTGCGGATGAAGATATACCATATTCACCATATGGCATGCGGTACTCACCGTCTCTGCCCAAAAATATCTAGGCACATATCTCCCAAGAAGCAAGGATCGAGACATTTCTTGTGTCCTGTGGTTTGTCCTCTTAACTATCCCATTTTGTTAAGGAGTACGAATGACCAAAACTCATGTTTGATGCCCACTCCATCATAATATCTATCCACTTCATCTTCTTCAAATTCAGTGTTGTAATCACTACCCATCTGATTAATAGTGACACTATATTGGTTTTGCAGGACACGACACTTAGTTATTAGAAACTCCACTGCATCAATTTTTTTTTAAAGAAATCCCACTGTTGAGTATCTAAAAAACTCATCGACCATCATGAGAATGTGTCTCTTACCAAATAATCTCCTTGAGCGAGTAGGACCCATAAGATCCATGTAAATCAACTCCAAAACACTGGTGGTGGTAATGGTATTCAACTTTTAATGGGAACTTTGAATTTATTTTCCTTGTTGGTAAGGTCCATAGATCGAGGAAGTTGGTTTCCCAAGCGATGGTAAGAACTAAGTCCTTTCCACTAATCTCTTAAGATCTCTAAATTTCACATGACATATTTGTTGATGTCGAAGGTCCATAGAGGAGATCGTGCAACTGTTTCACACAAAGGAGGACTTGGGCATAATCTCATATCAATTATCTTCGGTCCTCATTCCTTGAAGTAAATGATCACCAGATTGATCATATATGTTACATTTGGACCGGTCAAACTTTATCATAAATTTTACTTCGAATAGTTGTCTTGTGCTAATTAAGTTTGCTTTTGACTCTTTTACATACACCACATTGTCTAATTTAGGAAAATCAGGCATCTCAATATTTCCACGTCCTAAAATACTAGACCTAGTCCCATATCCAAACATGACTTTTCCTACCTTGTGATCATCATGGTTGGTAAAAAATAATATGTCATCAGTCGTATGCCTAGAGAACTCAATATTAAAATACCATTGGGAAGTATTTTGAACCTTGAGAGCAACATGAATAATGAGGACTTTGTCTTCTTTCTTAGGTACCCAAGTGGAGGTAACCTTCTTTTTTCCCTTATCAATGTAGGCTCTTGTCGAAGCATTAGAAGTGTTCTCAAATGGAAAATACATCATTTTAAAGTATTCTATTAAGCTTTACGAAGTAGTGACTAGAAACTCAACTTTCTCTCTAAGACTAATAAGGTCACTAGAGCGGTGCATGGGAGTATGTGTTCATTTAGTTCTACCTAACTTGTAACAAAACTTTATAAGGTGACCTATCCTTTTGAAAAATTTCAAGCATAGACTTGTTTGGGTGTACCTTGGTTATCTTTCTTAGGTTTAACTCTCTTTTGTGATTTAGGTTGATGCCCATAAGGATTTATCACAAATTTAGGAACCAATTTTAGTACGGTGTGGGAAGTGGATGCACCGTCATAACCTATTACTCGCCTCTCACCAAAACCTAAAGCGGTACAGAGCATCATATTTCCAACCTTCTTCGATGTATCCTCTATAGTGACCTTAACCTCCCGGGCACATTCAATATCTTTCTCGAGTTAGGAAATAAAAGTTTCTCTTGAGTGTCCACGGATGCTTGAAGATCTATCGAAGGATCAACCACTTTGTTGGTCAATTCACCATTTTCCCTCTCAACTAGAATGACCTTGTCTCCCAAAGAAACTCTTACCGAGGAGTCGCTCTCTCTCGCCTCTCTTAACTCATTCTTTAAAGATAAAACTCTATGCGCTAAAACGTTATTTTGTTTCTTCATTTTAGAACTCAGTGTAAAGATCGGTGTAAGAATGTTGATTGTCACTCTCACTGTCACTTAAAATATCATCTCCCTTACTATTTTTAAAATGACTAGTGTGGCCATCCCGAGCACGGCATCGGAGGAGGATCCCTTCGAGAAGGGAAATGCGTCGCGGTGTCACACCTCTATTTGGGGAAGGGTGCTTGGGCCATTGTCGGTGTGGGTTAAATATAAAGAGATGGAGTCACCAGCCTAATTTACCCAAAATAGGCAAAATAACATGTTTCCAATTCGAGAGTGGCATCAAGGACAACTGATGCATAAGAAACCAATAGATCGGAGGTCCGGGGGCTAAGTTACAGAATGGGAAGGTGTTAGGAACCCATCCCGCCCTTTCGGTCTCTCATGGGCTAATGTTAATATTTTCCTTTATCCCTGTGAAGTGTGTGTGTTTATATAATGGAGATTGGAATTGTTCGACCCATAACATAGACAAGGTAGGGTGAAGTCATCCATAAAAATATTCCCAAGATAATGACAGAAGATAAAATTTAGGCGTTGATCGCAATATTGATCGTTATTGAAAAATGATAATATGTGTGGGATGGATGCAAATAAGCATGATATATATATATATATATATATATATATATATATATATATGTAAAAATATAATCGTTAGGAAAATGAGGAATTTTGAAGAAATGGAAAAATAGGACTTGAATCTTGAATTTTAATCTGGGACGCCTACGTAGCCTATAAAGGCATCAAAGTCCACGTACTTTGAATGTAGCATAGGGGGTGGGGTTTATCCCATAGATCCAGACGGAATTTATTTATATGTGTATGTGTAGAAAATGTATTTTGGTTTTGAAAAATGTGTGATGGGCAATTCCGTTCGGAATTTACGGGTGTAAACCTCTTTTATTTTTTTTGGATTTTTTATAGAAAAATAAAGTATGTGCAACATACTAATAAAAATGTGGATGTTAAAATGTACGAACTAAAGCAAGACTATATTATGAATCTAAGGAAACTTATCCGAAAAATAGGAGATTAAAAGAGATAGAGAAGGAATTGGACCTTCCTTGGAGCTTGATCTTTGATCTTGGATGAAATCCCTTGAATATTGAAGAATGTTGATGAGAGAGAAGGATATTTGCCAAATTTGGTGTGAAAAGGGTGGGAATTTAGGCTTGAATGTAACTTCTCATATGGAACTTTGCGAATTGCTGAGATCACTGATGTTGATGGATAACTTGTATTTGGTGCTGATTGTTCCTTGCCTGGGAGTGAGGTCATGACCCCTTTTTATTGGACCAAGGGGGTGCCGATCGGCCAACCCCAGGGTGTGCCTATTGACAGGAAACCCTTGACACTGTGCCGATTGGGAGGGTTCAGGACCTGCCGATTGGCAGTCTCGTGTAGACTTTTTGAGAAAAATAGTCGTAGCACACAAACCATTGGTCCGAATAGCGCACGGGGCATACTATTAGAAAGGTACTCTAGAGACCTTAGAGAGTCCTTTGGACCACTCCCGGGTCCAGGAGTTGACTTTGGGTCAAATATGGCTCGAAAGTGCACATCGATCTTTTGGACGGGAGATCGTCGGATGAAAATGGATCGTTCGTCCGTATGGTAAGTCAAAATCGTGCACGGGGTGGATCATTTGAAAGCTTAGGAGATGTACTTTGAATTCCAAAGAGTTTCATTTGGTTCGGAAGGTTAACCTTGGTCAAACTGGGCTCGAAAGCGCCCGGTGACCTCTTAGAGTAAAATGGGCCGTTCGTCCGTACCGTAGGTCATAATTGTGCATGGGACAGATCGTTAGAAAGGATATTCATGTAATACCCCGTAATTTTATTGATTTTTATTTAATGGATTAATTGAATTAAATGAGAATTAACTTGGAAATTAATCCGGAGGTAAATACTAGTGAGATATGAGTTGGTATTTGATTATGATGTTAAAATAAAATATTACTGAGAATATATGATAATATATGAGTATTGAAAATATTAAAATTGTCGCGAGGTAGAAATACGACAATTTGAGAAATTTAGTTGGGACGCGCGTGTCAGGAATGAATTTATTTAAATTAAAAAGTAAATTATATTTTTATCAACCGAATGGTCATTTTGAGTGCGCCAACGTGTCCGGAAGGGTCGAAATAGTAAAAAAACACTAGCCGGGAGTTTAGTTTGGGTCCCGGGGAATTTTTAGGCCAAACCGACAATCCAGAAGGGTATTTTGATAATTTTAAAGATTGAGGGATTAAAACCCACGAATTTTAGAATTAAATTAGAGATTATTCGAGGGGCCACTAGGGCCATTACCAGCAAAAGACAAGAGAGTGGGCTGTGACAACCCGCCTAATAAGATAACGGGCGATTACTCCTATATCAAATTTTAACAGGAGTCTCATATGGATCATTCTTAGCATCACTATCGAAAATCCATTTAATTACTAATAACCTATTAGGCTGGCATCAAAAACGTTTACTTAACTACTCTTTTTAAACAATTAAAAATAAAACATACACACACTTTATGCGTAAATGAAACTAAAAGGAAAATGAAATGAAATAAAATAACCGAACACTCGGTTCAAATTATACAACCATATGGAATGAGGTTCTAAAAGAATATATAAATGCAATTGGACCGTTGGCCCGAATATTTACACAGTACCTCCTATCTAGATTACAAGGATATAAGCGTCTATCGAAAATCTGCACGCATCCACAACTACTGCAGCAGCAGACGTCTGACTCGAAAGAAATGCCATCCAGGCGTCCCTGTGTCTGGACATCTATATATATATAATATATAGCAAGAGAGGAAAAGTAGATAAACGGTCCAGAGCCCAAGTTTGAAAATATTTTGCAAGTTCATAAATGCTTTATTATTTTGAAAAAGGTTTTATCTCATATTTAAGTTTGGTATCGCACTCCCATGAGATACCCCTCACCTCTCTTCTATTAGTGCACACCTAATGCACCCCTCTAAACATCCTAGTCATGCTACCCTGCTAAACTAGTCTATCACCCAACTACTATCTTCCCTAGATAGTCCAAGTGCTAAGAGCTAAACTTCCCTCCATTCTCAACACTGCACTAAGTTCGTGCGTGGGGTGTCTCGCGAAGCGAAATCCAAACAAGGAACCCCCCCGATACACTACTACTTGGCAGGGTTAATGGTAGAGATCCATTAGGCCCGTAGCACGCAACAAATGTATATATACATATATATATATACATCTACAATATACATTCAGATAATATCTCCCGGAGTGAGGTTTACCAATTCAATTTCATCTTTATAATACACATCCGGATCTATCTCCCGGACTGAGAATTCATATACAAAGTATTTATCAATACTTATCATTTTATGTCAAAACTTTCCATTTCCCTTCTCATATCCAGTAAATGTATTTAAAAGCCAACTCATTAGCATGAATTGCTTTAACATATCGTATACCTTTTTAAAAGCCAGTTTAATTATCATAAAAATGCTTTTCCAATTTAAAACATCCCATTTCCCTTCCTATATCCAGGAAATGTAATTAAAAGCCATTTTTATTATCATAAAAATTCTTTTACCATATCCTATGCTTCCACTTCCCTTCTTCCATCCGGGAAGCGTTACCGAAGCCAACCATTTATCCCATTTCCCTTCTTCCACCCGGGAAATGTATTTAAAGACAATTTATTATCATAAATTGCTTTAACATATCTAATATCGTCCCTCCGGGTTTCCCCACTGGACGCGCCCCTAAATGGCTATCATCTTCTAGGGCCTATCAAACAAGACAACCTGGGAACCTACCAACGTCGGGAAGCGATCATATGCCTGCGGGATAGTCATGAACACACCCAGAATGACCTAACCAGCGCAGAAAAATATAATCGCTCATATGGCCTATAGGACTATATCCACCCTTCATTCATTAGCCAGGGGGCTTCACCATTTGCACGCAACTTCCCTTATGATAGCGATTTAGAGAGGTGTGTAACCATATTCCATTATTATGAAAATCATCTTTTTTTTCATTTTGAACACATTCATATTTTATTTTCAAAATCATTTATTCTCATGAACATATATATACCTTGTTCTCATACACAAGGAATATACTATATAATACACATCCGTATCAAATTTATACATACTTTAATCACATAGTATATATATATACACCATATATTCCTCCTCGAATATATATATGGCCATAATTGCCAATCTCATCTAGCGATGACCAATAATCCCAAAGATTCTCTTAAAGAATCGTGATCATTTTACCAATAATATGGCGTAAAAAACTTAAGGTGGAGCATTTCGCCCAAGCTTCAAGCCTAGGCTCGCCTTTTAGAGCATTGTAATATCATAGAGTGGATGGAAATTGACTGTGCCCCTATGCCCAGGAATGTTCGGGATGTAGAGGATGGTCACTGGATTCACACTCATCTCATTACACAGAGGGTCTAACTTTTCCCCCAAACCCTCTATTTTTTTTTAGACTTTTCAAGCATTTTGATGTTGTTCCTACCCAATGTGACCCAAATGTCTTAAAAATAGTAAATGGGGTTCATAAAATCAACAATTTGTATGGGACCAACTTGGGGGTCCCTAAAATTTATTTCTGCTATGTTTAGTCACGCTCCAATAACGGTGTTTTGTATCTGAAGGCTAGGAAAGCGGAGAGGGTTTTTGTTGTGAATCTGTCTGACTCCCACAAAATTTACTGAGAGCATGGTTTTATTGCTAGAAATTAACAACATCCTCCCCTATATGATGGCGTGTAGTACCTAAGTCCATGGATCCCTGACTAGGAGGAGGATTAAATAGGTCGTTGTCTCTTTTACTTCTGTTTGCTTGCTTGCTACTTATGTTTCATATCTTCGGATTCATATTTTTTCCTCTATTTTGCAGCTCGTGATAAGAACCAAGAACCTTCCCTTCGCAAGCTTAGAGTTCTAATATCCTCAAGCTTGGAGGGTCAGAGAAAAAACACTACTACTAATTTTATAGCTTGGTCGATTGACAAAATCCATTTCTAGAGCTTCTAGAGTCCTGTGGTACATTTAAGTCAGTTGAGGTAGGGGAAGAGGAAGAAGAAGAAGAAGAAGAAGAAGAAGAAGAAGAAGAATACATGGTTCCCCACTTGAATAGGATTTTACTGATTATAAATGATGATGATCAAGCATTGTTATCCGATAGGATGAAGTCTCTGAAGAAAGTTGAGGGGGATTCTCCCAAAGTCAGTGGTTCTCGCTCGAGGACCAAAGGGAAAGAGAATGAGGAAGAGAAGAAGAAGGAGGATAAAGAAAAGAAGAGAAATAAGTAAGAGGAGAGAAAGATAAAGGAGGAGGGAAAGCGGAGATCCTTTAAAGGTCCCTACTGAGGCCCTTCATCTCTCTTCCTACTGAGGGGTCCAGTGTGATTAACACCCCAACACTTGCGATTGATTTGCTGAAGGGGGAAGTGCTTATGGCTGATCGTGAGCACTTATCACGACTGGGGTCAGACAAGATGGCCCTCAAGTTTGCACAGGAACTTTATCTGGTAAGTATTCTCTTCTGCTCATTATTTCTTTATGTTCGTTATCTGCTTACTAATTCTTCTTTTTCAATCCTTGAAATTTCTGTCAGATTTTACTACACTTATGGATGGTCATACAGACCAGTCCAAGAAGAACCAGGAGATGAATGATGCCCTAAATAATTCCAAATAGGACTTGACTAATGCTCATAATACTTTAGTACAGTAGAGGGAGAGGTCGACAAAGGCTCTTGTCGACCTCTAAACGGCCAAAAACCTAGTATCCGTCTGAATTGCTTATGATGATGCTGAGATTTGAATTGCTTACATCTAGAAGGTGCCCTTTAAAAGGGATGGAACCAAGCCTTGGGGGAAACATGAGTCCTTATAGAGTCTAACTTATACTAGCTCCATCCTTCAGGGCCTTCTCCAATTACTAATGAGGAGATTTATGTTGGTCATCCTGTCGACCATGATGAAATAAAATCTATCAAGGTTGAGATGGTTGTCGACTAAGTGGGGAGAGCTGCCGAGAAGGGGAAGGAGCCAGAAAGTTAAGAGCATGTGAAGGAGTAAAGTCCCATAGTTTTAAGCCTTTTATTTTATTTTGCTCATGCCTTGAAATTTTCTTTCTTCCTTGGTTTTACTAGCTTTTGCCTCCCCTTAATTATCAATGAAAAAAACTTCTTCTTTTATTGATGTTCTTATTTGTTCCGTTATACTGATGTTCACTGCACTTGTCATTTGTTATGTTCTTTTCATCCCATCGTCGTAGAAGGCTATATCTCTATTTCCTTAAATTTGGGGAAGGTTTTGGGCCCAAGTGTGAGTGGACTGACTAGCCGGGAATTCTTGAGGATCTTCAAAAAGTTAGAAAATAAGGACTGTAACATATAAACAGAATTTCAATATGGTGTATAACCCGAAGGACGAGATCCAAGTCATGGATGAGATCGGTTCCTCTATGCAAGAGGAAGTACACAATTTGAGGGCCCATCTTTCACTAAGTAAGGACATGCGCCAAATAGGAGAGGTGATTTAGGCCAAAAATAAATCCTGGAAGAAGGAGTTCACCGAGTTAAAAAGATATGTCCAGAGAGGATATATTATTACAGATGGTCTTTAGAGAGATGTCACAAGACTAAGGCATCTCTTCAGAATGGGTCCTCAGGAAGCATGGATAGCAGGCTACGATGAGGGCTAAACTAATGCACCAGCGTAAACTATGAGGTGGAATTCAAGCGTGGGTGGTTGACTGCCCTTAGGGATCTCAAGACCCCGAAGGAACTGAGATTATGGTGCAAGTACCAGGTGGATTTCCCATCTTACCGTCAACCCCCTTTCTCGAAGGATGATAAGTGGATCCCAATTGACGCCATTCCTGCCCAACTTTTGAACCATTATCTTAAGATGACGAGGAGGTGTTGGCTCCTAATCCAGATGATGGCCGAAGAGCATGCATGGATAACTATCTAGATCATCATCTAATGTTGGTCTGAGACCTTGTACAGTTTTTGGAGTACCTTTTATTTTCGAGCCTTTTGTCATACTGTATAAAGTTTGTTTATCAATTGTACCATATTTTGAGCATGCGTTGACTAAATATAGATAATAATTACTTTTTATTTTAGCTACTGACTAGGGGGAGTTGATACCTACCACTTAGGACTTTTGTTGACCAAATAATACTTTTAATCATTTTGGGATTTTCGCTGATTAAATGAATCAGTGACAAGTGTTAATCATTTTGGGCATTTTCTGACTAAATGAGTTGATAACTTGTGTCAAATATTCTTCCAGTTTAATATGCCTTAGTAATATCATTCCATCCGCCTTACATTTTAGGTTGCATCATTATACTCCCCTAGGCTTAGGTGAGATGATGGAAAGAATGCACCTGGTTAAAAGGTTATCCACCCGATCAGGGTTTCAACAACCAACACAGTTGGCGACAAACTTAGGTTGGCTTTTTGCCTAAGGATCCCTTGTAGGGATTTTGTTATCGTTGAGGAAACTCATGAGGTCTGTTGTGTTTGTTTATGACAAAGACCCGAGGATTCCAGTAATTGAAATAAACTTAACAGCTTGTTGTAATTACTATGAACCCTGCTCGGCATAATGAGATTCCTTTATTAAAATAAGTTGAATAACCTATTATAATTTAAAGGAGTTTTGTTCTGCATGAGGAAGTTCCTTAGTTGAAATAAGTTGAGAAACTTACTGTAACCAAAGGTGATTCTACTTTAAGTTGAGAAAGTAGAGCTATCGTTTGGAAATTGTGCATTGAGATACATAACATAAAATTGAGATGACCAATATGAAATAGTGAAATGCCAGTTGAATAATAACTTGAGAGAAACATAAGTTTGACAGTCTTCCAGACGAAATGATGTTTGATGTCATTCTCATCACGGGGGATTTGAAATAAATAACTCTCAAACTACGTGCCGTTATTGGTGATGATATCTCTTGGTACTCCAAAGCGTGTTATGATGCTCTTCTAGATGAATCTTATTATATTGGTGTCACAAATGTTCGCTAGTGGTTCTGCCTCTACCCACTTAGTGAACTAGTTTGTGTCGACCAACAGATACTTGCAGTTCCCATGTGTAATAGGTAATGGCCTCACAATATTCAATTCCCATTGCACAAATGGTCAAGGAATTATCACGAATTTTAGGTCGCTAGTTGGATGATGAATCATTGGAGGGAATTTATGGAATTTTTCACATCTCCGAACGTAGATACTTGAATCCCTTTGCATGTAAGGCCATCAATAGCCTTCTTTGATTGCTTTAAAAGCCAATAATCTCCCTCATGCATAACTCCCACAAATACCACCACAAAGCTTGTTAAGAACTTGCTCGGCATCTTGGGAGTGAACACATTGGAGGTAATGGCCTGTGAAGGATCTTTTGTAGAGCTTTCCCCATGGGTTAAGGTGGAAATAGACTGCTTTGACTTTCGCTTGATGATCCAGTTTCTTGTCAACTAGAAGCGCATCCTTCTATAAATAGGCAATAATGGGATCCATCAAATTAAGGGCTCTTTTCGCTAGGAGGAACTTCTCGATGACCATTATTTGGTCAATGCTAGGTTGGGTTAGGAACTCTATTTGAATACTCCTTCTGAGATCAGAGTCCACTATAGAGCTCAGGGCTACGAAGGCGTCTGCATGGCTATTTTCCCTTGGGGGAACTTCTAAATCTGAACCTTCTCAAATCCTTCTATAAGACCTTTCACTATGACAAGGTAGGCGACCATCTTATCATCTTTTACGTTAAAATCTCCACTTGATTTCTTGGAGACCAGTTTGGAATCATCGAATATGTTGAGGTTCTTTGCCCTCAGTAATTCGGCTTTGTGCATGCCATAAATCAATTCTTCATATTCGACTTCATTATTAGATGCTTCAAATCTCAATTTGATTCCTTGCTCGATGATAGTGTCTTATAGTGTAACGGGGACAATACCTACCCCCTTAGAATTAGAGGCTTCATCAACGTATAAGATCTAATCACTAGATTTTGCTTCATTATTTATTGACTGCTCCATTGCCCGTTGGTCGTTGGGCTTATCCATTGTCAATTCGGGGATGAAATTGGCTAAGACTTGTCCCTTAATTGTTATTCTTTATTGAAAGTGAACATCAAACCTTTCGAGCTCGACCGACCACTTTGAGAGTCGTTCGGAGAGGTTAGATTTTTGAAGAATATTTTTTAGGGGCAATAAAGTGATCATTGTTATTGAGTGAGCTTCAAAATATTGCTTCAGCTTCCTAGAGGCAACCACTAATACGTGGGCTAACTTTTTTAAGGGCAAGTAGTGTTGCTCTGCATACAGAAGCGTCTTACTAGAATAATAGATAGGGTATTATCTGCCTTCCTTTTCACATACTAGAGTCAAACTAAGAGTATGATCTGATACCACGAGGTAGAGGTACGAAGGATCTTCGTCATCGGGGATCAACAGCAGGGGCATTTTGTTGCGGTAGGATTTGATCTCCTACGAAGTTTTTGAGTTGTCTTCATTCCATATGAGACCTTTATTCTTCTTTAGTAGCTGAAAGAATGGTCGATAATGTTTCAAGGACTTGAAGATAAAGCGATTGAGCACTGTGAGCATCCCAGTAAGCTTTTGAACATCCCACAATGTCCTTGAGTAGAGGACTTTGTTGATGCCATCAATCTGATCTGGATTGCTTTCAATCCTTATATTGCTGACTAAGTAACCCAGAAAATTACCTGACTGGACTTCAAATGAAGACGCTTGTATTAAATTTCATCCGATACTTCCTGAGAATTTTAAAGGTTTTGGCTAAATTCTTGAGGTGGTCGTTTATGCTATTACTTTTGACCAAAATGGGATCGATGTAGACTTCCATGGTATCCCCCATCTGCTGCTTAAACATCTTCGTGATCAGCCTCTGGTAAGTTACCCTTGTATTTTTTAAGCCCAACGACATGACTTTATAGCAGTACAAACCGATTGAGGTTACGAAGGATGATTTGTCCTAATCCGGGCCGAACAACGGAATTTAATGGTACCCTGAATAGGTGTCCAGAAAACTCATCCTCTCATGGGATGATATAGCGTCAACTGGCTGATTAATTTTAGGTAGTGGGAAACTGTCTTTGGGGCAGGCCCTATTGAGGTCTGTGAAATTAATGCAGACCCTCCAATTGACGTTGCTTTTTTGCATTACCACTGGGTTGGATAACCATTTGGGGAATTGATCCTCTATAATAGATTCTGCATCCAGAAGCTTCCCAACTTTGTTCTCCACTATTTTAGCCTTTTCGAGGGTTGTTCGTTATGCCTTCTAAGTAATCGGCTTGAAGGTTGGGTCAACATGCATATGATGGCAGGCTATGTCAGGATCAATTCTAGGAAAATCATATGGCTCCCGGGCAAAAACATTCAGATTTTTTCTCAAGAAGGCGATCATCTCTTTCTTTTCATGATCGGCTAGTGTAGTTCTAATCATAATCTTTCTATTCGATAAGTTTTCATAAACACTAACTTCCTCCAGGCTTTTAACGACCCTACCAGTGGGATGGACCCTAGTTTCCTCGTCCCCTAGTCAGCCGTACCATAATTACTATTTAGAGGGTGTAACCCCATATTAGGCTTCCTCTAGATCATTCTGTGGTTTTTCTTCTCCTTTTAGGGGTAAATAGTTGCTATGAAGAATTTACTTGCAGTGGCTTGGTCGCCACGTATCTCTACCACACCCCGATCAGTGACACACTTTATCTTCTGATGGTAGGTGGATGGTACGCCTCTCGTGGCGTGCAACCAACCTCTGATTAAAATGACATGATATGGAGACTCTATGTCCACCACTAAGAATTCAATTTTTTTTAAGATATTTCCTATCATGAAGATAAGACTATCTTTCCCAGCGACATTGTAATTTTCCCCGTGAATTCGACTAATGGAACTGTGGCCTCCTTAAGGTTGGCTAGGATGAGATTTAACTTGTGGAACAACTCTACGTACAACATCTTTGAGTTCCTTGGTCTACCAATAACTTGTCGACGTTCCAGCTTGTGATACTGAGAGTAAACATGAATGCATCATAGTGTGGGGTCCTCACTCCAATCATATCTTCCTCTGCGAAGATGATGTGTTTCGTGCAGTCGATATCCTCTGGTCGTCGACACTTGCCAGCTTGTCTTTTTGCAAAGTCAATATGGAATGCCTCCATGATAGTAGTTACCTTCTTCAGATCCATCCAAACAATGTTCCCTTAGATCTTCTTTAGGTAGGACACTCCATGAATCACCGCGAACTCCTTTTCCATGTTGTCATCAAGGACATTATCTTATTTTTTTATCTCCATTAGTTGTGACTTTGTCAGCTTTCTTCTTTGTGTATTAGTTGAGATGTCCAACTTAGGCCAACTCTTCCCAATGCGACTTCAGTGAGTTGTAATTATCTATCATGTGGACTCCCTCCTTATGGAATGCGCACCTCAGTGTGTTATTCCTCTTCGTCGGGTCACCACCCATCTTCTTGGCCCCGTTGACAAATGATTGGTCCTTAATTTTGCTCAAGATATTATAGATTGGTTCTTTGAAGACTGTGTTAATAGCCTAGAATGACTTTGAAGGTTCAGCCTTGCTCCCGTTCTTAGAGACGTTTTGCCCCCATTATTGTTCCCTTTCTTTAGAGTGTCACTCTTGTCTCCTTCTTTACTTAATTTTGCTCGACCATTGTCTCCTAGGGTAGAGTGAACCACATCCTCAACCTTGGTGTATTTTTCAATATGCGCCATGAGGTCGTTAATGGTGTTGGCCTCCTTCTTCATCAGAGACTGGTGCAACGGAGATATGGTCAACAGACTAATCTTGAAGGACACAACAGTAACCTGCTTCGAGCAGTCCTCCAGTTTATTAAGACCTCCCGATACTTCTTGACATAATAACAAAGTCTCTCTTGTGGATTTTTCTTCATCATGAGCAGTGAGTCCATCCTCTTAGGGTGGGAACCACTAGTTATGAAGAGAGCAGTGAAAGACTCTGCTAGGACCTTAAAACTCTTGACCGACCTATAGGGGACAGCTTCGTAAAACCACTTATGTGCTACATCATGTAGTCTAGAAGGGAATATTCGATGCATCAAAGCTTTATTGTGGCTCCACATGGTCATTATTTTCTTGTACTGTCGAAATGGTCTATGCAGTCTGTCTTTCCATCATAGATCTTGAATCTGGGAACGACGAACTTCTTTAGGGGTTCATCTTCTTCAATCTCCCTTGAGAAAGGGGATTTCATCTAGGTGTTGAGAGCTATTCTGGATAGATCCCTAGTAGACGTGGTTCCTCGATGGGCTAGACCATCTCTCTACGGACCAAAATTTTAATGTCCTCATCCTGACGATCATTATTTTTGTGGCGCATCTCTAATCGGCCACGCTCTGACGTGCCGTGTTTAAATCTATCTTAGTCGCGTCTAGAGCTCCTTCCTCGGTTGCGAGTATTGCTCACCTGAGGACTAGGGGTCCTATCATAATGCTTCCTGGTATCTCTACGGAGATCTCTCTCCGTCCTTTTAACTCTCCTTTGCAAATGAGCATTCCCTTTTATCTGGAGGCGTGTTGCGTCCTCCTTCTCTTGAAGCCTGGCTTCGTAAGCGACGTCCATCCTAGAGATCTGAGTAGACCTTGGTGGTCCCCGACTTTCTTCAGGATGTTTTGTCTCTTGGCGAAGCCTGAGATTTGGTGGTTGGAAAATTTCTGACTTGACCCTAGGTGGGGTTGGATCATCCCGCACGTCACCAACTTGAGGAAGATTGTTGCTGTGGTGAAACATCACGGAATTTCTTTCGATAATTTCTTTCATAGGAAAAATAATCGATTCTCACGGACTGCGCCAATTGTGAGTGCAAGAATTAATACAATAAAAGATCTAGAGAGCAATACCAAGGAGAAAGAAAATAATCACACTCACAACAACATACGTGGTTTGAAAACTTGCCTTCGTCTACTGAGATGTTATTGTTCTTCATTAGTGCCTCTTAATAATCGAAGTTACATTACTGTGCCTCGGGTTAGAGTTTACAATTTGTAGTTTTAGAAATAAGTGATTGAATTGTACAAGTAACTCAACTAGCTTTTAGATAACTCGTGGTGCCCCTGAATATCTCCTCTGAGATTATTGGTAACCATTTTGAGTCTATCTTCATGCATTTAGGCACATGTTAAATACACAAGTCTAAATAAATATATGAGTTGTGTCGGGCAGTCCACTATGCATGTTGGGCTGGTCGACTGTACTATTGGGCTTGAATAAATAAGCCCCCACAATTGGTATGTACTGGAGTCTCTCTCTCTCTCTCTCTCTCTAGAGATAGAGAGAGAGAGAGAGAGATGAAGGCTCACCTACATCATGATGTATACATCATATCATACATCACACCTATTTCTAGGCTCTAAGAAAAAAAAAATCCAATTTTTTTATTTTTCTATTGAAATAAAACTTCCAGTCAACCCTTATTCAAAAATTAGGTTAAAATACATTTTGCAGCTGTTTTTAAAAAAATCACAAAATATTACTGCGTAGACCCTTATAAATAAGGTATTTTGAGCAGTTTTTTGTGGATTTTTTTAAAAATAACTACAAAATGTATTTTGCCCTAAGTTTTTAAACACGAATTTATTGGAAGGTTAATTTTAAGAGAAAAATAAAAATATTGGAAAAAAGTTTTTTAGGGCATAGAACTAGGTGTGATGTATGGATGATGTATAAAGCATGTTTTAGATGAGTCTTTTCCTATATATACCCGCCTTTTTTATAAAAACATCTTTAAAAAAAATAAAAAGAAAAAAAATAATGTTTTTTTTTAAAAAAATTTTAAAAATATATAATAATATATGTTATATCCATATCTATTTAAAAACTCTTTTTATATAAAAAAATACTTTTAGCATGACATTTCATGCATGGGCATGAAAGAAAGAAAATATCATGCATGCATTTTGAAAATGTTATGCATACAAAAGTGGAGATATTTTGGTAAAAATCATGCCTCTTTCTCTCTCCCTCTCTCTCTCTCTCTCTCTCTCTCTCTCTCTCTCTCTTATATATATATATATATATATATATATATATATATATATATATATATATATATTACTGCATTTGTGCGGACCAGTCCGCATTTTAACGATGCAAACTAGACATGTGTCACCTGGTGGTGAGCTCAGAAGAGAGAGAGAGAGAGAGAGCGCCTATAATTTAGCCAATAATTTCTAGGCTCACCTCAAGTGTGTGTGTGTGTGTGCGTGTGTGTGTGTGTGTGTGTGTGCATGTGTGCGTGTACGTGCAGACGACTAAAGGGAGGGGAGGGCGATGTTAGTGGAAGGGGAGGTGTGTGGAGAGAAAGAGCGGGTGGGGATATGAGAGAGCTAAATGTTTGGATTCTTTTTTCTTTCTATTTATTATTTATGTTATTTGATATTTAGTTTATTAATTTTTGTTTTATTCTTAAGAGATATTATTTAAGAGGCGTTATATGTCAAACTCTTGTTGGACCACATAATGTTTTTTCCATATAAGACATTGAGACAACACATAGGTTACAATTATTAATGACAAATGTAATGATGGGTAAAATTGAATCGATTTTTAAAATTCAAAGTTAACATTATAACTTTTGAAATATCGGGTCCAAAAGCAAAAATCACTCCAAACTTCAAAGTTAAATTTGTATATTTTTTTTCTTTAGAAAAATGATAAATTATTCTTTTAAGTAAAATTTTTAATTATAGGCAAATAAATAGGACTGTTTTTATATGTAAAAGTTTTGATTATTAGAAAACTATTATATTTACGATGGTAAAATGAAATTTTTTGTATTGAACAATTTCAGGGATTAATTTTGTAACAAAATTGTTGTATGTCCTAGAGGTATAATGAAAAAGTTAATAAATCATTTTCTTACAAAAACAAACAATTTTAATTAAGAACAATTAAAATAGGGACTATTATATAAAAGAAAAATTGATTGTCCCAAAAATGGATGTGATAAAAGAACAATTGTATTTTAAGATGATAAAAGAATATTTTTGATATTAAATAATTTTAAAAACTAAGGGCCCGTTTGGTTCTATATTCAGAAAACTCGATTTAAAAGTTGTTTTTAAATACAGTTTTAAAATTCAATTTTTTGTTTTTATAATTATTGGTGCGCGTTTGGTAAACTTGTTTTTAAATACAGTTTTTTGAAAATTTGACAAAATTGACAAACATATATATATATATATTATACATATATATATATATGTGTGTGTGTGTGTGTGTGTGTGTTTGTGTGTGTATGCTATATATATATATATATATATATAGGCATAGGCTTAAATGAGGTCCTTATATGAGGTCCATAATAAGACAAAAGTAAGACCTTTAGTAATATTCTATTTTAGACCCCAATACCTTTAGAAAATAATTTTGCATTTTAAGCTTTAAGACCTTAGAAATAAAAACCCGCCAAATTTCGACAAAACCCTAATTGTGGTATCAGAGCCACTAGACGCTCCTTTTAGACTTATAGTAAAAAGACTTTAATGCCCTTGGGATTTATCCCTCGCATTTACCAATATTTTTTTTTTCGAAATAGTAATTCAATTATAATCTATAACAAACATTCCCCGACAACGGCGCCATTTTGATCTAAAAATCGAGCGTCCGTGTAATACGCTAGTCGTTGTTATCGGCTTCCAACCTCAATACAAAATACCTAAACTTGTAACTACACTCTTAAGGAGTATAGTGGTGAGTCTGGGTGTCAAATCCATAGGAAATGTTTGATAGAATTTAATTGATTTATTACTTCTAAAATAAAAGTGAAAAAGATGATGATGGTTAAAAAAGGAAAAAATAAAAAAGTTAACTATGCATGCATGAGCAAACTAATTAAGATGAATGAGAAAGGAAACTAGGTTGGAGTACAATCCCCTAACCCTAGTAATTTACCGTGTAGAATACTAGAATTGTAAATTATAAATTTGAATGAATCCAGTCTTTATAGATCCTAAGAATTACGTATATGAGGTTCAAGCCCGCACCATACGAAATTAACGGTAAATATAAAGTGATGCTAAATAATTATACGCACATCGTATTCTTAAACATCCCAAGTACCTAGGGCAAGAGAGATTAAAAGATCTACAGTGGTTGTAAAATTGTCTCGCACGATTCTTTCAAATTTTTAATTTAAATTCTATTTTCTACATAAGTAATTTACATTGGGATGGGTTCATGCATCCTAACCCTTAAAAATTTAGCTAGGCATGATTTTATTAAATGAAAACAAAATTCTAGATGTGCAAAAATCCATAGGTCTATTATACATTGAAAAGGAACTTGAATTGAGAAACAAAATTAAACTATAAGAGTAATTTAAACTTACAATATGAAAGAAATTGAAAGTAGAACTTAGCAATACTTGAATGGAAGAAGGAGATCTGAACTTGAAACTTGAATCTTGAATAACTCTTGTTCAACTTACAAACTAGGGTTTCTAAATCCTAAGAAAGTATGAAAATTATCTGCCTAAAAGAACTCCCTCTTTTTCTCTAGGGTTTGGTCTTTTATAACACCCAAGTATCATTTTTATAGATAATAAAAATTAATTATACAAGGATTTCCAAGAGTTGAAACTCTTTAGCCTCCACAATAAATGCCAGAATTTCGAACAGTCGGAGCGGTCCGGATCCCATTGGATCGGTTTATTTTTCTATTAGGCGAATCGGTTCTTTTTTTATCTACCGAACCGGTCAGGTATCGGATCGATTTGTTTTTCATCGGTTCTATATCGATCCGTGGTCTACTGGAATGGTGGCATTTCGGATTGGTCCGATCTCAACCTGATTGGTCCGGTAATCTTCAATTTTGACTTTTCCTTTCCAGCTTTGACTTGTCATGATTTTTGATCCAGAGCTCCGATTTGACTTATGTTTCTTCCTACGCACTTATGAGATGAGGATTGTAAATTTACGCATTTTCCCTTTGACTTGTCTTCCTTTGTTCTCTTCCTTTCTTTCGATTTCTTTCTTTCTTTTCTTGCACTAAATACCTGTAAAATCAATAAGAAAAACACGAAACTCGGGGTACTTGTTAGAAATAGTCAGTAGCAATGATATGGGATAAAGTCAAGTTAATTACTTTGTTCGAGATATTAAAATTACTAAATTAAGGGGCTAAATTCAGAAGAATTTATGCTTAGTCAAATCCCCCTAACTTAGAACTTTGCACGTCTCGGGCAATGTAAATGAAGCTAACCAAAATTTCACTCTTGAGAATTCCTTTATTAAAATAAAATTCCACTTTCGCAGGCAAGCGATTGCATTGAGCATATGCAACAAGCCTTTAAACCCCTAGGTTACCCTAGTAGGATGAGTTTTGTCTCGTGAGGGTTTGCAGTGAATACACCCACAAAATTCTTTATTGACTCAACTAAATATCAAAATACTTAAAAATTGTACAATTTAAACTTTTCGAAAAAATAATCACCACAAATTCACATTCAAATGTCTCAAACCATAGTGTGTGTGTGTGTGTGTGTGTGCAAAGCCGAAAATTAAACCTCGAATTTCCATCGATTGAGCACTACGTTACTTTCCGAAAATTCGTTTTGATTCAAATTCTTATGGATGCACTCACAAACGAATCACTCGGATTGTGGTTGTTTTCTCTCGGTATGCATGATATAAAGAGTAAATATAATGGACACAAATTCACGCATATAAAATTGAGAAGAAGGAAATATATGGTGAAAAGATCTCATCATAGGAATACAGTTATTAGGAAACGGGAAGCATCATCTCTTAATCACACCATTTTAATCTCTTTTATTATCTTTTCATGTCTTAGCTCTCCATGCAGTAATTAATTTCGCTATTCGGACTAGGTTAGAATTTTTCGGGTTAAAAAGTGTAAAGGGTAAAAATGAGAATGGTCAAATGTTCGGAATTGGAAAATGTCCTTATGATGTCCATTAGTGCTTTTTCGGGCATTTACTCATTTTTTTTCTATTACACACTTTGGACTTACTTGATGGATTTCCAATTTTTCACAATTCCGGGCTATTTGGGTTTTTTGGGTTATCAAATGAAAGGGAAATATTTTATTAGGCTCAAAGTGGGTTGCAAAGGGATAATTTTTCTTCACAACTTTATTATGGCTAATATTTTTGGGTTAAACAAAATATGGCCTACTTCATTGTCCAAATTGCTAATCACATCACCATATGCATCTCGAGATTAGTTAAGTTTAGAGATATATTTAGCACGAATTTCGAGACAACATTTCACACATTTTCCATAATCGATCAAAACAAAGGATTGAAATCATCAACGACTTATTAAAATGCTGAAAAGGACTTTGAATTAATCATAAACTCGGATTGATTTAAAAACTCATAAAAAATTGAAAGGCTTGAAATCTCACCGGGTTTGATCAATCTCCACACTTATTCGTTAAGCCAATAATTTTCTTTCAATTTCCATCTTCGATCAATTTTGGCTTAGTGCATTTTGATTGTTAACAATTTGAGACTTTAAATAGAATAAATATGATATTTTTGAAAAATTTAAATTCCAATTTTTATTTATTTTGAAGAAAAATATTTTTGGCTTTTTTGAAATTTTTGAAATTTTCTAAAAAAACATACTTGGAACGAACATGTGATCGAATCAATGAAACTAAACAATAAATGGGAAGAATATCCCACACCCCCTAACTTAAATGTTGCATTGTCCTCAATGCGAATCAAGAACACAACATAAAGAGAGGAAAATAAAGATATTACCCAAATGGAGCGATCCCCGATGAGTGCGAGTCCATTGAATCTACAAAACATGTTACAACCAAGCATAACAAAAAGAATAACAAAAACTTTAACTAATTACTCTAAACTATAGAAAAATAAAAGAAAAAGAAAAAGCTAATTATGTACAACCTATGATTTGAACTTCTAATAAGTTATACACTAGAAGTCGAAAAATTTGAGGGTCCACCCAAAATACAATTTGACTTTGAGGGGTAATCAGTGTGCCCTCATTAGGATACATGCCTCCCGAAAAATAAAAATTCCATTTGAACAACGGAAGGCATGTGTAAGGCGAAAAAAATGAACCATCACCAATTAAATTTTTTAAAGGGATGATGGGTGAAAAATACAATTGGGATCCAAGAAAAATAGAATCCCCTCCCAAAGATTTTTCAAGTAGTATGGGAAGAGGGGAACATAAAAAGGAAGAATCTATCTTGGAAACCAATTCAAGCAAAGATTCCTCATCGGTAAAAGTTTTAACTGTTTCAAAAGTTACAACCAACTCATGGGAATCAAAATTCAATTCATCTCCCAATTTTTTTTGAGTTATAACGGGAGGTAGTGCACGTGTAAGTGAATAACCCATAAGATGAAGCATCTCAAACAAAAATTTTCGTTCAAGAATTGGGTCAACATCCTCAAGACTTTCATCCGATTCTTGTGATGGAGTTAACGGTTCGATAATAGTGGGTACACAAGGAGACAAATGATCGTCAACCTCAGTAGATTTTACAATATTTATAAGAGGTTGATATTCAAAAGAACTTGGATCGCTTACAATGATTTCATCCTCAAAAGTGTTAGGTGAAGCGCAAGTCTCGACCTTCTCTAAGTTGTCCAAATAATCATTAAACTCCTTGCAGGTTGCTCTAATTTTCAACTCTATAGCAGCAAGGTCATCAGATTGCTTTTTGCTAATAACCAAGAGTTCTTCCAAAGTAGGCTTCCTTGGTTCTAGCACCTCGGATTCCTCATTTTGTTGAAACCATTCTTCAACTTCAAAAATATAGAAAGAAAAATCCTCATTGGGTTCAAATAATGCATCTAACTCTTGCTCCCAATAACGATTTTTTTCCCGATATTCTTTTTCAAGTATTTTTTCTTCAAGCAATTCATTTTGATAAATTTGGATGGCCTTAGTACTGGGATTGTATTTATGAGACTCATATTTAGTGATATTGATCCAATGTTCATAAATCGTGAGTTCATTCTCCTCCTCACTAGTAGCATAACAATTAAAACTACCAAAAGAGTTAAAATAAGACATTTCAAAGTGGGCAATTCAAAAACATGACACACACACACACACACACACACACACACACACACACACACACACACACACACACACACATATATATATATATATATATATATATATATATATATATATATATATATATATATATATATATATATATATATATATTTTCGAAATAGTAATTCAATTACAATCTATAACAAACATTCCTCGGCAGCGGCGTCATTTTGATCTAGTGAAAAAATTGAAAGTCCGTGTAATACGCTAGTCGTTGTTATCGGCTTCCAACCTCAATACAAAATACCTAAACTTGTAACTACACTCTTAAGGAGTATAGTGGTGAGTCTGGGTATCGAATCCACATGGAATGTTTGATAGAATTTAATTGATTTATTACTTCTAAAATAAAAGTGAAAAAGATGATGATGGTTGAAAAGGGAAAAAATAAAAAAGTTAACTATGCATGCATGAGAAAACTAATTAAGATGAATGAGAAAGGAAAGTAGGTTGGAATACAATCCCATAACCCTAGTAATTTACCGCGTAGAATACTAGAATTATAAATTATAAATTTGAATGAATCTAATCTTTATAGATCCTAAGCATTACGTATATGAGGTTCAAGCCCGCACCATACAAAATCAACGGTAAATATAAAGCGATGCTAAATAATTATACCCATATCGTATTCTTAAACATCCCAAGTACCTAGGGCAAGAGATATTAAAAGATCTACAATGGTTGTAAAATTGTCTCGCATGATTCTTTCAAATCTTTAATTTAAATTCTATTTTCTACATAAGTAATTTACATTGGGATGGGTTCATGCATCCCAACCCTTAAAAACTTAGCTAGGCATGATTTTATTAAATGAAAACAAAATTCTAGATGTGCAGGAAGTCATAGGTCTATTATGCATTGAAAAGGAACTTGAATTGAGAAACAAAATTAAACTACAAGAGTAATTTAAACTTACAATATGAAAGAAATTGAAAGTAGAACTTAGCAATACTTGAATGGAAGAAGGAGATCTGAATTTGAAACTTGAATCTTGAATAACTCTTGTTCAACTTACAAACTAGGGTTTCTAAATCCTAAGAAAGTATGAAAATTGTTTGCCTAAATGAACTCCCTCTTTTTCTCTAGGGTTTGGCCTTTTATAACACCCAAGTATCATTTTTACAGCTAATAAAAATTAATTATACAAGGATTTCCAAGAGTTAAAACTCTTCAGCCTCCACAATAAATGCTATAATTTCAAACAGTCGGACCGATATAGATCCCATCGGATCGGTTCGTTTTTCCATTAGGCGGATCGATTCTTTTTTTTATCTATCGGACCGGTCTGGTATCGGATCGGTTTGTTTTTCTGTATCGATTTGTGGTCTACTGGAATGTTGGCATTTCGAATCGGTCCGATCTCAACAGGATCGATCCGCTAATCTTCAATTTTGACTTTTCCTTTCCAAATTTGACTTGTCATTACTTTTGATCCAGAGCTCTGATTTGACTTTTGTTTCTTCCTACGCACTTATGAGATGAGGATCTTCAATTTTCATTTAGGCTTCAAATCCGAACTCCGGGTGTAAGTTTACACTTTTTCCCTTTGACTTGTCTTTCTTTGTTCGCTTCCTTTCTTCCGGTTTCTTGCTTTCTTTTCTTGCACTAAATACCTGTAAAATCAGCAAAACTTGGGGTACTTGTTTGAAATAGTCAGTAGCAATGATATGGGATAAAATCAAGTTAATTACTTTGTTCGAGATATTAAAATTACTAAATTAAGGCGCTAAATTCAGAAGAATTTATGCTTAGTCGTACTCCTAATTATAACATGACTTACCATTGTCGGAATCATGTGATAGATAAATCCTATACTGAGCTCCAAGTATTTGACTCAGAATGGATTAGATCTATAGGAACTGATAGGAAGTTCCAATTCCTAACCTTTGGACTCTTTCAAGCAAGAAACCAAGGATTTCATAGACCTCAAAATAATATCAACATATTATGTTGTTTAGTAGACAAAAGATGGAAAGATTTTAATAAAATTCCTATTGGGATAGCCCAATTAGAAATGTTAGACAACATAGGATACTTTAATATCATTTCGGCATTTACAGTAATCGTAGACACAGTCAAACATTTTAATTTAATCTTATATGCTAGTGGCTATGAAGACTATATTATCCCAGACGCTAATATAAATATAGAATTCCAAAGCTATGTGAAGTTCTCCCAATTTCCTCATGAAGGAATGCAATCGGGAATTCCTAGCAGTAAACTTAATGAAGAAATCTTAGTTAGAACCATTGTTTCAGAATATAATCATACTTACAGTATTAGGAATACTGGACCTATGAAAGAAAAAGCTAAGACCCTTTGGCAATTGCCAGAATTTCATGAAACTAAAACTATACAGAATAAACCTTTGTTTATTAATCAAGATGATCTCACTGGAAATGTTACCATCCAGTTTGGTCCTCCTAAGATTATCAATTAAAATATCCATATCAAAGAAATTAGATTTAGGAATATGGGAGAAGCCATAATCAATGATCCTTCAGAAGGAGAATGTAGTAGTAAGACTATTGCTAGTTTACTAAGACAAGCCCCGATAATTAGACCTTGAAGATCATTTGAACAACAAGACTTAGTTAAAGGAAAGGCCAGGATCCAAAACTTTGGACATGAACCCTCATAATTGGACATGAAGGCATTTAAAGATCACCTTAAGAAAAGTCATTCCGTTAGATTTCAAGAAAGAGAAAGATTTAATATGATAGCCCAAGACCACATATTAAAATTAAAATAATCTAAGAATATAAAGGAACTCATTAGAAACTTAAGACTAATAGAAGAAGGAGAAGAAAGACTAAAGCCAGCTACCCAAGTATAACCTAATAAGCAAGAGATAGGAAGTAGTAGTAGGCTAGAAGATACTCCTAGAATTTTTAGTAAACCAATAGGAATAAATATTCCTATATACTCAAGCACTTTAGTTAAGACTAAACATGACTATATAAAAGACTTTCCAACTAGTGACAAGAGTTTTACTCCTGTTAAGACCATGGCAATTCAAGCCATAAATCCAGTAGGTATATACCTTAACCTAAATAATGTTCAAGATAGGAAGAAGGCCTTAGATGAATGGCGTAATCAGATGAACATGTGTTTTGTATCTAATGAACAATGGGATGCAAGTTCATGTAAACAATACGCTGAGCAATCCATTAGAGGTATTGCAAAAGATTATTTAGATAGTTTAAGAAAGGCTACTGATGAAGACTCCTTAGCTAAGGTTGAGAAGATGAAAGAAAACTTAGAAGAAAGATCAATTGAAGAATATATTCAATTATTCACATCAGAATTCATTGGAGCTGGACATCTAGCTCAAATCAATGAACAAGACCTAGCAAAAACTAAGTTAGCCCTCCTTAGTATTTGCAAATTAGATAAGATAAATGAATACAAAAATAATTATGAGCAGCTATATTACCAAATTAAAGAATTTGGAGAGACCTTAAAAGATGAATACTTTAGGAAGATACCAGCCATAGGACAAATCCTAATTAACGAATATAGGAATTGGCCGGGAGTAGCTGGAGTTAAGAATAACTCCCTTGGTGAAAGAATTAATTTTGCCAAAGACTATATCATATCTAAAAGACGGGATATAACTCGAGGAAAGTTAATAAAAAAAACTTTCAAATAGATCCTTCCAGTTAAAGACGAAAGAGACATTGCTCCAATCCAATGGGGGTGTGGTAGAAAATCTAAGATATTCAAAAAGAAATTAGAATGGAAACATAGGAAGTTTAAGACTAGACCTTTAGGATTTTCAAAGAAGTATAAATTTCGACCATCTACTACCTTTAGAGAAAAGAACACTAAGACTAAGAAAAATAAATTAAACCAAAGAAGATATTTTAAGAAGAACACTGGTAAATATAAGAAAGTTCCTAATTATAGGAAATAAAAAGATGTAGCTCAATCTAAGACTGCCACCAAAGAATGTTGGACTTGTGGCAAAGAAGGACACTTTGATAAAGACTGCCCTAATAAAAAAGATAAAGAAGGCATTAAGATTATTAATACAATGTTAGATTATGCAGATCAAGAAGAGTTAGATATCTAGTATCTATAGTGAATACACTGACAGTGATTCAGAAGACTATAGTGATACTGATGAGTATGAAGACTCTTAGGATACTCTAGACTTATATATGATGCAAACTGATCAAGATGATTTAGATAATGAATATATAGACTTTGAGGAAGCTTGGTATAAGTGTATATTAAGCCCCTTTTTAAAGAAAAGATGGACAATTAGTAATCCTGAATTACTAACATATATACCTAGATGTTACTTTGATGAAAGACATTATTGCACATTTGAAATTAAATGTAGCAAGAAAGACTTTAGGTGTGTAGAATGCTTTGAGACTATACAAACAGAATTATTTATGGTTTGTGTTATTTGCCAATTACATTACCATGAAAGTTGTTGGAGAACTAGATTTAGAGAAATTTATACTAGCCAGTATGACGCTCAAATAGACTTAGATATTAAAACATATTATCAAGACATTGATAGAAACATAGCCAAAAGATTGCAAGATAATGAAGACTTCAAAGGAAAAGGAATTTCCTATGATTTGGAAGAATACCACTCTGATGGTAGTTCAGAAGACCAAATACCCTTAGATTTTATAATAAACCTAAAAAAGGAATATCTATTTTAGAGAAAAATAATTTAGGAATTTATACTAAACCACATGCTTATTTTGTAGAATTATTTGTTGAACATAAAGACTATCCTAAAAGACTTTCAGCTTTTATAGATACAGGGTGCTCTCAGAGTATTTGCAAGGCTAATGCCTTCCCCGAAGACTATTTTTTTAAAAGTACTCAAGAAATCTATGGTAAAAGGGCTAATGGAGATCCATTTACCTTATATTTCCAGACTATTCCTATTTACTTTAAATTCGAAAATCAGACCAACAAAAACATTAATCATCGGTTTTGGATAATGGATCCTCGTCCTAGTTTCACAGGAAACATTATTTTAGGACAAGACTTTATTAGTAAATATCATCCTTATACTCAGTATAACGATAAGATATTAATTAGTGATACAAAGGAATTTAATATTAAAGCCCCTCTAATAGATCATAAGACTGGCTTTGACCTTATGCAGGTCAAACATAATTATAGACCCATAAAACATCAGAGTTCTTCAGTTGAGCATGGTGGACCTACAACCCAACAAGAAGTCCTAGACATCACTAAACCCTTACAAAAAGAATGCAAGTGTCCAGACCAAAAGTCTTATAAGCAAATAGCACTTATACAACAAGACATTTTAGATTAAGCTCAACACTCCTTATTACAGGTTCAAGCCATATCCAAATAGAAGAAAATGGATATAGAAGTAGAAAAAGAAAAAAATTAGGCAATTAGCAGAGCCTACTTTAGGAGAAAATCCCATTGCTAAGTGGGATAAAGACCAAAGTTATTATGAAATTATCCCTATCAACCCAGACGCCACTATTAATGGTGGAACCTATAAGAAAGGATATTCACAAGAAGACAAAGAAGAATTCAAGAAAGACATAGATGAAATGCTTAAGTTAGGCATAGTTAGAGAAAGTAAAAATAGACATAATAGCCTCGCCTTCTATGTTCAAAATGAATCTGAAAGGAAAAGAGGAAAAATACGTATGGTTATTGTTGATACCAAAATTAACGTACTAACGTGGATGAATCACAAGAAGACACGTGTCAGGTTACTTGGCACCTATAGACATTTCTACAATCACTTTAGCAACGAGGAACTCTGCCTCCTCGATCAACTCAGATACTCCGAGGAACTTCACTGCTCCGAGGAACTCCACCGCTCGGAGGAACTCCTGAATGTATAACAACTAAGGCGGTCCGAGCTGCATCTCGACCATAACATTAATTGCCAGATAATCAACAGTTCAACTATTCATTAAATGCTTACAGATGTATACGCTTAAGGGGCATTAATTATTTACCCTTTCACATGTACAGCCTAAGGGTTATAAATACATTGTATCATCCTCATTCAAAGGAGACACGGAATTTCTTGATCAATCCTGTAATCGAGAATTCCCAAACATTCGGCAATAACAGAAACAGTGGACGTAGGCCATTCTTATAAGGCTGAACCACTTTAAAAATTCTTTATCTTATTTAAATTTATCTGTGATTAGATAATTAGAAGTAATCTAATTTTCTACATCAACAGATTGGCACCGTCTGTGGGAAACGACTGGTAGTATCATTTTTCACCCAAAATAATTCATCATCAATGGCCGATAATCCTGAATCCAGCAATCGAAATGCTGGAAACCCTCCAAATCCATCTGCACCATCAATCATTCTAGATCTGGCTGGAATAATGACAAATCTGGCCCAGGGCCAGACCGCCATGCAAGAAACCATGCGGCAACTCATACAAACCCTTCATGGCGGTGCACCTGCCCATTCAGGACAGCGAAGTGGTCAAAGGCAAACCCATTTACTTTCTTCACGATCCAGGCGTACTGATTCATATCATAATGAGGAATCTGGTGATTTCTCTTATCAACCTGGGCGAATTCGTCAATACGGGCCACAAATACTGAATAACGTATCACTCTCTCTCCAGAGAGGACCAGTGCCCTGGAAAGATTGAGCAGGGTGTCTCCTTTCAGTCGATTAGGCCCTAAGAGGAATAGGAGTCCACCTAAGGTCATATCGAGGAGTTTTTGACAACCATCAGATCTAAGAGAAGGATCAGCACAATCACGACCAGCTGTTCGTCAAGATAAATCTCAGGAAGCTACATCAGCTCGATCAATTGCTCGAACCAATAGGCCCGAGGAAGGAAATGACGCGTGGAAAGGCTCTATTCAGAGACTAGAGGATAGATTGGGAGAAATGGCTAAGGCGAGGAACCCACTACAATGAACTTTTATTCAATGGACGCCTTTTGTCCAGGCCATTGTGGATTTTCCCACACCGTCAAAGTTCAAAGCACCTGTGGTGACCCCCAAATATGATGGAAAGACAGATCTTGTTCTTCACATAGAGCAGTATCAAGCTACCACCGACATCTATGATGTCCCCGACGAGATGAGATGTAGAGCATTCTCGGGAACTCTTACTGGATCTGCCCAGATATGGTACAACAATCTTCCTCGGGGTAAGATTTTAACTTTCTTTTAACTAGCTGAGTTATTCATTGGGAATTTCTGTTTTGGGGCAAAGCCAGTAAAACAAGTAGCGCATTTGTTAAGCGTTAGAAAAAAGGCTGGTGAGAGGACTAGAGACTACATAACTCGTTTCAATAACGAGAAGCTAGAAGTCATAGATTATGAAGAGAAGGCAGCGATCACAACCTTGATGAGTGGGCTGTTGCCCAATAAGTTATATTACACTTTGGCTAAAGATCCACCTACAACCATGTCGGAGTTGATGGCAAAAGCAGCCAAAGTCATGAATGCCAAGGAGGCCATGGCTGCAAAGAAGAATATGGATAAAGAAACCAAGGTGGAAGTCGACAAAGCTAATAAGAAAGAGCATAAGGGCAATGGTGGTGACAAATAATCCAAAAATAGGTCGTCATGGGAAGTCTTGAAGAAGTTTGATAATTATACTCCTTTAAAGATGGGTATCAACCATGTCTTGGAAGAAATCAAGAATAACGAGGAGTTAAAATGGCCAAAGAAAATAAAGGCATACCCTGACAGAAGGAATAGGGAAAAATCTTGCGAGTTTCACAAAGATCATGGTCATATGACTAAAAATTGCATAGCACTCCAGAATGAGATCGAAACACTCATTAGACGAGGAAAACTGTCAAAGTATGTCAATCGTAGAAATAAAAGAGGAAACGACGACCGAACAAGAGAAAGATCTAGATCTCCTCGTCGGGCAGAGGAGAATAGGAAAAGAAATCATGAAGATGATACATAGGATGACCCCGATCTTCCCAAAAGGCCAAGGCAACCAGAACGCGAGGTATTTTCAATACATTTTGGAACATTTGATTGTAATGTTATTACAGGTGGAGATGCAGGAGGAGGAGATCTTACTGCAGAAAGAAAAGCTTACCTCTGTGAGGCTCAAGCTTGCTCATATATTCAACGGATAAATTTGGCTGAGGAGGATCGCCCGAGAAAGGTAAACAAAGAGAAGCTGGTCATTGGTTTTTCAAAAAACGACCTCGCAGGTGTCCTATACCCTCACGATGACCCTTTGGTGATCAAAATGAGGATGAAAGAAGTAATGATTTCAAGAGTTCTGGTAGATAATGGTAGCTCGGCAGACATCATGTTCTACTCGTGCTTCGATAGTTTAAATCTAAAGTTATCTCAACTGGAGCCTTATCACAGACCTCTCCTTGGTTTTGCTGGCGAGAAAGTTTTTCCACTTGGGACGATCAAGTTGGATATATTCATTGGTACATGGCCCGCATGTCGAACGGAAAGAATACATTTATTTGTGATGGACAAGAATGTTCAGTCAGCTTACAATATCATCATGGAAAGAGTTGGTTTGAAGAAGTTCGAAGCGATCCCATCTATAGTACATCAGTGCTTAAAATTCCCAACAAACTTTGGAGTAGGAGTTGTGAAAGGTGATCAAAAAGTAGCTCGGGAATGTTATTATTCATCTGCCAAACAAGAGGAATTGGAGGAGTCAAGGAAAAAGACTACTACATATCAAGTGGATGGAGGCACAGAAATTGAAACATTGGATCCTAGAGATGAATCTCAACTCGTAAAAGGACAGGTGGTGGAAGCTACAGAAAATGTCATTCTGGACGATGAGCACCCTGAAATAACAACTCAAATAGGTTCGTCGTTGGATGCCTCAATAAAACAGGAGTTGATAACTTTCCTGAGAAGTAGAAAGAAAACTTTTGCATGGAGTCATGAAGATATGCGTGGAATAGATCCAAACTTCTTATGTCATGAACTCAATGTGAATAAGGAGATCAAGCCTGTAAAGCAGAGAAGAAGAGTATTTAGTCCCGCGAAGAATCAAGCTATACAAGAGGAGGTCGAGAAACTCCAGAAAGCTTGATTCATTGAAGATGTTAAATACCCAGACTCGTTAGCAAATGTGGTGATGGTAAAGAAGAAAAACAATAAATGGAGAATGTGTGTTGATTTCACCGATCTCAACAAGGCATGCCCAAAGGATCACTTTCCATTGCCCCGAATTGATCAACTGGTGGATGCTACATCGGGACACGAACTACTCAGCTTCATGGATGCTTACTCTGGTTACAACCAGATCAAAATGAAACCTGAAGATAGGGAAAGTACTTCTTTTATTACCCCTAGGGGAACTTATTGTTATAATGTTATGCCTTTTGGTTTGAAAAATGCAGTTGCGACATATCAGTGGCTGATGAACAAGGTCTTTGCCGAACAAATCAGTAGCAACATGGAAGTCTATGTCGATGACATGCTGACAAAAAGTAAGAAAGCTGTCGATCATCTAGTTGACTTAGGCCAGACCTTTGATCAACTAGATAAATACCAAATGAAGTTGAACCCGACGAAGTGCATATTTGGAGTACGAGAAGGAATGTTCCTCGGGTACATCGTCAATCAGCGAGGCATTGAAGCAAATCCAGAAAAGATCAAAGCTCTATTAGGGTTACGATCTCCAACGACGAAGAAAGAAGTGCAAAGTCTTACCGGACGAGTAGCAGCGCTCAACAGATTTGTATCCCGAGCAACTGATAGATGTCTCCCATTCTTCAAAACACTCCGAAAAACTTTCGAGTGGAATGATGAATGTGAGAAGGCCTTTCAAGACTTAAAAAAGTATCTGGGAGCACCTCCTCTGTTGTCCAGGCCAGTGATGGGAGAACAATTGTACTTGTATCTAGCAGTATCAGAGAATGCAGTTAGCTCGGCATTGATCAGAATGGAGAATGGAATACAGAAGCCAATTTATTACACAAGTAAGGATTTCTGAGGAGCAGAGATCAGGTATCCAAAGCTGGAAAAATTGGCACTGGCGCTAATTGAGGCAAGTAGGAGAATGAGGCCATATTTCCAGGCCCATACCATAGTCGTATATACCAACATGCCATTAAGACAAGACCTTCATAAACCAGAGAAATCAGGGAGATTGATGTACTGGGCAATAGAGCTCGGCGAATATGATATAATTTACGAACCCAGATCATCGCTTAAAGGGCAAGCAATAGCAGATTTCATAGCAGAATTCACCTATCCTGATACCCCTGAGGAGCAAAAGAAGCTCGTCGATCAACCTGTGGATGTTACAGGATCAACAAACACTGGCTCAGACCATCTTAGTTTGGTAAAAGGGCAAGTGGATGTGACAAGATCATCAAATTCGAGCTCAAACCAACTTAGGTTGGTAAAAGGGCAAGAAAAGATGGTCAACGAAGAACAAGAAAAATTAGGGGATGGTGAAAAGAAACAACAAATATTTCATCGAGAAACTCTGTCAGAATAGAAATTAGAAGACGAGTTGCTTATCTGGAAGTTGTATGTAGATGGCTCATCTTGTACCACATGATGTGGGGCAGGGATCGTTTTGAACAGCCCAGACGAAGTCGATATGGAATATGCACTACGATTTCAATTCAAAGCTTCCAATAATGAGGCTGAGTATGAGGCCATGATAACAGGTCTTAATTTGGCAAAAACTATGGAAGCGCAACAAGTGATGGTCTTCAGTGATTCTCAATTAATTGTGAATCAGATGTTGGGAACATATGCAACCAAAGGAGAATTAATGATCAAGTATCATGCAAAGGTGATGGAGTTGGTATCAGAATTTGTTGCCATTTAATTGATCAGAATACCGAGAATGGAGAATGCAAGAGCAGACGCCCTGGACCGACTAGCATCAGCTACTCGTACCGACATGCGAAGAACGATACCAATTGAAATATTAGATAGTCGGAGCATAGATGCAGACCTGATGATGAATTTTATCACCCTTGACTTAAGACCATCTTGGATGGATCCCATCAGGGCATATTTTGAGGAGGGAGAATTATCGATAGATAAGCTCGCTGCCAAGAAATTGAAGTTTAAAGCTGCTCGGTATGTACTAACTAACGGTGTTTTGTACAGACGAGGAATCGTGGCAGGATTGCAAAGATGTGTACATCCCTCCAAGGTGAAAGAATTGATTGAAGAGATCCATGAAGGGTCCTGTGGAGCCCATGTAGCAGGTCGGACTCTTTTACAAAGGATAATGACGCAGGGATATTATTGGCCAACGATGAGGGCTGATTGTATAGCCTATGCCAAGAAATGTGATAAGTGCCAGCGTTTTTCCTCCATCCGAAGAACTCCACAAGCATTATTGACGCCTATCACTTCCCCTTGGCCATTTGCCATGTGGGGGATAGATTTGGTAGGGCCACTGCCAACGACCAGGAGAAGGTTTAAATACCTCGTCGTCGCAGTGGATTATTTTACTAAGTGGGTAGAAGTTGAGCCTCTGGTCGACATGACTTACGAGAAGGTATATCAATTTATCTGGAAAAATATCATTTGTTGGTATGGTCTTCCTCATGCATTCATCACTGACCATGGAACGCAATGTGATAATGAGGAATTCGCTGCCTATTGCCACCAGTCCAACATTTTGAAGCTCCATTCAGCACCAGGTCATCCCTAAAGTAATGGACAGACTGAAGTGACGAACAGGACATTGCTAAATGGTTTGAAGAAAAGGCTAAGTGAGGCTAAAGCAAGTTGGATTAACGAGTTACAGTCAGTACTGTGGGCTTATCGTACTACTCCCCGAGCAGCAACTGGAGAATCCCCATATATGCTGGCATTTGGAAGTGAGGCTATAATACCTGTCGAGTTGGGTCTCCCAACACACAGAGTGCTGAATTTCAACTCCCCAGTCAGCGAATTAATGAGAAGATTGTATTTGGACATGCTCGAGGAAGTTAGAGAAGAAGAAGCTATTAGAAATGCTTCTTACCAATAATGAACAACTCTGTTCTACAATAAGAGGGTGAAAAAGTGCGACCTAAAAGAAGGATATTACGTGCTAAAGAAGGTCATTCAGAAGCACAATAAGTTGGAGGCAAACTGGCATGGACCATACTGAGTTACAGAAGTTGTTCGACCAGGAACTTACCGAATAGCAACTTTAGAAGGAGATGAGTTTAAGAATGCATGGAATGCTGAACACCTACGCAAGTACTATCAGTGATGTAAAATGTAAAGCAGTTCCATCAGTATGAATAAAATGATGATATTTTGCCAGCCTCTCTCCTTTTATTGAAAGTTTTTCGGGGAATAGTAGTGCTACACACTACACTGCTCAGCAGTAAAAATGACATTCCTAAAAATGCAAAACTCAGTTTGGTTAGGAAACTATACTCCTAAAAATGCCAACTCAGTTTGGTTAGGAGGCAAAAATATCCCTAAAAATGCCAACTCGGTTTGGTTAGGGAACGACATTCCTAAAAATGCCAACTCCGGTTGGTTAGGAAACCATACTCCTTTGGTTAGGAGGCAAAAATATTCCTAAAAATGCCGACTTCGATTGGTTAGGAAACCATACTCCTTTGGTTAGGAGGCAAAAATATTCCTAAAAATGCCGACTTCGGTTGGTTAGGAAACCATACTCCTAAAAATGCCAACTCGGTTTGGTTAGGAGGCAACGATATTCCTAAAAGTGCCAACTCCGGTTGGTTAGGAAGAAAAATATATTTTCCAAAAAGTACCAACGTTGGGAAAGAAAAATTCACCAAGTTATATTGGTTGAAAATAAAAAATGTTGACAATTGAGACCAAGTTAAATTTTTATTACTTGTAAATGGACGAGAAGCAAAACATCATTATTTTTGGTCAAATGATTATTACAAATTTAAGTTAGTCGACAACAAGTTTGAATCAACCATAGTTGGTCGACAATACTACATAATGACATTATCTTTTTAACAGATATGCATATGCAAATGAAAAGTAATTTACAACTGCAAGACAATGGCAATCAACATTTGCAAACAAAGTTATATGTATTTCATTAAATCCAAAAATAAAGTACATTGATTATGAAATGTATAAATAACCATTACATCAAAAGCCCTATTCTATTGGTTTCTTTCCTTGTGCTTTTGAAACAAGTTCCTCGCCAGCGGGAGGATCCTCCAAGGAAAGGGGAGAATTGATGAAGTTAGGGTCTTGAAGCATTCTGATGTTCATTACAGAAGGTCTATCTAGTAGGTGCTCAGGACGAGATAACTCTGCATTTGAATGGAGATTATAATCATCGAGATACTTTGAAATAAGGCACCGAGGAATGGCACGAGGAGGGATCCAGCTCATGTCAAGCTTGAAAGGCGGAACTGGCAGATCGAGCAGCCCAGGGTCATGGTAATTCCATAAATAGTGACCTTGCTCCAATTTCAGTACACCTAGAGCGTTCAACCACCCCTGTTTGTAGCCTTCATTGTTAGCATTCTCAATACGAGCATCCAAGTGGCAAAGGGCTTCGTTGTAGCTTACCATCCAGAATTCTCGAGGTTGTTTATGGAATTGATAAGTTAATCTTTCTAATTGCTCGTGAAGGCTTCTGGTAAAAATATCTTTATTCTCCAAAGCAGACTTCTGCGCAGCAAGTTGCTCCTCCAGACTCTGGATTTTCTTGGACATTTCAGACAAGGCTTGATTTTTTGCCATCAACTGGAATGCTTGGTTTTCCAACGCTGATTGAGTGCGAGCTTCTTCAATAGTAGGCCGAAGAACTCTTGGTCGTCCCCGAGCAGGTGGAGTACCTTGTTCCTCGACATTGCTTAGAGCATCTCTTGCTCATCCCCGAGAACCTCTAGCTCGTCCCCGAGCAGGAGTAGAAGGACCAGATACCAAGGAATTTGGCGTTTATGGAACCTCAAAGTCTCTAATTCTTCTCGTAATTTGGCGTTCTCAACTTCTAAGAAGGAGAATCTTCGTCAGTCACAGATACCAAGGAATTTGAAGAGGAAGCAACAGACCTCAACTGAGATAGTTCTTTTTGCAGATTATTATTCTCTTGCTCCAATACCTCAACGATTTGCCTGTGCTTTTCGACCTCTGTCTTCAAAGTTCTCTCTCTCACTTCATAAGTAACAAATATCTTGTCATAGCCCTTGTCAGCACTAAGTTGTTGATATTTCTTTTCATATCCCTCATGCAAAAGAGCTGAAGATTCTTTGTACTACTGCTGAAGTTCATCAAGAGTACCTTATAAGTCTTGATAAGCCACATTCAGGAAGATTCTTTTCATTTCGTAATAAGCCACATTATTGGCTACAGCACGATCAAGAAGACATTTCAGGTATTGATAGGCCTCAACTGCCTGTTCTGAAGCATCTTGGCCAAGGATGTCTATAATTTGTGACTTATCCAAATCAGTATGACCCGCTTTAAAATATTCATTGCATTGTCTCAACAGTGTTGTGTCATGATCAGACATCAATTCCATTCTGTCCATAAACTAATAAAGAGGAGAAGGCAAGAGTTAATAAGAATGCAAACAGAGTATCAACAACATAGAGGATCAAAAATGCGATTTTTATTACATCATAGAAAAAGAGTACAAAGTTCAGAGTACATATGACAAAAGAAAATAAAACAAAGACAAATACCGAACAACTTCACACTTTTTCCTTGTCTCCCAAAACTTTCTCGGGAGACTGGGACGAGGGGCTAGGTTGCTCGGCGGGAATAAAAAGTTGGTCGACAGGAGCAGAGGGTTGCTCGGAGGGGGCAGGCAGAAGAGGAAGCTGCTCGTTGGTTGGATGGATAACTTGTGGGACAGAGATTTGATCACCTACAACCATGGAGGATTCTTCGGAGGCAGCTTCGTCCTCTTCATCATCCTCGATAGTTGGAGGGGGACCAAGAATATGTTATTGAAATAGTTCAGAACCCTCATCAACCTTTAATTCCTGTAGAGCAGCAACCCAACCATCTCTGAAGTACTTGAGACTACCATACTCTACCTGCTATATCATTGCAGCCACCCCCTTATTCCATCCCTTGTCCCAACCAGTGCTGAAGGACTTCTTCAGAGCCAATTTTCTTTTCATTTTTTCCGAGGAGAGCTTCTGGGATAGAAGTTCCTCGGTGGCCTTCAATTTTCCTTCCACCTCCTCCTTCTGACGATTTACCTCTCGAAGAAGGGTTAATTCTTCCTCAGCAATTTTAAGCTTGTTCTCAAGCTCACCAAAATTCTTGAGCTTCTAGTCAAGCTCTTTATTCTTCTCTTCTAAATATTTCACTTTGCTCTCCAACCCCTTGGAGACTTCAGCAATCTGAGCCTTCTCTTCCTCGACCAAGGCCAGTTTCTTCTCCCAATCAGCTTTGTCCTCATCATATTTCTGATGGGAGTCCTTTAGAGACTGGGTCAAACCCACTAAAGCTTCCTCCACACCAGACGAGGAGCTATAAGCCTTGATTGCTTCATCTTTCTTCACAATTGTGTTAAAACAACTCACCAACTAGAAAAAGAAAATAACGACAAGTCAGTACAAAGATATATGTAATAAGGGAAAGAAGGAAAGTTCAAAATAAGAGAAAACTTACTGAAGCAATATGGCGAGTAGCCAAAGAGGTAAGCATATCCCGAGGAAGATTTTCTTCAATTCTTTGGATCTCGGGGATGATCCAAGTCTTCACCGAGCTCATAGAAAAACTCGGGGGAACAACGGTGGGAACACCAGCACCACTAACTGGGAGCTGGGGAATGGGTTCAGTCAAATTAACCGAAGAGCTTTTCTTCAGCCTCCTCGGGGGCACAAGAACAGTTTCAACCAAGGAAGAACTCTTGGTCGGAGAGATGGTGATCACTTCTTTGGGAGCATCACTCTTGCTTGAAGCCACTGGGGGCTTCTCGGCAGCCTTCTTGGTTGCAACAGAAGGAGCAGTATCTATTTTCTTTGTCCCTTCTGGGACATCAGACTTATTTCTTTTTGCCTCTCCAGCAGAGGCAGCTTTCTCGAAGATAGAAGAAACTCTTCTTTTACCCATTTTCTGACTCAGGGGAATGTGAGATTCAGGAGAAGAGTCTTCAAGAACTGGCACTGGTTCAGTATTGCTGATCACAGGGCGAGCAGTAAAAGAGGATGTATAGCTCTTATACTGCAACAAGTATGAAGCAGACCTAATGTGTTCGTCTACAACTGACTGATGCAAACCCCAGATAAGTTTCAAGTGTTTTATGTTAACTTATGTTTCCTTTGGAGCTTTTCTCTTGCTATCAACTGCAAACAAATACACATTGAAATATCAGTCACACATTTTATCAAACACAATGAAAGTATAATTTCAAACATAAAATAAAATCAAAATAACCTATCCCATTGCCATAGGGAGGGCATCTGGGACCCTGATATATTGCATCTCCAATTAAAGGGGCATGTTGCCAATTTTTAATAACAACCTCATGTTCGAAATAGTCCCTATTGGCATCTGGGAGGTTGACTACTAAAGCCCTATTCAAAAATCTAGTTTTTAAATAAAAAGTATTATCCCCAACTGCCCATCTATAACAGAACATAATCTCAGGAATTCCTATGCGAGTTCCATGAATTTGATTTAACCTATACACCCCATTAACTATTCTCCATGTGTTGGGGGTTATTTTTGCAGGAACAACATCAAAGTATTGATAGAATTCTAAACACAAAGGATTTGGTGGAAAAGAAAATCCACACTCAGCAATAAAGAGGCTGGGGAACCAATGTCCCTCAGCCAAGCGAAAATAATCTGAAGGCTCAGAAAGTTCCTCCAGAGTTACCCAAGAAGGGATAGAAAAATCAGAACGGAACTTCTCAAGAGATTCAATAAGATAAACCATGATGAATGAAAGAAATGAAGAAGAAGGAAGAAGATCTTACAGAAAAAGGGGATCTGTTGACAACGAACGATGGAAAAGATGAACGCACAAGAGAGAGAGAGACAATGGAAAACTCGAAGACAAAAATTTGAAAAAGTAGAAGACGATGGGATTGTCTACGACGCTTAAATACTTTACCTCGGGAAATGGTGAAGGAAATGATTACAAAAGGAAACGATTACGCTACCGGCGGCTAAAAGGACAAAAAGTGCGCGAAGATCGAAGCAGTTATAAAAATTCAAAAAGGCTGATTCTGCGAATTTGGAAGGAAAAATAAATACGAAGGAAACGCTCCTAAAAATCAGGAGGATCATTTAAAAATTGCTGTATTCCGAGAAAGAATGTTCCATACTCCTCAAATTTCAAACTATGAAACATTGGGGGCTTCTGTTGATACCAAAATTAACCTACTAACGTGGATGAATCACAAGTAGACACGTGTCAGGTTACTTGGCACCTATAGACATTTCTACAATCACTTTAGCAACGAGGAACTTTGCCTCCCCGATCAACTCAGATACTCCGAGGAACTTCACTGCTCCGAGGAACTTCACTACTCCGAGGAACTCCACCGCTCCGAGGAACTCCTGAATGTCGAACAACTAAGGCGGTCCGAACTGCATCTCGACCATAACATTAATTGCCAGATAATCAACAGTTCAACTATTCATTAAATGCTTAAAGATGTATACGCTTAAGGGGCATTAATTATTTACCCTTTCACATGTACAGCCTAAGGGCTATAAATACATTGTATCATCCTCATTCAAAGGAGACACGGAATTTCTTGATCAATACTGTAATCGAGAATTCCCAAACATTCGGCAATAACAGAAACAGTGGACGTAGGCCATTCTTATAAGGCTGAACCACTTTAAAAATTCTTTGTCTTATTTAAATTTATCTGTGATTAGATAATTAGAAGTAATCTAATTTTTTACATCAACAGTTATAGACTATAGAGAACTTAATAAGAATTGTGAATTTGATTCTTATAAGATACTCGACAAGAATAATTTAATCATTTTAATTGAAGATAGAATTATATTCAGTAAGTTTGATTGCAAATCAGGCTTTTGGCAAATTAAGATGCACCCAGACAGTATTACTTGGACAACCTTTAGTGTGCCCCAAGGAAAATACGAATGGCTAGTAATGCCATTTGGATACTTGAACGCCCCTCAAGTATTCCAAAGAAGAATGGATAATATATTTATACCTTATTCTTAATTTTATCTTGTTTACATAGATGACATTCTTATAGCAAGTAAGACTGAGATAGAGCATGTAGACCACCTTAAAAAGATTATTTTAGAATTAGATAAACATGGCATTATTATTACCGAAAGGAAAATGCAATTATTTCAGACTGAGATAGACTGTGTGGGAATGCATATTAATAAAGAAAAATTATCCTTAGCAAAACACATAACCAAAAAGATTCTTGAGTTTCCAGACCAACTCAAAGATAGAAAATAATTACAATTATTTTTAGGATTGCTTAATTGTGATGCAGACTTTATTAAAGACCTTGCTTCTAAAAGACAAATCTTAACTGCCAAATTAAAAGGAACAGACAAAACTAATCCTTTTTATTGGACTAAAGATGATTTTGAAGTCATAAGACAGATTAAAGATTCAGTCAAGAATATTCCTTTACTTGAAATGCCTAATGCAGAAGACCAGTTTATAGTATAAACAGATGCCTCTGATAAACAATGGGGAGCAATTTACTTTGCCATTGATCATCAGACAAAAAAAGAAAAAACTTTGTAGATATAGCTCTGGAACTTTTACAGACCCAGAAACAAGATACACTGCCCATGAAAAAGAAGTTTTAGCCATAGTAAGGGCAATAGAAAAATATATGCTTTTTCTTAGACCTAAACATTTTATTGTGTATACTGACTATTCTTGTGCAGTAAAATTCAGAGATTTAGACTTGTCCAAATCAAGGACTAATAGACTAATTAGATGGCAATAATTGCTTAATGCATGACTTCTTTGTTATACATATTAAGGGAAGTAAAAATACCATTCCAGACATTATATCAAGATAGCCAATGTTTGCTAACACTAATATGATTTCATGTTTTATGTTGCAAACAGAAAACCTAGACGCCATGAGTTCCTCTGGAACAAATAGACTGAACATGGAAGACGTTGCAGACTATCTTAGACGCGTAAGACCAAATGCTGGTGTAACGTAAAGACAGACTCATATTTAAGACTCTCAAGAAATACCAATCCTAGCGAACTTTGATGATATATTGGTTCCTCTAGGAAAATCTAGACAAGAGATTATTTCTCAAAATAGACTCATTGGGAAAGTATATTTCCCCTCAAATTAGACCCGATCAATCCAAACTTGATAAAATTTAGACGAGAATTTTCAGTTGACGAAAGTACTCTTATAGACGCTATATAATGGAATGTGAAGAATAAACTATGGATTGAGTTCAAACAAAATTTGGTAGCCATTGTCAGATTTATGAGAACGCAAAGACTTGTAGTTACCCAGCTCAGTGGTACTACTATGCCTAGACCACAGATTTAGACTTATGTTCAGACTCTTGGTGAATCCTCCAAAACTAGACCCGCTGATAATTATCAGAAAAAAACTTTTAAGACTAAGATTGTTATACCTTTTGGTCATAATAATCTTCTATTATCAGAAGACTATCAGAAAGACTTTAATAGCATTATTGAACATTTCAATATATTATTATCCGAGACTAATGGAGATGTCTTAATGATGAAAGGTTTCTTTAAAGACGTCCCAAAGATTTATCTTTCTAGGAAGGCAGAGATGGCCCAGATAACCTTAGCAGACTATGGGTTCATTGGACTCATACAAATCGAGACTATAGAAGACTCTGTTGCTCTTGAAAAAATAGTCCATGAGTGCGTTAAGAAGATAGAAGACTTCCTTCCTTTATTTGCTAGAATCTATCAGATTGCTCCAAGTTCCTGTAGAGGAATAAGAGTTGAAGGATTTAGACTTACTAGATTTTCCAATTATATATTTGAAGACGTTGAGATTTTATCAGAAGACGAGACTAAAGATTTAATTGTTGATAAGTCCAAGCTCCAGATTGTTCAAGCCATGAAGACAATAGAAATCATGGAATTATTGACAGGAGAAGACATATGGTACACTGCCTACCACAAAGAAGACCTGATAATCCAAGATGATGAACCATTCAGCGGAAGGCTCAAGAAAGAATCTAAAGAAATAGTAGAGATAGCTTTGCCAGCTAACCTTAGAATTGTAGGCCTCATTGATGAATTTTTCAACAATGCCCTACCAAACCAAGACCAAGAAGAAGAAGACACGGATGGGACAAAGATAAGCCCCTCGTTAGCTGAAGAATTATTAAAGACAGAAGATGCCATGCGTTAGACCTATGCATTATTACAAGATGACAAGACTCCATTGTATTATAAAGGTGAAGGATAACTCAGACTTGCCCCATATGGGCCCCAGACAACCTCCTTTCATAAAGATAAAGGAGACAGCTAAAGACGTTAGGTGCGCAATAATTACAAGACGACAGGATTTCTTTTGAAAAAGGAAGACTCAAAAGATTCCAAAACTTTAGACTTTTAATTATTGTATTTCTCTTTAATAATTGTATACTTTCAACCGGATCACTTTTTGTAACCGGTTACCAGTCATCTGTAAGCCTCCTTATGCTATAAAAGGAGAGGTAAGGAGTAGGAATAGATATCGAAGTTTAGAAGTTAGAAAGATGGTGTAAGCTTGTAATATGTACATGAGTGAGTAAACCTCTCATAGTTAGGGGAGAAGGGAGAGTTGTATTTACTTATGCTATGCAATAAAAGTATTTTCTTTTATAGAAATCTCTTATGTTGAGTTGTTATTATTTTCTAAATTGTCTCCAACTTTCTGTTCATAGAGGACTATTGTGTGGAACCTCTGGTGTAGCACACAAGGTGTTATACTGGTGAACCGCCGTCAAGTACCGATTTTTCGTGAGCCGTTATCCAGGTGGGCATTAGGCGTGAAGGCGTACAGGAAGGAAACGGGTTCAACGCCAAAATAGTGGATTGAGATGCGACACATAAAGAGAGAGTTGTAGGAGACTGAGATCGGAGAAGAATAGTAACAAAGCTGAAGAGAAGAAGGAAGGAAGATAAAGATATTGCAGATCAGAAGGAAGGTATAACTCTAACCAAACCCTTAACTATTGTACATATTATTGTTTTAAAAGAATCTTGCATGAGCCTACAAATCACTACAGACTTTTTAGAATTTGTTAATCAAACAAATTTAGACTTAACTAGAGAAATCCAAGATTGGACTCTGACAGACCCTAAAGACAAAGAACTTATAGAAACTGCTTTAACATATGCAGGTGGTACTTTCAAATATATAGACCAGGTTATTGAGTGGTTAGCACGTGAAGTACCTAGAATAGAAATAATTAGAGCAGGAATCCGAGATCTCTTTAGACAAAAGATAAGAATGAAATAATTCGCCGAAGAACTTTCAAGACCGAAAAAATATCAAGAATACACTAGAATACTTGAAGATAGTATAGACGTATTAAAATATCTTAAACGTAAAAGGTTAGCTAAAACAAAAGCTATATTAATTAGAGCCAGAGGAATCCGCCCCCTCTTTAAAAATGTAGAAACAACTGCCCTTAGAACATATCGAAGATTTTTGTCATCCTACGGAGATAACGAATTTGATAAATTTATAGTAGAGGATATAATTGATATTGTTAATCAGATATATAAAGAAACTAGACTGTTAAAATTACGATATCGTATAACGTATTTAAGACTAGAATATTTTCCTCCAAAACAACTTGCAATTTCTAGACTCCCTGAAGAAACTATTTAAATCGAAAATCCTAGTTATTCAGAATTTCAATACGATAGTGACGGAAGAAGCCGGAGAAGTAGCAGCTTTGAAACCTCTCTTAGACTCCTAGATTAGAGACGCTAGAAGTTGTTGGGGTAGAAATTTCTATTCCCTAAAACTTTAAAAAAAGACAAAAGCATATAAAAACAAAGTGGTCCCCAGGTAAGTTTTGAACTGTAGCTAGTCCGCATACTTAGTCCGCAAATGAGGTCCGCACTAGATCCATTCTCTCTCTCTCTCTCTCTCTCTCTCTCTCTCTCTCTCTCTCTCTCTCTCTTTCTCTCTCTCTCTCTCTCTATATATATATATATATTGCATGTATAATTCACAATAAAATTATATACATACATGAATTGATAATATTTTTTAGGGGTGGCAATTCGTGTTTTGGGGCCGTGTTTCGGGCTGACACGACACGACATGACACGAATTCATGTATTTTTTAGTTGACACGAACACGACCTGAATAGAACACGACACGACACGACACGACATGATTAACATGATTTCTTAAATTTTACACTAAATTAACCATAAATAGACACGATCACCCGAATAAAAATATGATTAACACGAAAAGACAAGATAACACAATTAACACGGCTCATAATTTTAACAAAAACACGACACGACACGATGCGACTTCGTGTTAAAAAACACGAACATGAACACGAAAAGTCGTGTTAATTTCGGGTCGATTTCGTGTCGTGTCGTGCCGTGTTATCGTTTCATGTCTAAAATTGTCACCCCTATATTTTTTAATACATATGTACTACATGTATATTTTATATTATTCTATACATTAATAATACATGTATAAAACTATATATTAGTATCATGTATATATTGATAATATTATTTAACATATAAATCTTAGCACACTATATAATTTTATTATATAAGTATACGTAATTTCTTGTACATGTACATATATATTTTTTATTTATAAGAATTACACATATATTAATGTATTATGTATGTATATTATATATTAATGTATAAATGCATTAAAATATTAAGAATGAATAATTCTGAGTTGAAAATTAAAAAACAGAAGTTATTAAATGCATTTTTCCTGTTTTCTGAACAACTTAATTATAACACAAAAAAATCGGTGTTTAAAAATAAGTTGCTAAACACAATTTTTCATCAGAATTGTATTTAAACAAAAAAAACAGAATTATAATATCAAACCAAATAAGCCCTAATTTTATAACAAAATTATTTTGTATATTTTAATATTAACAAACCCTTTTTGGTAAATTCTCCTATTTTAAATTCTCATTTAGCCACATTACTTACTAAAAGAGGAAACCGTGACCGGCCCTTTTTGCATGAGATTATAAACGCAGATTAAGACCGCTAGAGCTTGGAAATGGCGGGACTGCCATGGACTCGCTTGTTCAAACTTTCTGGTGTCTCCACGCATCGGCTGCAAAAACACACCGTAGTAGTATTCTCATCTCATTTGTTTATTTGTTATTGTGCAATTTCAACATGAACTAATTTATGTTTTTGTGAATCTAACGTGAATTGGTTCTCTCATGTTCTTAGCCTGAACCTTATTTTGGGGATTTTAGGTTTTAGAGAATGATATGAAGAAGAAGATAGAGATACATGTTGATAACTAGATAATCACAAAATAAGAACTGAAATCTTGGAAAGAAAACAAGAAAACTCTAAAGCTTGTGCAATCTAAATTCACTAAAATGAATTACACAAAAATTATGAAATACAGAGAATCCTTCTAATATTTATACTACACAAAAGTCATAACTGATGATGCTGAAAGTCAGCACCACCAGGTGAGGTGTTTGCAAGCTCAATATAGGTATGACAATGGCAGCACAGCTGTATAAAGAAGATAAGAATGAGGTGAGGATAAGAGGAATGACACCTGAATATAAGTGGTTCAGCCAATCCGGCCTACGTCCACTGTGAGTGTGTGTGAGTAATATCACTGAAAGAAGGCACTAATGGCCATGGATACAACCTCTCAAGCTCTTTCTCTCTCTACTGTGTGTGTTTAGACAGTTTTAGCTAGGGTATAAAATCTCTGGCTCCCTTTGCAAGGTAGGGGGTGATCCCTTTATATAGTGCCTAGGGGGTGTAATGTACCCCCTATGCATGTAATGTGCATGTGTGTAGTTTTCTCGCCAATGGGGGTGTGCCAGCTGTCAGGGCCACATGTAGGTAATGATGATGAAATATTCCCCCCACGTGGAGAATAATCTTGTTATAACTGATTTACGCCCAGGTGTCCTTATCCAAATGTCAACAGATGCTCGGCAGCCATGTTGGTGAATGGCCTCGGCTTAGGAGAGGCCGAGCTATAAAGGTTGGTCGTTCGCTCAATCCGAGAGGTGTCATGAGTTGTCTCGGCCTTATGTCGGCCGAGGGGTATGCTAGTGTCGGCCAGAGCCGAGATTGGGCGTGTTGATGATGAGTACTGCCTCTGGTAACCTCGACCTAATCCGAGGTAAGGTTCATGTTAAAGATGAATGTAGAGCTTCTTGTTATCTCGGCCTACTGTTGACCGAGGTTACTATTCCTTGGTGCTTGGGGGTTGATGGTGTCGGCCTTGGCCGAGGTAGGCTTAGCCGAGGTATGACATGTGGGCCCCGACGCACTGGGGGGTCGGACATCGTCTCGGCCTAATCTTGGCCGAGGTAGGTACCTCCAGGCCGAGGTCACACTTGGGTATATCAATCACCCCCCAGCCCTTAGTCATTTGCGAGAGTAGGTGGCTAGGGGGTTCTTGCCTCCGAGGTCTATTCACCCCAAAGTCAACACCTGCATGACACTTGTCCTAAGCCAAGGCGCGCCCACTTGGTTGGCACATGTTGTCAGTTGGCCTTTGGGCTTCCCAAGGCAATGATGAGCCTTGGGAATCGTGCCCAAGTATTTAAAGGTTAAAACCTTTCTTCTTCTTCTTCTTCTTCTTCTTCCTCATTTCTCTCCTGTTCAAGCGCCCCTGTTTTCTGCAACTTTCTTTTTCTCTCCGAAGTTAGCCTTTGCTCCAGTGATTGTTCTGCATAGGAATACCTCACTTCCTGCGCGATACTCTCCACCTTATTCATCAATCTCACCTTCAGGTATCCTCCCTCTCCATTTCCTTCATTTTTGATACTTTTTATTTTGAATTTTCCGGCGAGCTCTTGAGTTTTCTGGTGAACATTTGAGTTTTTCGGTGAACAGTTGAATTTTCCGGTGAGCCAGGTTTCCTGCATAGGTTCCTTGGTTTGATCTTTGATTCCCTTAACTTTTCAAGCCACATTTGTTTGTAGATTTTAGGATATTTCTACAAGTTTAGGGTCTGCCAGAGCCTTGGGTCGTCCCCAGATGCTCAGACCCCTGTACCAACTTCTTGAAGACTTCCCATCTCTAAAAGAAAAGACCTTAGAAAAATTAGGCAAATAGAGAGAGCTCAGGAAGAAGCTCGTAGGTCACAGGAGTCCCCTGTCAGACCTCTCTTTCCTCCACCTCTCAAGGTGGTATACCCTCGTCCACCTGAAAATTTTTACCAGACAGACGTCTCTGCCAACAACTTACCGATGTCTGAGTCTGAATCTTCCACCTCTGACCCGATGTCAGTAGACTCTTTCCAAGAGGCCATGGACTTCACTACTCAGGCTGATCAGAACCCTGACCATGCTGAGGTCTCCAGTCATGCCTCGTCTCAAAATGGCACAAGTACCTCTAGTTCTTCTTCAGAGGTTGAACTTGTAGAGCCAAGTGTGGTTGTGCCTCCCATTCTAAATGCTATTCCCCTGTCGGCCGTCACCGAGGCCGAGTTTGCTCAGAGGTTCCCTGGTAACCCGTCCACGTCTGCTCCAGCCGACGTTGAGTCTGATGACGATGAGGATGCCGAAAGTGATGTAGACACATTTGAGGCGGCCGAGTATGAGAGCACAATTACTGAGGTAGATCTACTGCACTTCAGGTATTTATACTCCATTAGCCCCTCTATCCTCTTAAGGAGACCTCTGAGGGAAGAGAGGGCCTACCACGGCAGGGATGGTGAAATCTTCCTGTACGAGAAGATGTTCAAGTTAGGTTTTCATCTTCCCTTCCACCCCGTCATTAGGTCCATTCTATCATTCATTAACTTGGCCCCCTCGCAGCTCTCTCCCAATGCTTGGAGGGTTATTATAGGGGCCATCATCTTGTAGAGGGCGGTTCACCACTCTGACCTCCCAGTGCAGGTCTTTGCTGGTTGTTACGTCCCTACCTCGACCAAAAATCATCCGAGCTACTATCACTTTGTGGCTCGGAGGCCTGAGAAAAAGATGCTCCTGGTCACTCAGACCTCCAACCATAATTGGAAACCCAGGTACTTTTTTGTCTCAGGGCCGTGGGAATTTGGTTCTTCCATTCCTTCTTCCATCTTTGAGCCGAGAATTCCCCTGAAATGGGGCAAAGTTACCATGGCTGCCAGGGCCGACCCTGGACTAAGTGTGCAACATGGCAAAAAGGTGAAGGCCCTGCAGGACCAAGGGGCCCATGGGATGTTTGTCAAGTTTGAGCATCTGCTGACCCCCCAGTATCTCTCGGGGACGAGCCTGGGCGGAAGTCCCCTAGCTGACTTTGGTAAGGATTTTTATTTTTGACCCAAAGTGTAGCCTCTTATCATACGTACTTTATTTCTGACTCATATCTCTTTACTTTTGCAGAGAAACCACCAGACATTTCAGACGAGTTGTGGGAGATGGCAGCTCCAAGCTTGTCCAAACTTGTTAAGAAGACTGGCATAAATGCTCCTCCACCTGCTCCCTCAACATCCAAGTCTAAGAAGAGGGCACCTGAGGTCCATCCTCCTGAGGATCAGAGACCGAGCTCCAGGACCAAGAGGGCCTCAGACACTGCGATCCCCCTCACGGCCGACACGTTATCAGCCCGTCTGGGCCAGTTAAAACTTTCTGATAGCGTGGTCGGCCACAGACGCTCTGAACAATATGATGACCGAGGCCGACAAGCGTTTCTTCAGGGCCATGGACACTCCCATGATGGTTGAATTTGGCCTTCACCGAGTAGTCCAAGTATAACTTGTTCTCGTCTAAAGTGCAACGTCTGATTCTGCTCTCATCTAACTTCTTCATTCACTGTGCAGGGTGCGGCTGCCATGTATCATCTATCCAACTGGGCCCTGAGGAAATTGCCTCTCATTCAGAAGGGGCAGGAGGCTGAAAAAGTTGAGGGTACCCTGAAGGCCGAGGTTGCTCGTCTGAGGTCCGAGTTACAGGAGGCTGAGACCAAGGCTCAGACCTCTGAAAATAAGGCCCAAGCCCTAGAGAAGAACATCTCTGCACTTGTTCAGAGTCATACCAAGGCCCTGAAGGACAAGGACGATGCTTTGCAGAGGAAGGTTGATGCTGCGGTGAAGGCTTCTCTTGCAGATGCCTCGGAGACAATAATTGCTGCTATAAGGTCTCCGAGGAGTTTGTAGGTTTTGGTCTGGAGTACCTTGAAAGGGGTATCAAGGCCACCTCCAAATGGGCCGAGGTAAGGGAGGACGAGGTTGGCACCATTAAGGCCTCAGATTTTGTGGGCCTCGGCCTTGCCGACGCCCATTTTGCCCAGGCCTTGCAGGAGATAGAGGATGAAGCTGCTGCCCTTGGTCAAACTGTTACTCTGGAAGGGACTGACCTCGGAGAGACTGACCCTGCAAACGAAGTAGCTGAGGTGACCAATACCGAGCAGGCCAACCCAGAAGAGACATCAAACGTTCCTCCTTCAGATGTTTAACTTGTATTTTTCATTTTTTGTTTTGACTTGTAATCTTGCATGTAATTTCTCAGACATGTAAATATTATGCAATTTCTTCCTTTTATTGAATGCAAATGTCTCCCTTCATCTTTATTTGTGAATGTACATGAATGCTATGCACTCACTGAAGTCATTACTGAATGTGGTGCCATAACCATTACTTAAGAGTCTGAGGTCCTCAGCTAAGAGGTTATCCCCATAATAAATTTCACCAAATGAATGATGTTAAGGGTCTGAGGTCCTCTAGCCGAGGTGTACGAGCTCAGACCTCTTCACCACTAAGTGATGTTATGAGGGTCTGAGGTCATCACCTAGGCCGAGGTAAGCCTCATAATGTCACCAAATTAATGATGTTTAAGGTCTGAGGTCCTCACCTAAGAGGTTATCCCCATAATAAATTTCACCAAATGAATGATGTTAAGGGTCTGAGGTCCTCTAGCCGAGGTGTCCGAGCTCAGATCTCTTCACCACCAAGTGATGTTATGAGGGTCTGAGGTCATCACCTAGGCCGAGGTAAGCCTCATAATGTCACCAAATTAATGATGTTTAAGGTCTGAGGTCCTCACCTAAGAGGTTATCCCCATAATAAATTTCACCAAATGAATGATGTTAAGGGTCTGAGGTCCTCTAGCCGAGGTGTTCGAGCTCAGACCTCGTCACCACCAAGTGATGTTATGAGGGTCTGAGGTCATCACCTAGGCCGAGGTAAGCTTCATAATGTCACCAAATTAATGATGTTTAAGGTCTGAGGTCCTCACCTAAGAGGTTATCCCCATAATAAATTTCACCAAATGAATGATGTTAAGGGTCTGAGGTCCTCTAGCCGAGGTGTTCGAGCTCAGACCTCTTCACCACCAAGTGATGTTATGAGGGTCTGAGGTCATCACCTAGGCCGAGGTAAGCCTCATAATGTCACCAAATTAATGATGTTTAAGGTCTGAGGTCCTCACCTAAGAGGTTATCCCCATAATAAATTTCACCAAATGAATGATGTTAAGGGTCTGAGGTCCTCTAGCCGAGGTGTTCGAGCTCAGACCTCGTCACCACCAAGTGATGTTATGAGGGTCTGAGGTCATCACCTAGGCCGAGGTAAGCCTCATAATGTCACCAAATTAATGATGTTTAAGGTCTGAGGTCCTCACCTAAGAGGTTATCCCCATAATAAATTTCAACAAATGAATGATGTTAAGGATCTGAGGTCCTCTAGCCGAGCTGTCCGAGCTCAGACCTCGTCACCACCAAGTGATGTTATGAGGGTTCGAGGTCATCACCTAGGCCGAGGTAACTCATAATGTCAACAAATGAATGATGTTCAAGGTCTGAGGTCCTCTAGCCGATGTGTCCGAGCTCAGACCTCGTCACCACCGAGTGATGTTATGAAGGTCTGAGGTCATCACCTAGGCCGAGGTAAGCCTCATATTAAGTCACCAAATGAATGATGTTAAAATGAAACAAGAATTTGCCATGGAAACTGATCTTTATTCACAACCTCTTCTCAATAAGATGGTACATTTACAATTGACAAAATAGATGCAACATTATATGAAATATCTCTTTAGGTGGTCGGCATTCCACGGGTTGGTGAAGGGTTCTCCCTCTAGGTTCTCTAGCCTATACGTGCCAGGCACAACCTCTTCCGTTACTCTGTAGGGGCCATGCCAGTTCGGGTGTAGCTTGTTTGCTTTCTGTAGGGTCTTCTTAAGCACTAGATCTCCTACCGCAATGGGTCTTGTCTTCACCCTTTGATTGTAGAACTTTGCTACCCTCTGTTGGTAGGCTGCTTTCCTGACCTCTGCGTCTTCCCTTCTTTCTTCAATAAGGTCCAGGTCTAACCTCCTCCTTTCCCCGTTGTTGTCATGATCATAGGTCTGAATTCGATGAGTTGGTAGGCCTATCTCCGTTGGTATGACGGCTTCTGAACCATGTGCCAACATGAATGGGGTTTCTCCTGTGGGTGTCCTTGCTGTGGTCCTGTAAGCCCAAAGCACAGCGTAAACCTCTTCTGTCCATCTCCCCTTCGCGTCCTCCAACCTCTTCTTGATTCCGTCCAAGATAGTCCTATTTGTAACCTCCGTCTGGCCATTAGCCTGAGGTCGACCCGGAGACGAGAATAACTGTTTAATCCCCACACTTTGGCAATACTTTTCCAAGGAGGCGTTCTTGAACTGGGTCCCATTATCTGAGATGAGCGTGTTTGGGAGGCCATACCTACATATGATGTTCTTACAGATGAACTGAAAGGTCTTCTGCTCCGTAATTGTTATCATGGGTTCGGCTTCTACCCATTTTGAAAAGTAGTCAATGGCAACTATCAAGAATCTATAGTTGTTGACTGCTCTTGGCAAAAGTCCTACCAAGTCAATTCCCCATACCGCGAACGGCCATGGAGAAGAGATTGATGTCATAGGCGGATGGGGTTGATGAGGGATAGTGGCGAACCTCTGACATTTGTCGCACCTCTTCACATAATCAGCAGAGTCCTTAGACAAGGTTGGCCACCAGTATCCCTGAGTGATGATTCTCTTGGCTAAGGGTCTTACTCCTATATGGCTAGAGCAAGAGCCTTTATGGACCTCCTGTAAGATCCAGGGTACCTCCAAGGGGTGAACACATCTGAGGAGGGGCAAGAGGAAACCTTTTTTGTACAAGACGTCTCCTATCAATGAGAACTTGGCAGCCCTGTATCTCAACTTTTTCCTTTCCAGTTTGGACTCAGGTAATTCCCCCTCCCTTAGGTATCTGACAATCGGGTCAATCCACGAGTCTCCCGGGTTTATATTGTGACAAGGGTTACATACCTCGTCCTCCTCGATGCTTGCTTTTCCTAGAACTTCAACTGGGATGGTTCTTCCCAAATCTGTCTTCATTGCCGATGCCAGTCTTGCCAATGCATCTGCGTGGTTATTGCTCAGTCTAGGCACTCTTTTCAGTTTGGCTTCTTCAAAGAACTCTAGCAATCCTCTTACCTTTTTTAAGTACCTGGCCATCCTCTCATCCTTGGCCTCGTACGCCCCCAACACTTGGTTAACAACCAACCTTGAGTCACTATGGAGTAGAAGCCGCTTTACTCGCAGAGTTGTTGCCAATAGGAGGCCCGCTATCATGGCCTCATACTCAGACTCGTTGTTTGAAGCCTGGAAGTTGAACCTTAAGGCATACTCAATGTTGGCGCCATCTGGAGCTGAGAGTACTAGCCCCGCGCCACTTCCACCATCACAGGATGATCCATCCACGAAGAGGCTCCACACGTCTTCATCTGAAGAGAAGACCCCTTCTCTCATCACTCCTTTTTCGAAGAGGTATCGATCCTCTTCATTTTCTTCTACCCTCCTCCGAGCCTTGACTGGGACTACCTCTTCTCTGCCTTGGAAGATGTACGGGTCTGTCTCTTACGAATCTCGGGAGACAGCTCGGCTCTTCTGTTCGTCGCCATCCAAGCTCCTTTCTGACTCAGTCTCTTCCCAAGTGAATTCTGCGACAAAGTCTGCAAGGGCCTGCCCCTTAATGACTGTCCTGGGCTGGTAAGTAAGATCATACTCCCCTAGTTCAATGTCCCAGGCCATCAATCTCCCGGACTTCTCAGGCTTGTGCAGAACCTGTCTTAGTGGGGAGTCTGTAAGGACTATCATAGAGTGAGCTTGAAAGTAGGGTTTCATTTTCCTTGAAGCATAAGCCAATTTCTCCATTCTGGGATAGTTCTGCTCAGACCCTTGTAGGGCCTTACTGTTAAAGTACACAGGCCTCTGAACTCCACCTTCCTCTCGTATGATGGCCGCGCTAATAGCCGACTCAGAGACTGCCAAGTACACAAACAACTTTTCTTCCGCAATGGGCTGGGACAGAAGCAAGGGAGATCCTAAGTAGGACTTGAGTTGATCAAAGGATTTTTCACACTCTTCATCCCACTGGAAGGCTTTCCTTAGAACCTTGAAGAATGGAAGACACTTATCGGTTGCCCTGGAAACAAACCTGTTCAGGGCCGCCACTCTTCCAGTGAGTCTTTGGACATCCTTGATACTCCTAGGAGTCTTCATGTCGAGCAATGCCTTGATCTTCTCTGGGTTTGCCTCAATCCCCCTTTGATTAACGATGAACCCCAGGAACTTCCCAGTGCCTACCCCGAAGACACATTTGGCCGGGTTGAGCTTCATTCTGTACGAGTCCATGACATCAAAGGTCTTCTCAAGGTCTGCCACATGAGTACGTGCCTTCAGGCTCTTCGTTAGCATATCGTACACGTACACCTCCATGGTCTTACCTATCTGTTCCTCGAACATCCTATTGACGAGACGCTGATATGTTGCCCCCGCGTTTTTCAGACCAAAGGGCATCACCTTATAACAATACGTCCCCTTGTCAGTGATGAAGGTTGTCTTCTCAGAGTCTGCGACGTCCATGAAGATTTGGTTATAACCTGAATAAGCATCCATGAAGCTCATGAGCTCGTGCCCTGCTGTTGCGTCCACCATCTGGTCTATCCTAGGCAGGGGATAGCTGTCCTTCGGGCAAGACCTATTCAGGTCTGTGAAATCTACACACATCCGCCACTTTCCGTTGGCCTTAGGCACGATCACTGCATTTGAGAGCCACTCTGGATAGGTGACCTCTCGTATGAACTCGGCCTCTTCCAAATTTTTCACCTCTTCCCGAATGACCTCATATTTCTCTCTGGAGTAAATTCTTCTCCTCTGCTTGATTGGCCTGGCATCCCTATCCACGTTGAGCCTGTGGGTCATGACCTCAGGGTCTATACCAGGCATGTCGGTGTGGCTCCAGGCGAAGACACTCTGCCTCTTCCTGAGAAGGCTTACCAACTCTTTCTTGATCTTTGGTTCTAGGGCCTTGCCGACCTGGACGGTTTTTTCCGGCTCGTCCTCGTTGAGGACGATGGATTCTACCTCTTCCGCGGCCTCGCCCTTCTTTAGCTTTGTTTCATCTCTCGGGTCAAGAGTGTCTATGCTGTAGGTGGCGGTTGCTCTCTTATGGGCCTCCCTCTCTTCCGCTGAGTTGAAATAACACTCCCGTGCCGTGGTCTGATCCCCTTGCACTTCCCCTACCCCATAAGGGGTCGGGAATTTTAGCATTTGATGGACCGTTGACGGCACGGCTTCAAACTCCTTGAGAGCTACTCTTCCGATGATGAGGTTGTAGGCCGAGTAGACATTCTCGTCCATCACAAAAAAGTTTATCTTCTTAGTCAGCCTCTTAGGCCACTCATTCCCCATACGCACATCCATCTCATACATGCCTAAGGGGTGTACTTTCTCACCACTGAAGCCTATCAAGGGGTGGTGGTATGGCACTAGCCTCGATCTGCTAAGACCCAAGCTCTTGAAACAAGGCCAGAACATTACATATGCTGAGCTTCCCCCATCTATGAGGATTCTCCCTACGTCGCACCCATGCACCCTTGTCGTTATGACCAGGGGGTCATCATGGGGGGCTAAGATGCCCTTGAAGTCGAGCCGGGAGAAACCCACCACCAGGGTGTCCATGTCCACCTTCGTTCTCTTCTGCACAGCGTCAGAAGACGTCAGGTTCACAACCTCTGGCCTGGCTACCGACTTGGCCTCCGCTACATGAGCCTTTCTATCCGCTACCTCTGAGCCACCTCCTGCGAATCCCCCGCATATGGTGCCAACACCAAAGGAGATCATTCCTACCCTCTTCACTGGGGTATTGTCATCCCTTGGTGGGAGATCTGGGTCATCTCCATCATCACCCTATGAATCATCATGCCCTCTGGCTGGGGCATCGCCACGACACCTCTCATCTCTTCTCTTCCTAGGGTCTTCTCTTCCAGCTTTTGGGGCTTTGCCATCCACATACTTTCTCAGCTTCCCAGACTTTAGCATTTTCTCAATCTCATCCTTTAAAGCGAAGCACCTGTCTGTGACATGGCCGTGATCCTGATGGAACTCACACCAGAGGTTTTTATTCCTCTTATGCGGTGGGGCCTTCAGCTTCTCTGGCCACCGCAGTGCCCTGTCAGTCTTGATCTCATTAAGGATGTGCTCACAGCTCACAGTCAGAGGAGTGTAATGAGCGAACTTGTCCTCTGTTGACCGCTTCTTCCCTTCTTTCTTGCCCTGGGACCTCCCAGCGCTACCACGGTTCTCCTCCTCGTATTTGGCGGCCATCGCCTCCTCCGCATTCATCACTTTCCCTGCAGTGGATAACAGCTCTGCCATAGACTTGGGGGGGTCTTCCGCTAGCTTCCATAGTAGCTTTCCCTTCTGGAGGCCTCCTATAAGGGCGGTCATGGCTATGCTCTCCTCGTAATCCTCCACCTCCAACTTCTCCTTGTTGAATCTTGCTATATAGTCTCTTAGGCTTTCACCCTTAGCCTGTTTGACATATAGGAGGTGGGTGGTCTTCTTTTGGGGCCTTACCCCAAAGCAGAAGTTGTGGATAAACTGCTCGGCCAAGCTTTTGAAGTTTTCGATCGAGTTCTTTGGAAGAGAGGTGAACCAGCTATGTGCTGCCCCTGTCAAGGTGCCCGAGAAGGCCCTGCACTTCATCTCATCAGGAATCGAGTAAATATCTGCGGCTGACTGATACATCTCGATGTGGTGCACCGGGTTAGTGCTGGCATCATACTTAGGAGTCACTACAGGAGGCTTCAATTTAGCTGGGTTTGGGAACCCCACTATCCTAGCCACAAACGGCGAGCCCTCCGTGTAGCCCCTCTGTAAGGGGTCCCTGCTCTTTATGAGGTCCCTTATCTTCTCCTCGAGACGTTGGATCGAGTCATTCCATGGTCTTCTCTCGTCAACTTGGCCGAGGTTGTCCCCTGCCACCTCTCTGCGGTGGACAGAGGGTTCCCCAGCCACGACCCTCTGACTGTTGACCTCTTCCTGCTCCCTGACCCTTCTCTCTACTGGCCGGCCTTGGTCTGGCCGAGCCTGCCTATCCCCTCTTTGGGAGCCTGCTGCACTCCTCGACCTTGATAGCCTTTGTCTCAGGTCATTAACCGGACCCAGCGGCTCGAAGGCCGAGCCTCTGCTCAATCTGTCAAAAGCGAAACCTCTTGGTTGGGCCTCTTCTCTTCTTCGGCCGACACATCCTTGGCTTTGCCTAAGAGGCCGTACAGTGTTATCTGACATCTCATATGGCTCCCAACAGTCTTCCGGGGCCTCTTCAGCCTCCAGGTCATCATATCTATCCCCTGGGCAAGGGTTTCCTTGCCTCCCCAGACGCAAGCGCCTAGGGTCAGCAACGTCCCTCCTCCGCTGGGGTGCAGGTTGGTCCTTCATCGGTGCCTGGGGTGGTCCCCTGGCGTCCGGTTGGGGTTGAACTGCCGCCGGGGTGATCATGTCCGGTGAGACTCCAGGTGGCCTCATCATCATGGTTTGGCTGAGCTGGACAAACTGATCCCTTATGGCTTGTTGTGTGGCAGCCAGAGATTTCAAAGCGGCTGTCACCTCCGCCATTTCGGACTGAGGAGGAGCCTGACTGGAACTAGCCCCTCCACCCACAGGCGGCGTAAGAGGTGGTGGCAAGTCTGGTGCCATGTATTACCACACTAGAGCTTTGAGTAGCAGGTGAGCTTAATACCTTAAAGGATCTCTTTCAATGGTGAAACAGCTCCACGCAAGGGGTGGTTTCTGGTTCACCACCAGAGTCTCCTGTGAGGCTAAGCTGAGAAAGAGGAAGAGATATCTTCTCGATTCCCACAGACGGCGCCAAAAATGATGATGCTGAAAGTCAGCACCACCAGGTGAGGTGTTTGCAAGCTCAATATAGGTATGACAATGGCAGCACAGCTGTATAAAGAAGATAAGAATGAGGTGAGGATAAGAGGAATGACACCTGAATATAAGTGGTTCAGCTAATCCGGCCTACGTCCACTGTGAGTGTGTGTGAGTAATATCACTGAAAGAAGGCACTAATGGCCATGGATACAACCTCTCAAGCTCTTTCTCTCTCTACTGTGTGTGTTTAGACAGTTTTAGCTAGGGTATAAAATCTCTGGCTCCCTTTGCAAGGTAGGGGGTGATCCCTTTATATAGTGCCTAGGGGGTGTAATGTACCCCCTATGCATGTAATGTGCATGTGTGTAGTTTTCTCGCCAATGGGGGTGTGCCAGCTGTCAGGGCCATATGTAGGTAATGATGATGAAATATTCCCCCCACGTGGAGAATAATCTTGTTATAACTGATTTACGCCCAGGTGTCCTTATCCAAATGTCAACAGATGCTCGGCAGCCATGTTGGTGAATGGCCTCGGCTTAGGAGAGGCCGAGCTATAAAGGTTGGTCGTCCGCTCAATCCGCGAGGTGTCATGAGTTGTCTCGGCCTTATGTCAGCCGAGGGGTATGCTAGTGTCGGCCAGAGCCGAGATTGGGCGTGCTGATGATGAGTACTGCCTCTGGTAACCTCGACCTAATCCGAGGTAAGGTTCATGTTGAAGATGAATGTAGAGCTTCTTGTTATCTCGGCCTACTGTTGACCGAGGTTACTATTCCTTGGTTCTTGGGGGTTGAGGGTGTCGGCCTTGGCCGAGGTAGGCTTAGCCGAGGTATGACATGTGGGCCCCGACGCACTGGGGGGTCGGACATCGTCTCGGCCTAATCTTGGCCGAGGTAGGTACCTCCAGGCCGAGGTCACACTTGGGTATATCAATAACTGTTATAACAGAAACAAAAGCCATAACTGTTATAACAGATATAACTACATTTAACTCAAGTCTACTATGGCCTCTTCTCTGCTTTTAGTTTTTCTACCTTAGACTTCAATTCCAAGCTGTCGATATGAGAGGCTATATTCCAAGCCCCCCCTCAAGAGGAGCATGTATATTTATAATGCTCATCTTGCGCAAAATATGATGGAAAGGCAGTGATCCGAGAGGTTTTGTAAATATTTCTGCTAGTTATAATCTTGAGGCAATGTGAAAAAGCTTAATGACATTTTGCTGCAGTTTTTCCTAACAAGATGACAATCTATTTGAATATGTTTAGTCCTCTCATGTTGTACTGGGTTGGTGGCAATGGACAGAGCTGATTTACTATCAGTGTAAAGCATGGTTGGATGAAAATGATCAACACTGAGATCTTAAAGAGCATAGAGTAACCACTGAATCTCACATGTGGTGGCTGCAAGAGCCCTATATTCTGCTTCTGCAGATGATCGGCTAATTGTGGCTTGCTTTTTGGATTTCCATGAGATCAATGAGTCTCCTAGAAAAATGGCATAACATGTCACACTTCTCCTGGTGTCTAAGCAACCTGCCCAATCACTATCGTAAAAGGCTTTCAATTTTAAGTCTGAGGATGAAGAGAAGAATAATCCTTGGCTTGGTGTTGCTTTTAAGTATCTAAGCACACGGATTGCAGCTTGATGATGGGCCACTGTAGGTTTAGCAAGGAACTGACTAAGAACCTGAACAGAGTAGGCCAAGTAAGGCCTTGTAATTGTCAAATATAGTAACTTGCCAATTAATCTTCTGTAGCCCGAGGCATCCTCATAAGGATTGGAATTATTTGTACTAAGTTTAAGATTAGATTCCATTGGGAATGCAGCTGGTTTGGAACCTATAAGACCTGTATCCTCAAGTATATCTAAAGCATATCTAAAGCATATAATATCAGTAGACCTTTCCCTCTCTTTGTGTTAAGGGTGTCACATACGTATATTCCTTTACCAGGAGGTCTTGGAGGATGTAAGGCTTTATGGTCTTCCATGTGGAAATTTTGGATCCCGAATATCATCTCATTATGAATTTGTCCCTTCTAAGGAAACTGTATATAGGTAAGGGAGGATATCTTCTCTCAGCTTTGTCAGTTCTTTGCACCCAATATATAATAGAAATAAAGATAAAAGAATAAATAATATATCACATAATGTTCAATTGCGATCTATGGTGTGCGCAGACCTAGGGAAGATTATAGCCCTTTGACTTCGACTTACACATGTGCCCATTCGTTGCCACCGAGCTTGAACTGTGAAGTTGAGAAAGAATACAATCCCAAAGAAACCACTCGTAATAATCATGATGTTGAGGGTATTTTTCCAGACTTTAGTGCCAATTTCACGTCGTTTCTGAAGCACTGTTGCCCTGAGCTGGATAAAGGTAAAGTAATTAAATATTTTACGATCCCGAAATGGTCTTCTTAGCGGCATTTTCATTATTGACCCATTCTGTTGATTTGATTATGTAGATACAGCACAGTCAGCTGGACTTCAGGAAGTTGATCTCAAATCTGAAATCGCAGTATCTTTGTCAAAGAGCAGAGTTGTATTATTGAGCTACAAAGATCATTTAAGCCAGGCAAGTTGCTCAATATTTCCAAGAACCCGCATAAATTTTGATCATGTTTTGTATACTTATTATGTGTGGTCGTTGGTATTTATTGCTTGAATTGTTTACAATTAAAATTAGGAATTAAGTTTTGTTCAACCGAGCAAGCAGAAAATGAAGAGTCGAGGAGGCCATGATCACCAACCTTGCAGCTGTTGACACATTTGCTTGGTTGTTTGTTCAATAATTCCATACTTTTGAATTACGGAAACATTAATGACGTGGCCTCACTATATGTATAATTACGACGCAACTATAGAAATAGGAAGCAACATGTTATAGGTTGAAGGCTAAGAAGAGAATGGTAGAGAAATATTTATTTGCACTTAGGAAATACGAGAGAGAAACGAGTCTTTTGTCCCGAAAATGATGAAAAACAGAATACTTAGTATGCATCGAGTAGAGGAAAGAGAGATAAAATTTGTCATAGAAAATGCTAATTGACGAAAACAACACATCTCTATAGGATAAAAGCAGGACAAATAAAAAGAACAAAAACAAATTGCAGAGCATTGTAGAACAGATAGTGGATGATTTAAGTACCGGAGTGCCACAAATTGCAGAACGGGAAAAATAAAGAAAAGAAAAATACAGAAAAATGCCTTTTGGCTCAATATTAAAGCTTTGTAAAACTATGTGTGAGAGGTGTGCGAGATAGGAGAAACAGATGCTAGCTTACGTGCAAAATTGAATGCAAACGGATGCTCACAAAATATTTTACACTTGCAGTAAGCATATATCTCAAAATGTGCTTGGTGTGATGGAAAGTGTCCTTTCCCATATGCACTTGACTACCTTTTTTATTCTGCCAACGTGCCTCCAATTTGAACTGTTTTTGTTATTGTTCAATTTGCATTCAGGGAACCATTAGTGTTTGGAACTATGACAATTTTCGGATTGTATGATGCACGAAAAGCACTATGTCTCAGAGCTGTATTTCCTAGAATTTGCAGTAAATTTATTTTTCCATCTAATAGTTCTTTCTTTCCCCAACTTGCTATTGTATCAGTGGGAACATTTTTTTCTCAGACAGAAAATTCATTTATGAAGAAAATAATGTGATTTCTCACTGTTTCCCTGTCTTTTACTTCTTAATTCAAGGATAACATATTCTTTTTAATTTATAAATAATAGTATACAAGCAGAAATGAATAAGTTTTAGGATATACAATTATCAGCCACACCGTCACGTATAACATATATCACGTACCTCAGTAAAGCTTTTTATATTCTAGTTGAGACCGTTGTGAGGCTTATACCTTATTGGCAGTTTTGATAAGTCACATGTTCGTGATTTGATGCAATTATATGCACTAGAATTGGTTATCCTTTCTATTTAATTTTATTGTTTCGTTTAATTGTTGTGACATTAGACCTCAATGAATCCCTTTTTCTTGTTTGCAGATCCAGAAATTTGCCTTGTGCGTTTTGACAATCTATGAATCAGAAAAAATCATAAATTGTTTAACGGTACAACCATTATATCATATCAGTAGACCTTTCCCTCTCTTTGTGTTAAGGGTGTCACATAAGTATATTCCTTTACTAGGAGGAGGTCTTGGAGGATGCAAGGCTTTATGGTCTTCCATGTGGAAACTTTGGATCCCGAATATCATCTCATTCTGAATTTGTCCCTTCTAATGAAACTGTATATAGGTAAGGGAGGATATCTTCTCTCAGCTTTGTCAGTTCTTTGCACTCAATATATAATAGAAATAAAGATAAAAGAATAAATAATATATCACATAATGTCAATTGTGATCAATGATGTGTGCAGATCTAGGGTATATTTTAGCCCTTTAACATCAATTGACACATGTGCCCATGCGTTGCCACCGAGCATGAACTATGAAGTTGATCAAGACTACAATCCCAAAGAAACCACTCGTAATAATCATGACGTTGAGGGTATTTTTCCAGACTTTAGTGCCAATTTCACATCGTTTCTGAAGCACTGTTGCCCTGAGGTGGATAAAGGTAAAGTAATAAAATATTTTACGATCCCGAAATGGTCTTCTTAGTGGCATTTTCATTATTGACCCATTCTGTTGATTTGATTATGTAGATACAGCACAGTTAGTTGGACTTCAGGAAGTTGATCTCAAAGCTGAAATCGCGATATCTTTGTCAAAGGCTGCCAAGGGAAGCAGAGTTGTTTTGTTGAGCTACAAAGATCATTTAAGCCAGGCAAGTTGCTCAATATTTCCAAGAACCCACACAAATTTTATTTTCTTGTGTGATAGGTTTTTCTTTCCTCTATTTAGTATTATTTCAGTGGACACATTTTTCACAGGCAGAAAATTCAATGATGAAGAAAATAATGTGATTTCTCACTGTTTCGCTGTCTTGTGACTTCTTAATTCAAGGATAACATATTATTTTTTTTCTTCTAAAGAATGAGTTTTAAAATCCTAAATCCACATGAAGAAATAATAAATTTTGGAATATACAAGTATCCCTCACATGGTCACATATAAAATATATGACTATATAGTTGAGATGGTTGTGAGGCTTGAACCTTGCAGTTTTGATTAGCCAAATGTTAGTGCTTTAGATAAGCCAGCTTAACATAAAAAAAAAAGTTGGAGTAGAATTTAAAAAATGGCGGGATCACTGGTAGCCTCGATTAGCGAGAGGTGAAATAAGGAGAAGTCTCTGAACTTAATAGCAAACCGATGGCAGGTTCAGTACGCTCGCTTCTTCAACTTTCTTACTTGTATCGTCCGTTAAATATCATGATGTGAATCATGGGCATTTTTGTAGTTTTTGTCATTTTGGGCTTTTAAAATTTTTATTTTTCTTTTATTTTGTCGAGTGCTTGTATTTTCTTTTTTATTAGTATTTAGAAGAGGGAGTAGTAAAAGTCTCTTAGGGGCATATATTTGTAATTATCTTTAGCTTAGAGCCTAAGCTACGTCCCCCTTATAAATACTCATCTTGTAGCCTCATTTGGGGAATTCTATATTTTTGAGAGTTTACTGAAAGAGAGTTGAGACGTGAGATATCTTCATCTTACTTCCCAATTGGTATAAGTGCCTCGTTGGCGCCACCTGTTTTTTTGTTGTTGTTATGCAGGCACATAAAATCGTAGACAACGACAAATGGGACATAAGAGGAGATACGCCCCCATGGATGCTCTTACCGACGGCTTTGAGGAGGTTTTCAACCATTTGGTGTCCCGAATGGACGCCATTGACGCTCGCCTTCCACCACCGGAGTCCACCACGAGCCGCCCTCACACTGCACCCTAACTCATCTACTTCGACCCATTCTACATCCCTACCCCCAAAATAATTTAACCTAACAAACCCTAGCCCAACCATCACCTAATCTGGGGCGACAGAGGATACGAGGGGCAGCGACCGACCTCTTGCTAGCCTTCTTGGCCCCATCACCTAATCTGGGGCGACAGAGGATAGGAGGGGCAGCGGTCGACCTCTTGCTAGACTTCTTGGCCCCATTCCGACAACGAACAACCCCCTGGAACCACTAGAAGGCGCCATCCCCTTCGCTACAACCAAAACGGGTACCCGGCAACTCCAACTCCCCCCCGGCCGGACCACTCCCCAGGTGGTCGGTCGCCCTTCCCCTATCCTTGGCGACCCCGAACAACTAGGGATCTCCCAGGACGGCTGAACCCAGGACAGTTCCTCACTCGCCGATTCGTTGCCCCCAGATCCGATCCGACCTGACCCGACCCCCCAAAGAAACCCGAATAACACTCTGGCAGCACCCTCCACCTCCCCGGACAACCCAATACTAGGGTTTGCCCTCCCAACCTTTCTTTCTCCATCTAAGTGTCAAACCCTAGCCTCCATCTATATACGACCCCTCCCCTACCACCCGATCCGTATTTATGTAACCATCAATAGCCATCTCCCTGCTTACCACCACCACGAGTCCTCCTCCCCCACATTCACCCCAACAAACCCTAGACCCCATTTCGTTTGCCTCCCACCACGATCCTCACTTACACCATATCTCTATGTACCCCCGTCACCACCCCCAAAAACACCACGAGCCTTACCCGTCCCATTATTTCCCTTCCATTCCCTCGGCCCTACCCACATCTATTGATCCACGTCACCACCCCCATACCTCCTTCACCACACTTCCGCCCCACCCCTACTACATACTACCCTCCCTCCCCTGTACATCGGAGGCATATTCCCCTCCCTCATTCAGTTTGGGACTCCCTTTCAGCCCACTCCGCTCTAGTGGATACTTTCGAGCGGGTGCAAGATTGGCTAGGTCACCCACAGTATGATCTCTCTCCTCGACCCCAATCCCTGCCTGACTTTGAGCCTCCTCTCCCGACAGATTGGCACATAGACATATTACCTTTCGACTCCCAAAGTTCGAAGGTCACACCTTATGTTCCCATTACCAAGTGGCACTGAAGAGGGGCCATCAGATGGATCAGTGCCCTTGAGACAGCCCATGGTTCCAGCACCACCACGACCTCCTACTGTGACGGTGATACCGCCGTATGTTCCACCACTAGCAAAAGTTGAGGCTCCATTGCCCACTCCAGTTCCTATTCATCCACTACCTCGTAGGCAGCGCCGCAGGGCCCCGATTGATGATCCTCCGCTAGGCGATGACGATATTAATGAGGGTGATTTAGCCTTGCAGGGAGGCGACTCCATCACCTGGCTGGCCCTACAGATGTTATCTCGGAGTATGCAGGAAGACATCCAAATAGACATTCTGATATTTGATGGTCATCTTCAGCCGAATGCAGTGATTGACTAGCTTCCAACAATGGAGCGCATATTCTAGTATAAGAGGCTGAGGGGTCGTCGTTATGTCCTTTTAGCGGCAACCAAATTTTAGGGCTATGCTAGTGTGTGGTGGCACGACTTGGAGCAACGCAGGACCATTGAGGGATAGCCACCCATACAGTCATAGACCGAGTTACGTGCCTAGTTGATGGCTACTTTTGTCCCTGTTACCTATGAGCGAGATCTCTTCCTCCGTGTCCAATCCCTCAAACAAAAAACTTCTATTTTTTATTATATGGAGCAATTACAGCTCTTATCTACTCGCGCCCGCCTAGGAGAGACTGAGGAGCAGAGGATCAGTCGCTACATCCACGACCTTCAGGGCTACATTCAGAGGGACCTTACTTTGTGTGACATCACCACCATTGCGAATGCGATCGAGTATGCCACAAAGGTGGAATCCTTCCATCAGATCACTCCTCTACCTCGTGCCTGTACACCTGCCACTCCTGCCCCGCCAGCAGTCTCCAGTGCACCTTCTCCCGCCCCTACTTCATCTACATCGGTCACTCTTGCCCTGCTTCATTCATCCTCCCATCCGGTGACCTTCAAGTGCTATTACTGCGGAATGGTTGGGCACATGGCGTCAGACTGTTCCCTCCATAAGTGCTTAGCTCTCCTTGCTTCTGAAGGACCCGAGTACCTGGAAGAGACTGATGAGTTCGCACCACGACATGCTCTCATCACTATCTTGGATGGAGACACCTAGGGTTTTCCCCTTAGAGTTCGAGGACGAACTCTTTTCAGGGGGGATAATGATGTGAAATTAAGGGCATTTTTGGGCTTTTAGTATTTTTATTTTTATTTTGTTACTTTTCTTTTATTTTTTTGAGTCTTTGTATTTTCTTTTTGATTAGTATTTAGAAGAGGGAGTAGAAAAAGGCTGTTAGGGGCATACTTGTAATTAGTTCTTTAGCTTAGGGCCTAAGCTACCTCCCCTTTATAAATACTCATCTTGTAGCCTCATTTGGGAAATTATATACTTTTTAGAGTTTATTAAAAGAGAGTTGAGACGTGAGATATCTTCATCTTATTTTCCATTTGGCGTTATTTACGTCATATCATCATAAGTCCGTTTTCACAATCTAATTGTAAAATACAATAAATGTCCTAGCTCATAGTCCTAACTACATATGATGTCGTTACTTACATATGAAGGTTGGTGACTATTTTTTTAGTGTGCTACAAGTGTGCATTTTTTATTTAAAGTGTTTTGTTTATTAAACCACAATATGTTGTGTGGATTGTATTTCCTTTACTATAAATATGTCCCATCACCAATGTTTGTAATCATCCAAAAACAAGGCAAGTAATAAACACTTAAGGCTTTAGTTGAGTATTCTTTTGAGTGTTTTTCTTATTGGTGTGCGCTTATCTTTTGAGTAAGTTTTTTCTTCTAGTGAATATTAGAGTTTGTGTACTATAATTTTCAACAATTGGTATTAGAGAGGGATGGACAAGGATCGGAAGGGTTGATATAGAAGTTTCTAGAAGATTCCATTAGTTAATGTTGTCGAGGATGAGTTGTCATGATAACTCATACTTGACTAATAACTTCTAGAAGCCTCGCTCATTCCCTATAAATACGCCCCATGTAGCCTCATTTGAGGCATTCCTATATTTTGAGATTTAAGAGAGAACTGAGACGAGAGTTAAATCATCTTCTTATTTTCCATTTGACGTTAATTTACGTCAGTTCAAGTATATGGACCTGAGTGTTTATGATATTTTTTAGTTTTATGAGTTTGTTCCTCTCCTATGGAAGGGTATGACTGCTATGTACTCTCATTCACACAATGCGGTTCGAATATTTGAACTGTGTAAGGAGATATCGCATGCTTGCCAATGAAATGATTTGATTTTGATATTTTATAGCTATCTCACTCCGAGATGAGAGGAGTATGCTTTATATCGTCCATAAGTTGACATAGTGGGTCTTAATGCACATGTTGTGGAATCGCTTATAGCTCAGAAAGACAAGCGAAAGCTTTATTAATTCTTGATGGGTCTTAGGGCTGCTTTTGAACTTCCTCGAACCCATATTTTGAAAACTTCACTCCTTCGTCCACTAGGTGAAGTGTATGAAGTGCGTGAGAAGCATGACTGATGCTTCAAGATTACATCCTCATATGCGGTGATATTTGAGTCTTCTGCAACTGATCAGATGACTTTTATAGCCAATACTGGGAGTCGATATTTGGGTTCTTCTTATACTCCATTTTGGGGTACACATTCTGAAAAGAAGAAAATGGTGTGTGAGCATTATGGTAGAGATGGGCATGCAAAACTCACATACTTCAAATTATATTATGAGAAGAAGGGTAGATATCTTATAGCTATAATTGCTAAAGGTCACACTGATACTCATTTCTCTACTCCTGATGATCTGAATGCCAAGATTGAGCAATCTGTTTGTTCCAGGATGGATCAGATTCTTCATTTCTTGGGTAATCATCAAGCTCCTACTAGTAGGCCTATTGCTATGATTGCATCCTCCTCGGGTGCTCCTTGTGTATGTCGTGCTCACACAGTTGACGCTCCTTCTACTTGAGTTATGGATCCTGGTCCTTTTGATCATATGACGGATGAGAAGGATCTTTTTACTTCATCTATCCAACCCTTTCATAAACAAGGATGGTACTTCTACACCCATTCTTAGCAAATGCGATATGTCTTTCTACGGACATACTTTGCACTTAGTTTTACTTTTACCCAATCTTGCTATGAACTTATTATATCTTAATCGTTTAGCAAGAAATTTTAACTTTGCTATTATTTTCTTGTCTGATTGGTGATATCTTTAGGGCCTGTGTATGGGAGGATTTTTGGCAAGGAATATGTAGGAAACGAGCTCTACTATTTTGGGGATCCTCCACCAATTCCACTAGTTCCACCTTTCGCTTCCATTTTTCACGCTAGTGTGTTGCCTAATTCAGGCCGTTATGTTTTTTCTTTTCAATATTACAGTTGTGGCATGATTGTCTAGGACATGTCAATTTTTAAAAAAATTGTACGTTGTTTCTCGACTTAATTAAAGCTAGCATTTGTTTAAATTTTCAATGTGTTATATACTCTTTATCTAAGCATATTAGAACTATTTACATCCCTATAATGCATCAGACCACTTGTGTTTTTTATCTAATACATTTTGATGTTTGGGTCCCTTTACTTCTTACACTTTTTTTGGGCATCGATATTATGCCACCTTATTGGTTGATTACTTTAGGTGTAACTGGGTCTATTTTCTTCGAAAAAAATCTGATGTGCTACTCATTTTTACACAGTTCTTACAACTTATCAAAACTCAATTTAATGTTGTTGTTAAAGGGTTTTCGTCTGATAATGCTAACGAATATATCTCCAATGAGTTTATCTCTCATCTTAACAAACAAGGTATTCTTCAGCAACTCACTTACCCTTATACTTCCGAACAAAATGGGATTGCTGAATGAAAAAAAAGTCTCATGGGGGTGGTTCGTTGTCTATTACGGGGGATGAAGGTTCCTTAATCTTATTGGTACTTAAATATCTTAACGAGAGCTTATCTTTTAAATCGTACTCCATGCCAGGTCATCTCGAATAAAGCCCCATTATAGCTTATTTATCTTGATAAGACTCTTTTTTTTTGTAATTCCTCACATGTTTGGATGCACTTACTTTGTTCATAATAAATATCCTACTCGCATTAAGCTTGATGATAAAGTTATTCATTGCATTATTCTAGGATCCTATTGCACGTCGTATGCATCATACTTTAGATGTCACATTTCATGAAAATACTTCATTTTTTGGTGAATCTACTTCTGTGCATTCTTCTACTCCACCTCCTGCGGACTCACATATTGTTTACCATGTACTTGTGTTTGATTATACTAATAATGTCTCTCGAGTTAACCAATCTTTCCAAGTGTATTCCTATCGACCTCCCTCATATATCTCTCTTGTCATTATCCCCTCCTCGGCAAGTAATACTTCTCATTCAATCAAACGTCTTGTTGAGCCTGTTGTTTAGACTAATAATGAGATTGTAGATAATGACCTGTTTATCCAAACCCTAAGCCTCGGTACCCCCCCGGGAGCTTAGAAGGCCCATTCGATATGGTCAAGTTTGTTCTTCAAAACATTATATCTCAAAGTTTATTTCTTATGAGGCTTTTGAGGTCCTTATCGCGCTTTTGTTATGGATACTTCCTTAACTAGAATCTCGAGGATCGTTTCGAAAGATTTTCATGCTTCACCTTGGATTGAAGTTATGCAGTATGAGAAGGATGCCTTATAACGTAATCATACTTGGAACATAGTTCTTTTATCGAAGGGGCTAAGACACTTGGTTGTAGGTTTGTTTATAGCCTCAAGTTCTTTACTGATGGGGAAGTGAATAGGTAAAGGCCCGCCTTGTTGCGAAGGGCTTTACTCAGATTTTAGGAAAATATTTTGGTGCTACCTTTATTTCTGTTGCGAACCTCAACACTGTTCACTTAGAGATCTCATTGGCTTCTTCGTCTTCTTGGACGCTTCACCAACTTGATGTTACAAAAGCTTTTCTTCACGGTAACCTTTATGAGGTTATCCACATGGATCCTCCACCTGACTTTCGTGGTAAGGGGGAGTATGCTAGGAGAGTACGCCGTCTCTAAAAATCTCTATATGGGCTGAAGCAGTCAACACGAACCCGTTTCTCTAGATTCAGTATAAGGCAATCATTGGATTCAGATTTACTCGGTGCCATTCTGATTAAACTTTTTTCGTTAGACGAGATTCATATGCGAGGAATGTGTTTTTACTCGTATATGTTGTTGATATTATTATTATTGGAGATGACTTTGTTGGAATCACACAAGTTAAGGTTAATTTAGAAAAAAACATTTGATGTGAAAGACCTCGGTCAACTTCGATATTTTCTGGGCATTGAATTATCAAGGTCTCGTCATGGGATTTCTCTTTCATAGATAAAGTATGTTTGGATCTTCTAGAAGATAAAGGGATGATTGGGTGCAAATCGACTTCATCTCCTATAATTCCTAATTTAAAACTTGTGGCTGACAGTGGCGAACTTTTAAAAGATCCGTCTATGTATCAATGTTTGGCGGGTCGTTTAATTTATTTAGCTAATACCAGACCAAATATATCATTTGATGTTGGGAAAGTTAGTCAGTTTGTGCACAAACTCTATCAGACTCACTTGGATGCAGTATATCACCATTTGCGGTATCTTTAAGTTTTCTCATGGACTTGGATTATTTTATACAGTAGGTCCTCATCCTGGAGGATTGCAGAGCTACGCTGATTCAAATTATGGAAGAGCTTGTGATAGTTGATCTACTACTAGTTTTTGTTACTTTCATGGTAGTCATCTCATCTTCTAAAAAAGTAAAAAGCAAGTTGTCGTTTCACGTTCGTCTATAGAGGAAGAATATAGAGATATGGCCTCGGGCAGGTGTGAGATTATATGGCTTTGTTCTATTTTGGAGTTGGAATTTCTTGAGAAGTCTTCTTCTGTTCTACATTGTGATAATAAGTCGACTATCGAACTTGCTTCTGATTCAGTTCTTCATGAGAGGACAAATCACATTAAGACATGCGTTCATTTCCTCAGAGAGAAGGTTCGTCATGAGATCATCACTCCATTATTTGTTTCTTCAGGAGAATAGGTTGCAGATGCTCTTACCAAACCTGTCAGTCCTTCATTTTTTCGCACTTCAATTGGCAAGCTTGACTTGGTCGATATCTACTCGCTATCTTGAAGGAGAGTGTTGGAATGTGTATGTTATTTATGTAATTGACCATAAGGGTAATTTGATCCCCTGATGTATTTCCTCCTTGGTATAAATATAATTACCTAAACTTGTAGGGGCCATAATTGAATTCTAGCATTCTAGTCTGGGCACCCATCCCAAAAACACGACCTCAAAGGCACGTGGATCTCCTCCTTTTCTCCAACCGCATCTCTCCAATTACTCAACATTCCCTCCGACAAAACCGACTCCATCCTCACCCTCACTTTCAGCCATAAAACTCTTCTGAGTCCACAAAGCTTTCATAAAATATGCTAAAAGCTTTCATAATTAATATTTTTTTTTTCATTTATTGAGTTTAGGGTAAGCTCCAGACTTCAATGTTCGAGGTAACCAAATGTCACAACTTTAGGTTTTCTTATAAATTGATTTTTGATTTTCTTATTTTTGTTCGTATCATTTTTGTTTATGTGTTTCGATAGAATTGTCTACATAATAACATTACAGTTGCTTTTGATAATGTTTGATTTAGAAATATTGTGACCATGGCCTCTTTAGTGTCCTTGTTCTGGTTATGATTGTAAGATTTATTTCACGATTGTTTGCATTATTTAAGGCTCAATGAAGCATACGTACGTAGAGTGTGTACTTTTCGAATGCGAATTTTTACAAAGGCTTAGCTTGTGTTTTTTCTAATTTCATTCGGACTTTATCAGATGATTTTTTAGTTTATTATATTTTGATGATATTGTGATTGTTTATATGTTTCATTTTTCCACATAGCAACAACTTTTGATAATGTTAGATTTCGAATGATTGTATAAAACTCCCAGACTTGCTCTAGTGGTAGCGTACTAGTACCAAACCTCCAGGGCCGACTGAGTTTGCTCTCCAATTCGAGTTTCGACAGCTGCAAACAACCTGAAAGCCAACGGATGGTCACTGATCCACAAGTGGAGATGAGTCGAGGTGCGCGTAAAGCTGGTCGGGATAGCTCATACTACCTCAAATGGGGGAATAAACAAAAAAAAATGACCATATAATTCATTTCCTAATATGTTTGAATTTTTAATGCTCAATAAAGCATATGTACCTATATTGTCTACCTTTGGTCATGTTTTATACACTTATTATGTGTTTACTGTTGCTTTCTTGTATAGCTTGAATTGTACACAATGAAAATTGGAATTAGGTTATTAAAACGAAATTGTTCAACGAAGCCAGCAGATAAAAGGTGTTGACGCCTTTGTTCAAGAACTCTACACTTTTGAATTTACAAAACCACTAACTACGTTACCTCCCTTATATGTATCATTACCACTCAACAATAGAAACACGAAGAAACGTGTAAATAATGATTATAGACTAAGAAGACAATGTTACTTGAATATTAATGATATAGAAGAGATAAATGATTAAAATTGATGGAAAAATAGTAAATTTTAGCGTGCATTCATTGGAGAAAGGGAGACGGATTGGTCATAAAAAACGCTAATTGACAAAGAACTTAGCATATTATATATTATGTAAATATATATTCTATATATATGTATATATTCTGTAAATAATATATATTTAGCATATTATATTATTTACGAAATATATATATATATATATATTCCATAAACAAATTTTTCACATTTATATTTATTTTTCAGCTTTTGCGTTTGATAGAAAATGTGAAAAATTGATGATTTTCCAACTTGTATCAAACACAAATTGGAAAAAATTCATTTGTCTTAGAATCAAATGTCCTGAAATTATTTGTATTTTTTTAATTTTCTATCGAACGGACCCTTAAATGTCTAGATGCTAAAAGCACGACAACCAAAGTGAACAAAATCAAATTGTAGAACAACGTAAAACAAAATGTGGATGATTTAAACACTCGAGTGCCACAAATTGCAGAATGAAAAACAGAAAACAGAGTAACAGTGCCTTTTGGGTCAATGATGCCCAATGGTAAAGTTATAAGCATTCAAGTCAAGTACTGTTTTTGTTCTATTTTGTTCTATTTGCATGGGAAGTAATTATGTTTGGAACTACACTGCAGGAAAAACAATACATTTCAAAGCTGAAAGTAACCTGTCCTCAGGTATCATGTATTTCTGGATATGCGAGAGGAAGCAGACGTGGTTATTCGACCGTTGGTGCTGATACAATTGCATTCGCTATAACTAAAGGTAAACAGTCTATTTGTTTATTTAATAAATAATTATAAAAATTAATATATATATATATATATATATATATATATATATATCATAAATTCAACCTCTTATCGTAAAGCCATTATAAAAAGATCAATTTTTTATATATAAAATTCTTCTATTATTTTTAAATATTTTTATTATATAAAAATCTGAAAACTATTCTACGTATTTTATATAAAGAAATTATACATATTTTTATTTGTTTTTAGCTTAAAAAAATTTATGCCATTTATAGATAGAAACATAAATAAAATTCAAAAAAATAAAACGTTTAAAATGTTTTTATAACCAAAACATTTTTTTATTTATATTAAAAACACTTCTGAAATTTTGAAAACTTATTTTAACTTAAAAACTATTTTTTGGAACAAAAACTTCAAAAAAACTGTATGCATTTAATATAAAAAAAAATTATGCATATTTTATTTATTTTTTTAGTTTAAAAACTTTATGTCATTTATAGATAAAAACTAAAAGTGTTTTTTCTATAAATAGAATGTTAAAAATGTTTTTATAAGCAATTTTATTTATTTATATAAAAAAAAAAAAATTGAAACTTTCTTTGACTTTTTTCCTAGAAATAAAAACGCTATGTAGTTTTATTAGTAATATTGCGTAATGTGATTTGAGTGGAGAATACGGAAAATAGATTAATTGAATCTAGATCGTGTTAGATCGAGAGATCAATTAGTGCAGTCTAGAATAGATTATTTTTTTAGTTTTCAAGAAACTTTTGATTTATTCATTTTTTTTTTGCTTTCAGATAGATTTGATTTATCCATTTTTTTGGTTTCAAAGTACACAATATTCAAGATGAGAGAGAAAAAGATAGTAAATATTAAAACGTCATTAACTCCTCTAATAATATCATATTAGAGGTATAATAAAGATTTATGTTATTATTATTTTTAATGTATGTTGTCATTTTAACATTGGATGAGGTTTCTAATAATTTAGGCCATCTTTAATGATATTTTTTTGAGCTTTTAAGTCATCACCCTTTGGTGAGTTAAAGCTTAATGGTGTGTTAAACATGTAAAACAATGAGCTCAACTACAAAACATGTCTAGTGAGAAGCCTTCATCATCCTCAACTATATTTTTTAGACAAATTTTCCCTTCGTCTTTATGTTATCTTTTTCTGTTTAAACTTTAAAATTAAATATCTCACAAAATATAAGTCTGCTTGAGACAAAATAAATATAAGTCCGCTTGAGACAAAATTTATATATTTGGAAAGGCCTCAACGAGATCAATCAAAAGAGATCAATAAATGATATTTAATTTTGAAGTTTGAAAATTTTACCGGAGCACCGCCCGAGAATCGTTGGGGTCACCTATATGTCTTGAGATACTCGTCAGAATAGCCAAAGAATCAACAAAGTTCACCGAAGCGTCATTGGAGTTCGTCGAGTGTCACCGGAGACATGGAGTGAGTTACGGTAGAGATAACAATAATAGTGAGTTAGTTATGGTAAATGATATTTTGATCTACTCATAAAGATGAGGGTTGCTTGTGACACTCCTTAAAATTTAATATAAATTGATTAAGTGTATAATAAATAAAATAGGAGTCTAAGTATTTGGGTATCATTATAAGAATGACTGGAAATAAAACTAAATGCATAGCATAAATAACCGAATCCCAATAAATGTGAACCACATAAACTTCAATACCAAATTGACCAACAATAATTGAATCAGCGCTTAGCAATGTTGTTTCATGAATAAAATCCATGCCAACAGAGATAATAATCTCTCAGTAGTATTAACATAAATATGAACGACAAGTATATAACTAGGAATAAGAGATTGAGCAAGTAGGCTCGACACTTAAATCATATATAAGTTGCAAATGGAGAGGGTGTATAACAGGGTCAGGGATGAGGCCGCACCGACAACCCATGTCTTGAAAAGATAATTTAAAAAAAACATTAAGACCAAGTCTACTAAGTATTAAGAATATAATTGAGTCGGGGCAACACTATAACCACACATCCAGACGACGCCTGACAAAGACACGAGGACAAAAATTTGACCGGAACTAATTTGAGTTTTCAAATTAGGAATCATCTCCTGGTGGTTCAGAAATAACTGTAGTCAAAAGAAATTATTTAAAAACACCATATCGTATTTTAGCTGCTTTTAAGTTTTTTTGACCTAAACAACCCTAAATATCACATATGTCTACTCTCGAGCCGAATGAACCCCATAATTACATATTATTCATCTTGATTGAATATAAGTAAAGGTTTCATTACTAACTGTCATATGCATCTCAAGCATATACATCTATTAGGAAAGATAATCTCTAAGTTTATACCCACATATCGTACATACTGAATACATCATAAATGGGTTACTTGCAAGCCCTCACATAATGAAGGCATATACCTATTGCCTCAGGGGATCGTTCTTGCGTACTATGTGTAGTTATAGGCTATCCCACAATTATAACTTCAAGAGGATAATCACTACGTGTTCACACCTTTCATATAACCCCGTAGACAAAGCTATATGAAAGGATCACCCCACAAGCATCTCATCTACATATGAAGGGTACTTTTAGCATATAATGTTGAGGGCAATTGACTAGGGTAAAGGCTATATCCATCTACCGAGTATCGAAGTGGTCACCATCAGATGGTCTACAGTAAAGCTCATCTATCTATATCGGGGTAACTAAGTGGTTGTCATCGCACGTATCCCATAAGGATATCCCCTAGTATGTATCCCATTAGTACATACCACATATATGTTGTACATAATACAAAAGACAAGTAAACCTAATTATATAAAGGTACTAGGCTTAAATCCAGATTAAATAGCTTAATTAACCTTTTTTGATTCACAACTAAAATTCCAATATATTAAATGTCATTTGAACCATTCATTCAAAGTCTACATTGGTCATTCGAATGACTTCCAAGTGTCGTTCGAATGTGAAACCCCAACTCGTTCAAATGAAACTAAATCTCGTTCGAATGAGATCAGCCCATAATCATCTTCTTCTTAGAATAAAATTCCACCACTGATAACATTCAAACCCTATTTTGAAGCTTCTAACCATTCCCAAACCCCATCTCTTTTAGGTATAATTGGTTTGACATCAATACTAACAAATTTCCAATGCTAACCTAACAGGGTTTAAAGGATTAAATCCACAAATCATCTCAAGAACCATTGTTTATCATTTTACCTAATTCAATTTAGAATTATGTTAATTCATGAAATAATTTAGGGTCTTTTGATCAATTAAATTAGTAGATCATAGTCCTAACAATTAAACATCGATTTTACTTCAAATTCATAAGAGTTCAATACAATTTCATATTATATTAGGAACGTGAATAGTAACATAATTTAGTTAATTAAGTTAATTTCATAATTAGTAATATAGTTAGCAAAATCATATTTTCTTACAATTATCTTTAGATTCCAATATATAATTATATTCTAACATAAAGACAATGATATTCAAATACAAAGTAAACTTTTCTTAAATCAAGTGGTGAGTTCTAAGCACAATTGTCCCAATTCCTTCTTTTCCAAGTTAATTCCTATTTCTACAGCTGTAGGATTTTCTCTCTCAAAGTATTATGGTATATACAAGTGATGGGAGGTCATAGTGATGTTTAACCTAATGATCATATTAGTAGGATAAAAATTGGGTTTAGGTCCTATATGTACCTTAACCAAACAAGCCCAAAACTACATGCGAATAGTCCAAAACATTGCCCAAGTTATATACTAACCCATAGGACTTAATATCCCTTTTTTATATCCTAAGTAAATATTATACATGCCTCAAAATTCGGTCCAAAGTACCAAGTCTACATACTTTTATTACCACCCTTAAGAGTCTTAGATTGATAATTAAATTATTTATTAAATACATATGAATTCATTAGTGCGTATAAAGTCCAATTTAAATTTCGAATAAAACACACACATAACATATATGAAATATAATACGTGACCTAATAAGTCACTGCAGATAAATAAAATTTCACAATTTAATTAATATAAATAACTCATTGAAATTTTGTGGTATTACATTCTTCCCCCTAAAAGAAGGAATTTTTGTCCTCAAAATTCGAATTTTATACCTAACTAAAATAACTTTGGATATCTCGCCTGCATGTCGTCTTCTCTATACCATGTGTATTGTGCCTCGCTATAGTAGCCCCATTGGACTTTAACTAATGGTATGACCTTTGATCGTAGTGTTTGCTTTTTCCAATCAAGGATACGTTGTTATATCTTTTCATAGCTCACAACGGGCTATAACTCAATCTCACCGAGGTCAATATGCTAATGGGCGTCTTCGTTCCTTAGAGATTTGCTCAACATTGACATGTGAAAAATGGTTTTTGCACATTGAAGATGGTAAGGTAATGCTAAAAGATACACCACAGGGCCCACCCTATCGAGTATCATAAAGGGACATATGTAACAAAAAGCCAACTTCCCCTTGGATCCAAATCGAATTACTCCCTTCATCGAGGATACTCTCAATAGTATTACTCCCCACCTGAATTACTCCCTTCATCAACCAACAACTTGATGAATAGCACGGTTGTTGGTATAATGACTTGTAGGGTGACATTCAAATAGTTTGTTGATGACTACTGTTTTAAAAAAACTCCACTAACGGTAAGTGTTGATCTCGTCCCCCTTTGAGATCTAAAACACATGCTCGAAGCATATCCTCCAAAATCTGGTTCACTCGCTCAGTTTGTCCATACTCAAATTTAGTTGTACCCCTATGGCCTCCTAAAAATACCTCCAAAACTGAGATATAAATGTATTGTCCCGATCAAACACAAGGTCACGTGGTACTCCATATAGTCGTACAATATCTTACATGGATAATTTGGTGTATCCCTCGATAGTGTAATATGTCCACACAGGAAGGAAATGAGATAATTTTATCAATATATCGACGATGACCTAAATGGAATCATGACCATTTTGGGACCTCGGTAATCCTGTTATGAAGTCCCTAGAGATGCTTTCACATTTCTACTCGAGAATCTCCAAAGGTTATAATTCTTATGTTGGTCTGTGGTGCTCCATCTGAACTAACTGATAGGAGGCACACCTAAAAACAAACTCCACAACGTATTTCTTTAACCCGATCCACTAATACGATTTTCACATGTCATTATACATCTTGTCCCCTAGGGGATGCATCGTGAATCGTATGCCTTGGCCAAAAATGACTTCCTTAATTCAACACTCTCTGGCACAACCTATCGTCCCCGAAATCTCAACCCTCATCTAAACTGATCGAGAAAGAAAGAACCCATATTAATAAAGGCTCTTGTATCCTCTCCTGGAAGAAGGAGTCTGAACCATGTGCATGTATCGCCTCTATCACCATGGATGGTGTAACGGTCATAACTCCTCAAAAGTCTTCCGATAAATCCATATCACGGGTGACACTCCACTGTGCTCCCCAAATGTATGGTAAATCATCCTCATGCTCCACCCACAAAGTTACAAACATAACAATCAGTCTCCAACTCAATGCACCAGCTACCATATTCGCTTTTCACAGATGCTACTGAATCGAAAAGTGGTAGTCTTTCATAAAATTGAGCCATCTCATCTTTCTCATATTCATCTCCCTCTAAGTAAACAAAACTAGATACTTTTATGATAAGAATATAGTGTAAAACTCTTACCCAAGAGATAATGTCTCCAAATATGGAGGGAAAATATTACTGCTGCCAACTCGATCGTGAGTGGGGTAATTTCCCTCATGAGGCTTATAATTTTGAGAAACATAATTTATCGACATCTCCTCCTACCTTAACACACCTCATAACCCTTAGTTTGTTGTGTCCATAAATACTAAATACTCCTTACCTCCATGTGGTAATTCAAGGATAGACGCGATGGTGAGCTTCTCAAAAGCTTACTGATGCTCAGCACTCCAAAAATGGTATACCCATTCGGGTGAGGTGGGCCAATGGCCCGATAATATTCAAGAACCCCTGAATGAACCTTTCGTATTACCCCTCAAAACCTAAGAAATTCCTAACCTCAGTAGGCATCTTGTGTTGTCCCCAATCTACAACAGTAGATACCTTGCTAGGATCCACTGAAATCCATTGCGGATACAATATGGACCAAAAATTTTACCTCTCAAAGCAAAAACCCACACTTAGAAAACTTAACATTTAATTTATATTCCTGTAGTATCTTTAAAACCAACCATAAATGTTTTGCATGATCCTCCTTTGACCAAGAATATACTAAGATGTCATCAATAAACACAATGATGAACTGGTTCAAAAATGGACAAAATGCCCTATTCATCCTATCCATGGACACTAATGGCGGGTTGATCAGCTCGAATGGCATGACAAGGAACTCATATGATTCAAATCGCGTCAGAAAAGATGAATTCAGAATGTCCTCCCCCGAATACGTAACTGGTTATAACTTGAGCGCAGATCAATCTTGGAACAAAATTAGGCACTCCTCAACTATTCGAATAAATCATCGATAAACGAATAATTATTACATATTCGTGACTTTATTCATCTCCTGATAAGTTAGACATTATCAAAGAGAACCATTTTTTTCTTAACAAGTAAGGCTGGATCTCCCCACGGAGATGTACTCCTTTGTATGAACCCCTGGCTCAATAACGTCTGGATATGCTTGCACAACTCCTTCAACTCTAATGGCTCCAATCGGTATAGTGCTCTTATAATGGGTCTAGTGGACGGTGCTAAATCTATATAAAAATCTACCTCTCTACCTGGTGGTAACCCCGGTACCTCATAAATTTTTTTTGTAAATTCTTGGACAATCAATATCGAGTCTAATGATACTGTGACTTCCTTAGAAAAAGTCACATCTGCACTAGACCCTCCCTCGAGCATAGGCATGACATCGAAGACGATATCCTCCCCAAGAATAGTGAGTGTGCCTGCCTTCTAGCTGTAATCAATATGTGCATGATATTGAACCAACCAATCCATGCCCAATATAAGGTTATATGTCGACATATTCAAAAGAAGTAAATTGGCAAAAAAACACAGTCGGTCAATCTCAACCTCCACGCCTGTACAATTATGATGTAAGGCAACACTACTAACTATTAGGGTATCAACATGTAAAGACACATCTATAGCTATATCTACCAATCTCGACGTATATGAAAATGTAGAACTTTAGAACGAGTGTGACGTAATGAAGTTTTGGACATCCCTACGCCCGAGGCAAAGTCGGATACATTGGAGTTGATGGCAAGGGCTGGTACTGTGGTGGGGTTAGAAGATCCTCTCATTGTCCCTACTGCTGGTGCCCCTGATCAGCTCGATTTCTCGGGGTGTTCGCGGTCCGATCCAATCAATTTTTTAGTAAATTTAACGACCGGACCGATTAAACCGGTCCTAAAAAAAGGACCAAGACCGGACCGATTAAATCGGTTTTCCGAGCTTAGTCGATCTGATTTTTTGCATGGTCGGTCCGGTCTAACTTGTCGGTCCTAATTGTATTGAAATAATTTTTCTAAAAATGAAAACTACCCAAAACAAAGAAAAACCACCCTGTTTTTTAATATGTCTGAGATAAAAAAAATTAATATGTCTGAGATAGTCTTTTTAATCTTATTGAAATAAATTAATGTCTAAGATAAAAAAAACATTGATTCACAGACTTAGATTAATACGTCTGAGATAAAAAAAAAGTTTTGTTTTTTATTTTTGAAATGAATACAATAGCAGCAGCCCCACCAGAGAAGAGAATAGCAGTCATTAACAAAAAATAACTTGAGAAGATAATAGCAGTAGTCATTAACAAAAATAACTTGAGAAGAGAAGCAACACAACTTAGACGAGATGAATAGCAGTGGCGCAACAAAAAATAACAAAAAAAACTTGATTTTGAATATGAAATGAATACCTGAGTGTAGAGACAGAACTTGATAAGAGAACTTGAGAAAAATAACTTGATTTTGCATATCAAATGGTGTGAGAGAGAGAGAACTTGAGAAAGAACAGAGCAGCAGAAGGCACAACTTTCTTTATGAGAGAGAGAGAACAAATGTGTGCGTGTTGTGTTGTTAATCATCTAGGGTTCTTTTTTTTTTAAAGACGAGCATACCCCCTAACCCCAAGTTGTGTGTGCATGCGTTATTAATATATAGTAACCGATCCGGGTAGGTCCAGACCAGGTATTTAATAAGGGAGACCAAGGACCGGACCGGTCAGACCGGTCTGTAAAAAAAAAAAACCTGGACCAGATCGATTAAAAAACAAAATCGAAAAAAATAGAGCAGTCCGGTTCGGTCCACCGGTCCAATCGATTTTCTGAACACCCCTACCGGTTTCCCTTGGGGAAACAACAAAAAGAATGGCCCACCTCGCCAAAGTAAAACATTGTCCCCTGATGGAACAGTCCAAGCGATGGCCCTGTTATCCCTGCTCCGAGAACCTCTCCCGATGCCTCTGATCTGGGCACTGTCCCTATGGCCTTGTTGGTCGTACTGTTCCTTGATGTCCTGATAACGACGGTCATCTCCTCCTCTAAATTGCTTCGGGGGCTACTCCCCCTGAGTTTTTCCTTTCTCAAATTATGAGCCTTTGTGACCTCGAGATGATTCACCAGTCTCGATTATCTTTGACCCATGTCCATTCCCATCCTTATTTTTTTTGGTTATATCTCTCTCTAAAACTTGTAGTCATCACAATGTAGTAGTGAGACGTCCACTATCTGAGTGTACATAGTGAATGTCAATTTCTAATTAATATTTAACGAATCCCCCATGAAATGACTTTAACAAACATTTCCATCTTCCTCACCTCTGAAATCTTGATGTTCGAGGCAAAGTTTACCAGTCGAGTAAAATCCTTTCGTACTCTATAAAAGTGCAATTCTCATGTTTCAGTCGATCAAACTTCACTTTCATAGTTGTCTGGTGTGATGATGGTACCCTAAAACTTTATCCAAAACTGTAAAATTATCAGCTATGATCGATCCTCCTCCGTGGTAATAGACTCCCACCACTGTGGGGCATCTCCTACAAGTTTCGAATTGGATAACATCTGAATCTAGACGTCATTGCACTATAAAAGGAGTAAATGTCGCTCGATGTCATGCCTCCATTATAGAGCAACACTAGGGTTATAGATCCCGAGAACTTTAATGGGTACCTCTTCTCAAAGGCATTACTAACTCTCTCTTAAGCGAATACGGTTGGCTGGACATGCAAAAATGCTTCCAGGGGTAGTTTCGGTGGTATATGTTGTTACATGGCTGTCATAGTCACATCTATTGTATGCGCGATAATGGGTGCTTGTCACATCTACTGAAAGTTATTGTAGCTGTTGTTAGGGTACCGTTTCCTCTGACTTAATGCTAGCAGTTGGCCACTATCGAACTACTCGTCGTCGTCGGTTGTTCTCCATTAGAAAGATAGTAACTAAAGGCTTTTAATTACACATGAAAATAGTTTACAAAATCTAACTGACAAGCTCTATTTTATTAAAGAAACCTACGCGAAAAGTGATGAGCGCACTCAATATCCCTTGTACAGTAGGACCTAGAATGCTCTGATACTAACTGTGACACTCCTTAAAATTAAAACTAGAATGATTGAGTCTAAAATAAATAAAATATGAGTCTAAAAATTTGGGTATCTTTCTAAACATGGCTAGTAATAAAAATAGATGTATAACATAAATAACTAAATACCAATAACGATGAACCACATAAACTTTGATTCCAAGCCAAACAATAGTAATAGAATCACCGCATAATTACATTGTCTCAAAACTGACATCCATGACAAGATAAATAATAATTTGATTCAATACTACTAATATATAAGCAAACGGCTGGTAAATAAATGGGAATAAGAGATTGAGGACTCAAGCTCAATAACTAGATCCTATATGAGCTGCAAATGAAGAAGGTGTATAACAAGGTCAGGGGTGAGGCTGCACCGACGACCTATGTCCTGAAAAGAGAATTCATAAATAACGCTAACGACAAGCCTATGAAGTATAAGAATATAACTAAGTTTGGGCAACAATATAACTATGCACCTCCATCTCATATTTTAGTTTCTTTTAAGTTTTTCCAACCCAAATAACCCTAATTATCACATGCATCTTCTTTTGAGCTTAAGTGAACATATTGATTATGTATTATTGATTTTAGTTGAATATAAGTAAAGGTTCCATTTCTAACTATCTTATACATATCAGGTATATACCTCTTTCTACAAAGACAATCTCTAAGTCTATATCCACATAAGTATAGTCCATACAGTGTGCATCATAAGTGGGTACTCACAAATCCTAACATAACGAAGTCAAATTCTCATGCGTAGTAAGTATAGGTATAGGCTATCGCGAACCTATAAATTCAAAGCATCAACAAGGGATATCACTATGCCTTCACACCAATCATATAGCACCACAACCAAAGCTATCAAAGGATCGCCCCATATGCATATCATATAGATGAAAAGGTATTTTCAGCACGTAGTGTCCGGGGTAATCATGATAAGGGTAAAGCCCATCTTTATATACTAGGTACCGACATGATAGTCGTCGTACGGTTTAGGGAAATCCCATCTCTATCAATCAGAGTACCTAAGTGGTCATCGTCGCACACACCCCATAAGGTTATCCCCCTATTATGTATACCACTAGTATGTTGCACATAATACACAAGGAAAGTAAACCTAATAACAAAAAGGTTACTAGGATTAAATCCAAATTAAATGTCTCAATTAACCTTTTTTTTATTAAGAACTAAAATTCCAACATATTAAATGTCGTTCAAACGAGACTACATTGGGCATTCGAACGATACATATATATCGTTCGAACGAGAAATTCCAACTCGTTCAAATGAGACTAAAGCTCGTTCGAACGAGATCAACCCAGAATCATCTTCTTCCCAGAATAAAGGTACGCCATTGATAACCTTCAAACCCTATTTTGAAGCTTTTAACCATTCTCAAACCCCATCTCTGATAGGTATAATTGGTCTAACATCAATACTAATAAATCTCCAATAATTATAGGCAATCCTAACATGGTTTAAAGGCTTAAACCCACAAATCATCCTTAGAACCATAGTTTATCATTTTTCCCTAATTCAACTCCGAATTAGATTAATCCATGAAATACTTAAGGGGCTATTGCTAAATTAAATTAGTAGATCATAATCGTAACCACTAAGAATCAATTATACTTCAAATTCACCTTGGTTCAAATCAATTTCATATTATACTAGGAACATTAATAGTAATATAATTTTGTTTATTAAATTAATTTTTAAATTACTAATCGTATTAGCTAAATAAGATTTTCTTACAATTATCATTGGATTCCATTACATGATTATATTTTAACACAAACAAAATAATATACATATACAAAATAAACTTTCCTCAAATCAAATGTCGAGTTCTAAGCGCAATTGTCCTAATCCTTCATCCCCAAATTACTTCATTTCTCTAACTCTAGGGATTTCTCTCTAAAAGTACTATATCCAGATAGTCAAAAACATAACCCAAGTCATAGACAAGCACATAGGCCTTAACATCCATCATTTTAAGTTCTAAATAAAAATTCTACATGCCTCAAACGTCGACCCAAAGTACCAAGTTAACATCCTAATATTCTAATCATTACGAGTTTAAGATTAATAATTAAATTATTTATTAAATACTTATTAATTTATTACTGCGTATTAAGTCCTATACAAATTTTGAAAAATACACACACATAACATATATGAAATACGACTAGTGACGTCACATCAATCTGCCCAAAAATGACACTAATGCCCTCGACTCACATCAAACTCCCCTCCTTGAAAAGAGTTCGTCCTTAAACTGAAAGGGGAAGACCAACTGAATCACCCTCCAAAACAGTGATCAATGCATCATGGAGGAGCTCCTCGTACGCGTACAAATAGTCTGGTGGATGATCCATCACCAATAATCCGCGACATTACGGGAGAGAGCAATCGGAAGCTCGGTGCCCAACATTGCTACAGTTGTAGCACTCGAAGGTAGTAGGTCCCTGGATGTGTAGCAACGGGAGTAGCGAAAGTAGGAACTAAAGCTGCCACTGGAGGAGGAACTGAGGCAAAAATTGGAGTAGATGGAGTCCGTGAGGCCTAAAGAGCTGCGGGTGCTGTGTGGTAAGCCTCAACCTTGGCAGCGTACTCGACCGCCTTTAGAAAGGTCGATATCTCCCTTAGACCGAGATTGTGTTGAATGTACGATTGCAATCCCAATATATAGTAGCTGATTAGTTGATCCTTCATCTCAGGGAGGTGGGCTCTGGTGCACTGAAGCTGAAACTAATCCATGTACTCCACTATCGATAAGGTGTCCTCTCTGAGATATTGAACGCAAGAAAAGAGGCCGAGCTTGTAGGTAGGTCGGATGAAGCATGTTTGGAGAGCGGACAGGGGGCAATCTGGTTGCCATTCGACGAGAGTAGAGGTTGTTCCACCAAACTCGAGAAAATTCCTGAAATTTGGTGGTTGCGAGGAGATCACATGAGCGATCATGAACCCGCTTGTACTCAAAACCTTTTTCCATCGAAGCTAACCAATCGACCATGGCCTCTGGAGAGAATCTATCGTTAAACATGGACACGTATATGCGGATATCCCCATGGAGGTTTTGAGAAAGTCGCTGAAGAGCCATAGATAGTGGGCCCTCGTCTTGATGAGCATCTAAGCCTATCACATCACTCGACACAGGCGGAACAACATAAATGGGGTGGGGTGGCAGTTGTGTAGGTAGTGGATGAAGAGGGTGGATATGATAGGGCATAGGAGGAGAGAGAGGGACGCGGGGATAGTGCGAACACGTGCCAATCAAGTGGTCATGCTTACTGCAGTAGAAACAATGTCGGTCCCATAGAGGTGCTAAACGATGGGCATTCGGTGGGGGTGGGGAGGGGGTGGATAGGGAGGTATCCATTCCAAAATACCGGGGTGGCAATTTTTGGTCAGTTGGGTGTTAGTAGGGTAAGAATAGGGGTCAGATAGGGTTAAAAGTGGGTTGGGGGTAGATATGAAGTGGAGGGTCAAAAATTTGGGAGTGGATTTTGTACGGTGTAGTGGGGCTAGATTTCTGAGTGTCGTGGGTCGAGTTGGGGATATTTTTAGGGGATATTTAAGGGCAGACTAGGGTTTCAGCATATTAGGAGTGAGACAAAGGGATGGTGAGGTCCGATAAGAAGGGACAGGGTTCTGAAGGGTTACAACGGGTCGGGTGGTGGGCTGGGGAAGCCTGGGCAACAAGGGGATGAACCGAGGTGATTGGTGGGCATTTGGATGTTGGGCAGTGGTGTGGTTGCCGAAAGTGGGTAGGGGTGGGTCTCAGCGGCGAAAAGGGGGTTGACAAGGGTGGATGGTGGTTGAGTGGGGTCGACTGGGTCAAGAGGTATGTAGCAGTACCTATCGGCACTAATTGGGCCTGGGGTAAGGGCGAAACTACGTTTTGGAAGGGTTGTTAGTAGTGTTTGGGTCTCCTCTTGAGTTGGGCCAACAGGAATATGGGGCTAGGGTTTAGGCCAATGGAGGTGGAGGTGGATGGAGGGAAGGGCTACCTGGGATGCCAGGAGTTTAGCCATTTATTGCCTCAACTCCGCCACTTGTCGCTTAAACTCGAGGTTCTCATCTTGTGGTTGTTTCGATTTCTGGGGAGCCATTGAAGAGTAGCGTACGATTTGAAGAAATAAGCATCGATACACAAAACACCAATGTTGAAGCGACACCCGCTCTGACACCAATTTAACATAAACTACACGTTAAAAGGCTCCTACAAAAATCTAACACACTTTAGAGAGATAAATACTCTTTTTATTTCAAAATTCAAGTCTGCCTCAAATGAGGCTTACAAGTGGGTATTTAAAGGGGAGGAGCAACTTAAGCTTCAAGCTAAGTCCCTAATTTCAAAAATGTCATTACTACTCATTACCTTTAAATGCTAAGACAAAATAAAAGAAAATATATATCAAAAATAAAGAAAAATAATAAAAAGAAAATAAAACTACTAATATGGCCAAAAATGACACTAATGCCCTCGATTCACATCATTATCATTTTCAAATCTAACTAGGTGTAAACCCGCGCAATGCGCGGGATAGGCTATCGCGATAGTCATTTCAAATGTTAAATTATTAATTTGTGTCATGGTAAATTGTTCATTTTCAATATATCTTAAATTTATTTATGCTTCTACAATAATTAAGATTATAACATGATTAGTATCGTTGCAATCATATAAAAAACACGAGAAATTTTTAAGTAATTTAGTTAGCTTATGTGAACTGTAATATAAATTGAGAGCTTTAACCCATCTCAAGATGTTGGCCAAAGCTAAAAATCATAGAATTTCTTATTCATTTTTTAACACATACAATGAAGTAAATTTTAAATTTACTACTAATGGACCTCTGTTAAGCATTTTATAGTATATAATAGATTTCTATATGAGTTGTTGAAGTGCTTATAATGAATTAAATTTTAATAATCTTAAACATATTTTATTTATGTCAGGCATCGTGGTTAGGCGTTTTCTATATAGGCGTTGGCAGAAGTGTGATTTAAGAATCACGAGCTCCCTACTGATCAGATATGCAAGACGAGAGAAGCTATCGAAAAGGGAGATTCTTCAGTTGGAGATGAGCGCTTCCCAAATATTTGGTTCCTCATTTGGGTCCTATGTTTTCCCCGGAGTCCGATGGTCGATATTCTGGGTTGATTACATGAGGACACAACTTGAAACCAAATATTTGTGTAATACTCACTACTCAAGGAACTATATTTTTGCCCAATTTGTAAGACCCCCTATCCATTTAATTAAATTTCAAATTAGTATTGTATTTCATTTCTTAATTTTTTGTGGTTTATTCAGTGGGATCCAAAGTTGCGTCGATTCACCACCCATGGCTTGTGGGAGCCATGCTCGGTTAGACACAGTCTAATCAAGGCGGTAAGAACTTCTATTTTTATCAAAACTTTCAATATATATAGGGAGAGAGAGCGGATCTCATTATGTCCCTCAGTTTGAGGTCCTTGAATAAGTTCTATTTTTTAAAATAGTAAAAAAATATTTTTTGGCTGATTTTCTTATGATTTTTAAACCTTTCAGTAGGGTCATAAAAAACAAATCAGCCTAAAATGAATTTTTTTACTATTTAAAAAAATATCGGTCAAACTTTGTCAGTTTTAACACCTTAAAAACTCACACAGTTTAACCGGTTTTTTTTAAATAGCGAAGAAAATCATTTTGAGCTGAATATTTTTTTATGATCCTACTGAAATGTTTAAAAACTATAACAAAAAATCAGGCCAAAAATATTTTTTTTACTATTTTAAAAAAATGGACCTCGTTCAGGTACCTCAAATTGGGACCACACTTGATCAATACTCTCTCTCTTTCTCTCTCTCTCTCTCTCTCTCTCTCTCTATATATATATATATATATATAGTACAAGTAGACAATGCATATTAAAAAAGGCAACTAAGGGGGTGTAAACCCGTATACAAGATATGTACAAAGGTCTAACATGAGATCGAAGATAAAAAATGAGGGTGGGGAGATAAAAAATCTCAAAACCTCCCCTTAACCAAAAAAAAGCTATTGAACCACTAATCTGTTGCCCATCACAACTCACCCGAAAAATCTAACAAGCACGGGGAGCATATATTGTGACTCTATCTTGATCCATGAATGCAAATCTCTCAAAATATTGTATCAAGTCTAGCTGGCACAAACTCTTATCTCTCAGAGTACCTCGTATTCCTCTCAATTCAAATCGTCCACAAAATGCATAAGGGAGCCATTTTCACACATACGATACCTCCTTTTCCCCCACCCTATAACCCCAAGATACCATCTGCTCTCTCTTTGACATGGCACATGCCCACTTCACCTTGAAGAGGAATTAAATGATCTCCCATAATATCCTAAAGACCCAATAATACAATAACAAAGATTAGAAGTTTCCTCTTCTTGACTTTTACTTTAATAAATTGATTTATTTTATCTTTTCTTTCAGTACTATATCTGTCGGGAGGCAATTGCTAAGGACCCTAGGATGCCAAAGTGGATCAAGGATATTTTTCAATATACTGTCGATTTATCAGAGGTATAACTATTTCTTTGCATTAAAAAGAAGGGTTATCCTATTCACGCTCACATGTTATTCTCTATCACTCCATACGTAGATTAAAATATTTAACTAGCATATAAAAGATCACATTATATATATATATATATATATATATATATATATATATATATATATATATATAGAGAGAGAGAGAGAGAGAGAGGCTCGCCTACATCATGATGTATACATCACACCTATTTCTAGGGCTTAAGAATTTTTTTTTAAATTTTTCTCTTGAAATTAATCTTCTAATCAACCCATATTTAAAAAACTAGTTCAAAATACATTTTGTAGCTATTTTTAAAAAATTATAAAAAAAATGCTGGCGCAAACCCTTATAAATAATGTTTTGAGCAGTTTTTTGTGGATTTTTTAAAAATACCTACAAAATGTATTTTGACCTAATTTTTGAACATGGGTTAAGGTTAATTTTAAGAGAAAAATAAAAAAATTGGAAAAAATGGTTTTTTAGGGCCTACAAATAGGTGTGATGTATGGATGATGTATAAAACATGATGTAGGTGAGCGTTCTCCTATATACATATATATATATATATACATATATATATATATATATAGTCATGATGAAAATATTCCCATTCAACTATGTAATTTCCATATCGAATTTATTGATTTATTCTAATGAGCATATATAAAAAAAGGCAAAAAATGGCTTTACAATCTTTATTGTCACTAATTTCCTGAAAAATGTCTTAGGCTTTATAGATTTTTTATTTCGAAGTTAGAAAATGTATTGGTTATAATGCACAAAACTATCGTCCACCCCCCCCACCCCGGTCATAAAAGATGTAACCTAGTGGCTAATTTAATCTAATATAATCAAATTAAAATTTGTCAAGCATAATTAGTTATGACACTTAAATTCAAGGTACAACAAATAACCAAAAATAATAACATATTTCTCTGAGAATTTATTCTTTCTTAAATGTATATATTCTTTTTTTTTTTTTTTTAATATTTTTTTTGTTTATTTTTTTCTTATTTTTCCTTTTTAGAGTCCCAAATGTACATCTAGGATTATTTTATTGTTCATATATTGTAACAACTCCTAATTTCCATATAAGAGTCGACCATTCTAATATGATGAAGATAGATCTTGTCAAACAATTTACATCATTCTCAACATCAAAATACTAAATAAATAGTAGGAATGAATTTAAAACCATTAACAACACGTGGTAACTAAATAAATAAATAATCTCTTGCTAATACACCAATAATACATAGTCTCAATAATTCAACTCTCCAACTACTAATAAAAACAGTGGGACTCAAGGTAAATAAAATATCTAAAATAAAACTAGACTCTATCGAAACAAAGTAGCAACATATTCTAGAATCAAATTAACTAAAAGATGTAAACGAGTGGAGCCGGGAGTCTAAATCTCCCCTGCCCTGTTGATATTGTCTAAGAATGCTTGAGAAATAGTTTTATATTATCGGGTATAGACCAAACAATCCAAATAGTACGAATCCAGATGAAGACCAATCCAATAATTAACGGGTAAAGATCATTACAAGAGATTACCTCTAAAGATAAACTCCAGATGCATAGATCTCGAAAGAGAAAGGCACAAAGCAAGAAATGACTTAATCAACAGAATGAATGAGTCCAGTACGACTCCTTCTCCTCCATCTCTATAAATGTAAACCTCACCCCAAGGAAAAGGGAACACGTAAATCCTTGTTATTAAAACAGAGAAGAGCAATAAGAAAGAGAGAAATACCTCGTGGACGTAGGCCATTCTCTAATCACGTAAATCGGTATCTCGTGATATTGTTTATTTTATGTTCGGCATTAAGTTCTTAGGTTTATTATTTGTTAATTAATTGCATTCATAATTGGTCTCGCTATAGGAAATGACTTTTTCCCTAAATCAGTTAAAGCCAACAAACTATCAACGTCTCACTCTCATAATGCACCTCTTTTGGGAAATCAACAGGGTGGCATGTCGCCACACAAAGTTAGGTTTGAGACCCACCTAAATAGGATCCAGGTTCCTCTCACACACATTACCATCAATTTGAGAAGCATTCTAAGCAGAGTAATGAGTATCCCGGATCCACTAAGATCTTGCGACTCGTCAATGCGTAAGAACAACGACTCCAACAGCAAGAGGAGGAAACACTCCTTCAAATAGAGGAAAACACGTGTCTCTAACGATGCCTAGAAAGAATGGTGCGAGAGATTTGGGGAGATAAACACAATCTTCATGGTCGGAGACCTAGCCTTCAAGCGAGAAAAACTCGTATCCTAGGAAGGAGTTCACATCGCGACCAAGAGTACTCTGAGCATGAAAGTGATCTGATAAGGAGGAATGAAGAAGAAGGACATCATAGACACGATGTTTGATGTTTGGCTCGAAAGGAGATGGATCAACACCCTATAAATATCGGGGCTAGATTCAATAAAGAACTAGTAAGGAGCGCCCTCATCAATTAGATGCAATCCCCTTTCTCAAAGGAAATCAAGGAGAAAGATCACCAAAGAACTTTGTAACCCTAAGGTTCAAAGTGTAGGATTGAAAGACTGACCCCATTGATCACATGCACCAGTACAAGCAGGCCATGAGCCTGTGGAACCACACCAATGCCCTTATGTGCCGCATATTCCCCTGAAACTTGGGGGATGTCATACAAAAGTAGTTTGAGAGTTTTCCACACATTTCGGTCAAAAAATTCAAGTCAGTCGCTGAAGCCTTCACAACTCGCTTCATTACGAGCATTTATCATCCAAAGAAGGATTCTCTTCTTATAATGAGGAAGAACCCCCAGGAGACTTTGTGAAATTATGTCGGATAGTAATGGGAAGCCTATAATGAAGTTGAAAATTGCTCAAAGCAGGTCACCATGGCATCATTCAAGATAAAATTTCCACACAACTCCGTATTGGACTAGTCCCTAATCAAGAAGGAGGCAAATACCATCGATGACCTTATGCTGCACATAGAGATGTATGCTAAGGTGGAAAATGTGGTCGCCCTCAACAAGGTGACATTGGTCGCATGAAGGCGTCTAAATGGAATGGCAAAGAATGTGCCCCCAATAAGGGGGCAAGAATAAGAACAAATATCCTAAGAATGGGGACAATGCAAACCTATCCAAATATTTTTAAGCAATCAATATTGTGTTCAAGGAATCGAACTAGAAGATCTTGAGTAAGATCAAGGGCTGACAATTTCTCAAATGGACGAAGAAGATGGGAGGTGGTCCGAGCAAAAGGACCAATGTGCTCAGGCGTGCCTATCACAAAGAGAACGATTAAAAGGTGGTAAGGCCGCCTCCAACACCTAACAAAAACTCGAAAATGACTTGAAAGATGGGTTGGGGAATGAGTTCACTATCATCCACGGTGCCTCATGTTCCAATCATATCCAAGGCAACTCCGTTTGAATGGAGATCAAGAAGGTCATTACAGTAATAGAGGCCTTCCATATTAACCCCGCCATATAGACTACCACAAATACATAATTATCACGAAAGATGATTTGATCGTGGTTAGGACCCCACACCATGATGCACTCGTAATCACCCTCTGGAGTGCAAACTTGGATGTGAATAAGCTACTAGTTGATCAAGAAATCTCCTCTGAAGTTATGTACTTGTAGATGTTTTATAAGCTCAACCTCAAGATGGAAGACTTAAAGGAAATGATAATCTCTCGGCTCGGCTTCGCAGGAAAAATGACTATACCATTAGGGAAGGTGGTCCTATCAGCTAGGGCTAGGAACATCTCGAAGCTGATTGAGATATTAGTGGTAGAGATAAATTCTACATATCATGTTATTTTGGGTAGAGGATGTATGCACACCATGAAGGTCACCCCTCCACTTACCACTGGAAACTCAAGTGCATCACTAATCGCGGAATAATGAAGATTTTGTGCAATTGGATCATTTCTTGGCAATACTTCATCGCTACCATCAGGCTTAAGTAAAAGAAGAAAAAAGAAAAAGACATTGTTCTCGAAGTGTCCAAAGATGGATCCACGACATCTAAATAACAACTAAAGTATGGAAGAAACAAGGGTGGAACCCGCAGATAGGGTCATGGAGCAATTAAAAGTGATAACCTTTGATAATTATCAATCGAGAAAGAAATTCTTGATCGGAACCACACAATCCAAATAAGAAAGGGGGAGTTGATTTATCTATTAAAAGATAATTAAAAGATAATTAAGAAGTATTTTCATGGTAGCCATACAATATGCCTAGGATTAACCCTGAAGTCATGTGCCATAAACTTCATGTGGACCCAGCCTATCCGTCGATCATGCAAAAGGCTCATTGAATTTCCACGAAAAAAGAAAAAAGTGGAAACAGAGGTAGGGAAACTTCCATAGGCACGGTCCATCAGTGAAGTTTAATTCCCAAAATGGTTCTCAAACCCGATGGTGGTAAAAAAGAGTGATGAGAGCTGGAAAGTGTGCATATATTTTATAAACCTCAACAAAACCTATCCTAAATACACCATCCCTCTGCCAAAGATCAATCAGTTGGTTTATGACACCCCGCCTAATTAAATATCGGGTGATCATTCCTTTAATAAATCAAAATGGGATTTCCAAATTGGTTCATTCTTAGCATCATTGTCGATAACCAAAATAATTACCAATCACATATTATTTAATAAAATCCGTGCCAAATTTTATCTTGCATTACACAGATAAAATATAATATGCGAAAATCTTAATTACAACATTCACAGAATACTAGAGTCCAAAACACTTCAAGTAAATAAATAAATAAAGTCTTACCGAATAAACCATCGGCTGAATCCAAAACCAAATGATAATCCCACAGTAATAAGTAAAGCCAAAATAAAGTCTGAACTAAAATAAATAAATCTAAATGGGGCAACATACCCAGCTGAAAATAACTGTATCTGGGAATAGATTCCTACACTAGGAATGAATAATAGATTCATTTAATCAAAACTCTGGAAGCATCCACCCGTGCTACAGTTGCATATCCTTGAAGTAGAATAACAAGTATGGCGTCCCTGTGGCTAAACGCCTAAAAGGTTTTGAAAATATTTATAGAAAGAGTTAGTACTCAAAAAATTTTGAAAATCTTTAGCAAGAGTCTATCACAGTTCAAAATCAGTTATTGATTACACATGTTAGGTTCACGTACATTCTCTATAGTTTCCTCACCTCTCAACTATTGTGCACGCCTAACGTTCCTCTACTTAGCCCTCCTTGTTGTACAACCTAAGCTAACTAAACATAAGTATCTATCTGGACTATCGATATCTATAAGTCCCTGTACTGCCTATACAGTACGCTAATCGAATTAAAATTTCTCGTATGTTAAGAGTTAAAATTAACATTTTACTTATTTACTCATTGATTCAGTTAATTAAGTCTCACTATTTAATTCATTCTTTAGATAGACACTGTCTAACTGTCTACTGTCACACGTAAGTATGATATTCAAACAAGTATATATATATATATATATATATATATATATATATATATATATATATATAAGCACGATGTCTCACAAAAGGACTATCGTGAAATAGGCATACTCTGCTATCAGTCCAAGTACCTCTCGTAGTAACTATGGACTATTGGTTCGGTACATCTCCTTGAACCCAAAAATCAAATCCCAAGCATTGGAAGAGAACATAGTTCTAAGCCTTTGGGCTACTCATATAACTAACGTACCCAAATGACATGTCGGTCCCACTAATACACGTCACATAGTGAGCCGCCCTAAGTTCTATGTTCTGGAGCACAAATTCAGACCTCCCTGGAATCGATAAGGTGGGATCACCCACTACATGAGAACCTCCATTATAGCAAGAAGCGTAGGTATGTTAACATATAATCATCAGTCATATAATAGGTACACTCATAACCTATATATATACATTGTATATATCACTCGAATACTCACCGTACTTTCAATTTACGATTATTCTCACTATCGCATTTAATGAGTATTATTCTCTACTCTAAGGGCCCTAGTCAGCCCTTACTTTATTTCACTATCCGAGTCTTCCTTACCCTACTAGTCTATATAATAAGCTCACTCACGCTTTCTCGTAACTTTATTCCCATTCTCTCAAATTAAATTACGTTACACTTAAGCCCGTTTAAATGTCACGTTAATCTTCTCGATAAGTCCAAGCCCATAACCCTATCATAGGCCTACTATAATATAATAAGTCCCTCATTATATTTTAACAAAGTCCCAAAAGTTTCCCCAATAAAAATTTAGGAATTCTAGGCTTAAAAAGGGAAATTTCATATTTTCTGGGAAATCAAATCGGTTCACCAGGAGGCCGAGTCGATTCTCCCCCGAGCCGAATCGATTCAAAAATCTGCAGAATCGTCTTTTTCCTTACGGGATTGCGTTTTCACCATTTTTATCCTCATAACTTACATGTTTCTTCACCAAACTTAAAACCATTTGTCCCTAACCTTTTCTACATATGTTAGGATATATTCTAACTTATTTTTATCATCAAAACATTATGATCATCAATCAAAAATGGATTTAATCATCTAATCCTCAAAAACCCTAGGTTTTAATATTGCCCATTAATATTTAACATAAACCCAGATTCAATTCATGATTATTAACACATAGTCAATTATTACTAATCCTCTATAGATATTGAATCATACTACCTGCAATTCCTACCCATAACATGCATAAAAATCATTATTTTCTTCCAAGAACATCAAATTAATCAATATAATTGAAACCCAAGTCACGCGGGTATTATAACTTCATATTGATTTGCAATAAACACATGCCTTAGATCAGTAGGGTCTGAGTTCATGGTTGGGATGATGGATTGATGATCTTCTCTTCCAATCCTCACTCCAAACTTGGTTGTGGTGCAAGAACACACTTGAATCTCTCAAGAATCCTTCCTTAAGCTCCAGTAATGGTCCCTCCTTCTTCTCTAATGACCTATATTTGTTCTTTGAGTTTCTAAACTTAGTCTCACCCTCCTATTAGATGATATAAGACTATAAATTTCGTATCTCTATCTACCCTAGACTACCAAAAGACTAAATACCCTCATACGGACCCGATTTAGTCTAAAAATGCCCCTGAATCCAAACAATACCCCCGAGTATACTATTCCGACCCTTTTGGAATCATCAGTGATCTCAAAATTCTCATCCCAGTCACTAGATGCAAATATACTATCTCGACCCTAATTATTCTATACGCGACTCTCAGTTGAGATACAATCCAATTACGTCAATATCACTCGCTATAATGCGTAATAATTTATATACTTTATTTACTATTCACTTGGTAAATCTAATTCATAATATTAATCATTATCTCTCTTTCGATTAATATTTAATAAGAACATTATCATTCAATTCAATTAAATTACATCTCTCGTATAATTTAAAATAAAATGAATTAATTACCGAAATAATTAAATTTCAAATATGTAGAAATATGGGGTATTACATGGTCGATGCCACAGTAAATCATGAGAGAATAAGTTTCCTAGATGTGTATTCAGGATTTCATCAGATCCTTTTGTATAGCCCCGATCAAGATAAAACATCATTAATACCACCCTTGGGCTGAATTATTACAAGGTCATGCCCTTTGGCCTTAAAAATACGAGAGCCACGTACCAACGATTGGTTACAAAGATGTTTAATCAAAACTTGGGGGATACGATAGAAGTATACATTAACGATATGCTAGTCAAGAGAAGGCTCAAAGTTGAACACCTTGATGACAAAGAATAGGCACTACCATATGAAGTTCAACATGGCCAAATTCTCCTTTGGGGTTTAGTCCATAAATTTCCTGGGGTACTTAGTTAGTAAAAGGGGTATTGAGGCCAATACGACTAGATAGTGGTGATTAACAACGTTCAGTCTCCAAAAATGCTACGCGAGATCCAAAAGTTAACGGGAATACTGGAAGAACTCGATCGTTTCATCTCAAAGTCTTCCAAATGATGCTGACCATTATTTCGGCTGTCAAAGAAAGAGAAAGTCCTCACCTGGAATGAGGAAGGCTCAAAGTCCATTGAAAAAATCAAATCCTGTCTAAGCAAACCTCCCATACTGTCGATTCTCATTCCAAAATACCCTCTTTATCTATATTTAGTGATTTATGACCATGCAGTCAGTCTGTCCTAATGTGTGAGAAGGAAGGATATCCAGCCCCACTTACTATGTTAGAAAAATACTCTTGGATATTGGGCAACACTACCTCTTAATTGAAAAATTAGCCTAGTCTTTAGTTGTCGTGTTATGCAAGTTGAAGCACTAATTTAAAGCTCATTCAATCATAGTCGTCACTTACTTCCCCCTCAAATCCATTCTTCGGAAGGACGACTTATCTGTGCAGATTTCTAATCATAGATTGAACTTGGAAGATTCGTTAACACTATGAAGAAGAGCCCAGCGAACAAGATATAGTATATCTGTTAATGAGCTGAGACTGGCCAATCTAAAAAGTGGACTCTTTGTATAGACGACAAATATAACTCAAAGGGGGTCGAAATAGTACTTGTACTTATTTCCCCAGGAGAATTCCATGATCGATCAAAGGATAAGACGCTTTGAAGATTCTAACAACGAGGTCGAGTACGAAGCTCTTATCGTCGAATAACGCAAAGCCTTCTCTCTAAAGGAAAATATCTTGACATATAATGCGATTCAAAGTTAGTGTTTACTGCGTGATAGTAGATTTTATCGCCAAAGATGATTGGATATCGACGTACCTAGAGGTCATTCAAGATTGTATGGCCAAATTCGATAAAGTACACATTGAATAATTCCCCTGGGGGGGGGGAATAGTATCCATGTTGACGCCTTAGCAGCTTTGGGATCAGCAGTGGACTTCGATCTTAGGAGAATTAATAAAATGGAATTACTCACGAAACCCATCATTGCAAAGCCCGTGGTGGCAGAATAGGTTCTTACCATGCAAAAACGTATTATTTGGATGGATTCTATAATCACTTATCTGCAAGAGAATGTCCTTCCATCTGATAATAAGAAAGCCCATCAAATCATGATAAAAGATGCACAATTTTACCTATCATCTATGGGAAGGCGATCTTTTACCCTCCCTCCCTCTAATGCGTGCACCCAAGTGACGTTGACCAAGTTTTATATAAACTTCACGATGGAATATTCAGAATCCATGTTGGAGGAAGATCTCTGGCTTTTAGGGCAATCAAGGAGGGATATTAGTGGTCATACATGAAGAAGAATGCGATTTCCTATGTCAAAAAATGTGAGAAATGTCAAAAGTTCACTCTCATGCTCCACTAGCCAACCAATGATTTAAAGTCCCTAACCAGTTTGTGGTATTTTTCCAATGGAGTTTTGATATCATATGTCTACTACTAACGGCACTAGGAAATCGTAAGCATCTCTTGGTCGGCATAGATTACTTCATCAAGTGGTTTAAAGTAGACCCATCAGAGAACATTAGAGATATTAACATGATCATATTCATCTAATGGAATATCATAACTCTCTTGGGTGTACCTAGGGTGATCGTCATGTATAAATAAACACAATTTAAAAGTGATATGTTCCAAAGCTTTTGCAAGAGCCAGAACATCAATCATCACTTTAGCTTTGTGGCCTACCCTTAGAGCAACGGGCATGCTGAGGCCTCCAACCAAATGAAGCTCGATGTCATAAATAAAATATTAGAGATGTCAAAGGGAGCTTGGGTGGAAGATCTTCCCCACGTCTTATGGGCATATCGTTATACACCTAGAAGACCAACTGGGGAAAATCCCATCGCTTTGGTCTATGAGAAGGATGTTATTATTCATTTGGAAGCTGGTCTGCCGACCAAGAATACCACCATTACCGAACAAGGTTTGAACAAAGAAGTCATAAGGACCAAGCTCGTCATGGCTGACGAACAAAAAGAGCAAGCCTTAATAAATTTATCCTCCCACTAACTTCAGTTGGCTAGGCAGTGAAATAAAGGGCTCAGAAGGGCAAGTTAGGTCCAAATTGGGAAGGATTATTTTAGGTCGGGAATTACGTCCTCAGAAAGATGCTCGGTAGAGCGAAAAACCCTCCGAAGGGCAAGATAGGACCAAATTGGGAAGGATTATTCAAAATCATATTATCTGCAACTTGCCTACCATTTGGAAATAATGGAGGGTAGGGAGATACATAAGGCCTGAAATGCGACCAATCTCTAAAAGTCTTACTTCTAGTTTGCTTATTTACTTCTTATAATTTTTAGTTCCCGATTTATCTTGCAAAGAATATTTGAAGTTCAAATTTATAAAGTACAAACTCAAGTGGTTCAAGTGGCTTCATTATCATTTCTACATTGTTCCAAATGGCAGGCTTACACTTCCATTTTGTATACCATCATTATGTCCAATCATCACATCTAATCAAATATCAGTCATTAGCATGAACACCATAATTTGATTATACTTAATTAGAATCTCAAGGTTTAATGGTTTTCGTCATAAAAAGCATGAAGGCCTTAAGAATTATCGACGCAAGCAAAAGACCTACGAGGGATCCCTAGGCATTAAGTTATCTATCTTTGATCGACTAGAAAACCTAAACGGGTGGATGGGACTAAGACCGAGTGCATTTTTTCCAAAAATGCTCTAGGCCTAAAGTAGCGTGACGACACATTCTAAAAGGTAAGACAAACGATATAAACATGCTCGACATAGGAAATGTAAAAATGTAAAGAGTCCAACCACACAAAAGTCATATTTTTTAGTATAGAATTAGATAAGAGAAGTGCCATCAACAAAAACTAAAAAATACACATATGTAGAAGTTTAAAATGACCTATACAACTGTTATTCCTGATGACTTATCACCTCAGGCACAACAGCTTTTTGACGATCGTCGGGGTTTGGCTTGAATTCATTGTCACTCTTGTGAGAGGTCAACCAGTTTTTGTCTAGTTGAAGAGGGGGAACATCAAGGGGATCCATATATCCCGACTTCCTAATCGGGGGTGAAGGTAGGATGGACAATCAATATTGTACCAATACTAAATTTTGAAATCTTTTGGGACCTTCTTGACTCCTAAAGAATTCATCCAACCATTTTTGTATGCTACCTATTTTTGTTTGTCCATCTTAAGAGGAGAATCCATCCACCACTTATCATAACCAGCAACCCATACTTTGCGAGGACCTCTCCTAAAGAGATATCTCGGCTTCAGTATGTCGCGACTAATCCCCATGTTAATCACTCCACCCCTTTTTATATCTTCTCGAGCTTCGCCAAATTACTTTCTCAAGGATTTGTTCTCATTATGTAAAACTTCATCAACAACGCTAATGCCCTTAGTGTCATCTTTCAATTTGGCGACCAAACCAGAATGCTCTTTATAGACCTTGGTCATTTCTTGAAGAGCTTTTTTAGAATAAGTAAATGTGTGACGAGCTTGATTACAAGTCCCCCAGCCAAGGATTGTATCTAGGTCGCCAACAAAAGATGGAACTCTTGCAGTTATATTTCCAGGCTACAAGAATAGAAAGAAACTATTTAGCAACAAGAATATATAAAGTCAAATACTGGTTAAATTTTCATTACACTAAGAATGGGGAAGAGCCCTAACAAACAAACAAGAACATAAAAAGTATTAAACTAAGATATTCCTAAATATCCTTGGACTTACTTTTCCTTCACATACTCTTGTGTTTCTTGGACTTTGCCCTGATTGGCCTCAGCTGGCTCTTGATAAGCAGTGGCCTTTGCCTGACCAACCTTTTCCTCCCTTGATGGGGAGCCCAGATCATGTTCATCGAACAACTCAGATTCAGTTGGGGTGTTGGCTTTGCCAAGATAGCATCTCTGTCCTTCTTGAAGTTTTACTTTCAAATGAAAGTCAGTTAATTTTTTTCTTCAGAGAAAGCTTCCACATAGCCCAGGTCATATGACTCTTCCTTGATTGTTTCAAGGATGCGCACCTGGTCGTCTTGTACCTCCTCCAGCTAGTCTCGTTCACCCACCAGTTGGCTATGCTCAACCTTTAACAGGTCGAACAAGCCCTTTATCTGATCACGTTATTCCTTCAACTTGTAAAATTCCAAGTTAGTGGACTTCTTCTCTTCCCCGTATGCCCTTTTTGCAGCAATAAGGGTATCATTGGAATTGTCTGAGGCATTTTTTAGGTCATTGTGACCTTAGACTGGTCGGAAAGTTTATTAATAATGGCAATAAAGTCCACCGTAAGTTGCAAAAATAATATTATGTCAATGCAACGACCAAGGCAAAAGTAAAGAGGAAACGGTTCATAAAGAGTTGTGATTACCGGAGATAATTCCTGAGCGACATGTGAATAAAGATGATTGGGGTGAGCTCATCAATCTGCTCATGGTCGAGCGCAAGCACCACCCCCTTAACATGACAAGAGCCAAAGATAGATATTGACCACCGATATTATTAGTGGCCCTTCCTAAAGGTTGGGGCATCTCCTTATTGGGAATAACAACATCAATAGAAGAAGAAGAAGAAGAAGAGTCCCTGTCCTCGATATTTTCTTAGATGGGGGATTTTTTAGGGAGATTGCCTTCTACTTCCTTCCTCCTAGCAACATTGGATTTGGGGGAAGTTGGAATGTCAGTATCATCAACCATGAGGATCCTCTTACTGGAAACCATCACCTCATCCTCGGTGTATGTGATAGTATTCACGTTCAGAGATTGAAAGGAAGATGAAGTGGAGGATCCCTCACTCGCAGAAGAAATGAGCAAGTCAGGAATTGGACCCACAGGCCGATTAATGAAGTTCTTGGCGGAATTAGTGTAATCAAGAAAGAAGGAGGCTAACCTAGGTTGTTCTCCACCTGTAACCAGTGGCCTCCTCAACTTCAAGACTTTAATCAGTTTTTCCCTATCAAAATGAGAAGGCTCTTTCTTTTTTGATCGAGCTGGACAAAAACACAAGAAAGTCATCATGAGTAACAACCTCAATGAATAAAATCAAAACTATAAAGCAAAAAGACAAAGTTAACTTATATTCGTTCTTCTCTTCGGGCACAAAAACCCTAGGTATTCTTAACCCTCGGGAATGGGTGGGTGTTGCCAATTCCTTGCAATGAAGCCCTGATTCCAATCTCACTTATTGTAATCAGGGAGGTTAACAGCCAGACTTTATTGACTTTTTTGCCTTCAAGTAGAAACCCAATCAGTTGTGTGGGACCACGAATAACAGTTCCTAAGCTATGGGATCCCTATGGACCCCATACAGCTTACTGATCGCGCATATGCCATTTACAATCCTCCAAGTGTTTGGGTCACATTGGTAAGAAACAACATAGATGTTCAGTATAATTACAAAAATAATTGATTTGGGGGAAAAGTTATGCCCCCTTCAGCTACATTAAGGGTTTGAATCTAGTGTCCACCCTTAATATGGTTGTAACCTGCTGCAGCATCAACACACTCAATGATCACCCATCGGGGAGTCGAATACCATTTCCTAAATTCCCCTACGATCCTCTCATTTACGATGTACAACATGTATTACCCTAGAGAAATCAATGTAGAAAAGGAGTTTCTCATAGAAACGAAGACACTCAGAAAATGGAGATACTTAGAAAAATGATGGTGTTCAAAGAAATAAAAGAAAGACAATGTTCAGAAAAATGGTGATGAAATAGTAAACTAAAGGATGAAGACGGCTTATAGATGAAGTATGAGAAAGATGAAGCTCCAAGTGTTTTTGAAGAAGTGAAGAATGGGAACGACAATAGAATTTTTTATTAAACATGGTACCGAGTCCGAAATGTCTAATTATTTGGGAATGGAGCCTAAATCTCATTAAATGCAACCGATATTTTATTTTTGAAACATTACTAGTGTATCCTTGATTAATTGAAAAAAATACGGCCATGTCCTTTACGACTCAATGGTTAGAATATATTCAACCAATTCATAATTCCATCTTGAAGAATTTTCCAAGTGGGATGCAATCTCAAATGATGATCAACCATCTAGTCTGCCAATGACCTAAGCCATCCAACCTCTCAAAACTCTCTGCTCCATCGAAGCCGAAGAGCTTTGGAGAAATTGTAGGGTATAAACCCAATGGCCCAAATAGTACGGATCAAGATGAAGTACAACTGAATAATTAATGGGTGGATATCGTTACAAGATATAACCCCCAAAGACAAACTCCATATACATCGATCTCGGAGGAGAAAGGCAAAAATCGAGCAGAGACCTAATAAGCAGAATGAATGAGTCCAATACGACTTCATCTCTTTTGTCTATACGAATGTAACCTTCACCCCAGGAAAAAAAAGACATGTAACTTATTATTATCAAATCATAAAGAAGTAATAAGAATGAAAGAAACACCCCGCGGATGTAGGCCATTACCGAACCACGTAAATCCTTGTCTTGTGAGATTGTTTATTTTTTGTTAGACATTAACTGCTTAAGTTTATTGTTTGTTAAATTAATTGCACTCGCATATATAATATTTTTTGTAAGTATTATCTCTAATATCAAGAATAAATAATCAGTTGACCCTTTTTTTAATAAACATGCCAACCTTTATACACTCACATGCATTGAATACCTCACCTCTCACCTAAGTGAAATACTAAGAGGATGTCCCAACCGAAGGGACAAATTATATTAAAAGTTTATATATCTAGACGAATGCGTAAGAAACTACTAATAAAATGCAATCAGGATGTAACTAACTACACATTGTGAGAATATAACCCTAAATACCAATCCCCACAATACCACCCACAAAAGAGTACACAACTCATAACTAATACATGTATCATGACATAGGGTTTATAAATCAAATTTTCCATCACAATACTAAGTATCTCTTTTATATATTCACAATATAATCACATGAAGGTTGTAACCTTAGCGTACACTCTCATCCTTTCATCAGCAAGTCCATAGGAGCCCCCAACCTAACGAACTTAAGCAAACAAACAAATAAAAACGGGGAAATCACTACGTAGTAACACCATTGGCTAGTCCCGTACCCAAACTCGCTCGATGCATCGAGTCTACCTAAAGTCTCTTTTCATGCAGTGGTGACCTTCCTGTATGGATGATCAAACATAAATGCTGAAATGTTGACATTTTTTATTTTCCTCTACATCTTGTATTTTATAATATTGAATTCTATAATATCAAACACACACACACTCTCGCTCACATATATATTAAATTGCATGTGTGTACAAACAATATTTTTTTTTGGTTTGATAATAAGAGTGCTTTTTTTTCTTCAGATTGACGGAGATTTAGCGACTGCGGTGGCATTTCACATGGTGTCTAATTTTGCATCATATCCGTTGTATTTTTTTGTATACGAGATGAAGAGACATGGGCTGTTTATGTTTCTCAGCAGCAAATCATATGCACGACATGTCCTTAGTCTCAGCAGGAGGTTCAACACCATGAGGTATCTCGAGATGAGTGGGATATTCCCTGGGAGTGTCGTACGGGGAATTTCCATCCAAAACGCCATCGAGCGTGCCACGGGATCTGTCGTAGTTGTGAAGGGTTTGCCGAAATCAGGGTATATTAGATTGTTTCAAGTGCAATATTCACTTAATAGTAAATACAAATGTATAAAAATGGACTTGGAGCAATTCCAGCATTGCTCCAAGAGTGGATTTATTCATATATGAGTACTTCTATTCGTTTCCAGATTTTGCGCAAATTCAGTTTTTTTTACTTTCTCTTTTTCAATTTTTAGTTTTTCTACAATGAGAAGTAGGGACGCATCAGTATGAATTTACTTTAATTTTTGCCAAGTCAGTAGATATTTCTGTCATTTCTACACACTCAAAGACGTTATTGAATATTTTCATAGATAATAGAATCATAAAAAGTAATTTTTACATTACATTAAGATGATTTTTGTAATTCATTTAACAAAAAATAACCAAAGACTACAGTTGATAATTTTTTTCCTCTCTAATGAACCTTTTTTCCTAATGTAAACAAAACTTAATTAAAATTTTCCTAATGCAGTTGATAATTTTCTTTCCTCTTTATAGTGGGGTGTAATGAGCCTCTGTAGAGGCATATGAATATGTTAGGCATGAGAAACATGAAACACTCGAAATGTGTAACTTAAGCCACCCCATCCCTTGGAACCATTTGGAAAAGTATAAAAACTAAAGCCTACCTTTACTCATCCACATATTTGGCCAACCTCTTTTATCATAAAAAAATAACTTAACACTATATTTCTACCTCGCCTTAAAAATCAATTAAATTCAGGGTATACTTTCAAGAGAATTAACTTAACACTATATTTTATGATTAAATTGATGAAGTGTAAGTAAACTTGAAAATGAATAATTTACATAGTGAATCCCAAAGAGAAGGAAATCTTGATTTTTACCCCAAATATGGTAATTTGTGATGAAAAAGGGACTTTGTTATACAGTATTTTAAATAAAAAGTAAATGATGGAAATTGTCATTCCAATTGGAATGCAAACACATCTAAAATGTATAATAATGACTAAACAAAAAAATGTTTTGAAGTGTATAATAAGGGTGACAAGGTGGTATTTACCTTGGGGTTGGCCTTCAGGCCGTGTCAAACGGTTAAAGTAACACTAAAGAAATAAAAGTTGCATTTATGCAAGTAAAGTACGAAAATAAGTCGGGTGTTTTTTATAAAAATGACGGTTGCACTGCAAGTAAATGGACCACATATAAAGTTGATAAAGCAGGTTCATATGGATAGTCCATATATTAGGTTCCTCACACACAAATTCAAATTTTAATCAATTTTTATCTTTATTAGCAATTAAGTGTTCCTATCATTATAAAGTAAAATTAAAATTCTAATCAATCGCACAATCAAAACACGCATGCAAGAAGTATAATTCGTAGGGAAAACAGTTTATTCATAACTATAGAGAATTTGACAAACACAATCGACTTACTGACTACTTAGAACAACTAAGTCTAATGCGTAGAGCCTTTTATTTCTTCTACAGAATACAACCCAATTCAGTTTCTCCCACAAGAAGCGGTCTTCACTAGGTATCCACCGATCAACTTTATTTTCCTTCACTAGTAAAACCTTGGATCCACAATTCAGTAGTAGAGATGGACTCTACAAGGGTTGATGAAAGGTGTATGGAAACTAAGGTTTCATAAACTCACAAATCACATAAGGGGATGTATTTTTTGTAAAACAATAAGTGGTTTTAAAAAAAATCAAATATAAGAACTTTTGGAATCGGTATTAAAAAATCAATTTTCACCAAAGTCCTTCAGAAATTCTGAACAAAACAAGTTTTTATAATAACAACAAGAATTTCGAGGTGGCGGGGTCATTCGAGTGAAATTAGATCTTGTTCGGACGAAAATAATAGTTTCATTCAAATGACATCCCATTTTGCTATAATGAAACCCACTTTTTTGTTAAAATTGTCTTTTCACGAGCTTTGAACGAGAAATCTTTGTAGAGACACGGATGCCTAGTTTGAATGTCATTTGAAGCTGTTTCAAACGAGAATACACATCTCTTTCGAACGAGATTATTTGAATGAGACCAAAAAAAACTTTTTTCCTTTTAAATTCTTTTTTATTAAAAGCCTCGATTTTAAAAGTAAACATCCCAGAATCTGATTTATATTAATTCATGAAAACGACAAGCTTTATAACTGCATAAAGTGTTGCTGATGAATCCATAAATGGAGCTAGATTACTAACGTATCTTCAAATGAATTTGGAGATGCAGTGATATGAGCAATTATAAAATCTTGCCCTTACAAATCCCCCCCTTTGGATATTCCGGTAAAAAAATATAAACGAAAACCAAATTACAATAAAAACCCTTTAAGACAATGAATCTTAATGTCCTCCCAAGACCAAAAATGGAACGACATTTAAAACTTTGTCTTTAATTGAGACCTACACACATGAAACGAATAAATGCCATGATGCGTACGAGTTTTAAATAAAAATAAAATTCCCCTTAATTTATTCTCCCCTTTCCTTTTCGTAATTGACAAAGGAGTAAAAACTATACATGAATAACAAGCATCATTTGTAGAAACAAATATATCATCACAAAGATAATTAATAACACACATGTAATGATAATCTCAATAGGAAGATGTTCACCACCAACTATTTTTGAAGTTTTTCAATATTTCAAGTATAAGGTATAAAATGTACAAATACAACACATCATGGTCTAACACTAAAATATCGGAATCGTGAAAATGAAATGAAATTGTGTGAACATTTTCCATGAGCAAACCAACATAGACATTCATATCATAGGTACACGATATCATAAGACACGTGTAAAGAAAGAACTCAAAGTCCACCTTAGGTGTAAAATTGTGTACTTAAATGAAAATTACTCAACTTAATCAGTATGCCGTGAATTTAAATGATTCTAACACCAATAACGCCAAACTATTTAATCTTTTTCAAGAAAGACTGTTGTGCAAACCCATCGATCTTCCACCTTATAACTCCCTCAAAATCTCACATATATAAGAATATCACTGTGAGATATTTTGAAGAAATCATAATACTAATGTGTAGTGAAACATCAATGAATTTAAATTAATGGCCTTGGCACTTCTGTTCTTGTGTACCGTTAATCTTTGTAGGCTCTTTTATTCAAATGGTGGATTTTAGCACAAAGAGAATTTTTCTTTTTCATAGCTCCTTTACATTGCTTAACTTATAACAATTTTTTTTGGAAAAAAAAGAAATTAGGGCAATGATTCTTACATGCACAACTTATCTCTTTTTACATTTGGTTCATTATTAAGTATAATTGAGATGAGAACATCGTTGTTGATATGAAAATTAGGCAGCTGACATAGACCAATTATATAGAGACATGTAGCCTCTTACGTGGTAAATACATATGCTCCCCGAGCTATACAGCCTACTGAGCTACTCAACGTGCCAAGCTACACAGCCTACCGAGCTACTCAGCATGCCGAGCATCTGGATAAGAAGGCCAAGCGACGACTGCACATTCAATGAACATTGGATTTAATGAACATTCTGATTGTACAGATGTATATGTCTATCAAACAACTGCATCTTATCAATTCATACTGATAGCCCCAAAGCTATAAATACATTGTAACACTCGCCATAAGCGGGCAATGAATCTCGAGTAATCATAATCGAGATTAAGGCACACATTGGCAATATAAGAATAGTGGACGTAGGCCATTCGCATAAGGCTGAACCACTTTAAAAATCGATTGTCTTATTTTCTTTATTCCTTTTTATTTGTGATTAATTAATTAGATCAAATCTAGTTTTTTACATCAACAGATTGGCACCATCTGTGGGAAATGACTATACGTAGCGTTTTTCACCCAAACCTTATTATTAATGGATGAGATCCCATAATCTAGCGCTCGAAACAAAACCGGCGGCCCTCTAAATCCCTCTGTCCCTCCGACCATCGATCAACTTATAGGAATAATAGATAACTTGGCCCAAGGGTAAACGACTATGCAAAAAACTATGCGGCAACTCATTCAGACCGTTCATAATGAATCACCTGCCCAGTCAGGACAACAGATTGTTCAGAGAAATACCCATCTGCCATCCTCACGAACCAGACATACATTATTCCCAGATGTTTCCCAGCCCAGGCACAGTGGTTCTCATCATACTGAGAGGTCTGATGATCCTTCCTATCAACCTGGACGAACTTCATCTCTAAGAGCTAAAAATTCTAGACAAAATGTTACTCTAACTCCTGAGCGAACAAGCGCTTTGGAAAGGCTGATAAGAGTCTCCCCTTTTGATCGATTGGGCCCTAGGAGGAATCGAATTCCTCCTAGGATTGCATCGAGGAATTCTCAACGACCGATCGATCTAAAGGAAGGTTCCGCCGAATCACACCCAGGAGCCCGTAATGAAAGATCCCAAGAGGATACTTTAGCGCATTCCGTTGCTCAGGAAATTAGGCCCACGGTTGCGAATGACGCTTGGAAGGGCTTCATTCCGAGATTGGAGGATCAGTTAGGGGAAATGGCTAAGGCTACTAATCCTTTCTAAAGAACTTTTGTCCAAGGATCACCGTTTGTGCAAGCAATAGTGGATTTTACCACACCATCAAAGTTTAAAGCTCCGGTAGTGACACCCAAGTATGATGGAAAAACTGATCACGTCCTTTATATAGGGCAGTACCAAGCTGCTGCTGACATCTACGCAGTTCCCGGTGAGATGAGGTGCAGGTCATTCTCAGGAACCATCACTGGGTCAGCCCAGATATGGTACAACATCCTTCCTCGGGGGAAGATTCCTACTTTCGATCAACTAGTAGAGTTATTAATAGGGAACTTCTGCTTTGGAGCGAAGCCAGTTAAGAGAGTAGCGCACCTACTGAGTGTGAGGCAGAAAGCATGATAAAGCACCAAGGATTACGTCACCCGTTTTAATAACGAGAAACTGGAAGTGATTGACTACGAGGAGAAAATAGCAATAACAACTCTAATGAGTGGTCTGTTACCGGACAAGTTATATTATACGTTGGCCAAAGATCCCTTAAATCTATGGCAGAATTGATGGCAAAAGCAACCAAGATCATGAATGCCAAAGAGGCCATGGCCGCGAAAAAGAACCCTGGCCCTAAAGAAGAGACCAAGGTCGAAGGTACAGTCGAGAAGAAAGACCAAAAGCATAGTGGAAACGGCAAGCAACCAAAAGGCAAGGAGGCATTCGAGCAGTTGAAGAAGTATGGGAGTTACACGCCTTTGAAGGTGGATATCAACCATATTTTGGAAGAGATCAAGAACAGCGAGGAGCTAACCTGGCCAAAGAAAATGAGGACAGACCTCGATAAGAAGGATAAGGCCAAATATTGCGAGTTCTATAGAGATCACGACCACACGACCAAACGATGCATAGCTCTCCAGAATGAGATTGAATCACTCATTAATCAAGGAAATTGAGTAAATTCGTGGATCTCCAGAATGGTGGCAAAAGATGAAGACAAAGGTACAAATCTCCTCGCCGACCAAGAGATGATAAGAAGAGGGACCACGAAGATGATCCCGAACTCCCTAAAAAACCAAGGCAACCGGAACGAGAGGTATTTTCCATCCATTTCAGATCATTTGAATGTAATGTAATTACAAGTGACGATGAGGGAGGAGGAAATCATAATGCTGAACGGAAATCTTACCTCAATGAGGCTCAAGTTTGTTTTTAAATACAGCGCATAAATTTGACTGAAGACGATCGTCCGAAGAAGGTGAATAGGGATAAATTGGTTATCGAATTTTCTAAAAATGATCTTGCTGGCGTACTATACCCTCACGAAGACCCCTTGGTAGTCAAAATGAGAATGAAGGATGTGGTGATTTCACGCGTATTGGTGGACAATGGTAGCTCTGCAGAAATCATGTTCTACCCCTATTTTGATAGTTTTAATTTGAAGTTAGCCCAGTTGGAGCCATATCTTAGGCCCCTCCTTGGTTTTGAGCCATATCATAGGCCCCTCATTGGTTTTATAGGCGAGAAGGTCTTTTCACTTGGGACGATCAAGTTGGATATGCTCATGGGCACCTGGCCTGCCTGCCGAACAGAGAAAGTACACTTTTTCGTAATGGATAAGAATGTCCAATCAGCATATAACATAATCATGGGGAGATTAGGTTAGAAAAAGTTTGAGGTCGTACCATCCACGGTACACCAGTTCTTGAAGTTTTCGACCAATTTCGGAGTTGGAGTTATGAAAGGCGACCAGAAAGTAGCTCGGGAATATTACTATTCGTCTACCGAGCAGGAGGAACTGGAGGAGGCCCGAAAGAAATCCACCACCTACCAGGTGGATGAGTCTTAAGATGCGGAGATCAAGACTTTGGACCCTAAGGATGAGTCGCAACTTGTGAAAGGACAAGTCGTCAAAACGACAGAGAACATCATCTTGGATGATGAACGACCAGAACGACCAACCCAAATTAGCGCTTCACCGTATCCGTTGATAAAATAGGAACTAGTGGAATTTTTACGACGTAGAAAGCAAGCCTTCACATGGAGTCATGAAGACATGCCAGGGATAGACCCGGCCTTTATGTGCCACGAGCTCAATGTTAATAAAGAGGTCAAGCCGGTGAAGCAGCGAAGAAGGGTATTTAGCCCAGAAAAGAATCAGGCAATCCAGGAAGAAGTTGAGAAGCTACAAAGGCCTCTTTCATCGAATATGTCAAGTACCCTGATTGGCTAGCCAATGTCGTGATGGTAAAAAAGAAGAATAACAAGTGGAGGATGTGTGTAGATTTCATTGATCTCAATAAAGCTTGCCCAAAGGATTATTTTCCCTTGCCCCGAATTGATCAGTTGGTGGACGCTACCTCGGGGCACGAGTTATTGAGCTTCATAGATGCTTATTCCGACTATAACCAGATTAAGATGAAGGCAAAAGACAGGGAGAGTACTTCTTTTATTACCCCAAGGGGAATATACTGCTATAATTTCATGCCTTTCGGACTTAAAAATGCAGGTGCTACGTACCAGAGGTTGATGAATAAAATTTTTGCAGAGCAAATCGATAAAAACATGGAGGTTTACGTCGACTATATGCTAACTAAGAACAAGAAAGCCACCGATCATCTGGCCAATCTCAGCCAAACCTTTGATTAGTTGGAAAAATATCAGGTGAAACTGAAGCCGATGAAATGCATATTCGATTTACGAGAATGCTTATTCTTTGGGTATATTGTGAATCAGCGAGGTATCGAGGCAAATCCAGACAAGATCAAAGCTCTGCTGGAATTACGATATCCATCTACGAAGAAAGAAGTGCAAAGCCTCACAGGCCGCGTCATCGCTCTTAATAGGTTTATGTCAAGAGCAACGAACAGATGTCTCCCATTCTTCAAGACCCTTAGATAACTTTTGACTGGAACGACGAATGAGAGCAGGCGTTTTAAGAATTGAAGAAATATTTAGAGACGCCTCCATTATTATCCAGGCCGATTATGGGCGAAAGATTGTACTTGTACATGGCTGTCTCGGAGAGCGCAGTCAGTTCGACATTAATAAGAATGGAGGATAGAGTACAAAAACCCGTGTACTACACCATCAAAGCATTTCGAGGAGAAGAAATTAGATATCCAAAGTTGGAGAAGCTCGCATTAGCTTTAATACAAGCGAGTAGGAGGATGAAACCTTATTTCTAGGCCCATAGCATAGTGGTGTACACTAACATGCCACTTAGACAGGCCTTACACAAGCCAGAAAAGTCCGAAAGACTAATGTACTGGGCGGTTGAACTGGGCGAGTATGATATTGTTTATGAGCCAAGATCCTCACTCAAAGGGCAAGCGGTGGCTGATTTCATCTCAAAATTCACTTACCCAAATTCCCCTAACCAGCAAGAGCCTAATGCTGAACAATCCATAGATGTTACGGGAGCATCAAAGACAGTACACGATCAACTAACGGTGGCAGATTTATCAGAAACGACGAACAACGAGCACCAAGCGTCATCGAGCAACGGTACAATAATGAAGAACAATGAAAGGAAGTACCAAACATTCATAAGGGAACCTTATCAGACCGCGAGTTTGATAATGAGATACCTATATGGAACTTGTATGTCGATTGCTCCTCGTGCGCAACAGGAAGTGGAGCAGGAATAATTCTTAGCAGCCCTAATAAATTGAATGTCGAATATGCTCTGTGCTTCCAATTTAAAGCCTCCAATAATGAGGCTGAGTATGAAGCCATGATCATGGGCCTCAGTTTGGAAAACACATTGTACGCAGTGCAAGTAACTGTGTTTAGTGATTCACAATTAATTATACATTAGATGCTGGGGTTGTATGCAACGAAGGGAGACTTGATATCGAGATACCATGCCAGAGCTATGGAGATTGTGTCCACCTTTACTGCAGTTCAGTTGGTCAGGATACTAGGATTGGAAAATGTGAGGGTAGATGCCTTAGCCCGGTTAGCCTCAGCCACTCGCACCGAGATATGGAGAATAATTCCTATCGAGATATTGGAAGAATGAAGTATCAGTGAAGATTTAATGGTGAAGTTCATTACCCTCGACATGGGGCCATCCCGGATGGACCCCATCAGGGCATACATCGAGGAAGGAGTTGTACCAACTGACCAACTTGAAGCCAAGAGGCTGAAGTTTAAAGTCGCTTGGTATGTACTGAATAATGGCATCTTATACATAAGACGTATCATCGCGGGTCTACAGAGATATGTGCATCCCTCGAAAGTTAAAGACCTGATTGAAGAGGTTCATGAAGGATCTTGTGGAGCTCACGTGGCAGGAAGAACTCTCCTACAGAGGTTATCAATGCAGGGATATTACTGGCCGACGATGAGATCTATCTGCACAACATATGTAAAGAAATGCGATAAGTGCCAGCGTTTCGCTTCTGTCTGAAGAACCCCCAAGCATTGTTAACACCCATTACATCATCATGGCCATTTTCTATATGGGGTATAGATTTGGTCGGTCCTCTACCAACCACCGAAGGGAGGTTCAAATATCTGGTAGTCGCTGTTGACTATTTCACCAAGTGGGTCGAGGCCGAACCTCTCATTGATATGTCGTACGAAAGGGTGTACCAGTTTATATGGAAAAATATTATTTGTAGGTACGAATTTTCACATGCCTTTTTCACAGACCATGGAACCCATTTCGATAATGAGAAATTCGCTGCATATTGTCGTCAATCCAATGTTCAGAAGATCCATTATGCTCCCGACCACCCACGGAGCAATGGACAAACTGAAGTGATGAACAGGACTCTACTGAATGGATTGAAGAAAAGACTGGATGAAGCCAAAGAAAATTGGATTAACGAGCTATACTCTGTGCTCTGAGCATATCGCACAACACCCCGAACAGCTACTGGGGAATCACCATACATGCTGGCCTTTGGCAGCGAAGTAGTTATTCCTATTGAACTGGGTCTGCCTACACATAGTGTACTTTATTTCAACTCTCCTATAAGTGACTTGATGAGAAGCTTAGACCTGGACATGATCGAAGAAGTTAGAGAAGATGCCTCCATCAGGAATGCAGCCTACAACAACGAATAGCCATGTTCTATAACAAAAGAGTGAAGAAATATGAACTTAAGGAGGGGGATTATGTACTCAAGAAGGTAATTCAAAAGCATAACAAGCTAGGAGCTAACTGGCATGGGCCTTATAGAGTAACTACAGTTGTTCGTCCTGGGACCTACAGAATAGAAACCTTAGAGGGAGAAGAATTTAAAAATGCTTGGAATGCGAAGCATTTGCGCAAGTATTATCAGTAATACAGATTTACATGTATACATTTATCTTTATATAAATAAAAGTCTTGGGTTTTCATATTCTCCTTTTTCGTCCAATTTTTGTTAGAGTACTAGTGCTACACACTACATCAACTCCGGTTGAGCACTACATTAACTTCGGTTAATCAACATCAGCAACCACCAACTAAATTTGGTCCGCATTCAACAACCACCCATTCCGGTTGGTCGGTACCAATAAATTTGACCAATAAAGTTGGCATAACAATCATACAAGGCAAAGCCTATTTGATCATGGATGATCTCAAGGGACATCCTAAACTAGACAAGAAGATGGGTGACCTCATGGGGCATCCACTGTCTAGGCACCAAGGTAATACCAATACGATTAATACAACTAAGCAGGAATATGGGATGAACATCATCCCATTGCTTAGGCATTAATGGGTGATACGTCACTACAAATAGGCAGCAAATGGGGCAAGCTCCATTGTCTAGGCATAACAGAACAAGTTGTCCCTCTCTATATATATACATTCATCAACCCAAAACGAGCAAAACATATCAGAAAGTATTTCCAAGGAAATAAAAATTGGTTTGTATTCATTTAACACGAGCATATTACATAAATATGAATTTTGATTCATTACATATTTCCTATTCTATGGTTTTCTTTCCCTTTGATTTTGCCACAGGTTCCATCTCGGCTGGAGGGTCATCTAACGCATAGGGATAATTGATAAAGTTTATATCTTGTAGTATTCTGACATTACTAGGACATGGTCGATCAAGAAAATGTTGAGGACGTGATATCTCAAAATCTGAATGAAGCTGGTAATCGCCAAGATACCAGGAGATCAAACATTGAGGAATGACACAAGATGGAATCCAGCTGACATCGACTTTAAAGGGAGGAACTGGCAGGTCAAGTAATCCAGGATCACACTAATCCCATAAAGATAGTCCTCGATCGACTTTCATTACACATAAAGCATTCAACCATCCCTGTTTGTATCCCTCATTGTTGGATTGTTACAACCGAGCATCGAGGTGGCATAAAGCTTCATTGTATCTCGCCATCCAGAACTCCTTAGGCTGCTTGTGAAATTAAAAAGTCAATCTCTCAAGTTGCTCATGGATCTTCTTCACCAGCATTTCTTTACTCTCTAGGGTAGAACTCTGGGTTGAGAGTTGGTCGGTAAGACTCTAAAGTTTTTTAGACATCTCTGCCAAAGCCTGATTCTTCACTGTCAATTATACGACCTGATTTTCTAAAGCTAGTTGGGTCCTAGTCTCTTCAATATTAATTAGACCAGCCCTTGCTCGGCCCCGGGTAGAAGGCTTTGCTCTGCCACAAGCAGATGGAGTAGGTCCAGTTCATTTTAAAGTCTCCAACTCTTCTCTTAAGGCAGCATTCTTGGTTTCTAAAAAGGAAAAGCCTTCATCGTTAACTGGAACCAAGGCTCCCAAAGAAGATGAGGCAGCAGATCTGAGTTGCTTCACTTCCTCTTGCAACGTAATAGTCTCTTGCTCTAGTAGTTCGATAATATTCTTGTGCTATTCGATCTCAAGCTTCAACACACTTTCCTTTTTCTCATAGGCAAAGACGAACTTGTCAGAGCCCCTGTCAGCACTCAGTTATTGGTATTTTTTCTCATAACCTTTATGTAAGAGTGCAGTGGTTTCTTTATGCTAAACTTGGAGTTACTCGATCATCCCTTGAAGGTCTTCTATCATTTCTTAATAAGCCACGTTGTTGGCCACAACACGATCAAGCAAACATTTTAAGTATTGGTATGCATCGATAGCTCGCTTAGAAGCATCGAATCCAAGGATATCAATTATTTGGGCCTCAGTAAAATTTGCATGACCCGCTTTGAAGTAATCATTACATTTTTTCATCAACTCAGTGTCAGGAGCTGATAAGAGTAACATCCCGGCAACAAACTAGCAAGGAAAAATAAAAAGACATCAACAATGATACAGACAAGAGCAATTTAAATTAGATGACAACAACTCATTTTATTGATTGTAAGAGGAAAGGTTACAATCAAAATTACAAGAAAAGAAAGGAAAAGCAGAAGAAAAACATAAATAAGAACCGAACAACTCTACACCTTCTCCTTATTCCCTATCACATCATCAGCAGGTTCAGACGAAGAAGTTGGTTACTCGGGAAGTATTTGATGTTTGCTCGGTGGAAGCTGATGCTCGCTGCACTTTCTCAGAGGATCTAGGGGCAGTATCAACAGGGACTTGTTCTACTATCATCATGGAAGAATCATCAGATACAACCTCATTCTCTTCTTCTTCTTCAATAGTAGGAGGAGGGCTGTGAGTATGTTTTTGGAACAACTCTAAATCATCCACAACATTCAAATCTCTCAATGCTGAGACCCATCCATACCTGAAGTACTTCAGACTTGCGTACTCCATCTGGCAAGTAATCGAGGATAAGGCTCTATTCCACCCCTTATCCCAACCCGAGCTGAACGATTTCTTCACCGCAGTTTTTCTCTTCGTCTTTTCAGAAGAAGCACGTTCCTCGACAAGCCTCACTTTCTCCTCAAGGTCTTTCTTACGCCGTTCAACCTCTTTAAGCTTGCCATCAGCCTTTTTCATGCTGATAGCGGCGACCTTCAATTTTTCCTCCATCTCCTTAGAGGCATTTGCAGCTTGATCACGAGTTGACTTTGCGGATATAAGCTTTTTTCCCCAGGCAGCTCTATCTTCATCGTATTTCTTCTAAGTGTCCTTCAAGGATTGAGATAACCCAGTAAAAGCTTCTTCAATCCCGTTGGATGAGGTTGAAGCCTTGATAGCCTCATCCCTCTCTAGGATATCATTAAAGCACGTCATAAACTGAAACAAAGAAAAGGAGCTCAAATTAGAATATGAATATCGTAGGTGGAAATGTAGTGTCAAGGATAATGATACTTACTGACGCGATATGCTGGGCCACAAAATCAACGACCTTCTCCAGTGAAAGGGAACCTCCAACAGCTCGATAATCTGGAATGGTCCAAACTTGATCAAACCCCTGGCCGAACTCGAGGTAATACTAGCTTGAACGTTAGTCTTGGAGGAAGGACCTCCAACATCAGAAGGTCGAGCAACAGTTCCTACAGTTCTCTCTACAAGACCTCTCCTTAATCTCCTCAGAGGATCATCTTCAACCAAAGATGCAGCCTTTTCTTGTGCAATAGCATCACTTTCAATCAAAGGTTTTGCCTCTTTTGGGAGAACATGAAGTTTCCTTCTAACTTCCTTGACAGGAGAAATTGTTCCTTTGGAGGAGATATCATCCACTTTCTTTGTCCCTTCAACTGGACCATCCCCTTTGCTCTTCTTCGGACCTTCAGTATCAGAGGCATCCTTGGAAAAGAACGCAGGAATTCTCCTCTTCCTCATCATCAAATCAGAAGAAGGCTCCTCGACACTTGCTTGAGATGCTGGTACTTGATCAAGGTCAATTACCATAGGAGGAGCGAGAGGACGAGCAATGAAAGAAGAGGTAGTATTTTTGTATTTAAGCAAATAAAAAGCATCTCTAACGTTATCCCCGTTAACTGATTGATGCAGACCCCAGATGAGTTTCAAAGGCTTTATATTAACATCGTTCTCTTTTGGGGGCTTTCTTTTATTATCAACTGCACAGGAAAATATAAAAAATAGTGAAGCATTTTATCAAACATAAACAGAGCTAAATCAAATCATTAAAAACAACCTATCCCATTGCCATAAAGTGGACACCTGGGACTCTGATACACATCATTCCTTTTTAATGGAGGGTGTTGCTAATTTTTCATCACAACCCCATGATCAAAATAGTCCCTATTAGCATCGGGAAGATTGACTAATAAAGCTCTATTGGAAAACCTAGTTTTTAAATAAAATGTGGAATCACTGGTAACCCATTTATAACAAAACAAAATTTCTGGAATCCCTAAACGAGTCCCGTGAATCCGGTTTAACCTATTTACGCCATTAACTACCCTCCATGTATTTGGAGCTACTCTTGCAGGAACAATATCAAAATATTGGCAAAATTCCAAACACAGGGGATTAGGAGGAAATGAAAAGCCACATTCAGCTATGAAAAGTGAGGGAAACTAGTGCCCCTCAGCCAGAGAAAATAAATCAGCTGAAGAAGGAAGTCCTTCTAGAATAACCCAAGAGGGAATTGCAAAATCGGCTCGAAATTTCTCTAAAGATTCGAAAAGATAAACCATGATGACTAAAGCAAAGAAAGAAGAAAGGAGAAATTCTTATAGAGAATTTAGAAATCTGCTAAGGCGGACAATGGAAAGAACGAGAGTATGAAAATGAAGTGAGAAAACACAGAGTTTAGAAATTTGGGAATGAAAAGTAGATGATGATCCTTTTCCTGTCGCTTTTAAATGACTTGCCTCGGAAAACAGGAAAATAAATGATTACTAGAAAAGATGATTGCATTTTCGGCGGCTAAAAGATAACTAAAGACGAAAATACCCATGCGTCTGCCGTAGATTTAAAATATTTACAAATTTTCCATTTCATGCTCAAATGATGAGACCATAAGAAAAGATCCTAAGTGTTAGAGATTTGTAAGTAATCAATACATATAAAGGTGCTCGAACAACTTTCAAATAAAATGTTCTACACTCTCGTATCAAAACTCAACTGTAAAATATTGGGGGCTTCTGTTGATACAAAAATTAGGTAGCTGACATAGACCAATCATATAGAGACACGTAGCCTCTTACGTGGTAAATACATATGCTCCCTGAGCTACATTCCCTATCGAGCTACTCAACGTGCCGAGCTACACAGCCTACCGAGCTACTCAGCGTACGGAGCATCTGGATAAGAAGGCCAAGCGACGACTGCACATTCAATGAACATTGGATTTAATGAACATTCTGATTGTACAGATGTATATGTCTATCAAACAAATGCATCTTGTCTATTCATACTGATATCCCCAAGGCTATAAATACATTGTAACACTCCCCATAAGCGGGCAATGAATCTGAAGTAATCATCGTCGAGATTAAGGCACACATTGGCAATACAAGAATAGTGGACGTAGGCCATTCGCATAAGGCTGAACCACTTTAAAAATTGATTGTCTTATTTTCTTTATTCCTTTTTATCTGTGTTTAATTAATTAGATCAAATCTAATTTTTTACATCAACAATCGTATTCAACACATGACAAGTAAATGCAGTGTTCATAAAGTTCGTGCATGTATGCAACAATGGTGACAAAGAATCAAACATGTAGAAAGTAGCATCAATGATTAACATAACGATATCCACACATTAACGAAACAAAGTCATCTCTCAAAATATTATGAAAAAGCCACATGAATGGATGGAATGTAGGGGTGATTCGAATATCTTAAATATCCATCCATATACAGTGAAAAATGAAAATAACAAAAATGTTTTTGTCTTTTTCAAAAATTTTATCAGTATAAAATATTTTTTCACTTTTTCAAACTTTTTCTTAAGGGCCAAAAATCTTTTTAAAAATTTCAAACTTTTTTGTAGGACAACAAAACTCGTTTTGGAAAATTTCTAAATTTGTCAAAAAGAAAAACATATCAATACAATGATAATACAATCTAACAATATGGATATAAGATATGAACAAGATAAATATCCTATACTAGATAAATTACCCGAACTCAATCAATGGTGCAAATACCCAAAAACTTCATAAGATCCTCGAATTTAAATTCATCTGAAGGTTCCGTGAAAATATCGACTAATTGACATTCGGTGCTCACAAAGCTCAAGGACACGACATTTTCTTCAATGAGCTCATAAATAAAATGTTCACGTATCCTAATGTGCTTTGTGTGAGAATATTGGAACGAATTACACAATATATGGATTACACTCATATTATCATAAGAAATAGGCATTGTACCTTGTGAAATCCCATAATCTTTCAACATTTCCGTCACCCATAAAAGTTGCATGCAAAAACTCTCAGGGGCTATATACTATAAGGATAAATTTTTAATTTAGTTAATTTGTTTATAAATGACTTAATTTTGGACAAAACAAGTTTAAGTCATAGGATTGTATTTTGAGTTCCGATTCTATAAAGCCTATGACGTTATTTTGAAGACGTAGTAGCCAAACTTCTGACGGACCTTATACTCTTGACTCACTTGAGTCTATATTGTATAAGTGTTCATCTAGTTTGGAAATTATGACAAAATTATGTCTATCCTAGAATCCAAAGAACCCCAGAGCTTGGTTTGCTATTTCTCCTTCTTGATTGATTAATCTAGACCATATTACTAATACTCACACACAGTAGAATTGATCTCATACATTTCATATTGCATATAATTGTGTGTACATATGTTGAGTGTGTTTAAATCCCTAAAATTGATTTTTAAATATTTTTTTGGGATTTTACAAACATTTTAAATAAGTTTTTATTAATTGAAACTTAATTTTTAAAGTCTTTGGGGTCAATCTGCAAATAAAGTTTAGTGGTTATATTGGCTTAAAGTTGCCTTGGGTAGCATCCGAAAGCGGCAGAGACTTCAGGGTGTGTTTTTAATTAATTTTGATGCACGTTTGATATCTTATTATTGGCCAACATTTGTTGTCTTCTGATTTGTGGGTTTTGTGTTTCTTTACTGAGAGTAAATCAGCGACTGCTTACAACCCTTGGATCGTCTTTATCAACGATCTGCATGCGCCCTTTCATAATCCCTGTGAACCCCATATGAACCAATCAGGAGAATTTTAATCACCGCATATCGTGAACCCTTGGATCAAAGTCAACCAACCTTGACTCAATCTGAACCCTTGATTTTGAACCGTATTCTTGAATCTTCTCAGCCTCCTATAAAAGGACCCCTTCACTCAGCCTTCTGAGACTTTTGCCATTTCATCCTTTTGGGAGAAAAAAAGAGATTAGAGAGAGAAGAGAGAAAATAGAGAGAAAGTGAGAAACCAGAAAGAGAGAGAAGAATTAGAAACCCTAAATCTAAATCATCAAAACCATTTTCAAACCTAAATATCTTTTAAAAACTCTTGTATATCCCAAACACAACCTTGAGTGTTTGAGTATTTTTGAGAGTTGGTTTGTGTAGTTGGTTTGAAGCTGTAACCTCTTCGTTCTTCAAATCTTGTGTCCAACTTAAACATTCTTTCTTAGATCTATTTTCTTCTTTATAAAAATTTCAGATCTGAGTACTTCATGTTACATTACACTTAGTTTTTCATATTTTGTTTCTCAGCTTGAGAAATATATTGTTGATTCTTTTCTGTAAATGTTTTTGAAACTTTGAAATCAACAACAATGTTTTCTGTTTCTAGTTCTCTTGAAACAAGACCTTTGACCTAGTTTGGAATTGTACTTGGTGATTTTCAATCTCAAAAATCTTTTTAAAACTGAGATTGATTAAGATCTTGATACGTCTTCTGAGCAAGATAGCCGTGGATTCTAGGATTGTTATAAAGGTCAAATAAGGTTAAGTTTTGTGAGAAGAGAGAAAAAGAAAAATCACAGCATATAGTCTTATATGTAATTTGTTAGGACTGGTTGTACATAATAAGTGTGTGTGTGTGTGTGTGCATGCATGTGTTAGAAAGCAACTCCACAAATACTTTCACCCTACCACACTAAAAGTGTTGGTAATAAGATATTGAGAACAAGAGTCGACGTAAAGAACTTGAACAAATTGGAAGTTAGCAAACTGGGAGGACAACATCAACAATTAGAACTGCAGAGAAGTTATAAGGACACCAGAGGGTACATTCCTAAACTTATATAGGTCTGAGTTGTATGCATGTTTGTTATATAGTTTGTAACTGTTAAAATTTGTTTATAGTGGAATTTTTGGTTTACTCCGTAGAGGGAGTAGTGGATGTTTCCTCAGTTGGGTGAGGTTTTACCACGAAAAAAATCTTATTCTTAATATTTCTGCATCTCCTCATCGCATTCTTGGTTGTGCTGAGTTAAAGTTTTTAAACTGTCTTATAAACCTGTTAATCAAATATTGAACAGATCTCGTACATACTTTTATTAAACACATCTTGTGTTCAATTAATTTTGGTTTTTAAGAAAAGAGTTTCTTCAAAAAACTGTTCGGAGTTACTTAAATAGTTTAATTTTATTAAACGGCTTTAGTAACAGATTTTCAACTTCAAAGATAGATCATGTCGTGTTTATTGGATCATGTTTCATGTCTTCATATCTTGTTTCGATCTCTCAGGTATGAACGCATAATTTTTATGAGATTCAAAATTATTTTCTAAGGATGGATACTTTATTTAAAATGCTTATTATGATTTTATCTCGTATTTAGAGTCGTATAAAACATCTCCTTGTGTTTTGATGCTTCAAACGCCATGAACAGTCGTTCAAATGACATTTCAGTGTCATTTAAATGACATGGCTAAGTCGTTCAAATGACATAGCCATATCGTTCAAATGTCATAGAGAAATCGTTCAAACGATCTTCCGCCTCGAGTGTTTTATTTAAGGCGTCTTTGACTCGAAATTTTGAGAATACAGAACATAAATTGTAGAACATAAAGGACATAACATAATACATATATTTTCTACAGTTTGTTTCTAAATATTTTCAAAGCATAAAACCATCCTTATAGTTTCAAGATCTGATTTTTCATACACGTGTGTTATAGAGATCTTGTGTTTACACCATCTGGAGTTTGATCATCCATATTAAACAAAGTTGGTTTGTTGAGTTTTGTAGTGAAAAAGTGGTGGACTCCGTGTTCTGAATAGTAGACAATTATTGTAGTTATATCAGTTGACACTGAGGTACGTGTGGATGCATGTGTTGTGGACTTTGCATAGAAGGACTTCTGCATGGCATTGTGGAGGAGTGGTTGAAGTATATAAGAGCGTCAAGGCTTGTGGAGTCGAGTCATTGAGTAAGTCTATTGTATGTCTTTATAAAGCCATATCATAGTGATTATCTGGCTTGGGTCGTCTGAGTTTTTTTCCCTTCAGTGGTTTCCTCGTACATCAACATTGTGGACTTGATTTAGTTTACTTGTTTAAATCACGCTAAATGCATGTTTAGATTTAACAATATAAAATTGGTTTAAGTAAAATTTGGTTCGCAATTGGTGCTTAATTAAAATTGGAAATGTTATGGAAATTGAATTGGACTTAAAACCCACTTTGAAAAAAGGGGCGTTTAGATATACTCAGCCTCCATCGTGGACAAAGATATGGAGTTTTTCTTCTTTATAAACCAAGAGACAAGATAATGACCAAAGTAAATATAACCATCTGAGGTGCTCGTATAACCATCAACATCCTCGACCCAATCGACATCCAAATAGGCGGACAAATTGTCATCGATATTAAAGAGGAATATAAAATACCATAGGAAAAGTGCCACTCACATATTTGATGATACATTTAAGTGTGGGAAAGTGATACTCTTTCAGGGACGTATGGTATCATGCATATACTCCAATAATAAAGGAAATGTCGGGATGACTAACAATCAAGTAGAGAAAACTACCTATTATACCCCAATAAATGGTTTGCTCTATGTCCTTCCCTAAAATGTCTTTGCTAATCTTAGTCAGTGTACTCATAGGGATGCGTGAGTTCTCAATGAAGTCTAAACCAAACTTCTTCACTAGTTCCAATCATATTTGGATTGAGATATGAATATCACACCCTCAAGATGAAGAACCTGGAAACTTAGGAAGAATGTAAGCTCACCAACCATTCTTATCTCAAACTCGCTCTTCATCTACTCTTCCAAAGTGTGAGCACGGTAGGAGCATGTTAGTCCAAATACTACGTCGTCCACATAGACTTGAGAAACTAAAATATAACCACTCTCCATCTCCTAAAATATCATGTCTTATCCATTTCCCCTTTCATGAATCTATGAGCTAAGAGATAGGAAGTGAGCCTCTCATACAAAGCACGAGGTGCTTATTTTAAGCCATATAGGGCCTTTTTAAGATAAAAGATGTGTTCTGAGTGCTTTGGGTCTTTAAACCCTTTTTGTTATTCCACTTAAACTTCCTCTTGTAGTCCATTCAGAAAGTCCCTCTTGACATTTATCTGATATAATTTGAAGTGCAAATGACATGTTATGGCGTGTAGTAAGCAGATGGTCTCAAGCCTAGAAACAAGAGTAAATGTCTCGTCAAAGTCTACAACCTCAATCTGTGTGTAGCCTTGAGCGATCTATATAGCTTTATTGTGAACTATGGTACCATTTTAATCTGTCTTATTCTTGTAAATCCACTTGGTACCTGTCACGTTCGTCTCACTAGGTCGGGGGACTAACTCCCAAAAATTATTCTTTTAAATTTAACGCAACTCACCTTTCATAGTGCATATCCAATTGTCGTCCTTGAGTGTTTTTTTCACATTCTTGGGCTCGATAAGGAGACATATCAAAGGTATATTACCACATTTTTGAGTTGAGCACGAGTCTTAACACCTAGTGTAGGATCACTAAGTATAATGGTGGGTCCATGAATCTTTCAAACCCAACAGGGTGGATCCTGTAAATTAGAATTAGGGGACATCGAGGTAGTATGAGAAAAGATGGGATCATCACTAGAGGGTAAATCATCTTCACATTAGGGGCTAGAAGTAATAAAGTTGGCAGCTCGTCATCTTTAATAGTGACATTTTTTGAACCTTAGAGGTTGCAAGGTTAAATGCCCTATAAGCCCTTCTCATCGATGAATAACCTAAAAATATCCCCTCGTCGCTCCGAGAGTCGAACTTTCATAAGTTCTTCCTATCTCTCAATATATAAAAAAAAACGCCCAAAGGCACCCAAAGCCTCTGTCCACAAATCATACGACATGTGTAGCGTGTGCGGATGAAGATATACCATATTCACCATATGGCATGCGGTACTCACCGTCTCTGCCCAAAAATATCTAGGAACATATCTCCCAAGAAGCAAGGATCGAGACATTTCTTGTGTCGTGTGGTTTGTCCTCTTAACTATCCCATTTTGTTAAGGAGTACGAATGACCAAAACTCATGTTTGATGCCCACTCCATCATAATATCTATCCACTTCATCTTCTTCAAATTCAGTGTTGTAATCACTACCCATCTGATTAATAGTGACACTATATTGGTTTTGCAGGACACGCCACTTAGTTATTAGAAACTCCACCGCATCAATTTTTTTTAAAGAAATCCCACTGTTGAGTATCTAAAAAACTCATCGACCATCATGAGAATGTGTCTCTTACCAAATAATCTCCTTGAGCGAGTAGGACCCATAAGATCCATGTAAATCAACTCCACAACACTGGTGGTGGTAATGGTATTCAAATTTTAATGGGAACTTTGAATTTGTTTTCCTTGTTGGTAAGGTCCATAGATCGAGGAAGTTGGTTTCCCAAGCGATGGTAAGAACTAAGTCCTTTCCACTAATCTCTTAAGATCTCTAAATTTCACATGACATATTTGTTGATGTCGAAGGTCCATTGAGGAGATCGTGCAACTGTTTCACACAAAGGAGGACTTGGGCATAATCTCATATCAATTATCTTCGGTCCTCATTCCTTGAAGTAAATGATCACCAGATTGATCATATATGTTACATTTGGACCGGTCAAACTTTATCATAAATTTTACTTCGAATAGTTGTCTTGTGCTAATTAAGTTTGCTTTTGACTCTTTTACATACACCACATTGTCTAATTTAGGAAAATCAGGCATCTCAATATTTCCACGTCCTAAAATACTAGACCTAGTCCCATATCCAAACATGACTTTTCCTACCTTGTGATCATCATGGTTGGTAAAAAATAATATGTCATCAGTCGTATGCCTAGAAAACTCAATATTAAAATACCATTGGGAAGTATATTGAACCTTGAGAGCAACATGAATAATGAGGACTTTGTCTTCTTTCTTAGGTACCCAAGTGGAGGTAACCTTCTATTTTCCCTTATCAATGTAGGCTCTTGTCGAAGCATTAGAAGTGTTCTCAAATGGAAAATACATCCTTTTAAAGTATTCTATTAAGCTTTACGAAGTAGTGACTAGAAACTCAACTTTCTCTCTAAGACTAATAAGGTCACTAGAGTGGTGTGTGGGAGTATGTGTTCATTTAGTTCTACCTAACTTGTAACAAAACTTTATAAGGTGACCTATCCTTTTGAAAAATTTCAAGCATAGACTTGTTTGGGTGTACCTTGGTTATCTTTCTTAGGTTTAACTCTCTTTTGTGATTTAGGTTGATGCCCATAAGGATTTATCACAAATTTAGGAACCAATTTTAGTACGGTGTGGGAAGTGGATGCACCGTCATAACCTATTACTCGCCTCTCACCAAAACCTAAAGCGGTACAGAGCATCATATTCCCAACCTTCTTTGATGTATCCTCTATAGTGACCTTAACCTCCCGGGCACATTCAATATCTTTCTTGAGTTAGGAAATAAAAGTTTCTCATGAGTGTCCACGGATGCTTGAAGATCTATCGAAGGATCAACCACTTTGTTGGTCAATTCACCATTTTCCCTCTCAACTAGAATGACCTTGTCTCCCAAAGAAACTCTTACCGAGGAGTCGCTCTCTCTCGCCTCTCTTAACTCATTCTTTAAAGATAAAACTCTATGCGCTAAAACGTTATTTTGTTTCTTCATTTTAGAACTCAGTGTAAAGATCGGTGTAAGAATTTTGATTGTCACTCTCACTGTCACTTAAAATATCATCTCCCTTACTATTTTTAAAATGACTAGTGTGGCCATCCCGAGCACGGCATCGGAGGAGGATCCCTTCGAGAAGGGAAATGCGTCGCGGTGTCACACCTCTATTTGGGGAAGGGTGCTTGGGCCATTGTCGGTGTGGGTTAAATATAAAGAGATGGAGTCACCAGCCTATTTTACCCAAAATAGGCAAAATAACATGTTTCCAATTCGAGAGAGTGGCATCAAGGACAACTGATGCATAAGAAACCAATAGATCGGAGGTCCGGGGGCTAAGTTACAGAATGGGAAGGTGTTAGGAACCCATCCCGCCCTTTCGGTCTCTCATGGGCTAATGTTAATATTTTCCTTTATCCCTGTGAAGTGTGTGTGTGTGTTTATATAATGGAGATTGGAATTGTTCGACCCATAACATAGACAAGGTAGGGTGAAGTCATCCATAAAAATATTCCCAAGATAATGACAGAAGATAAAATTTAGGCGTTGATCGCAATATTGATCGTTATTGAAAAATGATAATATGTGTGGGATGGATGCAAATAAGCATGATATATATATATATGTAAAAATATAATCGTTAGGAAAATGAGGAATTTTGAAGAAATGGAAAAATAGGACTTGAATCTTGAATTTTAATCTGGGACGCCTACGTAGCCTATAAAGGCATCAAAGTCCACGTACTTTGAATGTAGCATAGGGGGTGGGGTTTATCCCATAGATCCAGATGGAATTTATTTATATGTGTATGTGTAGAAAATGTATTTTGGTTTTGAAAAATGTGTGATGGGCAATTCCGTTCGGAATTTACGGGTGTAAACCTCTTTTATCTTTTTTGGATTTTTTATAGAAAAATAAAGTATGTGCAACATACTAATAAAAATGTGGATGTTAAAATGTACGAACTAAATCAAGACTATATTATGAATCTAAGGAAACTTATCCGAAAAATAGGAGATTAAAAGAGATAGAGAAGGAATTGGACCTTCCTTGGAGCTTGATCTTTGATCTTGGATGAAATCCCTTGAATATTGAAGAATGTTGATGAGAGAGAAGAATATTTGCCAAATTTGGTGTGAAAAGGGTGGGAATTTAGGCTTGAATGTAACTTCTCATATGGAACTTTGCGAATTGCTGAGATCACTGATGTTGATGGATAACTTGTATTTGGTGCTGATTGTTCCTTGCCTGGGAGTGAGGTCATGACCCATTTTTATTGGACCAAGGGGGTGCCGATCGGCCAACCCCAGGGTGTGCCTATTGACAGGAAAACCTTGACACTGTGCCGATTGGGAGGGTTCAGGACCTGCCGATTGGCAGTCTCGTGTAGACTTTTTGAGAAAAATAGTCGTAGCACACAAACCATTGATCCGAATAGCGCACGGGGCATACTATTAGAAAGGTACTCTAGAGACCTTCGAGAGTCCTTTGGACCACTCCCGGGTCCAGGAGTTGACTTTGGGTCAAATATGGCTCGAAAGTGCACATCGATCTTTTGGACGGGAGATCGTCGGATGAAAATGGATCGTTTGTCCGTATGGTAAGTCAAAGTCGTGCACGGGGTGGATCATTTGAAAGCTTAGGAGATGTACTTTGAATTCCAAAGAGTTTCGTTTGGTTCGGAAGGTTAACCTTGGTCAAACTGGGCTCGAAAGCGCCCGGTGACCTCTTAGAGTAAAATGGGTCGTTCGTCCGTACCGTAGGTCATAATTGTGCATGGGACAGATCGTTAGAAAGGATATTCATGTAATACCCCGTAATTTTATTGATTTTTATTTAATGGATTAATTAAATTAAATGAGAATTAACTTGGAAATTAATCCGGAGGTAAATACTAGTGAGATATGAGTTGGTATTTGATTATGATGTTAAAATAAAATATTACTGAGAATATATGGTAATATATGAGTATTGAAAATATTAAAATTGTCGCGAGGCAGAAATACGACAATTTGAGAAATTTAGTTGGGACGCGCGTGTCAGGAATGAATTTATTTAAATTAAAAAGTAAATTATATTTTTATCAACCGAATGGTCATTTTGAGTGCGCCAACGTGTCCGGAAGGGTCGAAATAGTAAAAAAAACACTAGCCGGGAGTTTAGTTTGGGTCCCGGGGAATTTTTAGGCCAAACCGACAATCCAGAAGGGTATTTTGATAATTTTAAAAATTGAGGGATTAAAACCCACGAATTTTAGAATTAAATTAGAGATTATTAGAGGGGCCACTAGGGCCATTACCAGCAAAAGACAAGAGAGTGGGCTGTGACAACCCGCCTAATAAGATAACGGGCGATTACTCCCATATCAAATTTTAACAGGAGTCTCATATGGATCATTCTTAGCATCACTATCGAAAATCCATTTAATTACTAATAACCTATTAGGCTGGCGTAAAAAACGTTTACTTAACTACTCTTTTTAAACAATTAAAAATAAAACATACACACACTTTATGCGTAAATGAAACTAAAAGGAAAATAAAATGAAATAAAATAACCGAACACTCGGTTCAAATTATACAACCATATGGAATGAGGTTCTAAAAGAATATATAAATGCAATTGGACCGTTGGCCCGAATATTTACACAGTACCTCCTATCTAGATTACAAGGATATAAGCGTCTATCGAAAATCTGCACGCATCCACAGCTACTGCAGCAGCAAACGTCTGACTCGAAAGAAATGCCATCCAAGCGTCCCTGTGTCTGGACATCTATATATATATAATATATAGCAACAGAGAAAAAGTAGATAAACGGTCCAGAGCCCGAGTTTGAAAATATTTTTCAAGTGCATAAATGCTTTATTATTTTGAAAAAGGTTTTATCTCATATTTAAGTTTGGTATCGCACTCCCATGAGATACCCCTCACCTCTCTTCTATTAGTGCACACCTAATGCACCCCTCTAAACATCCTAGTCAAGCTACCCTGCTAAACTAGTCTATCACCCAATTACTATCTGCCCTAGATAGTCCAAGTGCTAAGAGCTAAACTTCCCTCCATTCTCAACACTGCACTAAGTTCGTGCGTGGGGTGTCTCGCGAAGCGAAATCCAAACAAGGAACCCCCCCGATACACTACTGCTTGGCAGGGTTAATGGTAGAGATCCATTAGGCCCGTAGCACGCAACAAATGTATAAATACATATATATATATATATATATATATATATATATATATATATATATATATATATATATATATATATATATATATATACATCTACAATATACATTCAGATAATATCTCCCGGAGTGAGGTTTACCAATTCAATTTCATCTTTATAATACACATCCGGATCTATCTCCCGGACTGAGAATTCATATACAAAGTATTTATCAATACTTATCATTTTATGTCAAAACTTTCCATTTCCCTTCTCATATCCAGGAAATGTATTTAAAAGCCAACTCATTAGCATGGATTGCTTTAACATATCGTATACCTTTTTAAAAGCCAGTTTAATTATCATAAAAATGCTTTTCCAATTTAAAACATCCCATTTCCCTTCCTATATCCAGGAAATGTAATTAAAAGCCATTTTTATTATCATAAAAATTCTTTTACCATATCCTATGCTTCCACTTCCCTTCTTCCATCGGGGAAGCGTTACCGAAGCCAACCATTTATCCCATTTCCCTTCTTCCACCCGGGAAATGTATTTAAAGACAATTTATTATCATAAATTGCTTTAACATATCTAATATCGTCCCTCCGGGTTTCCCCACTGGACGCGCCCCTAAATGGCTATCATCTTCTAGGGCCTATCAAACAAGACAACCTGGGAACCTACCAACGTCGGGAAGCGATCATATGCCTGCGGGATAGTCATGACCACACCCAGAATGACCTAACCAGCGCATAAAAATATAATCGCTCATATGGCCTATAGGACTATATCCACCCTGCATTCATTAGCCAGGGGGCTTCACCATTTGCACGCAACTTCCCTTATAGCGATTTAGAGAGGTGTGTAACCATATTCTATTATTATGAAAATCATCTTTTTTTCATTTTGAACACATTCATATTTTATTTTCAAAATCATTTATTCTCATGAACATATATATACCTTGTTCTCATACACAAGGAATATACTATATAATACACATCCTCAAATTTATACATACTTTAATCACATAGTATATATATATATACACCATATATTCCTCCTCGAATATATATATGGGCATAATTGCCAATCTCATCTAGCGATGACCAATAATCCCAAAGATTCTCTCAAAGAATCGTGATCATGCATTCATATACGCATGATACCAAACCCAAAGTATTTCCTCACTTTGATAAATAATAATTACCTTAATCATCTCTTAAGGATTTATTGGGTATCTCCAATTATACTAATTCACTCTAAGTATATATATATATATATATATATATATATATACATATATTCCCAATTCCTCAAGTCCTTTAGGACATAACCCTCTATAATACTCAAATTTAGAAGGCCCTTAAACTTTAAACTCAAAGAGGAGAAAGAATAACAATCTCCAAAATCGTGGGCTGAAAACAGGGTAGCGCTCGACCGGTCCTGGACCCCCGGTCGACCGCGGGTTGCCAATAAGCCTACGAAATAAAGCAATAGGCCATTTTTCCTTGATGCGGTCGACCGGCCTTAGGGGCGCGGTCGACCGGTTACACTAGGTCCTCAACAGTAATTTCCTCAAATCCTCCATCCAACAATCCAATTTTATTATCGGGGTTTCTAAACTACACCAAAAATAATCACAAACATCTACACGATTAATTCTAGCCGTTATTTTTCCAATACCCGATTTGATTTCCGAGTTGATGATTTCAACCCGGAACTGCTATCTTATAAAAATCATATCAAATAAAAAAAAATTAGAAAAATATGCGCTTTATGCTCACGCGACCGTATAGAAAAGATATACAACTTTCATGTTTTGGCGGAGAGCTAAATCAGTTATCTTCCTGGTCGAAATAACCCAACAAGCTACGGGTTTAATATTCATTGTCTTCTCCGAGACGGTTTCGGCCATTAAAGCTTCTCCCAAGCTTTTATCGCCTTACCCAACGTCCTACAACCTCAACCAACTCCAAAGATACATATTTTAAGGGTTCTAAACATCATAGAACCCTAAACCACCAATTAATTTCGATTAATTTCTAAGTTTCTCCAAATATGAAATTTTTAGGGGTTTATTTGTTTTAACTCCCAAAAACCCGTTTTATCCACGAAAACCCAACCCAAAATCTTTAGGGTTTGTTTATACCAGACTACGGTATGAGATATTTATGCCAAAAAGTAAATAAAGCAAGTAAACACTTGCCTCGTGGATATAATCCGACGACCTCGAGCCGAATCCTGCGGAGGTTGGCCGGAATCTCCCCATTTTCTCCTCTTTTTATCTCCTCCTCTCTCTCTTCTCTCTTTTCTCCCTTCTCTTTCTCATTTTCTTCCTCTCTCCCTCCTTTTATAAGGAGAAAAGGATTTTTACCCTTAAAACCCAAACACGACTCGTTTACTCAATTACGATCCCATTTAACTCCAAAATTCCCCGAAACTCAATTTTGACAATCGGACACTCTTTTCCGACAATCTCGAACATTTTGAGACACACGGCGCAGTCAAAATTCCCATCCAAGGTACTTGGCCGCAAATCACTATTCTAACCCAAAATAAATAAATGCGGTATTCCCATTAAAATATTATCTTCTGTCGCTTTACCCGGCAGCGACACATTATTAAAATATTCCAATTCATTTACTTACACCAAAAGTAAATATACCATCCATCGAAAATCATTAAATCCTCGAAAATCCCAAAAATCGCTATTTCGAGAAATTCTCCAAATTGCCAAATTTATATCCAATTATGGAATTTAATGGTCTCCAAAATGACGGGTTGTTACATGGGCTACGGGAGTTTTGGGAGAAGTTGGAGAGAGGTTACAAGAGAGCCAAATCAAAAACATCACCCATCACCACTATTCTGGAAGGATCTGTGACAGGAAAGAGGAGAGAATCAACTTATAATCATCGACAAAAAATCTGAGGAACAAACCTAAGGTAAGTGATTTGATGTTATTAATTGCATTGAATATTTCCTCCATGTTTAGTGTAGAAACTGTATAGGCCTTGAAGGTTTTGATGAAAAACCCAATGGGATTGTTGTGTAACTCATGATTTTGGATAGGGATTGCATGTAGAATGGTTATGGACGAATTCAATATGCAAAAATGTAACTTTTGATGATTTAAAAACGGATTAATAAGGAGTCTTGGTAGTCAATTAAATTCTGACTTCATGTTCATAGGGTTTGGGGCAAGAATTGGGGATTTATGATTATTGCATGTTGATTATTAAGATTTGACCCCAAAAATATGTTAAGGAGTGGCCTAGGGTGACTTATAATAGTTTAAAAATATTAAAACGTTATTGGGATGATCTTGGGATAGATTTAGAGAAGAGAAAAATGAAGAAAAACGAAGTTGGGAAATTTTTGGGCGTACTTTGCCATCTCGTTAGAAGACCTGCCCAGGTCGTTCAAACGACCTCGTTCGAACGAGACTTCTAACGAGATTACAATACCCCTTCGAAACCCTTTGTTCGAACGACCCTCGTTCGAACGAGATTTCTAACGAGTTGACAGAATGGCCTTTTTAGGCCTGATTTTTATTTCAAACTTCCAGTAGACTTATTTAATAGAGTGTTAACCTTCCCTTGTTGACTAGTGGGTATAGTTGTGATATTGGAGTACGTTGAGGATTAAAACATAGAATTTTGTAATAAAACAGATGACATCTATGGGTGAGGAAATAAGTACTTGAATTTGCGACGTGAGAAGAGATGATTATATATGATGTATATTATTCGGGGACTTGTAAGTGTGCTAATTAAATGACGGTATATGAATATAAGAATATACCTCTATTAATATTATAAGATATCTAAGATGTGTGAATGCTTAGTATATGTGGTTATCTGTGTATAACATACCTACCATACTTGCTATCACGGGAGGTCGGCGTTCGATCAGGGCCATCTAATCTTTGTGTGCCTACGAGGGGATTTAGATTGGTACCTCAAGGACATAGGTCAGAGAATGACTTATTGAGGAGTTAATAAGTCTGCTGATCATGGGAGCGTAGGTATGTGCGTGACCCATGTGATGTGAACTATGTTCGCCTCCATTATGTGTGTTTGTTACTTGTCGAAACTGCTCCTGAGAGATTCGAAATACGTGATCCTTATGTACGTGATATACCGGGATTTGATAGCAGGGTATGTGTGCATCGCAGCTTAGTTTAGGGGTGCCATTATTGTATATTTATGATGAGATTAATATATTGAAATATTGAAATGAACTGTTTATATTAGTACAAATGTGAATTAATATAACCTCTTTGTAGAGTTAGAAATGGGAAGACTCTTAGTAATTATTGTAACTAATTCTGAGGAATGAAAGAAAACTCTCAGTGTATATTAAGATGTCGGGAATTAAACCATGAATAGTATAGAAAAATTAGATATTGAATTAGTCTCGTTAGTTAGTGGAATAACTAGAAGGGGTATGGGTACGTAGGAGTGCACAATTAGTTAAGAGGTGAGGAACTCATGTGAGTGCACGCATTATCATGTATTTTATATTCACTGTTTAGTGATATTAAACATTTGTTGTATTTTAAACTGTTTTCACAATCGGTCTCTGACCCGTTTTCTTTCAAATCTATTTTCTTGTAAAAACCTTTTAGATGCCCAAACACAAGGACACCAAGCTTAGGAGTTCTATTCCAGTAACGTGTTGTAGCTGTTGTGGAAGTTATAGCACCTCGATTATAGAGGCCTCCACTTTATATCTTGGCTCCATTTCAGACTCGTTCATCTGTAGGGAATGTCGCCCCTTCTTTCCTAGTGACAGTTTATTTATTCAGTTTTATTTCTGTTTTTGGATGTAATTAAATTATGATTCAGACTTTGTATCCAGTTTTATTCAGTATTTTCGAATTATTTCAGAGGAGTGTTACTCCAGATTCATTTATTCCTTTATTATTATAATGTGGCTGTATTGTGGTTGTGGTATCATTATTTCATAATTTATTACTTCTTGCATGTGAATTTAATTTGATTAAAATTGACAACTCATTTTTTAAATATTAGGTGGCTAGTAATTGTTAAAATGCTTTTCGACAGTGATGCTATGAACTGAACCAACTTGACATTTTGTATTAATTTGAATAAAGGAGTAGCTACCTGGTATTTAATTAGTCGGGGTGTCACAGGTGGTATCAGAGCATCAGGTTCTAGTGTCCTTAGGATCTGTACGACTTGTTATGTTTCCGCTGAGCTTTTTTTGATTTAGAGCCCTATATCTCAGGATTTTTGTACTCTATTGTGTATGTTTCGCTCTTCAGCTATTTTGAGATAATAACTGCCACCTTATAAAACTTTACCCTCATTTCAGATGCCTCCATGACATGAACAGTGAGTTCCCAGGGATGCTCAACCCGAGCCACAACTTGCACTAGTTCAGGGCTCCATAAATACCACAGAGGTTACCGTTATTGTAGCCTAAGCGGTAAATGCCGCTCTAGCAGTTGTGCTGCAGGCACTGCCTCAGGCACCGGTAGTAGCGTCAGCACAGGCTCATGCATTCCCGTCTGCTTGGGAACACATTCATTATGCTTTTTAGAAAGAACATCCTCCAGAGTTTGCAGGTAGCTCCGACGTCGTTGTGTCCAGCCAGTGGAAGAAGGACATCCAAAGGCACTTGAGGATGTACGAGTGTAAGGATGTACAGAGACAAATACTAGCTACTTTTAAGCTAGTAGGGTCAGCGTTGTAGTGGCGGGAGTCCATTACCACCATGGAGGAGAGAGATGTCCTATCTATTCAGGAGTTCTGGATGCGGTTTGACCGCAAGTACTTTCCCTCAGCCGTTCGCACCGATATGAGGAGGACGTTGATGAACCTCAAGCAGGAGGGGAAGACAGTAGCAGAGTATGAGGCCGAGTTCACCAATCTTCTGAATATCGTTCCCTATGAGATTTCGATAGAGGAGAAGAAGATATAAAAATTCATGGATGGGTTGACTTGGAGGATCCGTCAGCACTTATTGGGAAATCTCTCGTTGGCCACTTATTCTGATGTGGTTAACGCAACACTACTTCACTGCCAGGACCACCGCTTTCACTTATCAGAGGGTAAGTGATCAGGAGAGTCCAGCCATTAGGTAAGGACAGGGGGAAATGGTGTCGGTGGGGCACAATCAGCTCAGGGTCAGCACAAGCAAGGTGATCAGGGTTCCCAACAGGGGGATTTTAAGAGGTTTAGATCGGGGGGTTTCAGAAATGGTCACGAAGGTTTTTGTCAGGGCCAGCAGGGTCAGCGCAGACATCTGGCTCAGCATGTCCAACAATAGCAGTTTCATCATAGCCAGCACGACCAAGGGAGGAATGGCATTGGCCACCAGGGTCATGGGCAGCAGGGTCCAAGAGGGGGAAATTTTTCGGGGAAATGTTTCACTTGTGGAAAAATTGGCCACAAATGCCAGGAGTGTCCTGAAAGGGGCAGGGCCCCACAGCAGCAGCAGTAGGGAGCTCGACACGAGCTCTAGAGACCTATATTTTTCCCCGCCCTCATAGCACCATCGCAGATGCCAGCCTTGCCACCCAGTCCCGCAGTCCCAGTCTAGCAGGGACAGCTCCAATATGGGCGAGTTTATCAGCTCCAGTAGGCCACGATTCTACAGGATCCACCTGCTAATGAGGGTATGTTCTCTATTCAAGAGACTATGGAGCGCATTTTATTTGATACGGGGGCCACACACTGTTTCATTGCCACGAGATTTGCATGCACTATGGGGTTGTTAGACACTGCAGAGAAAACGATTACTTGCGTAGATTCACCATTAAGTAGGGGTTCTATGATTTCTCTTATTTGTAGAGGTGTGGGTATAGAAATCGGGAGGTTTACTTTACCCGCTGATATGTTAGTATTAGAGATGACTGAGTACGATGCGATCGTTGGTATGGATTGGCTAGTTGCATATCGAGCCATGATTGACTATTTCAGTAGGAGTATAATTTTTGCCATACCCGAGCAGGAGATGTTCTTAGTGTCGATGCCTCGCCCTGAGGGAGGATCGTCCACTCACTTGTACTATATAGAGGAGGACACCTCTAAGGAAGTGGTACTACCACTTGATTCGATTCCCGTTGTTAGGGAGTTTGATGATGTATTCCAGGATACACCTGGATTACCTCGTAGTAGAGAGATAGATTTTGTTATCGATTTGATGTCGGGCACTCGACCAATTGCCCGCGCACCTTATCGTATGGCTCTAGCGGAGATGAGAGAGCTAAGGGATCAGATAGAACAGTTGTTGGGTTAGGGGTTTATCCGTAGGAGTACTGCTCCGTGGGGTGCCCCTGTGTTGTTCGGAAAGAAAAGGGATGGATCATTGAGGTTATGTGTAGATTACCGGGAGTTGAATAAAGTCACGATACGGAATAAGTATCCGTTGCCCCGAATCGATGACTTATTCGACCAGTTGAGAGGAGCTTCCTTCTTCTTGAAGATTGACTTGCGATCGGGATACCATCAGTTGTGTATCAGGGAACAGGACATCTCGAAGACTACTTTCTTGACGAGATATGGTTCCTATGAGTTTCGGGTTATGCCTTTTGGCCTAACCAATGCCAGCCTTGTTTATGGACTTGATGAATAGGGTGTTCAGAGAGTTTCTAGACCAGTTCGTCATCATTTTTATTGATGATATTCTGGTTTACTCCCAGACAGAGGAGGAGCATGCCGAGCACTTGAGATAGGTTTTGCAGATGTTGCGTCAAAATGAGCTATATGCAAAGTATGAGAAGTGTGGGTTTTGGATGAAGAAGGTACAGTTTTGGGGGCATATCATTTTAGATCGGGGGATATCTGTTGATCTGAGGAAGGTATCCGCGGTGAGGGAGTGGGGACAACCCACGACACCGACTGAGATCCGTAGTTTCTTGGGCTTAGCAGGATACTACAGGAGATTTATTCGTAATTTCTCAAAGATAGCGGGTCCTTTGACACATCTGACTCGGAAGGGTGTGCCATTCATCTGGAGCGATGACTGTCAGTTGGCATTCGATGAGTTGAAGGACAAGTTGACCTCAACACCGTGTTATCATTGCCCAGACCGGGAGTAGAGTATCTAGTCTACACCGATGCATCCTTACAAGGACTTGGAAGTGTACTGCAGCAGGAGAGTCAGGCTATAGCTTATGCTTCCCGTAAGCTTAAACCTCACGAAAAGAATTACCCCACCCACGACTTGGAGTTAGCGGCAGTCGTATTCGCTCTTCGGATTTGGAGACACTATCGCCTGGGGGAGAAATTTTGTTGTTCATAGACCACAAGTCTCTACAATACCTCTTCACGCATAAGGAACTAAATATGCATCAACGTCGGTGGCTTGAGTTTGTGAAGGATTATCAGTTTGATATCCAATATCACCCAAGGAAGGATAACGTGGTAGCAGACGCGTTGAGCCATAGGATAGTAAATGAGGTGGCCTAAGTGTGGAAAGCTAAGTGGAAGGAGTTGGGACAACAGGATGCAGTGGCCTGATCATTCATGTCTGTGATGATTGTTACACCTCAGATTGTTACACGAGTGATAAAGGCCCAGGCAAAAGACTCGTTCTGTCAGGAGCAGATAGTTCAATTACTAGCAGAGGGAGCTGAGTCCTATGCCGTTAGTTCAAATGGGGGATTACGCTTCAATGGGAGTATGGTCGTTCTGGAAGGGGAAGACTTGTGACACGAGTTAATGATAGAGTTGTACGTTTTGCGGTTTGCGGTACACCCTGGTGGGGATAAGATGTACCAAGACATGAGATGACAGTACTGGTGCAGCGGGATGAAGAAAGATATTGCCGTGTTCATTTCTAAATGCGCCACTTGTCAGCTGGTAAAGGTGGATCATTAGAGATCGACAGGGCTTCTACAACCGTTAGAGGTTCCGATGTGGAAATGGGAGAGCATATCCATGGACTTTATCACGGGGTTACTGTGATACCCCGCCTAATTAAATATCGGGCGATCAATCCTTTATTAAATTAAAATCAAGGTGAACAGTAGGTTCATTCTTAGCATCACTGTCGCAAATTAAAATTTTCAAATTTAAACACCTTAAATAATTAAGCTAAGTGTCAAAACCATTTAAAACCCTTTTTCCATTTTTATTAACTCCAATTATAAAACCTTTGACCATTAACAGTTTAAGAGTCATACATTAAGTGTATGAATGTAAATAAGCATTCAAGAATTAAACCATCAAATAACAAATCCTAACTTTAAAATACCAAAGGAATACATCCTGACAGTAATAAATCCCAAAGTGAAAATACTGGAAGTAAAAGAATTACAATCTTTGACAAAATCAACTGAGTAATGGAAAAGGCGACACATGCCCCACTGGATAAAACCAAACTAGAAGTGAATTCAACAATGAGGTCGTCTAAGCAATGGCCTGCAACTCCCACAAAAGCTACAGTACGTTCCATCCCAAGAATCCTAAGTATGACGCCCCTGTGGCTGGGCACCTGTAATACATATATATATACACAAGAGATAAGAGATAACAGCAAACGGGTCAGAGCCCGATTGTAAAACAGTTTTAAAAATTGTTTAGCAAGTATTTAAAATGCTTACCGACTAATGCAACAATCATATTAGTATGCGATTTTCTCTTGAGAATTCTCACCACTCATCTAGTGTGCACGTCTACCGTACTAATGGATCTCATATATCTCTCTAACTTATTCTCCATAAGTCTTAACATGTGAAATTAAGGTTATGATATTCACTTTTAGAAAATCTATCTCTTCAAGATTTCTTACGTTAATTAGAATAACTCCGTATTGTTATCATGTTTCCGAATACTTATAGTGAAATTGAAAATTTACACATTGCTTAACTTCTTTCATGCACAGTAGAAAGTTCTCATATTAATACACATATGTATATTAATTACTCGTATAATATATATACAAACAACACCCCACAAAAAATCTATGGTGCTAGGTTTCCATACATAAGTATATATATATACCAATCACTCATATAATATATATATATACTAATGGCACCCCACATAAAAACTATGGTGCTGGCATACTCTGCTATCAAGTCCCCGTATCACTCGTACTAAGGGAATACTAGTTCGGAATCACTCTCGAACTGCATTAACACTAAACACATACAAATGGAGGCGAAACATAGTTCCAAGTCACTAATAGGTCAGCACATACCCTCACGTCTCTTAGGACCGTCTGACTATCTATCAGATAGCCTGTACCAAGGAATCCTATGTTCTAGGGTACGAGTTAATATCCCCCATAAAGGTCCCATCGAGATAAGACCGTCCCGACACGGAAACCCTGTGATAGCAAGTAGCCCGAGTATGATTTCTACACAGAAATAATAATATATTCACAATCACACCGTCATATATATATATATATATATATATAGGTATTTACATCCACATTACTGAATTAGGTGCGCTCACGACCCATAACTATAAATATCTGTTATTGCACATTTTACTTGATTATTTCGTATAACGGACTCGTTCATTTTATTCTCGTAATTAAGTTATTCTAAACTCACTTCTCGCCTCTCGAAGTATTATCTTTACCCAAGTACAATTTCAGTAGGCCCTCACTCACCTTTTAATCCAACTTCCTAGACATTTCGAATATTTAATCAACGCACGTATGACTTCCTAAGTATGAATAGCTCCCATTTACCCTTCCTTTCCCTTTCACATTAAAGTCCCACATAACGGGGTTTATCTTGACCCTACTGGTCCTTTTTGTGTTTCATTATGTTCTAGCAACCCTAATCAAGATTTACTACACATCAAATCGGATTAAGCTAACACGAGAAAAAATGCAGTTTTCCAGGAGGGGTCGATCGATCTATGAAAGGGGATCGATCGATGCTCTGGGTTCGATCAATCGATCAAGCAGTTATGGCGAAACTGCAGAAAACCCGGCTACGGAAATCTTACCCCAAACTCATCCAAATCATCATGTTTCAGTCCCAAACTCCCAACCACTTATACTACAAGTGTTGTATACCCATATAAACAATATCCTACGTAAAACATGCGAGTTTTCATCAACTATAACAAAATAAAAGGGTAAAATCTACATAAATCTCAAGAACCCTAATATTTTTTTTAACTTAGTTTATTCCGTTCTTTTTCCAGATTTTCTATCATTAACACCATGGAAATTCGTGGTTCAACCTCTACATGTGAAATGGATTTCCAGAATATGATCTTTACCTCTACAACATGTAATTTTTTTGTCTCCAATTAATGTTTTCTTTCAGGAACACTAATTTTAATCAACCCTAGACTAATATAAAAGAATGCATTAACTCGATTAAAGCAAGATAGATACTAGCCTGAAATTCAAAGTTCTGATCTGTGGAAGAATTTGGTGTGGTTGAGATCCTCGTTGCGCGATCTACCATTTGGCGGTGACGGCGGTGCAACCAGAGGAGTTCTTGGCCTAGAACTCCTTGGAAAACTTTTCATTTTCCTCTCCAATGGCCTGTAATACCCCGTATTTTCATGCTATATTAATTTGGGGATTTATTAAATTTAATGTGAGTTAATTATTTAATAAAAATCTAGAAATTAATTATGTTATAATTATTAACGTGACGAGAGTTAGTAATTATATGAAATTTGTTGAATATTACTAATGAGCAAAGTAATATATAATATTGGTTATATTGAATGTCATGAGTGATTTAAATGATAATTTCGGAAATTTAAGTCGGGACGTGCTCGTGTCACGTCGGGACTAAATTTTGATAAATAAAAAGTGAATATTTTATAAGTTGTCTGTATGGTCATTTTGAGTGTGCCAACGCGTCCGGAAGGGTCGAGATAGTCAGAAAAGTGTACCCGGGGGTTTAGTTTGGGTCTCGGGGTATTTTTTGGCCTAATTAGTAACCCGGGAGGGCATTTTGGTCATTTTACATTTTTGGGTAATTAAACACACGAAAATTAGAGGGGTTATATCAGATATTGAGGTTGTCACCTAGGGTTAGAATAACCAAAACCTAGAACGACCATTGTAGAAGAGAGGAGAGAGCTCTCAAGGGATTCCAAGGCTCAAAACTCAACGGTTTGCACCGCCGCCACCACCAACGCGTAGATCGCGAGACGGGGAATGCAACCACACCGAATTCGGCACTAAACCAGACCTCTGAAAATCCCAGGCAAGTGTTTATCTTACTTATTTTGTTTATGCATCTTTCATATTAGTTTAGGAGTAATTAGGATGAGTTTTAATGGAAGAAAACCCGATTTATGATAGGAAAATCCATGTAGTATTGGTCTAAATGATAACTCTGGAAACCCTTGCCATGTAGAGGAATTTAACCACGAAATTTTGATGATTATAATAAGGAATTTCTGGAGAAAATTTTTTAGAAACCTGTTTAAGAAATTTCTAGGGTTCTTGATAATTGTATAGATTTTGGGTTGTTAATCCATGATTAAATGACAGAAATCCACATGCTTTATGTTGAAAATACCTAATATGATGATATAGGGTTAGTAGTATCAATTCTGGGACGATTGGGATTAGAAAATATGGAATTTGTTGATGTTAGTAGAGGAAACCCGTAACTGTAATTCTGCAGTTTTCGCAGACCTGTTTGATCGATCGATCGAACCTAGAGCTTCGATCGATCGAGCCCCAGACCTCGATCGATCGACCCCTCCTGGCAGACTCCTATTTCCCTTATTAAATTAGTTGAATTCAATCTATTGTGAAATAATTCTTGGGCATACTTAATAAAGTGTTTTGGGAGATAGGGAAGATCGGTGGGTCATATGAATAACTTTGGGGGCTTTTTATGTGAGCCGAGAATTTGTATTTTTGGAATAATTACTTAAGGATCAATGAATTGATGTATTAAAGGGAGAGGTGCGTAAGAGAGTTACGTTGGGACTTAAAAAGGACACCTACTGAATTTTATACTTGGGAGGATAGAGTGCACGAGTATCACGTAATTAGTTGGAGAAACCCTTCGAGTTAAGGTTAGTGACAAACCCTTATAAGAAATACTTAATGTGAAAATTAAGGATAAATATTGTAATTTTGGGTGATGAGAGAAACCTATATTGATATGATAACAAGTGGTATATTTATATGGTTGTGTATGCATATATTATATACGTGTGAAAAACGTACCCGCGCTACTTGCTATCCCCGAGGTTACCGCGCTGGGACGATCTTATCCTGTGTTGCCTTATGGGGGATATTGATTCGTACCCTAGGAGATAGATGTCCTTGGTACAGGATATCGGAATGATAGTTCAGACGGTCCTAAGAGATGTGAGGGTATGTACTGACCTCTTAGAGACTTGGAATCTATGCTTCGCCTCAAATCTTGTTTGTATATATGTTGGTACAGTTCGAGAGTGAGTCCTAACTTGTATTTCCCTTAGTGTGAGCGATACGGGGATCGGATAGCAGAGTATGCCTGCACCATAGTTTTATTCGGGGTGCTGTGTAAAATATATATATTATACGAGTAGTTAATATATATATATAATTATGAAATTCTGAAATTTGGAACTGCCTACTGTGATTTGATAAGTAGGATACGATTGATGGCTCTGATTGTAAATACTTGTTTTGAGAAAGTATACTATGACATTGGAAAAACTTTAGTGATTAATAAAGTTATAATGAGAACCTTGATTACAAATTGAAATCTTACTTTATAAACAATTATATTGTTTGGCCTTGAAATCTTACGAGTAACCTAAGATAAGTTAAATCGTTGAGAGAGATTTGATCGATATATGATAGATAATCCGTTGGGAAGGGTAGGACGATAGGCGTGCACATTAGAAGAGAGGTGAGAATTTCTCAAGAGAGTGTCGCTCTAATATGTTGTTGCATTGGCCTGTATCAATTTATATACTTGCTAAATGAATTTTAAATCATACACACTATCGGGCTCTGACCCGTTTCTATTTCTCTTTTCTCTTTTGTATATATATGTATATATTACAGGTGCCCAGCCACAGGGGCGTCTTGCTTAGGATTCCTTGAAAGGAACGTGCTGCAGCTTATGTGATTGTTGCAGGCCACTTGCGTAGACGTCTTCATTTATTGATTCCACTTCTATCATTCTCATTTATTGGGCATGTGTCGCCCATTCCATTATTGATCAGTTTTATTTGGGACATTTGTATTTCAGTTATTTCTAGTTCTGTTACTATGGGATTTATTTCAGTATGGATGTGTTATTTTAAATTTTACTTGTTGGGATTCGATTGACGAATGTTTAAATTATTTGGATCATGTTCCAGGATTATTGTGTTGTGACTCTTAATTATTGAAATGTTGTTAATAAATAAATAAATAATTTTTCTTTGAATAAAATTTGGAAAGAATGTTTTAAATATGGATTTTGACACTTAACTTAATTAATTAGGGTGTTAAATTGGAAAATTTATTTTTCGACAGTGATGTTGAGAATGAACCAACTGTTCACCTTGAATGAATTTAATAAAGGAGTGATCGCCCGGTATTTAATTAGGCGGGGTGTCACATGGCCTTCATTAGTTTTTGGTTATGCTAACCCTACAAGACAACACTTACCATCTCATATAACCCTAGCAAATTCGTGGGTTTAATTACCCAAAATTACGAAATGTCCAAAACACCCTCCCGAGGTACTAATTAAGCCTAAAAACGCCCCTAGACCCAAACTAAACCCCCGGGTACATTATTTTGACTATCTCGACCCTTCCGGACACTTTGGCTCACTCGAAATGACCATAAGAGTGACTTATAATTTATTCACTTTTATTAATCAAAATTTAGTCCCGACACGACACGGGCGCGTCCCTACTTAAATTTCCATAATTGTCATTGTATTCACACGTGACAATTTTTATAAAATAAATCTCATATATTACTATACTCATCCAGTAACATTCAAAAATTTCCAATAATTACTAACTCTCGTCATGCTAGTAAATATTTAAAACAACTTTCCGGATTAAAATTAAATTAATTTATCTCAATTAAATTTAATAAATCCCTAAATTTAAAATCCATAAAAATACGGGGTATTACAGTTACCTCCTTCGCAGAGGGTTCATAACTCCATGTGGGTAATCGTGGATAGATTGACCAAAGTTGCTCATTTTTTGCCAGCCCGGACAGACTACACAACGGGACAGTATGCCCAGATTTTCATAGCGGAGACAGTGAGACTTCACGGGATGCCTCTCAATATCGTGTATGACTGAGAAAAGATATTTGTTTCACGATTTTGGGAGAGTTTCCAGGAGGTAATGGGTACGGAGTTGCGGCTGAATACGGGGTACCACCCGCAGAAAGATGGGCAAACCGAGAGAACGAATCAAATGTTGGAGGACATATTACGTATGTGCATTCTAGACTTTGGAGGTGGTTGGGAGCAGTACCTTCCACTGGTGGAGTTTGCTTATAATAACTCCTACCAGTTCACCATTGGCATGGCTCCATTCGAGGCGTTGTATGGGAGACCTTGTCGTTCCCCAGCATGTTGGTTAGAGGTGGGGGATAACAAACTCCTTGGGCCGGAAGTAATTCAAGATACTTCGGCAAGGATAGAGATGATACGGAGCCGTATTCGAGTAGCTCAAGATCGACAAAAGAGTTATGCCGAGGCCAAGAAGTTCTTCAGAGAGTTCAAGATGGGGGACCAGGTGGTACTCAGAGTATCTCCGATGAAGGGGATTATGTGTTTTGGGAAGAAGGGAAAACTGGAACCAAGATATGTGGGGCCATTTCCTATCATCGAGCGGATTGGGCCAATAGCGTATAGACTTAGATTACCGGAGCACTTGCATAGGAATCAGGACGTGTTCCATATTTCCTCACTAAGGAGATATCTTAGGGACGATTTGGCTCATACCCACATTGCTTTGGAGAACATCGATCTTCAGCCTAATAGTTCCTACGAGGAGGGGCCGATTGCTATTCTGGACCACAGCGAGAGGAAATTGAGGTCAAAGATAGTACCGTTAGTATGCGTTCAATGGTGGCATCATAATGTTGAAGAGTCCAGTTGGGAGCGAGAGGATGAAATGCGCGAACGTTACCCAGAGTTATTTGTACCAGGTATTCTTTAGTTCCGAATTTCGAGACAAAATTCTATTATTAAGGGGGAATTATGTAATACCCCGTAATTTTATTGATTTTTATTTAATGGATTAATTGAATTAAATAAGAATTAACTTGGAAATTAATCCGAAGGTAAATACTAGCGAGATGTGAGTTGGTATTTGATTATGATGTTAAAATAAAATATTACTGAGAATATATGGTAATATATGAGTATTGAAAATATTAAAATTATCGCGAGGCAGAAATACGACACTTTGGGAAATTTAGTTGGAACGCGCGTGTCAGTCGCGTCAGTAATGAATTTATTTAAATTAAAAAGTAAATTATATTTTTATCAACCGAATGGTCATTTTGAGTGCGTAAACATGTACGGAAGGGTCAAAATAGTCCGAAAACACTAGTCGGGAGTTTAGTTTGGGTCCCGGGGCATTTTTAAGCCAAATCGGCAACCCAGAAGGGTATTTTGGTAATTTTAAAAATTGAGGGATTGAAACCCACGAATTTTAGAATTAAATTAGAGATTATTAGAGGGGACACTAGGTCCATTACCAGCAAAAGATAAGAGAGTGGGCTACAAGAGTTTTGAGAGAAGTTGGAGAGAGGTTATAAGAGAGCCAAATTAAAGCCATCACCCATCACCACTATTCTGGAAGGATTTGTGACAGGAAAGAGGAGATAATCAACCTATAATCATCGACAACAAATATGAAGAACAAACCTAAGGCAAGTGATTTGATGTTATTAATTGCATTGAATATTTCCTCCATGTTTAGTGTAGAAACTGTATAGGCCTTGAAAGTTTTGATGAAAAACCCAATGGGATTGTTGTGTAACTCATGATTTTGGATAGGGATTGCATGTAGAATGGTTATGGACGAATTCAATATGCAAAAATGTAACTTTTGATGATTTACAAATGGATTAATAAGGAGTCTTGGTAGTCAATTAAATTCTGAGTTCATGTTCATAGGGTTTGGGGCAAGAATTGAGGATTTATGATTATTGCATGTTGATTATTAAGATTTGACCCCAAAAATATGTTAAGGAGTGGCCTAGGGTGACTTAGAATAGTTTAAAAACATTAAAACGTTATTGGGATGATCTTAGGATGGATTTAGAAAAGATAAAAATGAAGAAAAACGAAGTTGGGAAATTTCTAGGCGTACTCTGCCATCTCGTTAGAAGACCTGCCTAGGTCGTTCGAACAACCTCGTTCGAATGAGACTTTTAATGAGATGACAGTACCCCTTCTAACGAGTTCGTTCGAAGCCCTTCGTTCAAACGACCCTCGTTCGAACTACCTCGTTCGAATGAGATTTCTAACGAGTTGACAGAATGGCCCTTTTAGGCCTGATTTTTATTTCAATCTTCCAGTAGACTTATTTAATTGAGTGTTAACCTTCCCTTGTTGACTAGTGGGTATAGTTGTGAGATTGAAGTACGTCGAGGATTAAAACTTAGAATTTTGTAATAAATCGGATGACATCTATGGGTTAGGAAATAAGTACTTTAATTTGCGACGTGAGAAGAGATGATTATCTATGATGTATATTATTCGGGGAGTTGTAAGTGTACTACATTAAATGACGGCATCGGAATATAAGAATATACCTCTATTAATATTATAAGATATCGAAGATGTGTGAATGCTTAGTATATGTGGTTATCTGTGTATAACATACCTATCATACTTGCTATCACGGGAGGTCAGCGTTCGATCAGGGCCATCTAATCTTTGTGTGCTTACGGGGGGGGGGGGTAGATTGGTACCTCGAGGACATAGGTAAGAGAATGAATTATTGAGGAGTTAATAAGTCTGTTGATCATGGGAGCGTAGGTATGTGCATGACCCATGTGATGTGAACTATGTTCGCCTCCATTATGTGTGTTTTTTTACTTGTCGAAACTGTTCCTGAGAGACTCGGAATACGTGATCCTTATGTACGTGATGTACCGGGATTTGATAGCAGAGTATGTGTGCACCATAGCTTAGTCTAGGGGTGCCATTATTGTATATTTATGATGAGATTGATATACTGAAATATTGAAATGAACTATTTATATAAGTACAAATGTGAATTAATGTAACCTCTTTGTAGAGTTAAAAATGGGAAAACTCTTAGTAATTATTGTAACTAGTTCTGAGGAACGAAAGTAAAACTCTCGGTGTATATTAAGATGTCGGGAATTAAACCATGAATAGTATAGAAAAATCAGATATTGAATTAGTCTATTTTGTTAGTGGAATAACTAGAATGGGTATGGGTACGTAGGAGTGCACAATTAGTTAAGAGGCGAGGAACTCATGTGAGTGCACGCATTATCATGTATTTTATATTCACTGTTTAATGATATTAAACAGTTGCTATATTTTAAACTATTTTCACAATCGGGATCTGACCCGTTTACTTTCAAATCTACTTTCTTGTAAAAACCTTTTAGGTGCCCAACCACAAGGATACCAAGTTTAGGAGTTCTATTCCAGTAACGTGTTGTAGCTATTGTGGAAGTTACAGGACCTCGATTATAGATGCCTCCACTTTATATCTTGACTCCATTTCAGACTCGTTCATCTGTAGGGCATGTCGCCCCTTCTTTCCTAGTGATAGTTTATTTATTCAGTTGCCTTTCAGTTTTTGGATGTAATTAAATTATGATTCAGACTTTGTATCCAGTTTTATTTAGTATTTTCAGATTATTTCAGAGGAGTGTTACTCCAGATTCATTTATTCCTTTATTATTGTAATGCGACTGTATTGTGGTTGTGGTATCATTATTTCATAATTTATTACGTGTTGCATGTGAATCTAATTTGATTAAAATTGACAACTCATTTTTTAAATATTAGGTGGCTAGTAATTGTTAAAATGCTTTTCGACAGTGATGCTATGAACTGAACCAACTTGACATTTTGTATTAATTTGAATAAAGGAGTAACTACCTGGTATTAAATTAGTTGGGGTGTCACAATTCAGTGACCTTCGGAGATTCATTCAGTCTTGTTTGATATGAAGAGTTGACTTTGATCAAACAGAGACCAGGAGTGCCAGGTGGCCTCTGGATCAATTTTTAAGGAAAAGATCATTGTTCGTTCGAACAATTATGTTGTTTCATGCACGGGGTGGACCATTGGAATGGGGTTTTAGTTCCCTTCAAAGATTCAAAGAGCTTTCGCTCTGATGGTGTTGTTGATTAGGGTCAACTCGGGGCCTGGGAGCACCCGATGGCCTCCGAATTGATTTTGGTAGTGAAATGGTTCGTTCGTCCGAACCGTTATAACGATTCGCACACGGGTCAGACCATTGGAAACTATATTCAGAGCCCTTCAAAGATCCAAAGAGCTTTCGCTCTGAAGATGGAGTTAACCAGATTCAAATTGGGCCTGGGGGTGCCCGATGGCCTCTAAATCGATATTCGAAGTGAGACCTAGGGTTTATGTGAAATGGGGAAGTGATAGGGACATAAGGGAAGACTTAGGGGTTCTAGAATGTGGTGTCTATAAAGCCCCTTGACATGTGAGCTTGGAATAAGTGATGGCCATCAAATAGACACCACATGATAGAGGGAGGTCAGTTCTGTGGACCTAAGGGATATGGATGATCAATCAAGAGGGTCGGGATCAATTTTGACCTAGCTAAGGTGATGACCGAGGGTCAAGGTTAATTTTGACCTAACTTAGGATACGATCCTAGATCGAGGTCAATTCTGACCTAAAGAGGTGATGATCGAGGGCCGAGGCTAATTTTGACCTAACTAAGAGGACGATCAAAGATCGAGGTCAATTTTGACCAAAAAGAGGTGACGACCGAGGACCGAGGCTAATTTTGACCTAACTGAGATGACGATCCAAGACCGAGGTCAATTCTGACCTAAAGAGGTGACGATCGAGGACCCGGGAAAATTCTTACCTAACTGAGGGGAAGATCTAAGACCAAGGTCAATTCTGACCTAACTGAGGTGATGATTGAGGACCGAGGACAATTCTTACCTAACTGAGGTGACGATCTAAAACCGAGGTCAATTTTGACCTAATTGAGGTGACAACCGAGGATTGAGGCCAATTTTGACCTAACTGAGGTGATGATCGAAGACCAAGGTCAATTCTAACCTAAAGAGGTGATGATCGGGGATCGAGGCCAATTTTGACCTAATTGAGGTGATGATCCAAGACCGAGGTCAATTTTGACCTAAAAGAGGTGATGATCGAGGACCGAGGCCAATTTTGACCTCATTGAGGTGACGATCCAACACTAAGGTCAATTCTGACCTAAAGAGGTGACGACCGAGGACTGAGGCCAATTTTAACCTAACTGAGGTGACGATCTAAGATCGAGGTCAATTCTGACCTAAAAAAGGTGACGAATGAGGACTGAGGGCAGTTCTGACCTTACTGAAGTGACGATCAAAGACCAAGGTCAATTCAAACCTAACTGAGGTGATGACCGAGTATCGAGGCTAATTTTGACCTAATTGAGGTGACGATCTAAGATCGAGGTCAGTTCTAACCTAATTGAGGCAACGACCAAGGATCGAGTCCAATTTTGACCTAACTGAGGTGACGATCAAAGATCGAGGTCAATTCTGACCTAAAAAGGTGACAACCTAGAGCCGAGGCCAATTTTGACCTAATTGAGGTGATGATCCAAGACCTCAGTCAATTATAACCTAAAAAAGGTGACGAATGAGGACTGAGGTCAATTATGACCTAACTGAGGTGAAGATCCAAAACTGAGTTCAATTCTGACCTAAATCGATTACGATCAAGGATCGAACCTAACTGAGGTGACAATCCAAGATCGAGGTTAATTCTGACCTACAAAGAGGTGACAACCGAGGATCGAGGCCAATTTTAACCTAACTGAGGTGACGATCGAAGATCGAGGTCAATCCTGACCTAAAGAGGTGACGACCGAGGTTCGAGGCTAATTCTGACCTAACTGAGGCGATGATCCAAGATCGAGGTTAATTTTGACCTAAAAGAGGTGACGACCGAGGATCGAGGCCAATTCTGATTTAGGTGAAGTGAAGATCCAAGACCGAGGTCAATTCTGACCTAACTGAGGTGACGACTGAGGATCGAGGCCAATTTTGTCCTAACTTAGGTGACGATACAAGATCGAGGTCAATTCTGACCTAAAGAGGTGACGACCGAGAACCAAGGACAATTCTGACCTAACTGAGGTAACGATTCCATATCAAGGTCAATTTTAATCTAACTGAGGTGACGACTAAGAACCGAGGCCAATTCTAACCTAACTGAGGTGACGATCCAAGACCGAGGTCAATTCTGACCTAAAGAAGTGACGACCGGGGATCGAGGCCAATTCTGGACTAACTTACATGACGATTCAAGATCGAGGTCAATTTTAAGCTAAAAGAGGCGACGATCGAGGACTGAGGCCAATTTTGACCTAATTGAGTTGACGAACCAAGACCGAGGTCAATTATGACCTAAAGAAGTGAAGATCGAGGACCGAGGTCAATTCTGACCTAACGGAGGTTATAATCCAAGACCAAGGTTAATTCTGACCTAAAAGAGGCGGCGATCAAGGCTCGAGGCTGATTCTAACCTAACTAAGGTGATGATCCAAAATCGAGGACAATTCGGACCTAAAAAGGCGACGACAGAGGACCGAGGACAATTCTGACCTGACAGAGGTGACAATCTAAGACCAAGGTCAATTTTGACCTAAAAGAGGGGTTCGTATTTTCTTCTAGAATCTAGGAACTCCACTGGGGATGTGTAGTCTTCGTCTGGGCATAGGGGAGAAACATTGGATTTTATGTTCCGCTGGAGAAGAGTGAATAATAAGAGGATTGTCAGTTGGGGAATTTTTGGGGTGTGTTTTGAGGACGTTGTTGGGGAGAATGATTCTCTGGAATTTGGTTAGGAACGTAAAAAAAATGTTTTTCTTGGTGAACAAGGTTCTAAAATGAATTTGGCAATTTTGGGAATTTTTTGGGAATTTCTAATATTTTTTTGGACATTTGTACGAATTTTTAAAGGATGTGCCGACCGGCATTGATGGAGAGGTGCCAATCGGCATTGGCATGGTATTTTAGGGTACCTCAAGTAGGTGAAGGGTCAGTACCGATCGGTTGGTGGCAGGGGACTGCCAATCGACATGACGCTTAGCCTCATATAAAAAGGGGGCAAGTTCTCCTCATTTAGCACAACTTTTTAACTTATATTATTCTGCTATAAACTTCTGCAAATTGTCCTAACGTATGAAATGGTCGACTTCTCAAGCAGTGCCATCCATATGTCTTGGGATAATGCCGACGAATGGGCAGGATTAGAGTGGAGGACTAGGGTGCCCTTGGTATTGGATAGCGATAATTCTTTTGACTCGTTTGAGTCGGTGGCGGATGATCAGACTCTTCTGCGTGAGCCTTCTCATTATCTCTTCTAGGGTGGTGAACCCTGGTGGATACGTAAGTATTGCATGACTCTCTGTATTCCCTCATTCATTTCTTGACGAGATTGCTCTATTTCTTGAATCTGATAAGGGTTTTCTTTATTTCTTTGACAGTCTGACGTCTCCATCTCGACTATTCGTGCCCGCGATACGACAAGTCTTAGCGATGTTTGGGAGAACCTTCCTCTTGTGGTGCACTGGATGGTATATTTTGTTGGTTTTGGGAAGTTGGCGTCTGTTCTGGATGAGACGCCCCGCTCTACTGCAATTCTATGTGATTTGGGAGAGAGGTGGTGGGACACTATCCACACCTTCCATTTTGGCTTTGGGGAGATGACATTGACTCCCATTGATGTGTAGCATCTGCTATGGATGGATTTCTAGGGTGCCCAGATTGAGGTGGACAGGACGTTGAGGGTGACGTCGAAGGTGGTGATGGCGGCTTTAAGTGATGTGGAGAGGGTGGTTTCTAGAGGCTCTTCGTTTGTCTTCTTTGAGGGAGCTTTTGCTGAGGAGGAGGATCGATGAGAACGATGGGCAGCAAGTGTGACAGATGGACCGTTTATTCATTTTGTTCGTGTTGGGTGGTTTTGTAGTGGCGACGAGTGGAGATGTCGTCCACTTGTGGTTTTTGCCATTTTTGACGGTGTTTTCGAACATCCATTTCTATGACTGGGGAAGCCTGACTTTGGCGACCCTTTATTATTCTTTGGATGCATTCAGTCGATGCTGCCAGCCGACTTTTACCAGGGCCACGTATCTTTTGGAGGTATTATTTATTTTCATATTTTCTTTATGCATTCGCATTTTCTATTCATGCGCTTCTTTTTAGTTTTTTTGAATGTTGATCCCTTTCCTTTGCAGACGTGGTTCTATGAGGTGATTGGGTTAATCACCCAATTGATTTCATTGCAGGATGACTCCGTTGGGGACTTCTGCAGAATGTACCAGTGGCGGAGGTCCAACCGACAATTGAAGAAGACTCTTTCTCTTTAGACAGTGCGTCAGGCTTGAATGGCCTAACGAGTGAGCATGTAAGTATTCCTTTATCTTGAGACGATTCTTCTCCTTTGATGATATTTTATTTATATCGATCCTTTGCTTTTGCTGGGAATTACCGGAGACCTTTTATCCCCGGGGGACGGCAATTCATCACACCGAGGTGACTGGGGGATATGCACAGATGCGGCTCCTACTAGCGCATGAGTTCGTCTACTCCTGGTATCTTGGGGAGAGGGTAGTCTGACAGATTGTGGAGGATGAGGTTTTAGTGCCACCGGTGAGGATCCCTATGTTCATGAGGCACATGCGGGAGATGTCTGAGGATGCTCGGGTGCTACGATGATGGGAGAGTCGTACTCTTTGTATAATGACATAGCAGTGATGTAGGACTATATGGAATTCATCTCGAGTTGGCTGATGCCTCCTAGTATATATGGTGTGATGCCTCTTCCTAGGGCGGGCTCGAGTCAGCAGGTGGAGTCTTCTCATAGCGTAAGTGGTGCGATGGCAGCGACGGCGTCAAGGCCTTATTTTGTGCGATTGCATTCCTCAGTTACAACCTTCGGAGATCTGATGGGGGTCGGTGCGTTTATAGCATCGTCCATATGAAATAGACCCGAAGGAGTTGGGCCTGACGGAGGAGGTTCTTCGACATGCGGTATATTTTTTGTTCCTTTTGATTTCTGATTTATTTCTTTTCCCCATATTTGACTGATTTGATTTTTTCCATGCAACATATCAATTTTTTGACCACTTGGTTGAAGGACTGGATTTCTTCGACAATTGATCATATTCATGAGGTGATTCTGATCCCTTATTGCTTGGTGTCGTCTGCTTCATCTGAGGAAGGATCGCGCTATGGAAGTGGAGGCACATCGTCTCGCTGCAGGGGGAAGAGGGCGCACCGCATGGATGGAGGCTCTTAGAGAGAGAGAGGGAGAGAAATAAGAGAGAAAGAGAGAGAAAGTTGAGGTTCGAGCTGAGTCTCGTTACTTTTGTACTTTTGCTTTTCCTGCAAAATATCAATGTGACACAGAAAAATATATGCAAATAAAGATGGAGTTTTTGTTAATTCTTCGTGTTTAATGATTAATGCATATTCTATTTTTACTTTGCTGCTGAGACCGTAAAAAGAATTTGAAAATTGATTTGAGAAGGATTTTATTTTAAAATGAGATAAGTATTAAAAAATTCAGAATTTCCTCAAGATAAAAATTATTTTTACTGGGATTTTTGATTTTGATAAAAAAGAAAAAAGGGATTTTTCGCAAAATAGGGGGTTGCCAATCGGCATAACCCCTGTCCAGCCTATCAACATACAAGTCTAGTCCAATCACCTAAAGCTTTGATTGCACTTGTTTAGTACTTGGTAGGGCAAGCACCCTTTTTGATTTCTACAAGCTTATTTGTCTTGGTTTGATGATTTTTGAGTATAAATAGGGGTATAGATAGGTCTTTCTCCTCACAACTTTATTTCCTTTCTTTCTTACATTTATATTTGCTTATCATCTATTAGTCTTGCAAGATGGTTCTCCCTGGTAGATTGAGTTCGCCAATTACCTCGAAGCCTTGGAGGCGATGTGTTCTTATAATGTTGATTATGATGCCTTCCACATGCTCTGAGTCTCTTTGTGGCGTAACCGGGCCATAGAATGGAACATGCTGATGGTGGCTATCGAGTTTTGGTATCTCGAGGATCATGTCTTTTGCTTAGTGTTGGATGAGATTTATCCTACCTACGAGGAATTTTCTGCCACGCTGGGGATAAATCCCAGTGTTACTACGGCTTTGCCTAAGTTTTACCGTTCTCCCAGGGAATTCCTAGCAAGACTTATTCATATTTCACCTTCGACATCCAGGCCATTGGTTACGGGAGGGATGATTTCTCTTTCGGGGGTATTGCGGTCTGTGCATTAACAGAAAGTGGGTTATATTGGCTATGCTGGGGCCTCATCCTAGGCCTTGTTTCAAAAGTTATGTTGGTAACTAGGGAGACGCTGATGGACCCCCAAATTCCAGATATTATTTCTTAGATGTCAGATCGTCGTAATCCTACGATGGTAATACTAGCGAAGACCTTAAATGGGATGGATGCCTGGCGGGAGGGCCGTTCTGACTTTTTGAGAGGGTGCCCTGTGATGTTGTTTATGTGGTTGTCTGAGAGATTCCTCATGGTGGTGCCACCTGAATACCCCATGCCAGCGGTTCCCAACTTCTTCTTGAGCTATTTTATCAGCGTAGGTTTGGACCTTGAGAGTTGGGAGAACTGGTTTATAGAGCACGGGGATCTAAGCTTGCTCTCTAGGCTTGCGCTTGGGGAGTACCAATACGTCCGACCGGTTGGACTTAGGCAGACCTCTTTCTACTTTCCTTGGCGGCTTCTGTGCCAATATTGTTTGGAGAAAATTGTGCCATCGTGGACACTAGATTTATTTCCTGTGGAGGACCTGATGGAGCATATACGCATGCGGTTGGTCTCTTTATGGGAGAATCGGCATCCGTCGACCCGTCCCTCCCAATCTGTTGGGCGGGTCTGGCATATCTCAGGGGACTACATGAAATGGTTGCAGAGAAGAGTAGTTGCCAAAATTCTAGCTATGGAGACTGGTCAAAGGTGGTTTGCCTTCTTTGATACTTTGAAGGGAGGTATTGTGGTCTTCCCGAGGATGGTCCGAGCTTATCGCTTAATGGAGCATCAACGACATTCCCTCCAGTCAACAGAGGTTTGGGGACCTCAGGATGTGGGCAATGGAGGCAGTTCTTCTGGCAGCTGTGGGTAGTCTTTTGTGAAGCTTTGTCTAATGGGGTTGGTTCTGTTTGTGATTATTTATACTGTGTGGGTTATTTAGGAGTAGTGAGGGTTTTTTTTTATTTTATTTAGGGAAGTAGGTGTAGGATGTCTAGGGAAGTCATTTGTCCCGTTATCCCAATGTAATTGTACTCAAATTTTTGGATTAATGGAATAAACAAGTTTTTGATCATTTAACTGTGCCTCTTGATGACTTTTGCATTTGAATTATCTATACCAATCGCTGAGGAATACATAATCCTTTTATTCATGTATACATTAAAATAAGCTATCGTTCCCGGGGGGGTAAGAAAAGAATAGTATTTTGTGAAGAAGAAGGGGTCGTGCTCATGTAAAGGGATGAGCTGCCTACGTGCCTCTGAGGATTTTTGAAAATGTATTGAAATTAATTGTTGAAAATGTTTTTAGAGGATCATGCCTGCGTAGTTTTGGGTAGGGTAAATGTAGAGAGATTTTTTTAAGAATAGAAGGGGGATTAGAAGAGTCGTAGCGCTTCGATATCTCAGACTAGGGGTAAAATTTCTTAAGATGGTCCTAGCTGACTGGACGCGCCATTTCTTCTCTATCAAGTTCGGTGAGCGTAGCGGTGTCGCCTAACAGGATTTTTTTCACAATGTAAAGGCCACTCCAATTGGGCTTAAACTTCCCTCTGGGGTCCTAGATGGGTTCTACTATTTCTTTGAGGGATATGTCCCCTTCTAGAACACTGTGATCCTTGACTCTCTTGTTGAATGATTGTGCTATACAGCGATGGTACCCTTGTATGTGATATAGAGACTTTAGTCTCCTTTCGACTAAGAGGGACAGCTCGTCAAGATGGCTTTGGTACCAATCTTCTTCGCTGGCCTTTCTTTTAAGCATGATGCGCAGTGAAGGTATTTCCAACTCAACGGGTAAGACTGCTTCCATGACATAGACTAGAGAGTAAGGGGTAACCCCAGTAGAGGTTCGAAATGAAGTGCGGTAGACCCAGAGGGCATAAGGGATCCTGTCGGCCCAATCCCGACAACTCTTGGTCATGTTGCTAATAATGGCTTTGAGGTTCTTATTGGTTGCCTTGACCGCCCCGTTGGTTTGAGTTCGGTATGGAGAGGATTTGTGTCGTTAAATTACGAACTCATCGACCACTATCGTAACTTCTGTGTCAAAATGTAATCCATTGTCTGATACTAGCTCGTGCGGGACCTTGTATCGTCAGATGATGTTTTTCTTAATGAGCTTGGCCACTTTCTTAGCATTCAAAACTGTGTATGACTCGACTTTGACCCATTTGGTGAAGTAGTCAAATGCGACAAGGATGAATTCATGCCCTTTGGATGCTTTTGGTGTAACTTTCCCTATGATGTCAATGCCCCATGTAGAGAATGGCTAGGGAGAAGTCGTGTTGTATAATTCTCGCGGAGGCAAGTGTTGTAGGTTAGAAAACTGCTGGCTTTTCAGGCATCTTCAAACGTAGGTTGTGCAGTCCTGAACCATGGTAGTCCAGTAGTAACCCTGGTGGATGATCTTTTTGGCGAGCATATGACCGTTCATGTGGGGTTCGCATTCCCCGCTGTAGATTTTTTGCATCATTTCTTCAACGTCATTCCCTGCGATGCAGTGTAAATGGGTTCCATCGAAGTATCTCTTAAATAATTCTTTATCACGGATACTGTACTGGGCAGCCAGTCTACGGAGAGTTGCTCTGTATTTCTTGTCAGATCCTTGGGGATACCTATCATGTTTGAGGAGGTACCAAATGTCATTATACCAGCAGTCGGCCATTTTGGCTTCTTCCTCCATGCTAAGTTCGATGTGGTAGCAATGGGTTAGCTTATCTTGCTTCAAGATAAGGAGAGGGTCCATGGTTATTCCTTCAGGCATGTCAATCATGGAGGCTAAGGTAGCAAGGGCGTCAAATAGGTTACTTTTTGCTCGGGGTAGGTAATGGATGGTGATTTCTTAGAATTGGGAGGCTAGCTTTTCAAGGCGGGCATGAAAGGGTAAGAGTTTCTCATCCTTGACTTTCCATTTCCTGAGTACTTTACCGATGATGAGGAATAAGTCCCCGTATACATCGAAGTATCGGTTTCCTTTCTTAACGGTGACTTTGAGGCCTACTGTGCATGCCTCGTATTTAGTCATGTTGTTGGTAGAGGAAAAATTCAACTTGATGTCAATGGGAGTGTGGGAGTCATCAGGTGATATTAGGAGGATCCCAACGCCATATCTTTTCTTGTTGGCAGCACCGTCAAAGAACATTTGACATCGAAGGTCTTCTTGGGAGGCACAAAGGATATTTTCTTCTGGGAATTTAGAAATCCAGACATCGGCTTCTTCCATAGGGTAATCTACAAAGTTGTCAGAGAGTGTTGTTCCTTTCATGGATTTCTGTGTGACATAGGCAATATCAAACTCAGCTAGAAGCATCAACCAACGATCCATTCAGTTGTATAGAGCGGGCTTATCGAGTAGGTATTTGATGGGATCCATTTGGGATACAAGTCTGATGGGGAAGGCGAGCATGTAGTATCATAACTTTTGGGTAACCCAGACAAGAGTGACACGTGCTTTTTCTAAGGAGATGGAGTTAACTTTCTAACCAACCAATTTTTGACTGGAATAGTATATTGCTTTCTATTTATGGGTTTTTCAAGATACTATATTAGCAAATCTCTGGCTGTAGTATCAGTACGGTTAGGTATAAGAGTAAGTGAAGTCCAGGCTACGGTGGCATGACCATCTGTGGTTGGGTTACGTATTACTTAATTCGGTCAAAGGCTTCTTGGAAAGCTTTTCTTTAGACTTTAGTTGAATCCTTTCAAGGGAGTTTGAAGATGGGTTCACAGATGGAAGTCAACTGGCTGATGAACCGGCTAATGTAATATAATTTCCCAAGGAATCCTCGAAATTCTTTCTCTGTTCGGGGAGTTGGCATCTCAAGTATGGCTTTCAGCTTAGTAGGATCTTCTTCTACCCCTTTATCACTGACCACGAATCCCAAGAGTTTTCCTTTGGTAACATCAAAACTATATTTCTGTGGGTTAATCCGCATCTGGTACTATCACAGTCGTTCAAACAACTTTTGGAGGGATGAAATATGGCATTCCCTAGTCTTGGACTTGATGATCATGTCGCCTACACAGACCTCGACCGCCTTGTGTATCAAATCATGCAGAATGGTTGTGTCATTCCTTTGGTAGGTAGCTCCTGCATTTTTTAGACCGAATGACATGACAATCTAGCAAAAGGTTCCCCAAGGGGTGATGAATGCAGTTTTCTCTTGATGATTAGGGTGCATATTGATCTGGTTATATCCAATAAACCCGTGAACGAATGACTTGAGAGTGTGACTAGTTGTATTGTCCATAATCATATCGATACTGGGTAACGTGTATTCATCATTTCGGTAGGCCTTGTTTAAGTCTCTGTAGTCGATACACATGCGAACTTTCCCTCCTGATTTCGATGCGGGTACGATATTGGCTAACCATGTGGGATATTCAATTACTCGAATGAATCCCACATTCAATTTCTTAACTACTTATTCTTTCACTTTGAATGACCATTCGGTACGAAGTTTTTGCAACTTCTTTTTGACTGGTTTACATTCTAGGAGAGTTGGAATCTCATGTTGTGCTATCTCAGGGTCAATGCCGAGCATATCATCATAGGACCATGCAAAGGCAACCATGAATTCCTTCAATACTTATTCGAATTGCGCGTGCTCGTGCTCATCAAGGGTAGCCCCTATCCCAATCTCGCGCATTTGGCTACTAGAACCGAGATTAATAATAACAGTTTCATCTTCATTAACTTGAATGTGGTTATGCTATTTGTCATTAACCTTATTTAGATCAGTTAAGAATTTTTCATTTGCAAAGTCATCATCATTAATAGTTTGATTAGAATCAAGACAATTAATGTAAGGTACATCGAGACACTCAAAATCTTCGTTCATTTCATTGATAGGAAAAAAAGCATTGAGAACCTCATCAAAAGAGGTCTCAATTACATCAAAGTTAGGGTAAACAACTAAAGAGGAAAGGGGATAAACATTGGGGTTAGGTTGAATATCAACGGGTGGCACAGGTGCAGCAGGTGCATCATCATCTTTAATCAGGAAAGATGGATTTGATGATATAGCCCCTGAGTGGATAATGTAGAGTGCTAGACCTAGTGTTTGCAAGTTGAAAGAATCCTCGGAGTCGTTGTCCTCAGAATCCCTGACACCAGCTATGGTTTCTTTATTGACTGGTTGTACATAGTGCTGGGAACTCCTGGTCCATGGGTAGATATCTTGAAAGAAGAATTCCATTCCTGGTTTCATCCTCTTATCTACATGGTCGTACCAAGGTTTAGGGAATCGCAGAAAGGGAAATCTTCACCCTCTCTGATGAATCTTCCATTTAGGTAATCTCTCGAGATAGTTTTAGTACATTCTAACCTCCTCTTCAGTCGAGGCTGACGGATCAATCCTTGGGTTCAGTTATCCCTTATTGTCTTTGCCCTAGCCCCAGTTCGGGCATGAAGTGCATGCCCTTGAATATTTGGATTACATTGACATTTTCAGGGGGTTATATTTTAGACAAACTTTATCTTTGAAATCATCCCCTGCTGGGAGTAGGAGTGGTTCAACTTGGAAGACTGATAGCAGCACATTATTCACCCCGTGTTGTATCTCAAGTATCGGATTACTGGTGCTTGCATTCTTGGTATTGTCTCTGTCCCCCAAGATGGTGGTAACTTATCTGTTGGCAAAGAATTTCAATTTATGATGAAGGGAATAGGAAACCCCTTTGATGTTATGGAGCCACGATCGTCTAAGTAGAAGATTAAAGCAGGTTGGGATGCCGATGAATTGGAATTTAACAATTGGGTTTATAGGGCCAGAACCTATTGCAAGCTTGATAGATCCCATTACTTCTCAGCAGGTGTTGTCATAGGCACGTACGGCAGCAGAGGTTGGAGTGAGGTCGCTTACTTTTAATCCTGAATAATTTAGAGTTATTAACGGGCACTTGTTCAGAGTTGATCCAATGTCAACGAGAGAGAGGGGGATGGTTTTTTCCATGACTTCAACAGAGATATTAAGAGCATGATTGTGGTTGAGGCCAGTCTTGGGGATTTCTTCTTCTAAATAGGAGAGCATTCGATAGAGGTCAGGGATCCAACCAGGTTTACTGCTTCTTTTAGTGTGGTTGAAGGAGGAACTGTGGGTCCTGTAAGTAGCCTGATTAGGGAATTTCAGTGTAGTTGGGAAGATATGAAAAGTCCCCATAGAGTAATGTTGGATTGGGGTTTCTTCAATTGATCAAGGACCTTACTTTCTTCAAGAGTTATTTTTGGCACAAGGAAATTCTCAACACCTTTCCCTTTATCGCTTACTGATGGTCGTAGGTTTGAGCTCTGGTAATGTCTCCCTGACCTGGTCATGTGGTTTACAGAAGAGGGGAAAAATAAAAACCCTGTTTCTTCATCGATATCGGGTTGCTCATCTACCTGGTTGATCTCGCCTAGCAGCTCCTCGAATGATATCATCTCTCATAGGTTGGCTATCAGACTGGTCTTATCTGAATATTCAAAATCGACCCCCATCCGGTGGAAACAATGTTATCTTTCCATACAAAGTCAATCCACTCTACAAATTCTACATCCTCTTCATATAATTCTTCCCACTCAGTTAGGACATGCAGAATTGAAGGAACCAAATGCTCGTGTAATTTCAAACCATTGAGCAGCTCGGATATGCTACAAATATTACTAATTTATTGGAACATATCTTCCATGATCTGGACCATGTCATCTAGACTGACCTCGTCGATTGGCACTACCCAGCTGTCTGACTCTCGGGCCCATTTTGAGCTTTTAAGAACAACCCACTGAATCTCTAACAGTTAATGGTCATCTGGGAGGGAAATTTCAGCACGAACTCTAGGAGTTGGTTTAACACTTCTGATAATTCCATATCTTTACCTCTAGAACGGGTGCAGACAAGGATGCATGCTCTGGTAAGGAGTGATACGGCTTGATTGGCAAAGTTGGTAGGATGTAGGAGGAAATATGGGCATGTTTAGAGAGGTTTAGGAGAGTATATGGGATGATTGGTGATTTACTCGGCGTGACTTGGGTGGATAGATCGGATTCTGAGTCTTCTTCTAAGAAGATGGCATTTGCATTATTCTGGAGTGGATTATAGGTAGTGTTTGGTTTAGGATTAGCTGGTGGGGCAATGACACCCCAATCAATTAGTCTTTGGATCGTATTTCGAAGATGGAAACATTGGTTGGTGGTATGACTAACAGTTTGGTGAAAGTAACAATGGGCATTGGGTTTGAAGTTTTTCGAAAGTGGGTTTGGTAATGGACAAGGGTCCAGGGGTTTGATCAGGTTTTGGCTCAAGAGGGCCTGATAGACTTTGGAGAGAGGAGAGTCAAGCTCGATGTATTCCTTTCAGATTGGGTTAGGGCGACTTTCTTTTTCCCATGAAGTGGCAGGCTGAGAGATGTTGTTGATGGTTGAAATTGTGTTAATAGCAGGTTTTTCAAACTTTCTAGGAGCGAACTGTCTAGAGGTTTTCTTTGTTTCATCTTCTATCTTGGAAAGGCCTTCTTCGATTTCCACTCGTGCTTCTCGAAGGGCTCGTAAGTGAGGTTAATACTATCCTCCCATTGTTGCTCGGAGATGGGGTAGGAAGTTCTTCTTCACAATGTTGACTTATTCTTCTTCGGAAGGCCGATTGGATATGGTAGATACTTTTTCTCTCCATCTTGCTATGAAGTTACTAACTGATTCCCCAGAGTTTTGCTTAAGTAGATCTAAGTTACGACGGGTAACCTCTAGCTCCTTATTGTACTTGTACTGCGACATGAACTCAGGGGAAACATCTTCCCAATTGTAGATTCTGGACTACTCAAGGGATATGAACAAATAAAGAGCGTTGTCTTTCAAAGTATGCTGGAACATCTGAGCCATTATTTCTTCGGAAGCCCCTAGGAGAGTTAAATCTCAGTGATAGCTACGGAGATAGACAATCGAGGGACCACAGCCTCCAAACTTCTCGATATTGGGCATCTTAAATTTCATCGGTAACCTGGCTTTAGGATAGGGAGACATGTGGGTGTAGTCCATGTAGTTCCCAAAGATTATGACTTGGTCGAATTTCTTGGTCAACACCTTCAGGTCTTCCTCGACCTTGTTTAGTTATTCCTCTTTTGGATCAACCACTACGACTAAATTAGCCCATGTCAGAGAAAGGTTTGACATAGGAAGCTAGGATGGTGGAGGCCCATTAGTAGGACCAGCACGTGGAGCATGCTGGTATTCTTTAGGGACATATATAGGCTTGGGTACAAGCGGACCCATGGCGCGAAGGAAAATGACCTCAGGATCTGCGGGGAAAGGGACCCGATTTCTTTGCATCTCATGAACCTCAGTTTGAAGGTTGTCAATTTTGGCAGTGAGCTGAGCCAAAACAGTCAACAAATTCGATTGTACATTTGGCACTTGATCCGTGTTCTCCCTGAAAGGTGGGTGAATCTCAGACTCGAAGGAAGTAAGGGGACTGACAGAGCTTCGGGGTGGTTCAACTGAAGACCGAATTTAATAGGGAGCCAGACCAGGGGTATGTGATCGTCCTGAGAAGGAGAAAAATTGAGATTTATTTTTGAAAAAGAAAAAGGGAAATTTGTTATTTTTGGAAAATAAGGAAAATGTTTTTTTTACATTTTTGGAGAAGACGAGGATGAAATGTTTTTTATTTTGTTTTTTTAGGGAAAAGGAGGAAAAATATTTTTGGTATTTTTAATGAAAGAGAAAAAAAATATTTTTTAACATTTTTGTAAAAAGAGTGTGAAAAAAGATGAGAGACGGGTCTCAGCATGATTATAATTATGTTTATTAGGTTCTCACTTGTAATATGTTTACCTAAATACAAAAAAGAAAACGTCGAACGGGACCCGAGCCAGGAAAAATTAGGATTTCCAACATAAGTAAAAAAAACTATGGTTAGATTTATAACCAGGCTCATGGGAAGGGTCCCATTTAAAAATGTGCAAAAATTCGAGCGGCATGTCGACCCGTCATTTCGACAGAGTTTCGGGTAGGAATCGACAATCTAATATGTGTGTCCTAGGCTTGACACCTCTATGCAAGTATGCAATAGTTTGGTTAATTGGAAGGTGTTCCCCCCTTTGGTGTGACTTCCACGATATACATCTTTCTTTTGAGGCCAATCGGTATGTATGGATAAGCCATTTGATATACCTGAGTGTACGTGAATTGCCTCACTATATACCTCGTGGGGATGGTACATGTGAGAGAGAATTTGATATACTCGACGTATGTGAACGGGTTCCCTGCGATATACCTCCCGTCATGACTTTGGTCAAGCGGTACGATGAGGGGGAAACCATTCAATATACGTCGAAGGTGCTTAGCCAATGGAAGGTGAGAGTCATATCACTTAGGCTAACTGCGACCTGCCGAACCAGCACCCATCACAAAGTGATTCCCCAGTTATGGGACAAAATTTGGTCAATAGTAATGCTCTTTGGTGATGTTGTGTGAATCACGCATGATTCTTTTATTAGGATCTTATGGAGAGAGTATCTTTCTTGATTATGCCAAATAGGGAGCACGATATAAGTACAAGTAGCAAAGTTATACTAAGTATGGATAAGTGACGTGTAATTATCTACAAGTGAGTGTGTGATAAGTGAGCATGGATATATACAAGTAGAGGTGTCTGTTAGTGACACCTAAGCATGGATTTCTAAGTGATGCATGCAATATATGGATATTCGTGATCCTAGGTGTACGTGGTGTGAAGTGTACATGGAGAATTTTCTACAAGTGTGTGAATAGTAGCATAACCATGAGGTACATATGAATAATAAAGGTAACAAGAAGATAAAGGAATATAAAAATAAAACATCTATGTAAACAGAGTCCAACCCTCTTAAAAATCATCCCCAGCGGAGTCGCCACTGTGGCCATCCCGGGCGCAGCGTCAGAGGAGGATCCCTTCGAGAAGGGAACTGCGCCATGGTCTCGCACCCCTCTTTGGGGAAGGGTGGAGTCACCAGCCTATTTTCATAAAACATGCAAAAGAACATGTTTCCAATTCAAAAGAGTGGCATCAAGGACAACTGATGCATACGAAACCAATAGATCGGAGGTCTAGGGCTACATTACGGAATGGGAAGGTGTTAGGCAACCATCTCGCCCTTTCGGTCTCTCATGGGTTAATGTTAATATTTTCTTTTATCCCTGTTAAATGTGTGTGTGTGTATATTTATATAATGGAGATTGGAATTGTTCGACCAATGCCATGGACAAGGTAGGGTGAAGTCATCCATAGGAATATTCCCAAGATAATGATAGAAGATAAAATTTGGGCTTTTATCACGATATTGATCATTATTAGAAAATGATAACATGTGTGGGATGAGACGCAAATAAGCATGATATATGTATATGTAAAAATCTGATCGTTAGGAAAATGAGGAATTTTGAAGAAATGAGAAAATTGGACTCGAATCTCGGATTTTAATCCGGGACGCCTACGTAGCCTATAAAGACATCAAAGTCCACGTAGTTCGAATGTAGCATAGGGGGTGGCGTTTATCCCATAGATCCAGACGGATTTTATTTATATGTGTATGTGTAGAAAATGTATTTTGGTTTTGGAAAATGTGTGATGGGAAATTTCGTTCGGAATTTACGGGTGTAACCCTCTTTTATTTGTTTTTATTTTTTTTTATAGAAAATAAAGTATGTGCAATATACTAATAAAAATGTGGATGTTAAAATGTATGAACTAAAGTTAGACTATACTATGAATCTAAGGAAACTTATGCAAAAAACAGGAGATTAAAAGAGAGAGATAAGGAATTGGACCTTATTTGGAGCTTGAGCTTTGATCTTGGATGAACTCCTTGAATATTGATGAATGTTGATGACAGAGAAGGATTTTTGCCAAATTGGGTGTGAAGAGGATTGGAATTTTGGCTTGAATGTAACTTCTCATATGGAACTTTGCAAAATACTGAGATCACTGATGTTAATGGATAGCTTGTATTTGGTGCTGATTGTTCCTTGCCTGGGAGTGAGGTCATGTCCCCTTTTTATAGGACCAAGGGGGGTGCCGATCAGCCTACCCTAGGGTGTGCGTATTAACTGGAAACCTTTGACACTGTGCCGATTGGCAGGGTTCAGGATCTGCTGATTGGCAGTCTCTTGCAGACTTTTCGAGAAAAATGGTCGTACCACACAAACCATTGATCCGAAGCGCGCATGGGGAAAACCATTAGAAGGGTACTCTAGAGACCTTCGAGAGTCCTTGGGACCACTCTCGGGTCTAGGAGCTGACTTTGGGTCTAATGTGGCTCAGAAGTGCACGTCGGTCTTTTAGACGGGAGATCGTCGGACGAAAATGGATCATTTGTCCAAATGGTAAGTCAGAATCGCACACGAGGCAAATCCTTGGAAAGTTTAGGAGATGTACTTTGACATTACAAAGAGTTTTGTTTGGTTTGGAATGTTGACCTTGGTCAACCGGGGCCCGAAAGCGCCCGGTGACCTCTCGAAGTAAAACGGACCGTTCGTCCGTACCGTAGATCAGAATCGCGCACGGGGCATATTGTTAGAAAGGGTATTCACTGCACTTCATAGATTCATTCAGTATTGTTTGAGATGAAGAGTTAACTTTGATCAAACGGATCCCGAGAGTGCCTAGTGGCCTCCGGATCGATTTTTAGGGAAAAACTGGTAGTTCGTGCACGGGTTGGACCGTTAGAAATGGTTTTTAGTGCCCTTCGAATATTCAAAGATCTTTCTCTCTGTTGGTGTAGTTAATTGGGGTTAACTCGGGGTTTGGGAGCACGTGATGGCCTCCGAATTGATTTTAGGTAGTGAAATGGTTCGTTCGTTCGAACCGTTTTGCCGATTCGTGCACGGGGCAGACCATTAGAAAGGGTATTTAGAGCCCTTCAAATATTCAAAGAGATTTTTCTCTAAAGATAGACTTGATCGGAGTTAAATGGGGCCCGAGGGCACTCGTGGCCTCTAGATCGGTATTCGGAGTGCGACCTAGGGTTTGCGGTGAAATGGGGAAGTGCTAGGGACATAAGGGAAGACTTAGGGGGTCCTATAATGTGGTGTCTACAACAAGACTCATTGAGGTCATCATGTTTAGTAGTGTCCTCATTGGCGTGAGGTGGATAAGATGTGCTAACATGACTTGGCATGAACGTGGTGAAGTTACATCGATACGATGATTTATCCCTGGAATCCACCGACATGGCATTGCTCTTATTGAAGGCAAGTTTGCATTTGCCTTGTCTATTTAATCGCGTTGCACAATCGTAAGCTTTGTGACCCTTACCCTATCACTCATAACATTTTTCTTCATCTTACTTATTTTTTTCATTCTTTTTCAAAAATTTTCTCGCTCGATTTATATTTTTTGTCTTTCTCAAAACTTTTCTTTTCTTTGAATGTATTTTATTTTCTAAGTTTGAGAATTTTTTTGGTTTTTTTTGCAAATGGGGCTAAGTTATCAAAATCAAAATCACACTTGGAGTCAGAAGAAACATCCTCTTTTTTTAGATTGAACTTTAAAAATAATTCCTTTTTCCTTACATTTAACAGTTTTGGAAGACATGTCGATCTCATAAGTCTGAAGGTCTCCTATGAGTTCTTCTAACCCAAGTGTATTTGATATACCCAAATAATTCAGCACAGTAACATTACGATTAAAACGGGAAGAGAGTGATCTCAAAATCTTCTTAACTACATGCATCGCATGAATTTTCTCACCTAAATTGTAACTAGAGTTATAAATATCGAATAATTTTACATAAAAACAATCAAATGACCCAGATTCTAGCATGGTAATTGTTTCAAATTGTGTGGTGAGATTTTGAATCCTAGAATCTTTTATAATGTTGGTACCCTCGTGAGTCAGTTTGAGGATATTCTATGCTTCTTTAAACGTGGTGCGCGTCATAATACGGCAGAACTCGTCAGGGGTGACGGATCCAAAGATGGAACTTAAACCATGTGAGTTAAAGTTACTCCGTTTAAAGTCATCTTTTGTCCAGGCAATGACATGTTTTGGACATATGACATCCTCACTAGTCACTGTGGGTCGTGTTCACCCCTTTTCATAAACAAGGCATACTCTTTCATTAGTGGATTTTAACATAGACCTCATCTTAGCTTTCGAGTATCCATAATGTGACCTATCAAAAATAGGTTCTCTATTATACAAATTATCCATTTAAATCCATATTTCAAAGATCACACAAAAACTTAGTGCAGCCTACTTTGATACCAATTTGATAAAGAGTGTGGGTTTGTATTGATAGTCCGCATAATTCAATTTCTAATCAATAACGTAATCAAAACGCGCATGCAAGAAGTAAGGAGAAATTCATTTTCGAAGCAAAACCTTTTATTCATCACTATAGAGAATTTAACAAACACAGACGACTTACAGACTGCATAGAACGACTAAGTATAGAATGACACAATAACGATTTGTTCAAGGTGTGTCAAAACTAAGGTTATATAAACTCAAAAATCACATATGGGGTTGAATGATTTGTAAAACAAAAAGTGTTATTGAAAAACAAAATATGAGAACTTTTGGAACATGTATTGAAAATTTGTTTTTGCCAATGTTCTTCAAAAATTCAAAAGAAAATAGTTTTTTATAGTAAAAATATGGATTTTGAGGTGGTAGGGTCGTTCGAACTAAATTAGACCTCATTCGAACGAAAAAATAGTTTCATTCAAACGACATCCTGTTTCATTCAAACAACATCCTGTTTCATTCTAACCAAATCCAATTTTTGTTTAAATTGCCTTCTGACGAGCTTTAACGAAGAAATCTTTATCAAGATAGGATTGTCTCATCTGAATGTCATTTGTAGCTGGTTTAAATGAGAATACACATGTCGTTTGAACAAGACTAAAAAAACTTTTTCTTTTCAAATTATTTTTTATAAAAATCCTGAATTTTAAAATTAAACACCCCAAAATATGATATATATATATATATATATATATATATATAGTAATTCATGAAAACCATAAGTTTTACTACTCCATAAAGTGTTGGTGGTTAATTTAGAAACAGAGATCGGTCACTAACTTATCTTTGAATGAACTTGGAGACGTAGTGTTCGATTTAAGATGCTAGTTTGTAATGAGATATGCTAAAACTATAAAAGAAATCCTTAGCTATGAGAAATTATAAAATATTTCTCTTATAAGAGTAAAAGAGTTTTCACAAAGGAGTATCTGGATAATTCATTAAGGGCTCGGAGACCTAGGGTGCTGTATGGCTTCCTCTTAGACCCAAAATCATTGGGCATGGAAGCCTATTGCGGTAGTCGGTGCAAGTCCTTATATGAAAGTAAACGGAATAATGTGTAATTGGTAATTTTGGGGATGGTAAATTATAATAAGTGTATACAAATGAGTTGTACGAGGTGTATATTATATATAATGAAGTAATCAGTAAATGTGTAATTGAGACAATTGATAAACCCACAGAACATGAATTGAAGAAGATAAAACATTAAAATTGTAATGTGTGGGTAAGCTAAAGGTGAAAGGGAGTAATGCAATGAAGACTATAAATGGGATTTTGTGTAATTTATAATGATTAAAAGTCTGGGGTGACATGTAATCTTAAATAAGTCTTTATTCACCGGTGAGTGTTGAGATGCCAATTTTGGAAATTCCATGGATGTGGTGATTTAAATACTGAAATGAGTAGATTTGGGTAGTACGTGATAAATTATGATGGAGTATTAAAGAAACATGACTTCTTGTTTATTAATCTTGTAGATTAATGAATTAAAGAAACATTTTTATAATGATATAAGGTTAATGGCTTTTAATGAAAGTTAACGGTAATTTTTTTGAATAAAATATTGTTAATGCATTAATGTTTTGTTGTTGCATGGTTATTGCATAATTTCCTTCTGGCGTTCATTTCTATATTGCATTGTTATAGAGAATCCCACTAGGCATTGGCTCACCTCGTTCCCTTTGTAATGGAATGTTAAGCAATATTCCATCTTCTTAGAGCATTTTATAGGTAAGTGACTCTTACTATTTACGCTAGGAGATCTGATTACACTAACCTTAGAACATCGCATAATGGGTTCCACACTTGTTATTAATTTATTTATATTCGTGAAAATGAAATTGCATGATCACTCGATTAATTTAAATAAATAAAATGTACTATAAACATTGTGTAAGTTGTTTCACATTTCTTTACACTTAACTCAACCAAATCGATACTAGTTGATCCACATGTGAACCTTAAATCTGGAAAATCAGATCTTTAGGTTTAAAATACTTTTGTGAATGATGCGTGTTCTTGAGACCGGGTTTTATTTTACATCATCAAAAATTCGTCTTTAGTCTTGGCCTTATAACGCAAGCGGGAACTCCATTGTTAGCGCACGTGCAGCTGCGACCTTAGGGTTAAAGATTACAACCTAGTTGGAAGTTTCTTCATTAACGACAATGTCTGGAGTTAATCATCACACTCACTCAACGGTACCCTTCAATCAAATGTCAAACGACTTGGTAAGTATTCACCGCGGATGCATGTAGTAACGTAGTAAATTTTGCAAAGTGTTTCACACCCCATATTGAAACACATGATATAGACACGAAGGGTTTTAATTATGGAAAGGGGTGCAAAATAAACAAATCAACTATATTTAAAATTTTCCATTTTAATTCACCCAAGGTAAACTTAACACCAAATTTAAAACAAGTTGTGATTAAACAGATTACCCAATTTTATCTTAACCTAAATATTGATGCAAAAAACTAGACTAAGCCTAATTAATTAATCACAGATAAATTAAGTAAAACAACAAGACACAAGAAATTTTTTTAAGTGGTTCGGTTCAATGGAATAGCCTACGTCCACTACTCTATATTAACTGCCTTGAGTTGTTCTTCGATCCCTTACAATGAGGGTGATACAATTTATTTATATCCCATGGGGGGGTATTCATCGTTATCATGTGAAAGGATGAAATGCCTTTATTTGTTAGGCAATTTGCATTAATACATAATGAGAATTAATTATATGAACGATGTCGCCTCATAGATGATACAGGTTATAAGACTGTGGTGCTTGGTTGACTGTAGAGACTGGATTTTTGGCTATTGGTCGGGATTCCCAGTTGGTCGGGTGACAATGTTGGTCGGGCTTCCTTGTTGGTCGGATAACCATACTGGTCGGGCTTCTTTGTTGGTCGGGGTTCTCTATCATGCTGACTTGGACCTGTTCTACATATGTTGACACGTGCTGGTTTGTAATTGGTCCATGTAGGATGGTAAATTTTGGTATTAACAGAAGTCCCCAATGTTTTATACTTGGAGCTGATGCGAAAGTGTGGAATATTATGCTTTGGCAGTATCTTGGGCTATTCGGTTGGCTGCAGAGCTCCCAGACTTGTGAAATTTATTCACTTAATTGACAGTTTTTGAGCGGGAATGAAAATTTTGTAAATATTTCAAATTTTAGAAAATATTATTGGGGTATCTTTGTCTTTTCATCTTTTAGCCTCCGTAAACCCAACCGTTGTTTGCTTTAATCATTACTTTGCCCAGTTTTCGAAGCGTCTTATAAAAAGGGCGGTAAAAACTTCGATCATTTTCCACCTCTTACTTTTGATTTTGTTGCTGTGTTCTTTATTTTCGTGCGATCGTTTTCTTTTCTATTCTTCAGTCCTTACTGAATCCTTAAATCTTTGTAAGAATCTCTCTTCTCTTTTTCTTTATTTTTTCATCATGGTTTACGTTATCGAGTCACTCGATAAGTTCAGAACCAATTTTAATACTCCACCTTGGGTTGTATTAGAACATCCCACTTTTCCTTCTCATTTTCTCTCTCTTGCTGAGGGTCATTGGTTCCCATCTATCTTTATTGCTGAATGTGGCTTCACATTTCCCCCCAATCCCTTGTGTTTGGAGTTTTGTCAATATTTTGACATTGTACCTGCAAGAGTGGCTCATAACACATGGAGAGTTGTTAATGGAGTTTATAAGTTAAATCAAATTCATGGAACCCATCTAGGGATTTCAGAAATCATGTTTTGTTATAAGTGGGTAACGAGTGATACCACATTTTATTTGAAAACTAGGACTGTTAGTAAAGCTTTGGTAGTTAATCTCATGTAACACCCCGTTAAATTCTAGCGGCAGCCACCACCAAAATTCAGTCGGGCATTAGTAAATTAAATATCATCCTTAGCATGTGACAGATATGAGACATAATAAAATTTTAATCCGCAAGATAAATGATTTAAATCAATCCCAAATATCAAGAACCTTCAACTGATTTAACATCAAAGTGCGATAAAAATCCATCACATGCAATCTCCGAAAATCTCAATTATTACAATAAACCAAACCCAACTGAAATCTTAAGACAACTTTTGAACCGAAAGGCCCAATAAAAACCCAAATATAGTCTCACAATAAATACCACTGAATAGGAGAAGAATCAATCTACTAAAACAATAAAATAGCTCTAGTTGCACTTCCGAAAGATCTCCAATAATTCCTATGCAGCTACTCCAAATAAATCCCTGAAAATATTAGTCAACGCATGTGTCAGAGACAAAGCCCCGAGCATGAATATCGGCTACTCCTTTTAATTAGGGTCCTTGAACCCAGACAATACAGCTATATATATCGACCATAACAATAGAATCTTTTAATTAAAAGAAAGTCTATAAAGCTCAATAGTAAATTTTTAAGTACCCGCAAGGTTTAAATGTGCCACACCAATTTTATTTTAAATTAACCCAAGTGCCACAATGTTAATTTAATTAAATTAACTCGAATTATCATTTATTCTCACTTTATTATTAGGTATAGCAGTCCTCCCGCCACGGGTGGTTCTCCCAGCAAAATACATCATTATAGCGGTCCTCCAGCCACGGGTGATTTCTCCACCAAAATACATCATTATAACGGTCCTCCCGCCACGGGTGATTTCTACACCAAAATATACATCCCCTTGTCAAATTCACCATATGATCCGCTTTTATCCTGCGATCCTCGACATATGACAAGGTTCCACACACGACATAAATCGCCCTCTTACCCGGTTAAACTGTCAGCCCGGATACATTATGTCGCCAATAAATTTTAATACCCGTTTTAGTCTTGCGGTATTAATTTCCCAAAATTTCTCATATTCATTATTCAAATAAATTCCCCCCACCCTTAAAAGTGATGTGAAAATCCTCAAAATACCCCGTAGTCCCAACTAAGGTTCCCAAAACACAATCTCGTCCTATCCTAAGTAAAGGATGATTATAAAAAAATTTATCCACCTAGATATTAAATCCACGGTATAATATAGAGAATTAGCCCCCACCCTAAATTATATTACCCGCATAGACCCATTCTAACTAGTCCCATATCTAATTAGCATAAATCGCAGCTAATGCCCACTTACTAGTCCCATACCTAATAAGTGTACTATAATAAGGGGTGAAAATCAATTACCTACAATACCCAACGTTCCTGAGATATTAAAAATTATAATATTTCATAAGTGGCACAATCAACAATTTATTATAATATTCTCAACAACACTAAATTCCAAAATAAATTATTTTAAATCTAAATAGAGGGAAAATCAAGAACACATAATTATTGTGATTTTCCGAATTCATGATTACTCGCAAGTTCCATCTTAACTATCATTTTTCTAGCACAAGTAATTTAGTTAATTTAGAATTTTTACATGAAACCTCCAAATTAAATTTCTAAGGGCTCCTCTACACGCATATACCCATAACATAACCGACTACCCAAATACAACCTGAAGCACAACAAAGTTATAATCATTTGGTAGCGTTAATAATTTATACAAAACAGTCCCGAAATTTATTTCTTAAAAAATATTATGTTCTTAATTTATTTTAGAACACGTGAGTTTAATGGAGGCTACAATCAAGACATATAACACTAAGGGAAAAGAATAGGATAAACATGTCTTCTTTTTAGATGTAGAAATTGACTAGAGATTCGAGTTCTCCTTGAAAAATTGATCGAAAATCCCTCTTGAACCACCTTGAAATATTTATGTTTAGGCCTTCAAAATTGAGCTTGAAACTCAGTTTTAATGGGGGTTAAGGTTTGGAGGTGGAAGATGATTGAAAAGTCAAGGGTTGGCTGCTCAAAGTTTGGGGAAGAATGTGTCTTAAAAACCTAACCCCGAAATCATATATATATATATATATATATATATATAACTTTAAGGGTTTTTAATAAAATAAAGATTTGTCAAAATGACGAACTGCTGAGCAAAATTTCTGGGAGGGTCGATCGATCGACAAAAAGGGTCGATCGATCGATCATACCGAATATCTGACACTTTCCCTTAAAAATTCCATAAGGCAAAATATTAAAAATTCTATTAAAAATTCGTTTTAAATCCGATTTCAATTCCGCTTGAAGTTCTATTCTTCTAAAATCATAACTAACATATTTAACCAATAAAATTTATAAAATTCAAAATTTTATTTTTCTCGGATATTTCAATTTTTATTTAAAAATACTCATTAAAAAAATCCAGATTGTTACATACTTCCCCTCTAACAATAAATTTCGTCCTCGAAATTTAGCAAGGCTAAGTGCATACCCAAAACCAAAGTTCACGAGTTTCTCATAACGTAATATAATTAGGCGCCATACACCTAATTCTACCCAAGTGAAAAATATGAATACAATACATATAACATGTAACAAAAATATTTTACGTATCGATCCTCTATTTAGCCACGTTGTGTCTCCTGCGGTGCCTGCTCCTCTCGAGGTTGAAATTGGTAGCACCTCCCATAACCAGTGTTAGTTGGTGCTGCAGCCGCTCCCTGTGCACCAAGTGCTGTCGGCGCTCCCTGAACACCTATTGCCGCTAGTGTTGCTGGTGCTCCCCGCACTCCGGGCTCTACCGGTGCTGGAGGCCATTGGTTTTGCTGACCCTGAGTAATGTGAGCCTGCTGGACCTCTCTCTCTTGTAACACTTATTCGCTCTATGTCTCATTTTCCCACAATTAAAACAAGTACCTTGAAAAGGCTCCGAACTCCTATTCCAATTTTTCTCCCCTGACGACCCTGCCTCTGGATGTCCTGGTGAATATTATTGTTCTGTTGTCCTTGGTTAGGCCTATGCCTCTTCCATGCTTGATCATTGCGACCCTTGTTCTCTCCTCCCTTACTCTCTATCTCTTGCCTCTTTCCCAATTTCTTCTGATGGTTTATTCTCTCCGGCCAATGTAACATCGCGACATCCACTGCTTGGGAGTAAGCAGAGTATGCCGGATTTCCCAAAACCATTTTCCTGATGGGCTATGACAGCCCTTTGATGAAGCACTCCATATTTTTACTCTAAGTATCTACCTCCTCCCGTACGAACATAGATAAATTGGTGAACTCTTGTTCGTACTCGACAATTGATTTTGAACCTTGGTCCAACTCCCGAAATTTTCTTTTCTTTGCAATACTGATAGAATACGGGAAGTACTTATTGTTGAACCTAATTTGAAACTCAGTATAACTCAATTGATATCGCTCCTCTGGTGTGGTGGTGCTCTCCCACCACTGTAAGGCATTTCCCGACAACTTGAATGTTTCTAATAGTTGCTTTTGTACCTTCGTGCATTCCACTAATCTCAAGTGTAGCTCCATGTCCCTTCCCCATTGGTGAGCGACCGTGGGATCGGATCCTCCAGCCAAGGTAGAAGGATTTACCTTGAAAAAGATGGTCTTCACTTTGTCCTAATTTGAGACGGGTGGTCCTTGTTGTTGGGGTACTAACGTCACCCATCTCTGTCTCCCGATTTCAATACCGATCGTTGTGGCCTGTCGCACAATTACCGCTAGTGCCTCGACATCCAGCATAATCTGCCTTTGTCCCTCCTGAACTGCGCAACCAGAAATAGACTCCTCCCTCCTACTACCATTTCTCCTAGTGTTCGTCATCTGAAAAGATAGGAACAACCGTCATGAGACTCAGAAAAACTAAGAGTACAAAACATCAAAAGAAAATCAAATATAAGCAACGTGGAAGCTAAACGGACTCATAACGTACGAGACATAAGACCATGATTTGATACCATCTGTAACACCCCCACTAAATTCTAGCGTCGGTCGCCACCAAAATTAAGTCGGGCATTAGTAAATTAAATATCATCCTTATCATGTGACAGATATGAGACATATTAAAATTTTAATCCACAAGATAAATGATTTAAATCAATACCAAATATCAAGAACCACCAACTGATTTAACATCAAAGTGCGATAAAAATCAATCACATGCAATCTCCGAATATTTCAATTATTATAATAAACCAAACCCAACTGAAATCTTAAGACAACTTTGAAACCGAAAGGCCCAATAAAAACCCAAATATAGTCTCACAATAAATACGACTGAATAGGAGAAAAATCAAACTACTAAAACAATAAAATAGCTACAGCTGCACTTTCGAAAGTTCTCCAATAATTCCTATGTAGCTACTCGAAATAAATCCCTGAAAATATTAGTCAATGCATGTGTCAGAGCCAAAGCCCCGAGCATGAATACCGGCTACTCCTTTCAATTAGGGTCCTTGAACCCAGACAATAATGCTATAAATATAGACCATAACAGTAGAATATTTTAATTAAAATAAAGTCTATAATCCTCAACAGTAAATTTCTAAGTACTCGCAAGGTTTAAATGTGCCACAGCAATCTTATTTTAAATTAACCCAAGTCCCACAATGTTAATTTACTTAAATTAACTTGAATTATCGTTTATTCTCACTTTATTATTAGGTATATCGGTCCGTCCACCATGGATGGTTCTCCCACCAAAATACATCATTATAGCGGTCCTCTCGCCACAGGTGATTTCTCCACCAAAATACATCATTATAACAGTCCTCCCGCCACGGGTGATTTCTACACCAAAATACACATCCCCTTGTCAAATTCGCCTTCTGATCCATTTTTATCCTACGATCCTCAACATATGACAAGGTTCCACACACGACACGACATAAATCGACCTCTGACCCGGCTAAACTGTCGGCTCGGACACATTATATTGCCAATAAATTTTAATACCCATTTTAGTCCTGCGGTATTAATGTCCCAAGATTTCTCATACTCATTATTCAAATAAATTTCCCCCACCCTTAAAAGCGATGTGAAAATCCTCAAAATACCTCTTAGTCCCAACTAAGGTTCCCCAAACACAATCTCGTCCTATCCTAAGTAAAGGATGATTACAAAATTTTTATTCCACCTAGATATCAATCCTAGGTTATCGTAACAACGGTATAATATAGAGAATTAACCCCAACCCCAATTTATATAATCCGCATATACTCATACTAACTAGTCCCATACCTAATTAGCATAAATTGCAACTAAGGCCCACTTACTAGTCCCATACCTAACAAGTGTTGAAAACCAATTACCTACAATACCCAACGTTCCCGAGATATTAAAAATTATAATATTTCATAAGTGGCACAATCAACAATTTATAATAATATTCTCAACAACACTAAATTCCCAAATAAATGATTTTAAATCTAAATAGGGTAAAATCAAGAACACATAATTATTGTGATTTTTCGAATTCATGATTACTCGCAAATTCCATTTTAGCTATTATTTTTCTAGCACAAGTAATTTAGTTAATTTTGAATTTTTACATGAAACCTCCAAATTAAATTTCTAAGGGCTCCTCTACACCATATGCCCATAACATAACATACTACCCAAATACAATACGAAGCAAAACAAAGTTATAATTATTTGGTAGCGTTAATAATTTATACAAAACAGTCCCAAAAATTTATTTCTTAAAAAATATTATGTTCTTAATTTATTTTAGAACACATGAATTTAATGGAGGCTACAATCAAGACATATAACACTAAGGGAAACGAATAGGATAAACATGCTTGATTTTTAGATGTAGAAATTGACTAGAGATTCAAGTTCTCCTTGAAAAATTGATCGAAAACCCCTCTTGAACCACCTTGAAATATTTATGTTTAGGCCTTCAAAATTGAGCTTGAAAATCGATTTTAATGGGGTTTAAGGTTTGGAGGTGGAAGATGATGGAAAAGTTAAGGGTTGGCTACTCAAAGTTTGGGGAAGAATGTGTCTTAAAAACCTAACCCCGAAATCACACACACACACACACACACATATATATATATATATATATATATATATATATATATATATATATATAACTTTGAGGGTTTTAAATAAAATAAAAATTCGTCAACATGACGAACTGCTGAGCAAAACTTCTGGGATTGTCGATCGATCGACAAAAAGGGTCGATCGATTGATCATACCGAATATCTGACAGTTTCCCTTAAAAATTTCGTAAGGCAAAATATTAAAAATTCTATTAAAAATTCGTTTTAAATCCGATTTCAATCCCTCTTGAAGTTCTATTCTTCTAAAATCATAACCAACATATTTAACCAATAAAATTTATAAAATTCAAAAAATTATTTTTCTTGAATATTTCAATTTTTATTTAAAAATACTCATTAAAAAAATATGGTTTGTTATTACTCCCTAATTCTAATAGGGACTATTTTGATCATAGGGTAGTTGTAAAAAAATTGGCAACACGTCGCTTTAGTTGGAGGTGATAAATACCAAGGACCTAGATGTCCTCTATTTGGCAATGGAATAGGTTGTTTTATGTTTTAGTAAATCTGCCCTTATTATGTTTGATAAAATGTCTTACTGACTATGGTTTTATAAATTATTTTGCAATTGAGCAAAATAGAAAGTGCCCCAAAGAGAGCGAAGTAAATTTGAAAGAGTTGAAGTTTATCTGGGGACTTCATTAGGTAGTTGTTGAAGAGCACGTTAGGCCTGCTTCATATCTGCTCCAGTACAAAAACATTGTTTCCTCTTTTATTACCAGACCTGCTGCATCTCGTGCTCTGGTAATTGATCTTGACCAAGAGGTTACTGTTGATTCTGATACTCCTCTGTCTGAAATCATGAAAAAGAGGAAGTTTCCTGATCTCTGCAGCAGTGTTGCCTCTGGCTCCCAATCATCTGTGGAAGGAGCTAAGAATAAAATTGGGGATATTATGAAGCCCCCAGCCCCCAGCCCCCAAAAGTCTAGTACCTAAAGACCCAGCCCCCAAAGACCTAGTTCCTAAGGGTGTATCTCCCAAAGAGGTTGAAGTTCCTCTGAAGAGACTTAGGAGAGGGCTTCCTTAGAAAAAAGTCGACCAAGTGACCGATCAACTATCCTTGGTTGATTTACCCTCGTCTGATGATGTTCCTCCCACAGTTATTACTCCTGGTTTGGCTAGGAGGTTGATCAAGTCTGGTACTCTTCCATCCCACAAGGGGGTGGATGCCCAGCTCCCCAGAACGAAGGTCTCTAAATTGGCTACTCCGAACCTTGCATCAATAAGTAATTTTCATTGTCTTGGTTTGGTTGTCATTTATATTCCTTATATGCTCACTTTGGTCTTTATTTTTGTAGTTCTTGGTCCACTTTAATATTATGCTGGAGAAGGATGGTGCAATTAAGGCTTCCTCTTCAAATGAGGTAGAGGAGTCCTTGTTTGGTCTGAAGAAATCTCTGCTTAAGTCTCAGCAGGCCTTGGAGACTAAGAGGAGCACTTGGGCAGAAAAATTGAAGATAACTGAAATTGCTTGTCAAACTTCTGATACCAATGCCCTTGAAGAGGAGCGCATGACAAAGGAGGCTGAGTGCCAGAAGGAGGACGTTTAGCCCCAGAAAGAGGAATTTGAGCACAAGAAATAAGAGGTGAAGCGCAGGGTAGAGGAGGTTGAGCGCAGGGCAAAGGTTATTAAAAATCTTGTGTCCTCTACCCGAGCTAAGAGAAAGTCTATTGTGAAGGCTTCCTTCAGTACTGGTTGGGATAAGGGCTGGAACAAGGCCATTTCTGTTGCTTCTACTCAGAATGAGTATGTGAAGAAAAAATACTTCAGATATGGTTGGGTTACTTCCCTTCAAGAGTTAAACATGAGTGCAAACTCTGAACTTTTTTAGAGATATATTCATGGTCTTCTCCAGCTATAGAGGACGAGGTTAAAAATTAAGCTACTTCTGAAGAGTCTTTAATTGTGGTTGAGTCTACTACCAAACAACCTGAAGGCTATGAGCCTTCTATCCCTCCAACTGAACAAACCAAATAACTCCAGCCTACAGCCCCTTCTTCTCAGCAGAGCAAGGAGGTTGAAAATGATAGGGAGAAGGTCTAATGTTGTTCGGTATCTTTCTCTTTTGATTTTGTTGTTTCTTTTTCTTTTATTTTGATTGTACTTGAACTCTTCATTATTAATAAAAGAACCTCTTATTCCTTTTACTTATCTTCTGTTGATTACATCTGTTGTTCATACTTGTTGTTGATTATGGTTATTTCTTCTTGCTAGTTTATTATAAAGTTGGAACAACTGTCTTCTCATGATACCAAGCTATTGGGAAAGTGCAATGCCTTTTTAAAAGCAGGTCATATGGACTTGTCCGAAGATGAAATTACTCAGTTACTCGGTGATGATACCTCTTAGCAAGTTAAGGAGGCTTACGATTACCTGAAGTACTTACTTAATCGGGTTGTGGCAAATAATGTTGCCTATTCTAAGATGATAGAGGAACTTTAAGAATAGTATAAGGAATCCACTACGCTGCTGCATCAGAGCTATGACTGGAAGTATTAAAGTTTGAGTGTGTATCGGGGCTTTGATAAATTTATCTTTCTTTATAATAAAAAGGAATCTTTACTTAAGCTTGAAATTAAAGAAACTACGACCATTGCCAAACCCCTGGAAGAGGAGAATAGTAATTTGAGGAATGAATTGAATCTTCTAAAGTCTTCCTCTGGAACTATTGTTACTACTACCGATGAAGGTCATTCCTTTTTAGAAGATGAGAACGCCACATTGAGGGGTGAATTGGAGGCCTTGAAAAATATTATGTCTGCTTCTTCCCGAGCTAGAAATATGTCTAGCCAAGGAACTACATAGGAACTTAAAACCCAACAGGACCTTGCTAACCAAGCTATACAGTAAAAAGTAAAGGACCGAGCTATTGCTGAGATGTCTCAAAAGCTGCACACTTTATCTAAGCAGTTATCTACTCAATCTTCTCAATTGGAGGCTAAGGATGGGGTATTGAAGAATCTGTAATCGCAAGTTGTTAGATTAACTTTCCAATTCCATAAGTAACATAGAGAATTTTGGATGGGTGGTTATAATAAAGATTTGGTACATTATGATGATAGACTCCAACAGGCCCAAAATGAGTCCTACAAATGGGGTTAGATTAATGCTTTAACTGTGTTAAAGGTTGATAGGAATAATTCTATATGGGATTGGAATGATCCAGGCTTGCTGCAGCTTGATAATCCTCCATTTAAGTTGGATGTTGATTGGGCACCTATTCACCGTGTTCCCCAATGCTTGATTTCCATGTACTTGGGGGATTACGAACTGCATGACAAGCTTGAGATCGTTCATCCTCCTCATTTTCTTAACCGTCCTAGTAGCAGCAATACCAGGATGCTTCGGGATCTTAACTTCATTAACTCTACTTTTGCGTTGAATGATCCTCCAGCTGGCATGGATCCTATTTCTAAAGCGGAAGGAAAGCGTCCAGTAGAATAAATTTTTGTATTTTGTTTCTCCATATTTACACAATAATATGTAATCATTTAAATTTAATGAAAAGCCTATTTTATGAGTGGATCAACTTTTAGTTAATCTTTGAATGTCTGTGAATATTTTTCTAGTCTTTGACTATGATTGGATCAAATTTTTTAGTTAATCTCTATTTTTTCACCGGTTCTATTGATATTCTTAGGATTATCCTAAGTTATATACCAATTACCGATGCTTCAACATGGTTCTACTAATGTACCTGAATTTTATGGTAATTGCACTAGTTAACTTAGTTCCCAGGCGTGAGTGGAATATTTGTCCATCTTTTATCCCAGTTTAGATGAACATTTCTCATCTGGGTCTTCATTAACCAAGCATTTGGGACTTACGATTTTGCCTTTCATGGTTTTATAAGTTTGATAACGACCAACTTTATTGGTGGTTTTATTGATGCCGACCAACTTTGTTGGTAGCTGTATAATGTTATCGACTAACTTTATTGGTGGCCTTTGTTGATACTGACCAACTTTGTTGGTGGTATTTGTTGATGCAGACCAACTTTGTTGGTGTCTTCATAATGTTACCGACCAACTTTGTTAGTGGCCTTGGTGGGTACCGACCAACTTTGTTGGTGGTATTTGTTGAGGTAAACCAACTTTGTTGGTGTCTTCATAATGTTACCGACCAACTTTCTTGGTGGCCTTGGTGGGTACCGACCAACTTTATTGGTGGTATTTGTTGAAGAAAAACTAACTTTGTTGGTATCTTCATAATTAGAACTACTATCATAATGTTACAAATGTATAGCACTACTACTCCGAAAAAGAAAATAACAAAATAACACTTTTCCAGAAAGTCATGTTCTCATTAATATTGAGGTGAACTGAGTACAACACATCTACGTTGACTGATAGTATTTCTTCAAGTGTTCTTCATTCCATGGGTTCTTGAATTCTTCTCCTTCCACTATCTCAATTCGATATGTGCCTGGTCGGATAATTGCAGTAACATGATAAGGCCCATGCCAATTGGCCTTCAGCTTATTCTTCTTCTGAATCACCTTCTTTAAAACATAATCTCCTTCTTTTAAGTTGCTCGGCATGACCCTCTTATTGTATAAACGTGCAACCCTTTGTTGATAGGCTGCATCTTCACAGACTTCTTCCAGCATTTCTAAGTCTAACCTTCTCATTAAATCGTTATTTGGGTATTGAAGTTAAGAACTCTATGCATAGGTAAACCTAGATCCACAAGGATTACAGCCTCTGTACCAAATGCCAATAGATAGGGAGTTTCTCCAATGGCTATTCTGAAAGTTGTTCGGTAAGCCCATAGGACCGAATGAAGCTCATCGATCGAATTTCCTTTTGCTTTTTTCTAATATTTTCTTCAACCCATTCAGTAAAGTTCTATTAGTCACCTCTGTTTGACCGTTGCTTTGGGCCAGGAGCAGAGTATATTTTTTAGACATTGGATTGAGTGAAATAAGCAGCAAATTCATCATTGTCAAACTGTGTGCCATGATCAGTTATGAAGGCATAGGGTAAGCCATACCTGCATATAATATTTTTGCAGATGAACTGATAAACCTTCACATAAGACATATCAATCAATGGTTCAGCTCCCACCCACTTTGTAAAATAATTAACAGTTACAACCAGGTACTTGAACCTTCCTCGGGTGGTTGGTAGGGGCCCGAACAAGTTAATTCCCCATATAGAAAAAAGCCAGGGTGAAGTGATTGGTATTAAGAGAGATTGTGGAGCTTTGGATATAGTGGAAAACCTTTGTCACTTATCATATTTCTTGGCAAACTCTGCAAAATCTGCTTGCATGGTTGGCTAGTAGTACCCTTGCGTATGTATTCTTTGTAATAACATTCTTTTGCTACATGGTCCCCACAGGATCCTTCATGGACTTATTTAATTAAACCTTTTACCTCAGCTGGATGCACACACCGTTGTAGACCAGCAGTTAATCCTCTTTTGTATAACACACCACCATCTAGCACGTATCTTGCAGCTTTGTATTTCAGCCTCTTAGCTTCAAGTAGATCAACTGGAAGAATCCCATCTTCAATATATGATCTTATGGGGTCCATCCAAGATGGCCCTATATTAACTGCAATAAAGTTGACCATCAGATCTTCATTAATGCTCCTATTATCAAGTATCTCAATAGGAATATTTCTTCGTATTTTCATTCTGGGTGCTGAATTTAACCGAGCAAGTGCATCTGCTCAGGCGTTCTTTAATCTTGAAATCCTGACCATCTAAACTGCCAACAAGGTGGAAATTACTTCCAAGGTTTTAACAAAATATCTGGTCATCAGTGCTCCTTTTACCGCATATAAACTCAACACTTGATTTATAAATAACTGCGAATCACACCATAACTTGCTCGGCATTTAATGATTTAACTAGATTTAAGCCAACAATCACAGCTTCATACTCTACTTCATTATTGGAGGCTTGAAATTTAAAATGTAGAGCGTACTCTATGTCTAGCTCATCTGGAGTGTTGAGAATGATTCCATATCCACATTCGATTGCAGAAGATGACCCGTAGATGTACAAACTCCATATGGGCATACTACTGTTAAACGCTTAGTTTGCCAGAGTCCCTTAATGGGAGATTTTATCTTTTTCCTCCTCGTATTTCTTCTTCATCTCCTGTACTCCACTGGACGATTCTGGTTAGTATTTTTCTATAGTTTCCCCTGTTTGGAGTTGGTCGGGCATATCTCCAGTTGGTCTATTGACTCCTGTATGTTGTTCGGCTAGAGTCCCTTGCTGCTCGAGGACCTCTAGATAAGTGAATTCTATAATAAAATCATCCATAACTTGGCCTTTTAAAGCAGTCCTGGATCATACATAAGGTCATACTCCCCTAACTCCACATCCTAATACATCAGTCTTCTATATTTCTTCGGCTTATGCAAAGCCTGCCTTAATGGCATATCAGTGTAGATCACTATAGTGTGGGCTTGAAAGTATGGCTTCATTCGTCTACTATCTTCAATTAAATCCAGTGTTAATTTCTCCAGTCTGGGATATCTTACTTCTGCTCCTCGAAAAGCTTTACTGGTGTGATAAACTGGGTTTTGAACTCCATTTTCCTCCTTGATTAAAGCAGAGCTAACTGCGGACTCAGATAAGGCCAGATACAGATACAACTTTTCTCCCAACATTGGTCGAGAAAGTAATAGTGGTGCTCCTCCCAGGTTCTTCTTTAACTCTAGGAATGCCTTTTCACATTCATCGTTCCATTCAAAGATTTTTCTGAGTACCTTGAAGAATGGCTAACATTTTTTCGGTTCTCTTAACACAAACCAGTTGAGTGCTGCTACGCGCCCAGTTAGCCTTTGGACGTCCTTTTTGTAGGTCGAAGACTTCATTTCAATCAAAGCTTTAATCTTGTCTGGATTAGCTTTAATTACCCTTTGATTCACTATATACTCGAGGAACATTACCTCATGCACTCCGAATACGCATTTGGTGGGGTTTAACTTCATTTGGTACTTTTTTAATTGATCAAACGTCTGGCTGAGGTAGACAATATGATCAACATCTTTTTTACTTTTAGTGAGCATATCATCAAGATACACCTCCATATTCTTGCCTATCTTCTCCTCAAATACTTTGGTTACCAGTCTCTGATAAGTAGCACCTGCATTTTTCAGATCAAATGGCATAACATTATAACAATAAGTTCCTTGAGGAGTGATAAAGGAAGTACTTTATTTATCTTCTGGCTTCATTTTGATCTGATTATAACCAGAATATGCATCCATAAAACTCAGTAATTCATGCCCTGAAGTAGCATCTAACAGTTGATCAATTCGTGGCAAAGGAAAGTGATCCTTCGGGTATGATTTTTTCAAGTCAATAAAATCCACACACATCCTCCACTTGTTGTTCTTCTTTTTTACCATAACTACATTGGCCAACCAATCAGGGTACTTCACATCTTCAATAAAGAAGCTTTTTGAAGCTTCTCCACTTCTTCCTGTATATACTGGCTCTTCTTCGGGCTGAAAACTCTTCTTCGCTTCTTCACATGTTTGACTTCCCTATTGATATTAAGTTCATGACACAGGAAGTTTGGATCTATGCCTAGAATATCTTCATGACTCCAAGTGAACACTTGTTTTTTTTGCCTCAAGAAAATTGTCAACTCAATCCTAAGAACTGGTTCCAATAATTCTCTTATTTGAGCTGTTCATTCTGGTTTATCATCATCCAGAATAATACTTTTTATTACCTCCATATCTTGATCTTTTATAAGCTCAGATTCATCTCGTGGATCTAGGGTTTCAACCTCAGACTCACTGTTCAGCTCAGTTATATCCACTTGATAAGTGGTTGTTTTTCGTTTGGCCTCTAACATATCGTCTTCCTCGACAAAGGAATATTAGCACTCCCGAGCCACTTTTTGATCTCCTTTCACTACTCCTACTCCAAAATTGGTCGGGAATTTCAGGTATTGATGAAAAGTTGAGGGTACAGCTTCGAACTTTTTCATACCAACTCTCCCCATGATCATATTATAAGCAGAATGAATATTTTTATCCATTACAAAGAATCTTAGCTTCTCTGTCCTGCTCGTCGCTCAAGTCCTGATCAACACATCTAGCTTTATAGTTCCCAGTGGAAACACCTTTTCACTTGAGAATCCAATGAGTGGCCTATGATATGTCTCTAGTTGACTAAGTTTTAAACCCAAACTATCAAAACAAGGATAAAACATGATGTCTGCTGAACTGCCATTGTCCACCAATGTTATTGCTACTAATACTTCTTTCATCCTGACTCTGATTACTAAAGGATCATCATGAGGATACAAAACTCCTGATAAATCATTTTTAGAATAGTTAATTACGAGCTTATCCTCGTTAACTTTTCTTGGTCAGTCATCCTTGGCGAGGTTAATACGCTGGATATAGGAACAAGCTTGAGCCTCATTGAGGTAAGCCTTCCTTTTGAGTTGTGTGATCTCCTCCTCCGACATCTCCACCTGTAATCATGTGACAATCAAAAGATCTAAAACTGAGTGTGAATACCTCACGTTCTAGTTGTCTAGGTTTCTTGGGAAGATCGGGATCATCTTCTGGATCATCATCATGGTTCCTCTTCTTGTCTTCCCTGGGCTTAACTGGCGATTTAGATCTCTCTCGACCTCTTCCTCCATTTCTTCCACCATTCTACCGATCAATAAATCTGTTTATCTTTCCTCTTCGTATGAATGCTTCTATCTCATTCTAGAGAGTAATACAATGGTTGGTAATATGATCATGATCTTAATGAAACTCATAATACATGGACTTATCCCTCTTATCAACATGTGACCTTAACTTTTCAGGCTAACTCAAATAATTGTTGTTCTTGATTTCTTCCAACACGTGATGTATATCTACCGATAAAGGAGTGTAATTAATGAATTTCCTGAGTTGATCTAGGCCTTCCTTTCCCTTTGAACTCCTGCACTTATTATGATTCTTGTGCTCCTTCTTATCTGACTTCCCTTATGCTTTTGCTTCCACTTTTGCGTCTGAATTCTTTTTAGCAGCCATAGCTTCCTTGACATTCATAATTTTCATTGCCTTGGCCATCAATTTTGTCATCGTCTTTGGTGGATCGTTTGCCAGAGTATAATTTATTAGGGCTCATGAGAGCAGTGATTGCTATCTTCTCTTCATAATCAATTAATTCTAGTTTCTCGTTATTGAAATGAGTGATGTAATCCCTGGTACTTTCTACTTCCTTCTGTCTTACACTGAGAAAATGGGTTACTCGTTTCATTGATTTTGCTCCAAAGAAACATTACTAATGAATAGCTCGACTAGTTGTTGAAAGCAAGAAATCTGCCCCCGAGGAAGGCTGTTGTACTAGATTTGAGCAGATCCAGTGATTGTTCCTGAAAATGACTTACATCTCATCTCATCAGGAACAATATAGATATCAGTAGCTGCTTGGTAGTGCTTTATATGGAGAACTGGATCAGTCTTCCCATCATATTTGGGAGGAGCTTTAAACTTGGTCGGCGTAGGGAAATCCACGATGGTTTGTATAAAGGGGGACCCCTTAATAAAACTTCTTTGAAGGGGATTCTTAGCTTTGTCCATTTCACCTAATCTGTCTTCCAAACGTTGAATGGAACCTTTCCAAGCATGACTGTTAGCGCCATGGATGGTAGCTCTTTTATGTTGACCTCCAGATGTTGCTGAACTTTCTTCCTGTGAACCTTCTATCTGACTAGACCTTTTAGTTCTTAGATTATTTAATATGGACTCGGTTGAACCTTCCCTTATATTGCCTAGTCACCGAGTATTTCTCGACGAAACCCATAGGGCATTTCCCTGTGGTCCCAAACGATAGAAAGGATAACCCCTACTTACCCTTTCTAAGGCACTCAATCTTTTCTGGGATAAGAGATTGTCCATCAGTGGAATTAGTGACCCTAATAAAAGACGTTGCTCCAGGTAGGTATGAAAGATCCCTAGAAGTTCAGGAATGGCTATGCCTGATATTCCTTATTGGCGATGGTGGCATACTTTTTTGATTAACTTATGCAGGAACCCTAGCTTGCAGTGTTTGTGCCAACTATCATATAGTATCCTGCATAGCTTCTTGACCCTTGGCCAAGCTAGCCAAAATTCTTATTAAATCATTGTTATTTGGAGGGACAGAGGGAGTAGGCAGGATTCCCTCATTTATGGTACTGGATTCTGGAATTTCATCCATGGATGATGAATGATGAAAGAGTGAAAACGTTTAGTATTACGTTCTCACAGACGTCCCCAATCTGTTGATGCGAAAAACTAGACTAAGATTAAATAATTGATCACAGATAAATTAAGTAAAACAAACAAGACATAAGAAACTTTTTAAAGTGGTTCGGTGTAATAACCCGCCTAAAATAATAACGGGTGGCCAGCCCTATACTATATTAAATCAGGAGTTTCAGATGGTCCAGTCTCAACATCAACTGCCGGTGCTATATAATATAGGACTAACTACCCGATATCATATAGGCGAGATGTTAAAATAAATTGAAACATGCAACAAACCACAACTAACACTACAACACCACTAGTAAAGGAAAGAAAGATGCATGAAATAACTATGAGAAATGAAATGCTAGAAATAAGTAAGATAAATAAATACAACTGAATATACTACAAAGAAGTAAACCCGAATAGGGTCACAGCTAATACAATAACTGGAATGGAATAAATATAAACATGTATATGTATATCCCTTGGGTACAAACCCGATATACAACATGAATCCTAGCTAGAATTTTAAATAAGTAGGAAGCGGCTACATGAAACATCCCGCAACAGTCCGCACCTATCACGGCTCCCAAGACTCTGGATAGAAGGTCATCCGACATCCATGCGGTAGGATACCTGTGGTAATATATATATATATATATACAAGCAGGAGAGAAAAGTAAACGGGTCAGAGCCCCGATTGTGAAAAATATTTAGCAAGTGTGTTAACCGTGCATAATAAATATCGGTGCACTTATTTCATAATTAAAGTGGAATCGCACTCTCATGGAATCCCAACTCACCTCTCATCTAAAGGCGCGCTCCTATTCGTGACCTAAAATTTTAGTTAAATTACCCCAACTATAGGGACAACCTAACTTGTCATAGGCCCAGCCTATACTCACGAGAACTGCCTACCCATCTCAATCCAAAGATCCCCCCTTTTACTAATCTTACTAGATTATGATTACCAATAATTTTGCCATAATAGGCTTAATGGATTCCGATTTATAATTTAATTCATTAGAATTCTTAATACATTACCCCTATATATATATATATATATATATATATATATAGGCTAAAATATAAGAATTTATATCTAAATTACATGCACATAAATTATTGGCAAAACTTCTCTCTCAAATCTCAAAATTGTACTACGTTTCGTGCGTGGGGAGTCTCGCAAAGCGAAATCCAAACAAGGAACCGCCCCATTACACTACTCCTGACAATGTCAAGGCCAGAGATCCATTATTCCATATATGTGATTACTTCTCTCAATTCTCGACATTGCACTACGTTTCGTGCGTGAGGTGTCTCGCAAAGCGAAATCCAAACAAGGAACCACCCCGTTACACTACTCCTGGGCAATGTCGATCCTAGAGATCCATAATACTTAACATACAATTACTATTTCAATAACTAGGTCTAGATTATAATATAATCACAACTTAATATCTCCAATACTAACCTTGGGATGATGTAACCGAAATATTCCTCAAATACGATACATCAAGCCCCAATTAATTTGGTACACCATAATCATCCAAGATGTACCCCATAGAAATACCATATCCTTTTACCTAGGATATATAAATATATATATAAGTATTTATTCTCACCATATATATACATACCATCATCCATACCCATGACCAAGTGTACATACCATATATGATGTACAATGGCCATGCACATATAATACCCAACTATATATAGCGCCGATAAAACTGCATCAATGCTATCATCTTCCCAGTGCCCGGCTCACGTAGCAATACTGGGGCCACCATGGTGGGACTAAACGACACCCATCTCGTGGTAAACTCACGCACACGACGTCCCGGGAAGCGGTCATAGCTCCAAACCGACAATGAGACGAAACATACCCACCACGTCTCATCCCAAAATAACAATGTAAATCACATAATAACACACGGGACGACTATGACCTGGGGAATATCCACACCCTGCTTTTCTAGCCAGGATGCTCACCCTCTACGCGCGCAACTTCCCAATGATAGCATGAGCGGGGTATGCTTAACCAAATAAGTATATATATCATTCACATACACAATATATATACATCCATATGATCCAGTCATATGATAAAATATTAAACCATCATATACGGTTTACATATCCATACCATGTATGTCCACAACATAAATATATCCATATATTCATATTCATACATAGATATATGTACATAAATTCACACATCGCTACATCATTATATATACAAACTAATTCTCGTTCATATTTATAAGATATATAAACTCATCTATAAGTATACATAATCCTCAATATACAAGCCGTCACCACAATTTCCATTAAATTTACCTCGATATGTGAATACAATCCCTCGCTTGAAACATATTCAATCATTTTTCCTATGATGAATAGTCTCCCAAAACCATATGTATATATCTATACATATATATATATTCAATATTAGGGTTATCACCCAAGATTTTGTGTAGGAATCCATCACTACACATTTCATCCATATTCCAAAAGTACATAATTTCCTTTAGTACTATTTAACCATAGGTACATACATGACTTAATAGTCTAAAACCTCAGATTATTCCAACCTTGTTTAAAGTATTGGAATCTCAATGATTATTTCCCCACAATTTCATGTAAACTATCCTAACTAGAATTTATGTTACCGCTTATTCTAGTCGATAGTACGATCCAAATCATTCCCAATTTCACCTACGGTTACATCTACCTCATGAACCCGTACTCCTATGGAGTTATCAATTGTTCCTTAGTCTAAACATTTCTAAGGATATGAGATCCCTCACTCTCTAAGAGTTCTCAACCTCACATCATATTGATACCTGTATCTATAATTGGTATTCCCAACCTCAATGAGGTTTCCCCACAATTATCCATATACAACCCCAATACGTACATGGGTACATTTCTCCCAAATTACCCTTAAGGAGTCCCCAAAATCCTAATATGTGAGAAACTCCTTCTATGTCTTTAAGAACATATCTTTTTCATCATAAGAGAAAGCCCCCAAATCAATAAACCCAACCAACAAGGGCTAGAAGTCCTCCTAGATAAACCCCATAAAACAACCATTAAGAAAACCCCTAAGAATAAACTCTAAAAGAAAAAGGGGAAAAAGGATTTCCCATTCTAGGGCTAAAAACAGGGGACCGGTCGACCGATCCTAGACCCCCGGTCGACCGTGGGTCCAAGTTTTGCCTACGAAGAAATGCAGTAGGCTTTTTCCTTAAGGCGCGATCGACCGGTCCCTTGGGCGCGGTCGATCGGCCATACCAGTTATCTTGGCCGATTTTCCATTTTCAGCAAGCCCACAACCCTCAAACACCCAAATATCATCACGAAGCCCCTAAATCTTTAACCCAATAATATTTGTATCAATAAAACCCATCCTACATCTCATCCCAACCATTTATATGTCATTAAACCATATAATAACATTGATTTCAAGATTTAAACCCAAAAATCTAGGTTTTGATATTTATACCCAAAAATCCATTTCTTTAACCCACAAATTATGAAATGAAATACACAAATAGCTATTTAGCAAGATTAAACACTTGCCTCAGATTTGTAGAGGTTGGATCGTCCTCGATGTCGCGGTTTTGGGCCGAAATCTCCAAGCTTCCTCTTTCTCTCCCTTTCTTCTTCTTTCTCTCTTCTTTCTCCCTCTAGGGCTTTTTCTCTCTTTCTCTCAAATGAGAATGGCTTAATCCGTAAGCCTCATAAACCTTTAAAAAAAAATCCCAATTTTAAATGTTAATACACACTTTAAATGAGTCGTTTACTCCAATTCGAGCCAAAATAACTTTAAAACATTCCGGAGCCGAAATAAAACCCAATGACAGTCATTTTGACTATCTCGACCCTTTCGGGATCGATGGTACCCTCAAAATCATCATCCGGAATACTTTGAAATATTCTCTATTTTTGGACCTCATTTCCCAAATTTTGAAATTCTCCAATTTAATTAAATTTTATTTTCCCAAAATTTAATTTCTCAGTCTCCAAAAATCGAGGGTTGTTACATACTTCCTCCTTACAAAAATTTCGTCCGCAAAATTTAAGACATGCCTAGGACCTCAATATCATCTAGTCCTCACATCAATCCTTAGGATCACTATACCGATCCTTCCTGGTTCTCATGTCGAACCATATAGTTTTAAAGCAACTACTACCCAGGGCGCCCATACACCCCGTATCCGAGTTTCCACTCGTAAAATTGTGATCAGGCTCCATTAGCCTCAAATCATAATATAACCCTCAGCAATATGATCTATAACCACATACTAAATATATAAAAGTTTAAAATTTCCCAATGGTAGAACTCTCCTCAATTCCTGACACTAGCCACCTTCGTGCGGGGGAGGTCTCGCAAGAGAAATCAAAACAAGGAACCCTCCGAATACACTACTGTGTAGCTAGGTCGGGGATTGAGATTTGTTGAACCAGGGTTAAGGTTTTATAAAAAGATTTTTCATATTTTAGATATTGCCCGAGGGCCTAAACAACAATACAATATAAATATATTCCGCGTCTTTCGACACGCCAAACAAACACCTTATGTATAAGACACAAGGCCTCAACAAATACAATACTCTAGCCAATACCTAGTTCTCAAAACTAGCACAACTATGAGCCAAACTATCTGCTCCACATAAATCTACCAAACTCTGAACCTCTCAGCTATGAAATTCCTCTACATCACATCAACACTTTTATATAAAAATATAAATTCTTCCCTCATTGGGATACGAAAACTTCCCTTACTATTTCGTTACGAAAAGGTGTATCATCTCCAAAGATGCCATACATAGGCTACACTTGCTCACTTCCTCCTCTAGGAAAATTCCATACACCCTAGCGGTGTAGTGGCTAGCTACTCATCACACTTCACACGCGACGTTCCCAAATATCGCACAAAACATAACTTAAACCCAAAGAAAGGTACTTTACCTTATATTTCCATAACCCAATGGTTTCCCTTCGTCCTAGAATCTTAACTCAGGGTCCTCAACTTCTTCCAGGAAAATCATTATCCCTAAGCCTATATCTTCGCAACAGAAACACCTTCCTCAAAACCCTTCCTAACCATATTGAAGGCAAGGCGCGATTGCAGCTGCCGAAAACTCCCTCAGTCCTACACAACGAAACTGAGTCTCCAATGGCATGTAAGTTGATCTACTATTATGCCCCAGGCCTATTTTCCATATTGAAATGTTTGGTCTTCGATGTTTATGTGTTTTTCAATTTTTCGCTTCTTCTTCAATCCTTGTTATAATTTTTTTTTTCAATCTGCATAGAAACCACAAATAGGGCTCAATTGCAAACAGGTATAACTCTCTCTCTCTCTCTCTCTCTCTCTCTGTATATATATATATATATATATATATATATATATATATAGGGAGAGGTTCTCTAGTAGACCAAAATAATGGACTCTTTAATAGACCTTAACAAAAAACACCTAATAACACATTAATTTTAATTCCTATAGTGTAATTGGTCCGCGCCAGCGACACCCGAGACCCCACCTTCACCCCACTACTCCGCCCCCCCACCCCCCAACCACCACCATCACCAGAGCAGCCCTTATGACAGTAGGGCTGCCATGGGGGTGAGTGGGGGTGCGGGGTTGGGGATCGATCGAACGCGTGTTTGGTGCCGCTGGCACGGACCGATTACACTATAGGAATTAAAATTAATGTGTTATTATGTGTTTTTTGTTCAAGTCCATTAAAAAGTCCATTCTTTTGATCCACTAAAGGACCTCTCCCATATATATATATGTTTAAATGTTTGTGCCTTCTCTATTTTTTTTTTACTATTTTATCAAAATGATCCGCGCCAGCGGTATGCAAACTGGGGTATGCATGAGAACCGCTCTCTCTCTCCCTCTCTCTCTATTTATCTATATTGGATAGGGTGAAAAGTATATAAAAATAAAGGTTAGCAATATTCAAAGTCTCTTTAGTGTAATCACTTTCTTTATGAGAAAATTTTGTATGTAACATTAAGAACATTAAGAATGGATTATCTATTTCATTTTAATCTAGCCAGACTTATTACATCTGGACTGATTAACATTTGGTACGAAATGGTGTAGCTGAATTTCTAGCTAGGTATTTGGTTATGTATTTCAAAAACCGTAATTCTGTAAGTATAATACTATACATTGTATGTATGTGCTATGTATAATAAATTTTTGGTAGGTAGGTTTGTTTGATATTCAGAAGTTATGGTAGTGATGGGTGTTGTTATCAAACTGTTGAAAGAGTTGATTATAGTTAAGTGCCTGTAGCAAGGTGTTCTTCTTGTTCTTTTATGGATTTTGATATTGAGCAATACGAGTCATTTCCTCCCTACACTGGCTGTATTGAATTTGGTTGAGGGAATTTTACCAATCTTGAACAGCTTTGCTAGGATTATTTCAATAATTTTACTGATTTTGGAATTTTTGTGAATTTGTTTCCTCTCGACTTTGTAGTTGTAGGTTAAAGGGTCTAATTCCACATGAATTGGGGAATCTTGACAAGCTTGACACCCTTTTCTTGCTAAAAAAATCAGCTCACCTCTCCAATTCCACCCCAATTGGGGAATATGACTAGCCTCAAATCTGTTGATATGTCACTCAATGGGCTTAAAGGAGAAATCCAAAATGAGCTCTCTTCTCTCAAAGAGCTCTCTCTCTCTCTCTAAAACCTCTTTATGAACAATTTTCATGGTGATATTCCTAGTTTTGTTGTAGAGCTTCCCAATTTGGAAGTGTTGAAGCTTTGTCAGAATAACTTCACTAGGTCAATCCAATGGAAGCTTGGACCATTTGGAGAGTCAAATTGGGGCAAAACTATTTGAGTGGGTCAGTACCAAATGCATTGTTCTATTTTCCTTATCTCTCAGTGTTTGAATTACAGAACAATTGCTTAATAGGAAGATTTAAAGATATAAAAAGGTGACCCTAAAATTAGAACAGTTAAATTTCTCAAATAAACGTTTTTATAGCAACTTATTGGTAAATGATTATAATGGAAGTGTACCCCAAAAGCTTCGAGAATAAAAACATATCCTTATTTCATTGTGTTTTGATTTTGTAAAACTTCAAAATATCTCTTTTAATTATTGCAATCTTTTACTTATTTTTATTTCATCTTAAATTCAGGTTGAACATAATAGGGTAATGGATACTGGAGGCAATTCTCTTGCATCTGGATCTGATGATGTGAAGAGAAAAATATCTTACTTTTATGATCCAAAGGTTAGAAATTAATACTATGGTCAGGGTCACCCTTACACTGTATATATATATATATATATATATATATATATTTTGTTGTCTTTGACTTTGCATCAAACTTCTCTCCATCTGCTTGCCTTGATGTAGTGGCTAAAGTAGTTGAAGCGAAGAGGCCTCCTTTCCAAAAATATAGTTAACAAGAGAGTAATGGAGCACATTAATTTCCAGCAATGATTGAAACTACAGCTCTGGTGCATCCGGGTGGTAGTGGTGGTCATGTTGTCAATTCAGATGGTCATATGATTGGCCTTCTCACAAGGTATTATAAGGGTGTGATTGAAAACTCCAGTTCCGAGGTTTATTTAGAATTTAAATTGGAATAAATTTAGTTTAAAATTTGACCCAACTTTTTTCCAATTCCAATTCTAAATCATGGAATATAATCTCCTAAACACATCTTAAATAAATTTTCTGTAAAAGTAAATGACATCTTTTTTGTGACTAATAATATTTTCTTGCATCCCCCACAACTTTGTATGTGTTTATCTTCCTTTAGATGCTCGCTAGTTCATTTTTGGTACTTGCTTTTGGGATGGCGATTAGCGAAGCTAGCGATGAAAATCTTGTTCAAGCTCTTGGCAATACTTGAACTCAAGTCCTGTCACTTAGTCATAGATGCCCCAGGTCTATTTTCCATATTAATAGAAATCTCTTCATCTCGCTTCATCCCAGACCACTAGAAATCTCTATATAGTCCCTTATACTTTGTTTAACCCAATTGTATGTCGAATCGAGACTGATGGAACTCTGCAAGAATCTCTAACTGCAACTCCTTAATGAATGATGCTATCGACCCAACCTCATGGTAACCCAATCATGATGGACTTTAATGTCTTATTTCTAACTACCAAGCATGTCTAACATGTTCGTTCAATAATAACTCAATTTTTTGCAACAAATATTTTTCTAACACCCAAAGAACTCATCATCATGAATTTATTCCGAACGTTGTGATTTACAAGCCTATGTTTCGTCAAACGATTTGAATCTTGCCTATCTTAGGCACACACATCCTCAACATAAATAACTATTGTCTTCAATGATTTCAAGATAGTCATTTAATCCCAATGGTCCATCTGACCAATACTTCCAATAAAACTACACTTTAACATAGAGTCATCTTAGGTATCGCAACCCAAATACACATGAGAGACTACATTCTCAATCTGCAAATTTCATACAGAGTGCATCATTCGTATTTAATGTTTCGTTAAGTTCTAATATTCATAATGCCTTAGAGTCATGACCTCAAATCCATAATATAAATTCTAATTAGCTATACATGTTAACTCACGAGTCTGTTAACCTAACGTTATCAAGTACACATGCAGACTACATGCAAAAAATTACGAGACCCACTGTAACACCTATCGGTGTAAAATAAAGGTTCTTCCAAAGAAGAGCGTACTCATGTATCGTGATGCATTAGCGTCAATCAGGCATATCCGACATCACTACTCAGCTTTACATAACGCTATACCTGAATACATACCCACAATTGAAACAAAAACTTCCCATTACCGGTATCAATGAAGACATAAGAAGATGTAACGAGTTAGGTGATTGCCATGCCAGAATGAAATAATTGAATTCGGGCAACGAACCATGTCACAAAAAGTGAGAACCACAATATACACTTGAAGGTTAAAATTATCACTTATCTACATTTGTGTTAAGTTATTAGGCTAGTCACTGACCTACATACTTAAGTATCCACAATATCTACATGCGTTTGCTAACTTTTGAACCTCAAGGTCCTCCTCATTCTAGAAAAACAAAAAACTCACATAAATTTACCCTGCGGACCATCGTAATCCTTAGCAACGTCCTATATGGTCTCATATCATATCTATTGGACGAGTTACAATGACATCTCAATTTTTTTCAAGTATTATCCATTTATAAGACCTAATAATTCTCATTACTAGAGTCATACTAAACCGTAAAGGTAGCATGCACATGTGCTATTATCAAGCTTAACACTTCATCTTGAGTGATATATCTAAATCCACGATGAGCATTATTGTGTTCTAAGTCTCCCAAGTGCGTAACCCACACTTATCGACCTAACATTTTTCATAAAAGTCATACCATAAAACAATCTTATAAACAAAGCCATGACACTAACTCCAAGGTATTTCCATAATAACAATATGACTCAATCGTGCTATAACCATCAATAGTCGATTATGTAAATCTCAACATAGTAATTTCCTAAGGATACCAATTCAAACTCCAATTTAACACATACATCCAAGTGTGAGAATCGTCATGACATAGTCCTATAATGTGTAACAACCGATTATGGCCACTAATTTAATTCCTCAATGAGCCAAACACTAATCCTAATTACTACATGTTACACCAATTATAACTTTATATTCTTTACATCATAAGGAATCTCCAAAGTTCGAAGAGGGACAACTTTGTCACTATAGGACACGAGGAAGAATCTAAAGTTCACCATTACTAGGCAATATGTACTACTTGTACTAATACATCATTTGATAATTCTTAGCACATAACTCCAAAGGACAATTTGTTATGGATTCATATGCTTATCCAACATGCTACCTAAAACAAACTTCAACATAACACATAATAGCATCTTTAACGACTATCGCGCCACTACAACTAACTTATCTTACTATGTAACCATCGCATTACATGCTAAGCCTTAAACTATCTCATAAATTTATAAAACCATAAATTAATACCATCATTTCTAATGCTAAGTCCCGAGGACTGTATAGATTCATTTATAAGTTATCTTGAATTAGTGTGACTATCTAAACCCAAATCAAAATCAAGTTACTTAGGCATTATAATCTCCATATAATCAATAATTATAACTGTCCTATCTAATAACTTAATCCCATAGATGGACTTACAAGCTCTGTAGCTGAGATGCAATGAAAATTACTAGACGTTTCTATTACCATTTTGTCTTCTCTAATTATCAAATTGCCACATGATGTATCTCACACAAGACTACGATATCACCCCTCTACTAATGGGAGATAGTCTCAACTAACGGGCACACTGCTTGCTCCATCCTCTGTAACTCGCTGTTAGCACTCGCAGCATTGCGAGTAAGGGCCATCCTATACGATAGGAAAGTTCAGCATGATAATTATGTACGCAAAAACGAAAGGAACTAAAACGAGAATCACTCCGATGCTCATAAGGACCCTAATGCTCTAATATCAAGTTGTAACGCTGATTAGGCATACATTCTTCATATTTATCCCCTTAATTTCGGTATTTTTATGATCCCGTGCGGTGTAAACAGCTTGGATTTGTCTCATATCTATGCTACTAACCCTTTTTGGCAAGTATTTCCTATTTTGTGTATCTCTTATGTGTTTTACAGGTTTTTCATGCAAGAAAGATGGAAAAGAGAACTCAAAATAGTGAAAGAAACCAAGAATCGGGGAGTTGAGGGGCATTTTAGTAATTTTGTAGCCTTAGTCCGGAGGTGGGGCCAATTGGAAAGTTGAATAGATTTCAATTACAAGAACACTGGAAAAAAACGGCACCTCAATCCGAGTTACGGTAAAGAAGTTATGCCCATTTGAAGTTGAGAAGAAATTCAAGAAAAAAGCTGTCAGACCCAAACCGAACCGAGGCTGAGAAAAAAAATCGGTCCGCCCATTTGTCACGCACCAGATCCGTTACTAAATTAGTCACGCTTTCTAAGTGTGACAAATTGGCAGAGACGGGATTTTTATTTTGTGCTTATCTTTTAGCCAAAAGAGTTTTATGTTTTGGGGACTCTTCTAAACGACCCTTAGCCTATATATTTAGTCATTAGGACTTTTTTTATGAAGATTTCATTCATGTAAAAGCTCCATAACAAGTAGGAACATCTAGGAGAAGAATTTACTTACTTTGCACCATTAATTCAAGAGTTTTTCCGGTTTTTCTTCAATCTTTGATTTCTTCTTGCATGTTCTTGTTCTTCAATCGTGGTAATTTTTATTTCCAGAACTTTTATTATTATTTACCATGTTAGGCTAGGTTTTTAAAGGTTGGGATACATGAACCCAACCTGATGTGTTAATTGCATGTCATTAATATTAGTCCTCTGAATTTAATGATTGATTATGACTGTATTGCGTAGTTACACAACAATTGTAGATCTTTATATCTCGTTTGCCTCTGGGTACTCGTGATGATTTAGAATGCAATTCGAGTGCTACTATCGCGATACTGATTTACTCATCCTCAGATTAAGTATGACGCGGGTTTGAACCTCGTATACGTAATGCTTGGGAATACTAAATTCTGGGTCAAATTAATCAGTTAAATTTACGATTAGTTTTATACCATCAATACACTAGGGTTGGGGGATTGTGTCTCTACCTTAATTTTCCAATTAGTTTTAGTTAACTTATTTATTTTTCCCTTTTTCCTTTCTCACTCAATCATCATCTTTTACACTTTATTTTTTTTGAAGTATTAAATCAATTAAAATCTATCAAACATTCCCTGTGGATTCGATACCCAGACTCGCCACTATACTCCGCAAGAGTGTAGTTAAAGTTTAGGTTTTTTTGTATTGTGGTTGGAAGCCGACAACAACGACTAGCGTATTTACACGGACGCTCGGTTTCCGACTCGATCAAAATGGCGCCGTTGCCGGGGAGTGTTTTGTTATAGATTATAATTGATTTACTATTTCATAAGATATTTTTCTTTTTTCTTTTTAACCTTTTTGCAGGGTTGGACAATTGAGCACCAAGAAACGTTGAATCCTCAATCGCACACCTCTTTATGTGAATTGTCCCTCTACAAACCATTCGGTAGTCATGTCTTTTTATAGTGAGTTTGGTAATTATATTGGTTCATATTGGAATCGTTTTCAAACTTTTTATTCTCAAGAATTCGAAGGGCCTCGACTTATTCCCATTGGTGAGGGTCTTCGAATTATTCAGAAAGAAAGGCTTGAAAACTTACGTTTGTATGGTAGTAGTTCTCTAGCTTTTTGTGTGCCAGAACCCGCGCCTCGACCTACTACCGTTGGTGAGGCTATTCGAAATCTTGAGAATGAAAAGCTTGAAAACAAATATCGAGAAGAAAATCATTTTTGGGAGCACGAGTTGAATGCACTATTTGAATCCAATGATGATTTTTCTTCCGATATTTTTAAAGACAAGGAATGTTTTCAACCAAATGAGGAATCCGAGGTGCTAGAGCCAAGGAAGCCTATTTTGGAAGAAACCTTCCATCTTTACATGCAAACGGTAAAGAGGATCCTTGGTGATGATTGGGAAATTGAAACACTTTGCAAGGAGACTAGTTCTTCTTTGGAAAATAAAGAGGAGGTTGAGACTTATGTGTCACCTCAAAATTTTGAAGAACATCTCATTGAAAGTGAGTCTTGCTCTCTTGAAATTCAATCTACAAGTGATGATGAATCACTTGAGATTGAGTTTATTTCATCACCATTTTCGTTCACCGTTATTGAACCATTAGAAGTACCGCTAGATTCCTATCAGTCGGTTGAAAATTCTGAAACGTTTACACCTTTTACCGACAAAGACACTTTGCTAGAATTATTTTCTAATATGGACACTTCCTTTTTGTGTGCCCCTCTCCCCATACTGCTTGAAAAATATTTGGGAGGTGATTCTATTTTTCTTGGATCTCAATTGTACTTGTCCCACCTAGCATCCAAACCACCCATCATCCCGTTAAAATTTTTAATTGGTGATGGTTCATTTTTTCCATCTCACACATGCCTTCCGTTGTTCAAACGGAATTCTTATTTTTCGGGAGGCATGCTTTCTAGTGAGGGTACACCATTAATCCCTCAAAGTCAAATTGTATTTTGGGTGGACCCTCAAATTTTTCGACTTCTAGTGTATAATTTATTAGAATTTGAAAATCGTAGGTTGTACAATAGTTAGCTTATTTTTTTTATTTTTTTTTAGTATAGAGTTTTTGTTATTATTTTTGCTATGCTTGGTTCTAACATGTTTTGTAGATTCAATGGACTCGCATTCATCGGGGATCGCTCCAATTGAGTAATATCTTTATTTTCCTCTCTTTATATTGTGTTCTTGATTCGCATTGAGGACAATGCAACATTTAAGTTAGGGGGTGTGGGATATTCTTCCCATTTATTGTTTAGTTTCATTGATTTGATCACGTGTTCGTTCCAAGTATGTTTTTTTTTAGAAAAAAAAAATCATAAAATTTTAAAAAATCCAAAAATATTTTTGTTCAAAATAAATAAAAATTGGAATTCAAATTTTTCAAAAATATCATTAAAAGTCGAATTGGAGTCTCAAATTGTAAACATCCAATAGACACAAAGCCGAAATTGACCAAAGATGGAAATTGAGCGAAAATTGACGACTTAACGAATAAATGTGGAGATTAACAAACCCGGTGAGATTCGAGCTTATCACGTTTTGCGAGTTTTTAAATCAATCCGATTTAATTGTTAACTCAAAGTTCTTTTTAGCGCCTAATAAGTTGTCAAGGATCTCAATCCTTTCATTTTGATCGGTTTTGAAAAATGTGTGCAATATTGCCTTGAAAAACGTGCCAAATTGGTCTCTAAACTTAAATTCATCTCGAAACGCATATGGTAACGCAATTGGTATTTTGGACAATGAAGTAGGCCATCGTTTGTCACCCAAAAATATTGTCCAGAAAAAGTAACGAAAAATCATCCCTTTTGTAACCCAAATTGAGCCAATAAAAATTATCCTTTTCGTTTGACAACCCGAAAAACCCAAATAGCCCGGAATTGCGAAAAATGAAAAAAATTCAGAATTTAAGTCCGAAAAGTGCAACAAAAAGGGGCAAGAAAAAAATAGAAGAATGCTCAACAAAAATAGCAAGAAAAGAAAAGAAGTGAAAAAAAAAAGAAAAAAAATGAGCAATAGCCCGGAAAAAAAAAGCACAAATGGACATCCTAAATAACTTTTCCAATTCTGAATTTTCCGACCATTTCCATGTTACCCAATATACCTTGAACCCCGAAAAAGTCCTAACCGAGTCCAAATTGCGAAATTGATTACCGCGTGGAGAGCTAAGACACCAAAAGATAATATAAGAGATTAAATGTGCGAAAAAGAGGCAATGTTCCCGTTTTTAAAATCGTAATCCATTGATAAGATCCTATTACTATGAAATTTCCGTCTTTCTACTTGTATGCGTGACTTTGCGTCCATTATATTTACTCTTTATATCACGCATACCGAGAGAATAACCACATTCCGAGTGATTCGTTTGAGAGAGCATTCCGTGAGAACTTGAAATCAAAACGAATTTTCGGATAAGTAGCGTAATGATCAATCAGTGAAAATTGGCGGTTATATTTCTGGCTACGCACACACACACTACGGTTTGAGACTTGTAAATATGACTTGATGATGACTATTTTCTGGAAAAGTTGAATTGCACAATTTTTGCATATTTTGAATTTTCTTTGAGTCGAATTTTATGGGTATATTCACTGCAAACCCTCACGAGACACAACTCGTCCTACTAGGTAACCTAGAGGTTTAAAGGATTGTTGCATGCGCTAAATGCAATCGCTTGCCCGCGAAAGAGGTATTCTATCCCAATAAAGTTTTTGAAGGGTCCTTAACTCATACTCTCATTCTTTTACATTGCTCGGGACGCGCAAAGTTCTAAGTTAGGGGGGTTTGATTAGGCATACATTCTTCATATTTATCCCCTTAATTTCGGTATTTTTATGATCCCGTGCGGTGTAAATAGCTTGGATTTGTCTCATATCTATGCTACTAACCCTTTTTGGCAAGTATTTCGTATTTTGTGTATCTCTTATGTGTTTTACAGGTTTTTCATGTAAGAAAGATGGAAAAGAGAACTCAAAATAGTGAAAGAAACCAAGAATCGGGGAGTTGAGGGGCATTTTCGTAATTTTATAACCTTAGTCCGGAGGCTGGGCCAATTGAAAAGTTGAATAGATTTCAATTACAAGAACACTGGAAAAAACGGCATCTCAATCCGAGTTACGGTGAAGAAGTTATGCCCATTTGAAGTTGAGAAGAAATTCAAGAAAAAAGCTGTCAGACCCAAACCGAACCGAGGCTGAGAAAAAAACCGGTCCGCCCATTTGTCACGCACCAGGCCCGTTACTAATTTAGTCACGCTCCAAATTCGTTACAAAATTAGTCACGCTTTCTAAGTGTGACAAATTGGCAGATACGGGATTTTTATTTTGTGCTTATCTTTTAGCCAAAAGAGTTTTATGTTTTGGGGACTCTTCTAAACGACCCTTAGCCTATATATTTAGTCATTTGGACTCTTTTTATGAAGATTTCATTCATGTAAAAGCTCCATAACAAGTAGGAACATCTAGGAGAAGAATTTACATACTTTGCACCATTAATTCAAGAGTTTTTCCGGTTTTTCTTCAATCTTTGATTTCTTCTTGCATGTTCTTGTTCTTCAATCGTGGTAATTTTTATTTCCAGCACTTTTATTATTATTTACCATGTTAGGCTAGGTTTTTAAAGGTTGGGATACATCAACCCAACCTGATGTGTTAATTGCATGTGTATAATATTAGTCCTCTGAATTTAATGATTGATTATGACCGTATTGCGTAGTTACACAATAATTGTAGATCTTTATATCTCGTTTGCCTCTAGGTACTCGTGATGATTTAGAATGAAATTCTAGTGCTACTATCGCGATACTGATTTACTCATCCTCAGATTAAGTATGACGAGGGCTTGAACCTCGTATACGTAATGCTTGGGAGTACTAAATTTTGGGTCAAATTAATCAGTTAAATTTACGATTGATTTTATACCATCAATACACTAGGGTTGGGGGATTGTGTCTCTACCTTAATTTTCCAATTAGTTTTAGTTAACTTATTTATTTTTCCCTTTTTCCTTTCTCACTCAATCATCATCTTTTACACTTTATTTTTTTTTGAAGTATTAAATCAATTAAAATCTATCAAACATTCCCTGTGGATTCGATACCCAGACTCGCCACTATACTCCGCAAGAGTGTAGTTAAAGTTTAGGTTTTTTTTTGTATTGTGGTTGGAAGCCGACAATAACGACTAGCGTATTTACACGGACGCTCGGTTTCCGCCCGACCAGGATTATAGTTACTATTGGAATAACCTGTATTCGAACCAAGTTATTAAGGGGGAGGGGATAATACATTTTATTAAATTGGAAAACAGTTGCCACATTATACTTTAAGAAAACAGTTGATTTCATTTATTGTAAAAAGGTGAGGCCCATATCATGTAGGTTAATATTCAATTTTACAATTTAACAAGTAAATCTTTAACAAGATTTAATCGATAAATAAAGCATAAATCCCTGTATTATTACAATTTCCAAATGTTCCAGTTCAAACCAAATTGTCTTAACAAAACATATGGGATTACAGTTCAACTCAAGTCTATGGATTAAAATCGGTTATATAGCCTCTAACGACGACTAGCACCTTCCACTGCCTTTCCAATGTCCTTACCCGACGTACCACCTGTTGTACCTGGGTTTTGGAAAATAGGGTATGAGTGAAATGCCCCATAGGGTGGGAAATACTAAATAATAATTTTAATAGCAAAATACTATACATATATAGTGGATTTTAATAATTTCGAAAACAATCATTGTCCCATATTCATTAATTATCATTAATGATTATCTTCGTTAACATTTAACGATTGTAACAATATTCAATAAGTGAATATTATATTCAACTAAGTTATCATTTATCAATACTAACAAGATTCTTTAACTTATTCATATATGCACCTATATGCAATGCATCGGGCTACGTGCCCACTCACACTTAGCACTTTAATGTTCCGTGCCAGGAACTTAATCATGTTCCATTATGTTACCACCTAATAATCCAATGAATATGTACCATTCATTTATACAACTTTCATGAATATTCAATTCATTACTTAGCATTATCTATGGGATTCCTCCGACACACTCACCCATCACAACACAAGCACATTATACTAACTGCAGTTGGTTTAGGGTCTTTCACCGCTACGAACATCACCCTTCTTAATTATTTTACCCGACATCATCCAAATATCATTATCTTTCATGTGTTCAACATTATTCTCACTATTCACATTTACATATCCGGTCTTGGCGTTAAAACCCGTTTTTATCCTTTACTTCTTACGAGCCGAGGAGGCAATCTAGTGTCAATGACGAACACTAAAATATACTAAATCACCATTTTACACTTTAATTTACCAAAATTCCATCCTACACTTAAAGGAATTTCTTTAGCATTTTTCAAGTATTTTTCATGCAAAAAAAAATACCATTTAAATAAATTTTCCACTCTTTTACCAAATCTGCCATCAAGGCATTTTTACCAAATATTCATCATTTTAAGTGGGTTTTTAGCATAACAATCCATTTTTATTGTTCTCTGTCAACGGAAGCCACAAATCGCGAATGGGGAGTATTCGAGATGCGCGTAAGCTGGCCCGGACATCTCATGGTATGCTACCAAAAAAAATTATACTACAAAGTTCCTACAACCTTTTAACCGATCTGAATGACAATTAATCCATTTTAACATAACTTTGCATAATAGTCCAACTATACTAATATTAAGTCATATATAACATGGTTAAGATGCTTAAATTAACATCACGACTTAAATGATTTTGTGGCTATTTTTATCAAATTTTTAATCACATGTTTAAACTAATATTTTTTTTTATCATTAATCATCTTAAAACTCAAGATTTAAGCATATTACACCTTCTAGACTATAAATGGGTATTTTACCTAAGAATGCCCTTAAATGCAACTAATATGTGTATTTTCATGCAGTCTTTCATTTTTATTATTTATTTCATGAGATTTAAATATTTCAAAAATGATTTAAGCAATAACAATATTCTTAATCATGAGGAGAACCCCTCTTCATCCACTCTTTATCTATCTTAATCATGCCTTTTCTGGCTATATCAGAACAACCCATCTATTTCGAAATAAAAAAGAAACTTAAAATGACAAAGTCCAAGGTTTCTAAATCCGATTCCGAAGAAGTCATCCTCAATGAGGAGAAGCTAAAAAAGAAGAGCAAGAAAAAGGAAAAGAAGCTAAAGGCATTAGATGATGATGAGGAGAGAAGTGAGACGAGCTCCGAGTTAATCGAGCCAGTCAATAAAAAGAAGAAGGTGATTGAATTATAGGGTGATGATAATAAAGAAGAAGAGGAGATTATTAGCATTGAAGAGGAAGATCCCAACTTAGTTTTGAATTTTTAGATTTCAGAGCCGTTGAGAAAGGCTTTGAAGGCCAAGGGGATTGAGGCTTTGTTTACTATTCAAGCTATGACTTTTAATACCATACTTGATGGCTCTGATTTGGTTGTTCGAGCATGAATGGGTTAGGGGAAAACATTATCCTTTGTGTTTCCCATATTGGAGTCCTTAATAAATGGACCTGCTAAAGCATCACGGAAGACTGAATATGGAAAGGCACCAAGTGTCATTGTGCTTTTACCTACTAGGGAATTAGCTACTCATTGAAGTTTCACGTCCTTGATGAATCTGATGAAATGTTGAAGATGGGTTTTGTTGATGATGTCGAACTTATTCTAGGAAAGGTAAATGATGCAAGCAAAGTTCAAACGCTTCTCTTCAGTGCAACCTTGCCAACTTGGGTGAAGCATATTGCTACTAAGTGTTAAAAATAAGAGAAGAAAACTATAGATCTTGTTAGTAATGAGAAAATGAAGGCTAGTACCAATGTGAGGCATATCGTTCTTCCCTGTTCTAGTTCAGTGCCAGGTCCCAGCTTATTCCTGATATTATTCGCCATTATAGCAGTGGAGGCCGCACCATTATTTTCACTGAAAAAAAGGGTTATGCTTCTAAACTTTCTGGCATATTACCTGGAGCCCGTCCTCTGCATAGTGACATATAGAAGTCTCAGCATGAGATCACACTAAGGGATTTAGATCGGACAAATTCCTTATATTAGTGGCTACAAATGTAATGGCACGGGGACTTGACATCAATGATGTCCAGTTGATCATACAGTGTGAACCTCCACGTGATGTAGAGGCATATATTCCTTACATTGGTGGCTACATCATGCTCATTTTCATACCTTTCCAACTCTATTCGATCATGTTTAATGCCCCCAATAGTTCCTGATGGGAATACAATAAAGTCATCTGCAAATTTTAGTGAGAAACCAAAGGAAAACTTAGAGGAGTTTAAAAGGTTTTAAAATATGGAGATTTTGACATCTTGTTTTAGTTTCCACTTAATTCTCTTACACTAGTGATGAATAGGACAGGGGGTATAGGGTCACCGTGCCTAAGTCCCCTAGCTGATTTAAAAAATCCACTAGTCTCCCCATTGATCATATTAAAGGAAAAAATATTTGAAATTAATCTCCAGAAATAATCTATCCACACTTCATTGAATCCAAATTTTTAAATCACTTTGATGAGAAACAGCCATAAAAAAATTTCATCGTCATCAGACTTAACAATATCAGAATCAAACAATTAAAATGACTCAACCCCTTTTTAATACCCGTAACCCTATCGAACCTAAATGATGATCTCATGTTTTAAGTATCCCAAATGCTTCCCAACAGCTTTCATACACCCCCTATCAAGACCAACCTCTCTCTCGTGTCTTAAAATTCACTTAGGACTATTTCTAATAAATTGAATATCAAGAAGAAAAATAAGATGCTTAGGATATATAATATTAACACACAACTTACAATTTTCAAGGAAACAAAGAAATATAAACGCACCCTCATAATGAAAATGAATCATAGATTATTAAAATTCAATTCAGAATATTTATAATAACAGCTAAGTGAGCTCTGATGACTTGTACGTAAGAGAAAACATTGGGTCAGCGGAGATATGGAGAGGCTAAGAGAGAAGTCACTATATGGTGTCGGGTCTATGTCAGGTCAGAATGCAGAGGCATTTAAATTTCATCTGTGGAAATCAAAGGGACGGAGGAGAAGATGAAAAGTTTGTGTTGTATCATTGATAATAAGTCTTTAGCACGTATGAACGGGACTTCACATCTTTAAAGAGATACATTAACTAGGAACCCGTGGCAAAATCTTATTTAGAGACATCAAAATTATATTATGCTATTAGATAACATATAACTGTTATATATGTTATAACATATATAACATATTATATATGTTATACCACATATAACATATATATATGTTATAACATATATAACAGCTGTTATATATGTTATAATAGCATATATAGCTGTTATATATGTTATAGCAGCATATATAACAGCTATATATGTTGTTATAACATATATATAACAATTGTTTTATATATGTTATAACAGTTGTTATAACATATATAACAGTTATAACAACTATTATATGTAGGAAATCTATTTTGACAGTGAGGTTATTAATGTCTCTCTAATTGATTCACATCCTTCAAGTATCATCTTTTGGTTTTACTAAAAGGGCTGGGGAAGCGAAGGGCTACAAGATGGCCTTATAATGCCCGAGTTCAATATTTCAGCATGTATTTTTTCTATTTTAGTCTTTTGAATATAGGTACCCCATGATTGATATGGAATATAGGCACCCAATTGTATATATATATATATATACATAGAAATAATAAGCACATTTTTTTGTTAGTTTTTATTCTTTTTGCACAGCAAACAGAAATTAGCCAGAAAATTAAATTCGTTGCATTTTTTTTCATCTTTTATAGACCACTGCCTACCCCAAACAGTTGAAGTGAGATTTTCTTAATTATTTGATTGGTCAATTGGAGGATTTGATGGAGTTCATTGCTCATTCAGTAGTCCACACTGGCTCGGACTCTTAATTACTAATGACCTCCCCTATACAAACTGAGTCCACCCTAAAATCAAACACAGTTGTTACTGAACCTCCTACCTATCTCCAAAAATAATAACATGGAACAATTTAATGACTTAAGTTTGCGGTCCTAGGACACCGTTGATGTACTCCTTGGTAGACAGAAAGAGGTGGCAGCTAAACAACCCAAGGTTTAATTTCAGTATAAATAAGATGCCAAACTTGAATCACAGCCCATGACAGTTTGTTATCAACTCCACTACACAAACACAGTAATCACAGCCCGTGACAGTTTGAGTCATATAACTGATAGATGGGAGCTCTGTTAATATATACCATCATACCAGCAGCGTTTGTGAGTATGTGTCATGGTACCACCACCAGTCTTTGGCCAAGGCAGGAAAGATGAAGGGTATGTGCCTCTGAGAAGACTTGGTTGAATGATTAATACAATCAACTCATTTCAGTAGAATGGGATTTTCCTTGCCAACCCATAAGTTTATCAGGGGATGTTCCAGGATTGGTTTTTGATGATAGAGTGAAGTTTAGAAATGAAGTAACTTTAGTCACATTTCAATATATCTGCTATAGGTTTCCCCAACCAATTGCGGTTCCAAAAATTAATATCCACCCCATTACCAACAACCCAATAGGAATAAAGATTAATAAAAGACAAGAAATCATAAGCATAAAATGATGTTTATAGATTAATCTATTGAAGTTCCATTTCTAAAGAGATTGTGCACAATAGTTTTTGTATTTAACAAACACAGTACACCCATATTTAAGAATAAACATAACTCATATTAATATCTTTGGTACATGTTTGGTTTAAGTTTATTGATTTCGTGGATTTAAATTCCACACGTAAAGTTAAAGTTTTCTGAAACATATTGTTTGTTATACTCTTAACATGAATTGTGTGAACTTTACATTTTAGATTTCTGGAAAGCATAAAACTCAAACCAAACGAGCACTTCAGATTTTCCTAGTTCTTTTCTTTTTTCTGTGTCCGTTTGGCTCACTTTTTCAGATTCAAAATTTGGTGATCCTCATTCTTGAATTGATGAAATATGAAATAAATAGGCATATTTGTAAATCCCTAAAACTTGCTCAACTTACTAAAATATCCTTGTTTCTAAAACATTAGTATGCAACCCCTTCTTGTTTTTACTAAAGTGTGCACAATTTAGTTATTACTTTCTTATCTTCGATATAACTGTTCGTTTTACACAGAGATGGGTGAAATTAAGATCTCCAGGACTCAAATTAATAAGTGTTCATCAGTAATAGGTTTAAATTTCTTCTCTTATTCTTCGAAATGATTTTGAAATGAACATGATCGTTTTAATGTAATGATAGATCCTTTTATATTTTGTTTCATGTTTTATTAGTTTTATAGCTGATGTTGAAATGTGATATATAACTGAAATGTGACTTCTTGCTATGATAAATGCAAATATACAGATCCATGACATTGAGGCATCGTCGTCGTCAGTTGACTATGTCCGACCTCGTAGTCGAGGAAAGACTACTCGAGAAGCAACTACTCAGCTCTAGTGAGAAATGATTTAGATAGGGCATCTCAAATTACTTCCGTGCAATACAACATAAGGGACCATGGAAATAGAGAGATGCAATCACAATTTCCCCCAAATATTGAATTAACATCCCAGTCACAGAATACACACCACAACTCAAGAGCTCAAGTTTCTTTATTTCAAACACCTACAAGTGCGGAACAAGATTTTTACTGATGTAATAGGATATGGAGGGCATGGGTATGCTTTACTAAAGGGAGCAGGTATTAGGTCAACGTCAACAAAAGCATGTTCATCTCAATTACTATTGGAAGATATTAACTAATTAAAGAAAGAAGCTGAAGACCGAGAGACTCGACATCGATAGGAGCTCAAAGAGTTAGAGATTCACAACCAACAATCTTTATTATAGATGAAGAATGATATGCGAAGTGAAATGCAAAGTTTGTTCCAAAGTATTACCCCTCATCATACTTCCACTACCTCGAGGATTCAATCCGACTAGGTAATACAATATAATTCATACATATAGTTATTTATATATAATGAAAAATTCTCTCGTTTAAAGTTAAATTTTCAATGGTGGTGGTGAAATTTGTTATGGTGGTGATAATTTATTATGGCGGTGGTTAAAAATATCTATTGGTTGGTGTATATCATTCTTAGAATGAATTTTAATGTTTAAAATAGGTTGACTGCCTGTGGTTTTCATGAATAAACAAAGGAGACTTTGCCGAATTTTTAAAAAATAATAGTAGTTAGATATTTATATTGTTTATGATGAGAATATACTATATTGATTCATTTTTCACATTGTATTGTTGAAGAGGAGTATTAATTCTGACGAAATTGACACTATTTTTTTTTGTGCAGGTGATAATTTTTGTAGAACATGCAAATGTTAATCAATGGTTTTGGAGGTCGTACGCTTCAGTGTTGCGGAATTACTTTGATAAAGACATTTCATGTTTGGAGTATTAATACATTAATGTATTTTTATTGTCAAGTCAAATATTTGAACTTACTGTTATAATTCTTATTTTGATGAATATTTGGAGATGGCTGTAAGAACTCTATTTATGGTTGAATGACAATAATTCGTTGTGTTGGTTGAAAATCATCTTATGTATTACATTTTCTGATTATTCGTTGTTTGTGTTGTTTCAAATGTAATTCAATTTTATATTAAACTTTAGCGATAAATTTTATTCTCTACAAAATATTGGTGCAAAAATTTTAAGATCCCTTCACCTCTTTTGGGATGGTTAAAACTGTCCCAAAAATATATTAAAGACGGCTATGTTGCCGTCTCAAAAAGCTCTTCTAAAATAGTAACCTTTTGAGACAGATTAATTCTCGTCTCAAAAATAATCTTTTGTGACAGCTTTTGTTCCGTCTCAAAAGGGTCATATAAAATGAGGACCTTTTGAGACGGATTTGTTCCTGTCTCAAAAAACTCTTTTGAGACGGCTATGGGGTCACAAAAAGTATCTATAACCCCCTATCAAAAAGACCCCCTAGCCATCTCAAATAGCGTCACAAAAAGTATTTGAGACGGATAAATGATCTTTTGGGACTGTTAGGCCACCGTCTCAAAAGCTAATTTTTTTTGTAGTGTTCTCCATTTTTCAACACTAACAAAATGGATTTTCACATATATACGGAAATATGGAGAATCACTTATCTGCATGGATTTAATAACTACACATAGGTTTGCATTTGAAAAGAGTTTAGAGTGGAGGAAAACTCTACTTGAATGAAGGAGAGTGAGTGTAAATGTTAAAAAGATGAAGTTGAGCTTCAAAAATTTACACCAAAAGCTCTAACCAAGACACCCTTTGAGCTCCAAAAAGCTCTCTGAAATTTCTCCACAGGCTATCCCAACCTTGAGGTTAGCTTTAATGGTGTTTGGAGACCCTTATAGTGGTGTTTGGATGGTGGAAAAAAGGGTGGAGGTGGATCTACGAAAATATGGCGGTGCTTTCACTGCTAGAACTTGAGGGATTTTGAGAGAAAAACGTGATTAACTGCAAAGTTTAGCTACAAAATTTAACCCCAAGTCTCTCTCTCTCTCTCTCTCTCTCTTATAAACTATTCTAGGAAGCCTTCAACTCTTCACCCACAATTCAGAGGTTTGTATGTCCTAAAATGTATAAAGTTCATCCCAAGGCCTGATTTTCTAAGTTGGAGAAAGACTCACGCAACTGTTATTCTTGTTTTTCCAACCAAAGCTTTAAAAACCTTTTACCCACCCAAGGACTGTCCCAGGCATGCGTGGAGTATTTCTTTTTAAACTATAAATTTAAGGGTCTTATTCCTCGTATTTTTTTGAGTGAAAAATCGCATTCACACTAATTTTTTGGCATCCCAAAATGTCATATACATGATGCGTAAGATCGGAACATCCGTGTAAAAGTATTTTTTTTCGATTTTTTTCTTCATAGTAATATTCCTTATATTTTTGTGAGTCAAAAAACATATTCACAATAATGTTTTGACCTTCCGAAATGTCCTAAACAATACGCGCAAGAAATGGGACCTCCGCACAAAACAAATTTTTTTTTCGATTTTGTTCGCATGGTAATGTTACTTATATTTTTGTGAGTAGAAAAACGTATTCGCAATATGTTTTTGACCTTCCGAGATGTCCTAAACTAACCAATATGCGCAAGAAACGAGACCTCTGCACAAAACATATGTTTTTTCAATTTTTCTCCACGCGGTAATATTCCTTATATTTTTGTGAGTCAAAAAATTATTCACAATAATTTTTTGACCTTCCGAGATGTCTTAAACAATACGCGCAAGAAACGGGACCTCCGCACAAAACATATTTTTTTCTATTTTTCTTCACGTGGTAATATTCCTTATATTTTTATGAGTCTAAATATATGGTCGGCATATTTTTTTATTTACAAATTGTCCTAAACAATTCGCGCAAACTAGACTTTCGGTGTTTCACGCATCGTAAGACGATTAGTACATAAGCTCGCGTAACGTTCGTTGCTTGTCCGAATAGCATGAAACTTAACCAAAGTACTTAAAATAATTATATGAACATAAATCATAAGTCATGCGGGAACATGCGGCGTAAAAATTTCATTAACGGAGCGCCGCTAAATAAAAGGATAATCATGCAAGTACAATTTAAAGGTGCGGGTATTATAGAATCTAAACATGAATAATAAGCATGACATGTTAATTTAACGACATCATCACAAAGATAATCAACAAAGATCATGTAATGATAATCTAAAAGGCATAATGTGTTCTCCCATATTAAACTACTATTTTTGAATTTTGAATTTTTTTTCCAAGTATAAGATATAAATAAAAAGTACAAGACACCATGGAATAATACTAAAATATCTGAATCATGAAAATGGAATGAAATTGTGTGAACATTATCCATAGAAAAATAGACATAAATATTCATAACATAGGTTCACGAAGTGATGAGATACTTCTAAAGAAATAACTCATTTTCGAACGTAAGTGTAAAAAGTTAAACTCAAGTGAAATTAAGTTGACTCAAGCAATATGCCATGAATTCAAATGATTCTCAAACTAATAACGCTAAATTATTTAATTCTCTTCAAGAGAGTCCGTTATACAAACCCATTGATCTTTTACCTTATAAAACCCTTAAATTGTCACATATAAAATATTTTAAAGATATCATAATGCTCATCTGTAGCAGAGCATCAATGAATGAAAAAATGGCCTTGGCACTTTTGTTTTTATGTGCCGTTAATTTTTTTAGGCTTTTTTCTCAAATGGTGGCTTTTAACACAACGATTATTATTGATCTTTCGTAGCCTCTTCCCATTGCTTAACAAATAGAAATATTTTCCAAGAAAAAAAATCCAGTCAATGGTTCCTACAAGCACAAATTATCTCTTTTTACATATAGTTTCTTGATAAGTAGGATTGAGATGAGAATATCATATTCAACACATAATAAGTGAGTACAATGTTCAAAAAGTTAGTTCACATGTTTAATAAAGGTAATAAAGAGTCTAGCATATAGAAAGTAATCATTGATGATCAACGAAATGTTATCAACACATTATTAAGTAGACTAACAAAATAAAGTCATGTCTCAAAGCACTATGAGAACGTAACGTGAATGGATGAAATGTAGGGGTGATACGAATATCTTAAATGTTTATCCATATACGGTGAAAAATCAAAAATACAAAATTCTTTTTGTCTTTTCTTTAATTTTATCAAAATAAAATCTTTTTCAATATTTCAATTTTTTCTTAAAAATAAAAAATCATTATGAATTTTTCTAAATATATAAAAAAATATACGAATACAATAGAGATACAATCTCGCAATAGGGATATAAGATGTGAACATGTAAAATATCCTATACTAGATAAAGTACTCAATCTCAATCAACAGAGGAAATACCAAAAGGCTTTCTAAGATCCGCAAATCTAGGTGCATCAAAAGGTTTCATAAAAATATTGGCTAATTGACATTCGGTGCTCACAAAACTAATGGACATGATCTTCTCCTCAATGGGATCACGAATTAAATGCTCACGTATCCTCATGTATTTTGTGCAAGAATGTTAGATCGAATTACGATATATATATATCGCACTTGTATTGTCACAAGAAATGGTCATCGTGCCTTGTGAAATACCATAATCTTCCAATATTTTCTTCTTCACTAAGAGTTGCGTGCAATAACTCCTACCGACTATAAACTCATCCTCTACCATGGACAAAGATATTGAGTTTTACTTTTTTCTCAAACAGGAGACAAGAGCACTCCTAAAAGTTAAAACACCCACTAAGGTGCTCCTATAACCATCATTATCCAATCGACATCCGAATAGGTGGACAAGCAGTAATCGATAATAAAGGAATGCAAAATATTGTAGAAAATAGTCACACTCATTTATTTGATGTTACTTTTAAGAGCAAGAAAGTGATAATCTTTGGAGTAAGCCTGATATCATGCACATATGCCAATATTAAAGTCAATATCGGTACTACTAGGTGTTAAGTAGAGAACACTACCTATCATTCTCCTATAAAGGGTTTTCTCTATGTCTTAGCCTAAAGTGTATGTACTAATCTTAGTCGATGTACTCATAGGAGTGTGTTTGTTCTTAGTGGAGTCTAAACTAAACTTCTTCACCTGGTCCCTAACATGTTTGGATTGAGATATGAATATCTCATACTTTAGGTAACTCACCTGGAGACCTAAGAAGAACGTAATCTCACCAACCATTCTCATTTCAAACTCTCTCTTCATCTCCTCGTCAAAAGTTTGAGCATATCGGGATTACATGGATCCAAATACTATGTCATCCACACAGACTTGGGCAACTAAGATAGAACCAATCTTCTCTTAAAAAATAACATCTTATCCATTCTCCCCCTCTTGAAGCCATGAGCTAAGAGATAGGAATTTAGCCTCTCTACCAAGAACGAGGGGTTTGCTTTAAACCATACCGGGCCTTATTAAGATAAAAGACATGTCTCGGGTACTTTAGATCTTTAAACCCCTTCGGTTATTCCATGTAAACTTCCTCCTATAGAATTACGTTAAGGAATGCACTCTTAACATCCATTTGATATAACCTTAATCATATATGACATGTTGCGGAGAGTAAGCGGATGGACTCAATCCTAGAAATAAGAAAGAATGTCTCGTTAAAGTTTATAACCACAATCTTTGTATCCTTAAGTGACTAACCTAGCCTTATTGCGAACTATGGTACCATTCTCATCTATCTTACTCTCGTAAATTCACTTGGAACTTATCACATTAGTCTCACTAGGTTGGGGTACTAACTCCCATACATCATTCTTACCAAAATGAAGAAGCTCATTGATCGAGTGTGAAAGGTAGCACGTGTAAAGACGCTAGTCGTTATTTTCGTTTCGCCTACTCAATACAAACAAACCTAAGTTACTACTACACTTGCGAGGCAAGCACAGCGGTAAGTTGGGTATCGAAAATCCACAGGGACGAGTTGCTAGAATTTATGAGATTTAATATTCCGAAATAAATGGGGCAAAGGTGATTACAAACTAAAAGGAAAAAGATGCATAAAAGGGAAAAATTATTCTAGGCAAGGGTAAATTAAACTAGATTAACAAAGCGAGTAAAACTATACGTTGCATCGAATATCCTTCACTCGAGTTAATTTGTATAAAATGGATACATGGGTCGATGAGTTATTTAGCATGCGTATCGTTTCGACAATTAATTGAATCAAGGGTTGTCACGCCCCTAAATCCGCATAAAATCCTAATAAGATTTTGGCATCAACAAATATCCCAAAAATTGCGCACGCAAGGTCGTAAGCACGGGACATACATGATATGCCCCGTCAAATCTCCTAGGCGCAATAACTACGACAACACAGCCAAAATAGAATCGTAAACACCATCACCAAAGCCAAGAAATGCGTCAACTCAAGTGAGTTCAATTCAATCACAACCTAATTTAAATTACCTAGAAAGCATCGTAAAAACGCGGTAAATAAACGCAATAAATCTATACTAGAAAGCACTTAAATCAAAGCATGTAAACTATTTAGGAAAGCATTTAAATCTAGTTGGAAAGAAAGGAAATAAGGAAATACAACTTATATTAATGTAGAGGGAAGATGAAAGTACCAATTACAAACCCAAAAAGGTGTCAATCCAAGAGGGGAAGAAGAAGAACTCTCAAATTCCCACAAACCCTAACCTAAAACTATCTACCCTCTAAAAATATCTAACTATCTCTGAAAATAGAAACAAAATTCCTTTATATAGTAAGTTATAAAAGAAATAAAGGAAAAAGAAAAGAAAAAGGAAGAAAAAAAAATATCTGGCATCACCGGTCGACCAGTCGTAGGGGCGCAATTGACTGGTCCTTCTTGTATAAGTGCACTGTCTCCTTCCCACGACAAAAGTTAGAACCGTGATCGACCGGTCCCCAAGACGCGGTCGATCGGTAATCTATTTTTTGGCCAAGCATGGTCTATGAAGAGGGGGGAAATTATATAACGGAAACGGGCATAGCTTCTTCGTTCGAACTCCAAACAATGCACTGTTTATGGCCACGCAATGATAACTCAATTAACTACGCATCCGTGCAATTTCCATGAGCTGGAAAAGAAATTTGAAATGACTAAAATGCCCTTAAAGTACCGTTCGACGATGAAACATCTCTAAAATGCAACGGATCCTCACTTTTAGCGTTCCAATACCTACAAAAGAACAATTAATCCCTGCAAAACATGTATATCTCCAAATCCAAAGTTGTCTGGTTAATAAGCATAAATATAGGCATTAGGACCAAAAAAGCTCTAGAATGCAAAAAGATAACGAGCGAAAATATGTAATATTTGATACGAATCACACCCCCTAACTTAAACATTGCTAGTCCCTAGTAATGAAACAAACAAAACCAGACCACAGAGGATGGTACAAGATGTATATATGCATCAAAATATAAATGCCACTTTCGTAGGGAGCACGATTGCATTTAGCATATGCAAAAAGCCGTTAAACCCCTAAGTCATGCTAGTGGACGAGTGTTGTCTCGTGAGGGTTTTCAGGGATGATACCCACAAACATCACATGGTTTCCTCAAAATAAGCCCAAACCAACATGCGACAAGCCCAACAATAGCAAAAAAGATTTCATACGCATTATTAGCACATTGAACGGATTCAAACAAAAGTCCAAATTATTAACATTATAGAATGCACCTCATAGAATTGAAACCTTAAAATGTGGGATGGGGAGCGAGCACGTGCAAAGTATGATTTGGTGAAAAACATAAATAAAACAGATACTAAAGGCAAGCATATATTCAATCCTTACGGGCATTACACTCATCAAGCGAATTCACTCGAAACAGAGAGGTAACACACGGAACATGCGGGCATAAAGAGTAAATGTAAATGGAAATTAGGCCGCAAACATGTCACAAATGAAGGACTCTATATATAAATTGAAAAGTGTAATCTCAATGAAAGATACCGCACACTAAAAGAGGTGAAATGCATTTTCACAGATTATCAAAACTATTGTGACTTTTAAATTACATCAACCTAAGATCACATAGGACTTTAATAGGGTTGTAATGTAGGTATGGATAGGGTGCACAATGAAAGGGATGTATGCACGGATTCAAAGTGTTCGGGATGAAAACTCGAGATAATGGGAAAATGCGGACAATAACAAAATTGAAAAACAAGTTCCAAAACGGCATTACATATATCATCGGGGAGAGTAATCAAAGATTATTAAACACTATACAACATTTAGAACTTTCTCTTTCTTTTTCTTTTTTCTTTCTCTTTTTCTTTCACTTTTTTCACTACTTTCTTTTCTTTACTTAAAAAACTCTCATATGCCTAAATTGCAATCGACATCATAACAACAACATTTAATCCCATGTAACATTACAAACAAAGGTATGAAAAGTGTATGTATGGGCTAAAACTCCAATTTAGAGTGGGTTACAGGAATGGGGTCATGAAACGAAAGGCTATATTTAGGCTCAAATGGGTTAACGAGGGTAAACATATAAGGGTGAGGTCAAGGTCAATATGGGTGATATAACAAAGAGGGAATATGATCATTTCAAAAAGTTTACACAATTCTCGAGTCAAAACAATATATGAAAATCATGCTCAAGTAACACATTTCAAGTAATAACTCAATTAATGAACGGGTGAATGAAAGAATAGAGAGATTACAGATGAATTTAACGTTTTCAATGAGAAAAGAATAGTGTATACACTCACAAATGACGAAAGGTACAAAGCTTACTCGGTGTAAGTATATACAATGCAACAAAAGATTACCAAGTTATAAAAATCTTAAACCAATATAACCATAAAAGTGCATGTGCTCATGGGATTAACGTTTAATTCATGAAGTTGCTCATAATATCAATAATCGATACTAAAGTCTAATAACTTCTAAAATCAAGAACATGCATCATTGGGTTGTCAATTGGATTGGGCATTTATTGAAATTTATCATCGGAAACAAAGGCAAAATGCCCATAAAAGGAGAAAAAGGAAAGAAAATCTTTTTGAAAATTTTAATTTTTCTATGAAAAGCCTACTAAGTAACTAACATGTGAGCAAAAACATGGGCTAAATAAAGAAATGGATAGAATATCCCACACCCCCTAACTTAAAAATTGACATTATCCTCAATGTAAATTAATAACCAAGTCAAAGAGAGGAAAATAATGATATCTAAGAACAAGTCCAAAGAATCTACAAAACAAGTTAGTATCGAGCATAGCAAAAACAAAAAACAAAAAGTTAACTAATAGAATAAATTAAAAAGGAAAGAAAAAATAAAAACAAAGAAAGCTAAAAAGCTAACTATATACCACCTACTATTTAGGCTTCACACTAACTGTACACTAGAAGCCTAAATAACTGAGGGTCCACCGCAAAAATGATTTGACTTTGGATGATAACCGGTGTACCCTCACATACAAGCTTGCCTTCCGAAAAATATGAATTCCGTTTGAACAATGGAAGACATGTGTAATGCGGAAGAAATGAACCATCGCCAATTAAGGGTTTGGATTGAAGGGGTGACAAAAACATATGGGGACTGAGAAAAGCCGAATATCCTCCCAATGATTTTGAAATTAGAATGGGAGGCGACGCACACAAAGGCAAAGATGCGATTGTGGAAGGCGACTCGAGTAAGTACTCCTCATCGGCGAAAAGGTTTAAAACATTAAAGTTTGAAACCGAATCATCGGGTACTTGAGACGGTGTGATAATAGAGAATAAAAATGGGGATGAAAGAAATTCAAACTCATGAGATGAATCATCATCGCATGAATATTGAGTTTCAAATGAAATAATATCATTTTCAATGAAATGTTCTTCTTTGGGGGCCAAAGAAGAAATCATTTCATTGCAAATAGATATTATGTCATTTTCATCCTCACTTTCAATATCTATTACGATATGGGCAAAGTCATTAATGGTTTATTCCAAAGTAGGCACAAGTACCTCATTTGGTTCAAAACATTCCTCGAATTCGAAAGTCTCGAAAGCAAAATCGACTTTGGACTCAAATAATAAATACAACTCATGTTCCCAACAACGATTTTCTTCCCGATAACGATTTTCAATTTTCTCATTTTCATACATATGCAAACCCTCACCAAAAGTCATAGGTCGAGGGATGGATCCATGAAAATGGGAACTTTGAAAATTACCACCGGACTTAAAAGAGAACTCATTATTATAGGAATTTTGAAAACTATTTGAATTCGTTTCAAAATTCCTATTATAAGGAGGTAAAGCCCCAAAATCATTATCATCATCATCATCAAAATTCTAATAACCCAAATTTTGACTTTCATTATACTCGCCCAAAGTCATATTTGAATTTGTTATACTTTGGTATTCTAAGTATTCACTGAAAGTCATAGGATTAAGGGAATTTTGAGAATTATAAGAATGATTACCGAAAGAATTGGAATAAGACATGCTTACCCCAAAAAATGGCTCTAAGTGGCAGATTCGACAAAGTAGGTGCGCGCGGGAAAAATTCAAGCGTTTCTAAGTGCTCAAATGTGGATGTCCTGCAAAATATTAGCAAATAATATAAAAAGAAAGAAAATACAATGAAATACTAAATCAAATAAAGTCTAAAACAAACAAGTCCCCGACAACGGTGCCATTTTGATCGAGTGCGAAAGGTAGCGCGTGTAAAGACGCCAGTCGTTGTTTTCGTTTCTCCTACTCAATACAAACAAACCTAAGTTACTACTACACTTGAGAGGCAAGCACATCGGTAAGTCGGGTATCAAAAATCCACAGGGACGAGTTGATAGAATTTATAAGATTCAATATTCCGAAATAAAAGGGGAAAAGGTGATTACAAACTAAAAAGGAAAAATATGCATAAAAGGGAAAGATTATTCTAGGCAAGGGTAAATTAAACTAGATTAACAAAGCGAGTAAAACTATACGTTGCGTCGAATATCCCTCACCCGAGTTAAAATCTATAAAATGGATACATAGGTCGACGAGTTATTTAGCATCGTCTCGTTTCAACAGTTAATTGAATCAAGGGTTGTCACGCCCCTAAATCTACATAAAATCCTAATAAGATTTTGGCATCAACAAATATCCCAAAAATTGGGCACGCAAGGTCGTAAGCACGGGACATACATGATATGCCCCATAAAATCTCCTAGGCGCAATAACTAGGACAACACAGCCAAAATAGAATCGTAAACACCATCACCAAAGCCAAGCAACGCGTCAACTCAAGTGAGTTCAATTCAAGCACAACCTAATTTAAATTACCTAGAAAGCATGAAATAAACGCGGCTAATAAACGCAGCAAATCTATACTAGAAAGCACTTAAATAAAAGAATGTAAACTATTTAGGAAAGCATATAAATCTAATTAGAAAGCAAGGAAATAAGGAAATACAACTTATATTAATGGAGAGGGAAGATGAAAGTACCAATTACAAACCCTAAAGGGTGTCAATCCAAGAGGGGAAGAAGAAGAACTCTCAAATCCCCCAACACCCTAACCTAAAACAATCTACCCTCAAAAAATATATAACTATCTCTGAAAATAGAAACAAAATTCCTTTATATAGTAAGTTACAAAAGAAATAAAGGAAAAAGAAAAGAAAAAGGAAGAAGAGAAAAATTTCTGGCATCACCGATCGATCGGTCGCAGGGGCGCGATCGACCGATCCTTCTTGTATAAGTGCACTGTCTCCTTTCCACGAAAAAAGTTGGAACCGCGGTCGACCGGTCCCCTGGACGTGGCCGACCGATACTCTATTTTCTGGCCAAACATGGTCCATGAAGAGGGGGAAAATCATATAACAAAAATGGGCATAGCTTCTTCGTCTGAACTCCAAATGAAGCACCGTTTACGGCCACGCGATGCTAACTCAAGCATTGGTACAATTTCCATGAGCTGGAAAAGAAATGTGAAATGACTAAAATGTCCTTGAAGTAGCGTCCGATGATGAAACTTCTCCGAAATACAACGGATCCTCACTTTTAGCGTTCCAATACCTAAAAAAGTACAATTTACCCGTGCAAAACATGTATATCTCCAAATCCAAGGTTGTATGGTTAATGAACATAAATATAGGCATTATGACCAAAAAAGCGCTAGAATGCATAAAGATAACGGGCAGAAATATGCAATATTTGATAAGAATCACTCATCTAGTAGAGCGGATATCCTGTGCTCGTCCTTTAGTGCTTCTTTCACATTATCGGGATCGACTAAGGAAGTTAAGATAATCAAGCTAACCACATTCTCTAGTTGAGTGTGAGTCTTGAAACCTCGTATAGGATCACCAAGTATAGCAGTAGAGTCTTGACTCTTTCGAAACCAAGAGGGTAGATCCTCTAAATCCCGAGTGGGGTCCGTTGGGTAGTATGAGGGAGGATGGGATCATTACCAAGGGGTGGGTAATCCTCACACTGGGGTCTAGGATCAATAAACGTTAGAGAATTTTCATCTCTAATCGTGATGTCTATTGACTCTATAACCTTAGGCTTGCAAGGTTAAACATCCTATAAGCCCTATTCGATGATGAATAACCTAAAAATATCCCCTCGTCTCTCTGGGAGTTGAACTTTCCTAAGTTCTCTCTCTCTCTCAAGATGTAACAAATACTCCCAACGATACAGAGAAATGATAAGTTGGGCTTCTTCCTTGTCCACAACTCATATGGTGTGTGTAACATGTGTGAAAGAAAATATACCCTATTCACCATATGGCATGCGTACTCACCACTTCTACCCAAAAATATCTAGGACCATTTCTACTAAGAATCATGGATCTATCCATCTATTATATCATTCGGTTCTTCCTCTCAACTATCCTATTTTTTAGGAGTACGAATGACTGAAAACTCGTGTTTGATTCCAATTAATCACAATAGCTATCCACTCCATCTTCTTTAAAATCGATGTCGTTGTCACTACTTATCTATATAATAGTGACACCATGTTGGTTTTGTTAGACATGACACTTGATTGTTAGTAATTCAATCGGATCACATGTTTCTCTAAGAAACCGCACAATAGATTATCTCAAAAAGTCATTGAACATCACGAGATTGTATCTCTTACCACATAAACTCTCAGAGCAAGTAAGACCCATACAATCCATGTGAAGTAACTCCAATACACGTGTGGTAGTAATGGTATTCAACTTTCAATGGGGACTTTGAATTTATTTTCCTTTTTCAAAAGGTCCATAAATTGAGGAAGTTGGTTTCCCAAGTGACAGTAAGTCATGAACTAGGTCCTTTTTCACTAATCTCTCAAGATCACTAAAGTTTACATGACCTAATTATTTATAGAGTAGACCGTGACATTTTTGCAAATAAAGGAGGACTTGGGAATGATCTCATAGTAATTATCTTTGGTCCTCACTCCTTGTAGTCAAATTCATCGGATTGATGTAATACCCCGTACTTTTGGCTATATTTATTTATGGGATTAATTAATTAAATGCATATTAATTGGAAATTAATCCGGGTTATAAATACTAATGTGATGCGAATTGGTATTTGATTATGTGCATATATGATTATATATGAACTTGGTATTATAAAATTTGTCGTGGGATTTATATACGGCATTTTAGAAATTTTTGTTGAGACGCGTGGGACCGCCGCGTCACGGTATAATATTTTGATGATAAAAGTGAATTTAAAATATATAATCCGTATGGTCATTTTGAGTGCGCCAACGCATCCGGAAGGGTAGAGATAGTCAGAAAACACTAGCCGGGGGTATAGTTTGGGTCCCGGGGTATTTTTAGGCCATACCGGTAACTTAAAGGGTATTTTGGTAATTTCACGTTTTGAGGAATTAAAAGTGACGAAAATTTGGTTAATTAAATCTGATGTGGATAAGACCCACTAAGCCCATAACCAACCCTTATTAACCTAGAAGGCTACGTAGGTTATCATTTAGGTTTTCTAAATTCCCCAAATCAAACCCTAGCCACCTTAAGCCACCATTGGAGGAAAAGCTTGGAGAGAAGAAAATCCTGCAGAAATCTTCACCAAACCCACATCAAAATCAGAAATCAAACCAAGGCAAATGACTTTATTCCATTTAATTTCAGAAAATGTTTCCTCCATGTTAGAAATTCGGATTTATGGTTTGTTCTTGATAAAATATGAAAACCCATGTAGTTTAGATCATAAAACTTGAGAAAATTGAGAAGGATTGCATGTAGTATGATAGGTAGATGTTTTATTGATGATATACATGATGGAACAGAAATTAAAATGGATTTTGTTGGGTTAATTCATGATTCAAAATGTTAGGGTTCATGTTCTTGAGATAATTTGGAAAACTAGGTTTTTGATGAAGATTGATCCATATGTAGCCTTTAGTTGTTGAAATATTGATTTGTGGACGTTAGTAATATTGTAGGATGGTTATATGACATTGCTATAACATTATATTAGAGAATCATGCTTTAGAAATAAGTTTTGGGATGTTTTCAAATCTGCAAAACGAAGCAGTCCGTAGCCATACCTGTGCGATCGATCGATCGACATTCATCAGTCGATCGATCGACCACAATCGATCGATCGAAGGTCAAGGTCGATCGATCGACCTTCCCAGAATGAGTAAAATTTTCCTTAATTTGATTTTAATGGTGGAAACTCTCGGAGAATATGTTTGGAGAACTTATGAATACCCTCACCCTTAAGGAAGACCAGTAGGTGTGATTATTATAGTGGACTTTAATTAGAATACAATTCGAGGAATTATTCTAGATTATTGAAATTCGTTAGTGAGGTAACGTTTGGGTTAATAGTGTAAAATTGTGTAATTTGATGAAATAAGGTTTAGAGCAGAAGTAAAGACCTTAGGAATAAAGATGTTATATTTGGGAATAATCGGAACCTAATAATCTATTATAGATAGGTTTTAAGGATAAGGGACTACGACGTGAGACGTGTCGGTAATTTAACTTTATATTAACGGGAGACTTGAAATATATAAGTTTGGAATAATGGTATTATGATGTAGGGTATACCTTATTAATATGGTGATATCTAAGATGTGTGAATGCTTAGCATATAATTTAATGTGTATGACATACCTACCATACTTGCTATCACGAGAGGTTTACGTGCGCTTAGGGCCTTCTTATCCTTGTGTTGCCCGGATATAGATTGGTTACCTCGATGAACATAGGTCATTGAAAGACTTATTGTGATATTAATAAGTCCGCTGATCGTGGGAGCGTAGGTATGTGCGTGACCCATGTGATGGTGACTGTGTTCGCCTCTATTATTTGTGATGTTGTTATCTGAGAACTATTCCTGAGAGATTCGGAATATGTGATCCTTATGTACGTGATGTACCGGGATGGATAGCAGAGTATGTGTGCACCGCAGCTTAGTTCTCGGGGTGCTTATATTGTATATTTATGATGTGAATAATATACATTTAATTTAATGAGACTTTTCATGTTAATATAGTGAACATATATATCACGGTATTATTTTGAGAAACATAATGGGTTAGCTAGTAGTATAATATATGGCATATTGTACACTTGAGTTTACATTAAACCCCTACTTACTTACGAGCGTTATATATTAATAGAACCAAGTAGTAACGGTAGGTCCTATGATAGTCTAGCTAGATTCGATGTCACTTAGCTAGTGAGTTATGTCGTTACAGATGGGTACTTACGTTAGGAGTGCACAGTTAGACGAGAGGTGAGGATATTATGTGAGTGTACGTCCTAACATGTACTTTGCATTTAATGTTTTAAATGTTTTTAAAGCACTTGCAGGTTTTTAAAATAACTCCACATTCGGGCTCTGACCCGTTTGCTTTTCAAATCTATTTTTCTTGTAAAACCATTTTAGGTGCCCAGCCACAAGGACACCAAGCATAGGATTCTCATTCAGGTGACGAGCTGTAGCTGTTTGTGGAAGCTACAGGGAATTGCATGTAGACGCTTCTATCTTTTGGATTCCAGAGTCACTATCTATCAGTTGTAGGGCATGTTGCCCAATTCTATTAGACATCTTTTACATTTCAGTTTTCAGACTCTAGCATGTATTGCTCAGTATTCAGTTTTTAGTTATTTACTTCAGTTTACTTATCGGTTGTGGGATTTGTATTGAGGAGTTTTTCCTCCAGAGTTTATTTACATTTTGTGATGGTTACTCGTTTTACTTCACTATGGTGAATGGTGTTATTTAGTTATTCATTACTCTTGTTGCATGTTAATCAGATTTAATAAAATTTGGCACTTACTTTTTAAATACTAGGTGGTTAGTAATCTTTAAAATGTTTTCGACAGTGATGCTATTAACTGAGCCAACTTGGCATTTTGAATTAATTTAATAAAGGAGTAGCTACCCGGTATTTAATTAGTCGGGGTGTCACAGGTGGTATCAGAGCATCAGGTTCTAGTGTCCTTTAGGATCTGTACGGCTATTATGTTTCCGCTACGTTTCTTTGATATAGAGCCCTATATTTTAGGACTGTTGTACTCTTTTTTTGTATGCTTCGTTCTTCAGCTATATTAAGTTTATAAACCGTGAACTTATAAACTTTGTTCTTATTTCAGATGCCTCCACGACGTGCACGACGAGTTACCAGGGATGCAACGCCCGAACCCCAGCCCGCTCCAGTTCAGGGCATGATGAACGCCGCTGAGGTTGCTGCTATAGTAGCCCAAGCGGTAAATGCCGCGATTGTCGTGATTCAGCAGGCACCACCTCAGGCGCCGGTTGCCGCGCCAGTTCAGGTTAATGCATTCCCGTCTGCTTGGGAACGTGTACGTGACGCTTTTCAGAAAGCGCATCCGCCAGAGTTTGCAGGAAGCTCAGATGTGGTTGTCTCGAGCCAATGGAGGAAGGACATGCAGAGGCACTTGAGGATGCATGAGTGCACTGATGTTCAGAAGCAGGTACTAGCTACTTTCAAGCTAGTTGGATCTGCGCTACAGTGGTGGGAGTCTATTACCACCGCGGAGGAGAGGGATACCCTCACGATTCAGGAGTTCTGGGTGCGGTTTGACCGCAAGTACTTTCCATCCGCAGTTCATACAGAGATGAGGAGGAAGCTTATGAGTCTGAGGCAGGAGGGCAAGACAGTGGCCGAGTATGAGGCCGAGTTTACTAATCTGTTGAATATCGTTCCAGACGAGATACCAACAGAGAAGAAGAAGATTGAGAAGTTCACCGATGGGTTGAATTGGAGGATCCGTCAGCATCTGCTAGGGAACCTATCGTTGGCCACGTATTCTGATGTGGTTAACGCTGCATTGTTGCACTGCCAGGACCACCGTTTTCATATGGCCGAGGGCAAAAGGTCGGGAGAGTCTAGCCATCAGGGCAGGACTGGAGGACATGGTGCCAGCGGGGCACAATCTGGTCAGGGGCAGAGACAGACTGAGCAGGGCTCCCAGCAGGGGGATAATAAGAGGTTCCGGTCAGGGAACTACAGGCAGGGACAGGGAGGTTTCCGTCAGGGCCATCAGGGTCCAAACGGCCAGCAGGGCCAACAGGGGCAGAATGGGCAGCAGTTTCACCAGGGCCAGCAGGGCCAAGGGAGGAACGGTAACGGCCACCAGGGCCGGGGACAGCAGGGGCAGAGAGGAGGGAACTTCCCAGGGAAGTGCTTCACTTGTGGCAAGACTGGCCATAAGAAGCAGGATTGTCCTGATAGGGGCAGAGCCCCACAGCAGCAGCAGGGTGCTCGCCAGGAGCCACAGAGACCCATGTTTCCCGCCGCTCTTCCCGCACCGCCACAGATGGCAGCATTGCCACCCATTCCAGCCGTCCCAGTACAGCAGGGGCAGCTACAGTATGGACGTGTCTACAACGTTCACCAGGCTGCAGTTCCACAGGCACCGCCCGCGATCGAGGGTACGTTTCCTATCCATGGCACTATGGGTCGGGTGTTATTTGATACGGGTGCTACACATTGTTTTATAGCTACACACTTCGCGAAAGCTTTAGGATTGTTAGCTACGGCAGAGAGCACAGTGACGTGTGTCGACTCACCATTGGGGAGTGGGTCACTTATATTCTTTATATGCCGGGGAGTGGGGGTAGAGGTTGGTGGTTTGGTATTACCTGCGGACATGTTAGTATTAGACATGCATGTTCACGATGTGATCATCGGTATGGATTGGCTCGTAGCATATAGGGCCATGATTGATTGCTTCAGCGGAAGCATTATTTTTGCCATTCCGGGGCAAGAGATGTTTGTAGTGGCGATGCCTCGCCCAGAGGGAGGATCGACCGCTCATCTGTATTACATTGAGGAGGATACCTCTAAGGAGGTTGTGATTCCTTTAGATTCTATCCCGGTTGTCAGGGAGCACTCTGATGTGTTTCAGGAGATACCAGGCTTACCACCCAGTCGAGAGATAGACTTCGTTATAGATTTGCTACCGGGTACGAGACCTATAGCACGCGCACCGTACCGTATGGCTCCAGCTGAGATGCGAGAGTTACAGGATCAGATAAAGCAGCTGTTAGGACAGGGCTTTATTCGTAGGAGTACCTCACCTCGGGGCGCTCCAGTTTTGTTTGTGAAGAAGAGGGACGGTTCACTGAGATTGTGTGTGGACTACCGAGAGTTGAATAAGGTCACGATACGGAATAAGTATCCGTTGTCTCGAATCGATGACTTATTCGACCAGTTGAGAGGAGCTTCTTTCTTCTCGAAGATTGATTTGAGATCGGGATACCATCAGTTGCGTATCAGGGAGGAGGATGTCTCGAAGACTGCGTTCTTGTCAAGATATGGTTCTTACGAGTTTCGAGTTATGCCTTTCGGCTTGACCAACGCTCCAGCAGTGTTTATGGACCTGATGAACAGAGTGTTCAGGGAGTTCCTAGATCAGTTCGTCATTGTCTTCATTTATGACATTCTGGTTTACTCTCAGACGGAGGAGGAGCACGTCGAGCATTTGAGGCAGGTTTTGCAGACACTTCGTCAGAACGAGTTGTATGCAAAATATGAGAAGTGCAGGTTTTGGCTGAAGGAAGTCCAGTTCTTGGGTCACATCATTTCCGACCAAGGGATATCTGTTGATCCGGGGAAAGTGTCAGCGGTGAGGGAGTGGGGACAGCCCACGACACCAACGGAAATTCGTAGTTTCTTGGGTCTAGCAGGATACTACAGGAGGTTTATTCGGGGTTTCTCGAGATAGCAGGTCCTTTGACACATCTTACTCGTAAGGGTGTACCCTACATCTGGAGTGATGCCTGTCAGTTGGCATTCGATGAACTGAAGGACAAATTGACCTCAGCACCTGTGTTAGCATTGCCGAGACCGGGAGTTGAGTATTTGGTTTACACCGACGCGTCTTTGCAAGGACTTGGAGGTGTATTGCAGCAGGAGAGACAGGCCATAGCTTATGCTTCCCGTAAGCTTAAGCCTCGCGAGAAGAATTACCCCACGCATGATTTGGAGTTGGCGGCAGTGGTATTTGCCCTACGGATTTGGAGGCACTATCTTTTGGGCGAGAAGTTCCAACTGTTCACGGACCACAAGTCCCTACAGTACCTGTTCACGCAGAAAGAGTTGAATATGCGGCAGCGTAGATGGCTTGAGTTTGTGAAAGATTACCAGTTCGACATCCAGTACCACCCGGGTAAGGCTAACATGGTAGCAGACGCATTGAGCCGTAGGCCAGCAGATGAGGTGGCAGAGGTGTGGAAGGCAAAGTGGAAGGAATTGGGACACCAGGATGCAGTGGCCCGATCTTTCATGTCTGTGATGACCGTTACACCACAGATTGTCACAAAGGTAGTACGGGCACAGGCTAATGACTCGTTCTGTCAGGAGCAGATAGTTCGATTACTAGCAGAGGGAGTCGAGTCCTATACCGTTAGCTCAGACGGGGGATTACGCTTCAATGGGAGATTGGTAGTTCCAGAAGGGGAAGAATTGCGACATGAGGTGATGGCAGAGTCGCACGGCTCACGGTACATCCTGGAGGGGACAAAATGTACCAGGACATGAGATGCCAGTATTGGTGGAGCGGTATGAAGAGGGATATCGCTGAGTTCGTTTCGAAATGCGCCACTTGTCAGCTTGTAAAAGTGGATCATCAGAGACCAACAGGATTACTGCAGCCGTTGGAGGTCCCGGTGTGGATGTGGGAGAGCATATCCATGGACTTTATCACGGGGTTGCCTACGTCGCAGAGGGGTCATGACTCCGTTTGGGTAATTGTGGACAGGTTGTCCAAGGTCGCTCACTTTTTACCCGTAAGAACAGACTACACTGCGGGACAGTATGCCCAGCTCTTCATTTCAGAGGTTGTGAGACTTCACGGTGTGCCTCTGAATATCGTGTCTGACAGAGACAAGATATTTGTTTCGAGGTTTTGGGAAAGTTTCCAGGAAGCAATGGGCACGGAATTGCGGTTGAGTACGGCTTATCATCCGCAGACCGATGGGCAGACAGAGCGCACCAATCAGATGTTGGAGGACATGCTACGCATGTGCATTATTGACTTCGGGGGTGGATGGGAGCAGTACCTTCCACTGGTGGAGTTTGCTTACAACAACTCCTATCAGTTCAAGATTGGCATGGCTCCGTTTGAGGCACTGTATGGTAGGCCTTGTCGTTCCCCAGCATGTTGGTTGGAGGTGGGGGACAACAAACTACTCGGGCCGGAAGTGATTCAGGACACTTCGGCAAGGATTGAGCTGATTCGTAGTCGCATTCGGGTAGCTCAAGACAGGCAGAAGAGTTATGCTGACGCGAAGAGGTTTTTCAGAGAGTTCCAAGTGGGGGACCAAGTTCTGCTCAGAGTATCTCCTATGAAGGGGATTATGCATTTCGGGAAGAAGGGGAAGTTGGCACCGAGGTATGTGGGGCCGTTCCCTATTATTGAGCGGATCGGACCGGTCGCGTATAGACTTGGGTTGCCGGAACATTTGCATCGGATTCACGACGTGTTCCATATTTCCTCGCTGAGGAAATACCTTAGAGATAATTTGGCTCATTCTCACATTGCTATGGAGGACATCGATCTCCAGCCGGATAGCTCTTACGAGGAGGGGCCGATTGCTATTTTGGACCGAAGCGAGAGGAAACTGCGGTCAAAGATAGTCCCGTTAGTGCGTGTTCAGTGGCGACATCACAATGTCGAGGAGTCCACATGGGAGCGCGGGGATGAGATGCGCGAACGTTATCCAGAGTTATTTTTAGCAGGTACTTTCTAGTTTCGAATTTCGGGACGAAATTCAGTTATTAGGGGGGAAGTATGTAATACCCCGTACTTTTGGCTATATTTATTTATGGGATTAATTAATTAAATGCGTATTAATTGGAAATTAATCCGGGTTATAAATACTAATGTGATGCGAATTGGTATTTGATTATGTGCATATATGATTATATATGAACTTGGTATTATAAAATTTGTCGTGGGATTTATATACGGCATTTTAGAAATTTTTGTTGAGACGCGTGGGACCGCCGCGTCACGGTATAATATTTTGATGATAAAAGTGAATTTAAAATCTATAATCCGTATGGTCGTTTTGAGTGCGCCAACGCGTCCGGAAGGGTCGAGATAGTCAGAAAACACTAGCCGGGGGTATAGTTTGGGTCCCGGGGTATTTTTAGGCCATACCGGTAACTTAAAGGGTATTTTGGTAATTTCACGTTTTGAGGAATTAAAAGTGACGAAAATTTGGTTAATTAAATCTAATGTGGATAAGACCCACTAAGCCCATAACCAACCCTTATTAACCTAGAAGGCTACGTAGGTTATCATTTAGATTTTCTAAATTCCCCAAATCAAACCCTAGCCACCTTAAGCCACCATTGGAGGAAAAGCTTGGAGAGAGGAAAATCCTGCAGAAATCTTCACCAAACCCACATCAAAATCAGAAATCAAACCAAGGCAAGTGACTTTATTCCATTTAATTTCAGACAATGTTTCCTCCATGTTAGAAATTCGGATTTATGGTTTGTTCTTGATAAAATATGAAAACCCATGTAGTTTAGATCATAGAACTTGAGAAAATTGAGAAGGATTGCATGTAGTATGATAGGTAGATGTTTTATTGATGATATACATGATGGAACAGAAATTAAAACGGATTTTGTTGGGTTAATTCATGATTCAAAATGTTAGGGTTCATGTTCTTGAGATAATTTGGAAAACTAGGTTTTTGATGAAGATTGATCCATATGTAGCCTTTAGTTGTTGAAATATTGATTTGTGGACGTTAGTAATATTGTAGGATGGTTATATGACATTGCTATAACGTTATATTAGAGAATCATGCTTTAGAAATAAGTTTTGGGATGTTTTCAAATCTGCAAAACGAAGTAGTCCGTAGCCATACCTGTGCGATCGATCGATCGACATTCATCAGTCGATCGATCGACCACAATCGATCGATCGAAGGTCAAGGTCGATCGATCGACCTTCCCAGAATGAGTAAAATTTTCCTTAATTTGATTTTAATGGTGGAAACCCTCGGAGAATATGTTTGGAGAACTTATGAATACCCTCACCCTTAAGGAAGACCAGTAGGTGTGATTATTATAGTGGACTTTAATTAGAATACAATTCGAGGAATTATTCTAGATTATTGAAATTCGTTAGTGAGGTAACGTTTGGGTTAATAGTGTAAAATTGTGTAATTTGATGAAATAAGGTTTAGAGCAGAAGTAAAGACCTTAGGAATAAAGATGTTATATTTGGGAATAATCGGAACCTAATAATCTATTATAGATAGGTTTTAAGGATAAGGGACTACGGCGTGAGACGTGTCGGTAATTTTAACTTTATATTAACGGGAGACTTGAAATATATAAGTTTGGAATAATGGTATTATGATGTAGGGTATACCTTATTAATATGGTGATATCTAAGATGTGTTAATGCTTAGCATATAATTTAATGTGTATGACATACCTACCATACTTGCTATCACGAGAGGTTTACGTGCGCTTAGGGCCTTCTTATCCTTGTGTTGCCCGGATATAGATTGGTTACCTCGATGAACATAGGTCATTGAAAGACTTATTGTGATATTAATAAGTCCGCTGATCGTGGGAGCGTAGGTATGTGCGTGACCCATGTGATGGTGACTGTGTTCGCCTCTATTATTTGTGATGTTGTTATCTGAGAACTATTCCTGAGAGATTCGGAATATGTGATCCTTATGTACATGATGTACCGGGATGGATAGCAGAGTATGTGTGCACCGCAGCTTAGTTCTCGGGGTGCTTATATTGTATATTTATGATGTGAATAATATACATTTAATTTAGTGAGACTTTTCATGTTAATATAGTGAACATATATATCACGGTATTATTTTGAGAAACATAATGGGTTAGCTAGTAGTATAATATATGGCATATTGTACACTTGAGTTTACATTAAACCCCTACTTACTTACGAGCGTTATATATTAATAGAACCAAGTAGTAACGGTAGGTCCTATGACAGTCTAGCTAGATTCGATGTCACTTAGCTAGTGAGTTATGTCGTTACAGATGGGTACTTACGTTAGGAGTGCACAGTTAGACGAGAGGTGAGGATATTATGTGAGTGTACGTCCTAACATGTACTTTGCATTTAATGTTTTAAATGTTTTTAAAGCACTTGCAGGTTTTTAAAATAACTCCACATTCGGGCTCTGACCCGTTTGCTTTTCAAATCTATTTTTCTTGTAAAACCATTTTAGGTGCCCAGCCACAAGGACACCAAGCATAGGATTCTCATTCAGGTGACGAGCTGTAGCTGTTTGTGGAAGCTACAGGGAATTGCATGTAGACGCTTCTATCTTTTGGATTCCAGAGTCACTATCTATCAGTTGTAGGGCATGTTGCCCAATTCTATTAGACATCTTTTACATTTCAGTTTTCAGACTCTAGCATGTATTGCTCAGTATTCAGTTTTTAGTTGTTTACTTCAGTTTACTTATCAGTTGTGGGATTTGTATTGAGGAGTTTTTCCTCCAGAGTTTATTTACATTTTGTGATGGTTACTCGTTTTACTTCAGTATGGTGAATGGTGTTATTTAGTTATTCATTACTCTTGTTGCATGTTAATCAGATTTAATAAAATTTGGCACTTACTTTTTAAATACTAGGTGGTTAGTAATCTTTAAAATGTTTTCGACAGTGATGCTATTAACTGAGCCAACTTGGCATTTTGAATTAATTTAATAAAGGAGTAGCTACCCGGTATTTAATTAGTCGGGGTGTCACAATTGATCATACACGTTGCACTCAAACTGATCAAACTTTGATGCAAAGTTTACGTCACACAATTGTCTTATTCTAATTAAGTTTTTTTTCAACCATTTTTCATATAGTATATTCTTTAATTTAGGAAATTTCAGTATCTTAACACATCCACATCCTAAAAGACTAGACATACTCCCGTCTTCAAAGGTGACTTTGCCTTTCTTGAGTTACTCATGGTTGGTAAAAAAAAATATGCCACCGATCATGTGTCTATATCACTCACTATCAAATACGATTACGAAGTATTTTGACCCTTGAAAATAATGTGAACAACAATGTCTTTGTCATCTTAGCTACCATGTGGAGGTAAAATTTTATTTTCCCGTATCGTTGTTGGCTCTAGTTGGAGCATTGGAAGCATTCTTAAACGTCATAGAAATCCATTAAAATTCTTCCATTAAGCTTTATGAAGTCGTGATTAGGAACTCAACTTGATCTCTAAGACTAGTAAAGTCGCTAGAGAGTTGTGCATGAGTATGTGTTTGTTGTGTTCTTCCTAACTTGTAGCAAAACTCTCTAAGGTAACCTATCATTTTGCAATAGGTGCAAACATAGACTTTTTAAAGTCTATCCTAGTTCACTTTCTTAGGTTGAAATATCTTTTATGGTATAGGTTTAGTCCCATACGGATCTACCATAAATTTAGGAATCGGTTCTGGTACGGCATAGGAAGTGGATGCACCGTCGTAACCTATTTCTTGCCTCTCCCTAAAACTTAAGATGGGACAGAGGAGAAATTCCCAAACTTCTTTAATGTATCCTCTATAGCAACCTTGACCTTCCTAGCACGTTTGAGATATTTCTCAAGTAGGGATATAAGGGCTTCAAGTTTCTCACGAGTTTTCATGGAAACATGAAGATCTCTCATAAAACTAGCCACTTTGTTGGTCAAGTCACTATTTTTCCTTTATATTAACATGACACTCTCTGCCAAAGAAGCTCTCATCAAGGATTTTTTCTCTCTCCTTTTACAACTCCTTCTCTAAAGATAAAACTCTAAACAATAAACCTTTATTTTTCTTTTTCATTTTAAAGGACTCAGCGTAAATTTTGGCATGAGCACGTTGAAGTTTACTCTCTCCCTTAATAAAAAAACCATGCCCCTCACTCTATCTGGAATGATTAAACTCACTTTCGAGGTCATCATGTCTAGAAACATCCTCATCGGTGTAAGGTGTACTAGATAAACTAAGATCACTAGTTATAAATACGATGAAGTTACGACCATGCCGTGATTCATCCCCAAAAACCACCGACACGACATAGCTATCGCTAATCCTAGAATTAAAAGAAGCTTTAACTTTGCATTATCTCTTTAGTTTTGTAGCACACTCATGCGCTTTGTGACTCTTACCCTCACACTCATAACATCTCTCTTCATATTTCTTAGGGCAATCTTTTCTCTATTTTTCGAAATTTTTCTTGACCGTTTTATATTATTTTCCTTTCTCAAATTTTTTTTTCTTTGGAAGTATTTTATTTTCCAACTTTAAGAATTTTTTTGAAATTTTTTGCAAAACGGGAAACATCATCGAGATTAAAATTATATTCGGAGTCAGACAAAACTTCCCATTTCTTTTTCTATTTAACTTTTAAAGCAATTCCCTTTTCAATAGTTTTGGGAAACTTATTGATTCGATATGTTTAAAGGTCTCCTACGAGTTCTTCTAACCTAAGAATATCTAATATACCCAATGAATTAAGGACAATAACCATAGGAATGAATCGGGATAGAAGGGATAGAAAATATTTTTCAAAACTCTTGTCTCAAGAATTTTCTCAACTAAATTAAAATTAGAGTCTATGATATCAGAAAATCATTCATATAATCCATCGAAAGACTTAGACTATAACATGGTGATAATCTCAATCTATGTGGTGAGGTTTTGAAGCTAAAAATATTTCACAACATTGGTACACTCATGAGTGAATTGGAGGATATCCCATACTTCCTTAGAGAAGTTTCAGGTCATGATGTGGCATAATGCGTCAAGGGTGAAGGCTCCAGAAATGGAACTTAAATCGCGTGAGATAAATCTAATCCATTTACATTCATCCTCTCTTTAACCAGAGACGGGTTTTGGACCATTGACATCGCCAATTGTCACTGTGGGTGGTGTCCACCCTCTTTCATAAACAAGCCAGACTGTTTCATCAATAGATTTTAAAGAAGACCTCGTCCTAGATTTCTTTTATGCATAATTTGACACATTGAAAATAGGGAGCCTATTATACAAATTTTCCATAAAAATACAAATTTTAAAGAATCACACAAAAACTTCATGTAACCAGCTCTGATACTAATTTAACAATATGGATTATATGAATTATTTGTATCTTAGGCTAAGTGTACACAATTCAAATTTAAACAAATTTTATCTTAATTTAATTTAGTGTGCATGAAATATGAGTTATGAAGCCAAATACCAAACCAACCGAGCAAGTGAAGGAAAAAATTGAGGAAAAAATCCTTTCGAGCAAAGCCTTTATTTTTTAGCATTGTATCATAATTAACAGACACTAGACAACTTACAGACTGCTTAAATTCACTAAGCATAACGTGTAGTTCTTCAAGTCTTTTACAAATACGGCACAAGCTAGTGTCATCCACAGGAAGTGATCGTTCCTTTGTATCCACTGATCAGCCTTCTTCTTGAGCAGTAGAGCCTCAGCTCCATAAATCAACAGTAAAGATGAGTTGTACAAGGGTTTTTGAACATGGGTTGTGTTCTTTTTTTATTTTGATCAAGTGATCTATAAATATCTAATAGGTTATGATGAAAGTTTGATAGAGTCTCATCAGCAAAAGATTTTCAAAAAGGATTTGAAAAGATTCTAATCCTATATCTGTATTTATGGGGAAAGTAGTTAAAAAGAGATAGGCATTAGAGATTTGGATCAGATTTAAAAAAAAGCTCATGTGCTCATTCGAACGACCTAGTACATCCTTTGAACAACGTACCATTTTTCATTTGAACAGTTTTCTAACAAAATATTGAATGACATTCCAGAGCTTACCAAAAAGCATCACTGCAGATCTCATTTGAACATGGAAAACTTGTTCTAGTGATGTACCCAATCTTATTTGAATGACTCTGACAAAATTTCGAACGATATTCCAAAACTGATAAAAAGGAATCAACCTATATTTCATTCGAATGAAGGAATCTCGTTTAAATGACATTGTGAACTCATTTAAACGATATATCAATATCGTTCGAACGAGTTAACGAGATTATAAAAATTCTTTTAAAAAACATTTAAAAATATTTTGAACCTTTTAAAGGCAAACTCTTTAAAAAATGACCCTTGGAAAATTTAAGTCTTTACCAAACTACCTCTTAACTCTTCTCCGGTAAAGTTATGATAAACGATCTTTAAATTTGGAAATGTCATCAACTTCTTGTCTTCGAATGCGCATAACTATTCATGAAGGTGCAGTGGTGTGTAATGGGATAAGGTAAATAAAAATAAAATTGAGCAATTATAAAACTTGTTCTTACATTCATCTAACTCTGTTTAGAATATCACATCAACTAAGTGGGGCCCTTCCACTAAAAATGGTTTTTTCGTGTCTTTAATCGCAATCTCCATCCCACGAATATTGTCTTTTGTGCACCGATGGAATGTTGATGACACAATTTCATTCGTGTGCATCCACACTCAACCTGTAAGAAGTTAGTAACTCATGTTGGCATTGATGATATGAAATTTAATGTGAGAATTAAAATTCTCTAACTTAATTCCAGTTTTATTCAAAGTGATAATGGATAAAATATTTATTGGTGCCCCTCCATATGGAAGTGCTCCCGAAAAACTAATTCCATTTAATAAGGCTGTAACATATATAGGTCTATTGTGAAAGAATGTTACCTCCATGCCTGCTTCTGAAAATATCACCTCAGATTTGTACCTCTTTATTAACCTTCCAATGGGACATTGCTAATTGAGAGAGGTATCCCCCCTCTCCTAGAACATTTCCAAAATCTTCTTGGTAATTTCCATTCGCATATCATGATTTATCCCAATTTTGTCAAAGAACCATCTGCCTTGGGGCAACTAGTAATAGACGCAAATTTTGAATCTATCTCGACTTCATAAGTTTTCACATTACATACATACTTAGCTTCTGAGGTCCCTCGCTCATCCATGGAAATGGCCACATCCACATTTCCTTTAGGGGGGCTCACCTTCTCGCCACATTCGTCCTTGTGATCTTCTTTTGCTAAGTTAAACAACCATTTTTCGCATGCATCATTGTTATTGTAACCTTCTTTATCCATGGTATCAAGAACACCTACCCAATGGAGTTGCCAAATATACGAGGATAGTGATACTGAGGTCTATGGATATATTGAATCGGGGGAGGCGTGACCCACTCCAATGGAAGCTGCCTTCAAGGTGTTGATACAATGATAATTTTTCATTAGTGAGTGGGGAAGACACACTACAAGAAAAATACCTTTTTATGATCGTTTAAAAAATGACTTTTAATACAGTTTTTAAAAAAATGTCATAAACAATATAATAATATTACTTACATGACATATTTCTTATAAACTGTCATTATATATTTATTAAGGTTAATTTATATGACCTTTTAAATATATGAATTATATTTGATTACATATATTACGACTCTTTTTAGTAAAAGTATACCTTATATGATGGTTTTTCCTCAAAATTTTTTTGGACGCGCATCTTCCCCCCCCCCCCCCCCCCCCCCCCCCCCTCAAATGGTTATTTTCTCCCAAATCTCTCCATTCCCGCCCGAGCTCCAAAAGTTCTCTCCCTCCCTAAAATCGAGCTCCATTCACGTCTTCTTCTTCCTCTTCCTCATTAGGTAATCTTTTACTCTCTCTCCCCCTCTCTCTCTCTCTTACACGCATTTGTATGAAACCCTTTTTTCATGGGTTCCTCTTATACTTTGTCAGTACATGTATACACTATTTCTTCATGTAGGTTTAATATACATATTGTGACTTTATTTGTACAGGTTATGAAATTAAAGTTGAGATTTATTTGTGCAGGTATACTCTATATTGTACAGATTATGAAATTGAATATTTATGGGCTTCTCTCACAATTTATCTCTACAAATTATGAAATTGAAGATTTGAAATTTATTTGTACATCTATACTCCATTTATTCAATGTAGGTTTAATATACATATTGTGACTTTATGCCTAATAGTTGTGCTTAATTTAAATTAAAAAATAATATAAATTATAAACCAAAACCAGGTCCTCAATCATAATAGTCATCTGTGATAAATTCTTACTCTTTAAACTGTAAAAATCGAATTGATGGTTATGTGGTTCAATATATATATGATATTTGTTATCAATTACTATCATATTTACTTGGTTTGCACTAGATTCATTTTTTCAGTTGATTTTTCGATTTAGTGTCTAAATTTTTTGAGGGTTTTGTAAATTTCATATGGGATTTTGAGGGTTTTGTGGTGATGTTGTTATTTTTATTGTGTTGTTAATTTTGGTGATTGCTTAACTTGACATAATTAATGGTTTGAATGGTGTTTAATTTGCTGTGATAATTGATTAAGGTCTTAGTAATGTTTGGTAATTGAGAATTAGTCAGCTTTTGAATATTAAAGTGACTTCTGTTTGGTAATTATTGTTGTTCTTTACGAAATATGATGGGATTTTAAGTGTATTTGTGTGTGTGTGTGTGTGAGTTTTCCTCTTTCTACTACTAGTTAATTTTATGATTAGAATTGGGAATAATAAATATTTTAAGTGTGTATGTGTATATATTCCTCTTTCTCGTTTGGGTTGCTTTGATGGTTGAAGTTTGGGATATCAGGTATTTTAAAGAGCATGGTTGGCCATCTTGGACAATCTTTGAGATGCCTCCTGAGGATGACACCGATAGGGAAAATCTAATTGACACTCTTCAGGTATATCTTCTTAGTCATACATGTACTGTACACGTGAACACACACTCTTATATTTGATTGCCATTTGCATAGTAAACATTGAGTAGAAGCATCTACAACCCTTAAATTTTCGTCACAATTAATTTGGGTAAAAGTGACCTCAGATTTGATAAAGGTTTTAGCTAGAGGATCGGAGCCCAATTTTACTGACATTAAAGTTTGATACAAATTTCGGCTTGGAAGCACGAACACTTTTCTTGAGGTGATATACTTGTTTTAGACACTCCGACGAGCGCACAACACAACTCAAAAACGTGTCCGACACTCCACATGATGTGTCAGACTTATTTGACATTCTAAAGAAGTCAGACACTCCACGGGCACAAATGGACGCTAATAATGTCATCATGTAAAATTAAATATTTTTAGAGTTCCCAGAAATGTTAAAATAATGAAGGTAGTCTCTTGCTCGATTTTAATGCTTACTTTTGACTACTGGTGTCTATTATTATTAAATATAACCATGTTAGTTTTGATAAATTAGTATGAGGACTAAATTTGTTTTTCAAGTGCGAAATAGGTGAAACTATACATATAAATATGTATAATTAAAAAGATGCGTTTGTTTATCAACTATTAAGTAAAACTTTATTAAAAATGATGCAAAATAGCATCAATTGTAGACTTGTGCAGCATTTAGTCACAAGATCAAGTTATCTTGTGTATCAACTTTATTCATTATTTTTTGGCATTCTTTGTATAGATGTAACACAAGTCAAAGTAGCTCAGTTAGAAAAAGCTCAATCGAGATCATTAACAGTGTTAATTGAGCTGGGCCTGAGCAGAACATTTAAGCTTATCACTTGAGTGTGCAACTGTAATTTGTACATGAAATTTATTTTCTTTTGGCTTTTTTGTGCTTTGTATAATTTTTTTAGTTTATTTTCGTCTCAGGAATTGTTAGAAAATAGAAACAAAACAATCTCTATGCTTTGTTATATTATTATGGGGATGGTTATAGAGATTATAGTTATGTATCATATTCAAGATCGGTAATATCTTCCCAAGATTGACAATCTTTTTATGCTTCTAATTGGGGGATTTCCAATTGCCATGCTTACTGTTCTATCTATAACATGTGTTTAGGCATTTGTTATATTCAATTTTCTCTTGGCCTTTACAGTGTATGTACTGAAATATGAGTTTCTTCAACATTTTTATGGACATTGATATGAAATCATGAAACCATGATAACTTGACACAGATATGCTGATGATGTAATTCTTTTAAGAGAAGGAAAAATTATATATCAGGGGCCTCGTGAGACTGCTCTGGAATTCTTTGCATCTATGGGTTTTCATTATCGAGACTGAAAAAATATTGCTGATTTTTACAAGAAGTATATGTTCACTCATTGACTCTTAATGAGGAATTAAAATATGGGACTCGTTGACGTAGCAACATCATATTGAATATTGTTTTATATGATAGACAATGGACCCCATACACCAACTAGTACACTTTACCACATTAGCAAGTCCCCTATTTTAAGTCCACATGGAAAGGGTATAAAATTACTCTCTAAAGTTTGAAGTTGAATGTATGTTTGGCCTTAGTAAAAAGTCGAGTGAATCTGGTTCCATGATGTTAGTGGTAACCTTTGCATTTCCATTTAGTTCCTTTTGTGATCGCAACATATTGTTTTCCTATTAACAACTTATTTACTCTAATCCTAACAATTTCAAATCAGTCAAATTTATTTTGAAGGTCCTAGTTCTTCCAGTAGTTAAGGCATTTTTTAATAGTGTCATGTTTAACATGTTCCATTTATCGTAATCAAAATTTTGTTTTGTTTCTCATTACAAAAATTGTTTTTTAATCTGGATCAATTGGTTACCTGTGACCGACCTTCTGATTCCGTTTTGTGGTGAGATGATTGTTTTTTTGTTTATCTAAAATGTATTATTATTAAGGGTGTATTGCAAGAAACCCTGCAAGGACCCCCTGATCTATTCAAGTTTTGTAAGAACCCCCCCAACTATGTACCTTATTGTAAAGACATCCCTATGTGTTGCAAAAAACTTTATAAAAAGTCCACAAAAGGGGGTCTTTGCTACAGAATACATTGTTCATGGCGTTCTAAACATACAAGGAGTAGTTTTGAAAAACTTAAAAGTTTAGCTTTTTTTTGTACTATCCCCTTACTATAATTATTATCTTGACATCATTATCGGTATAAGCATTTTTCAAACTTATTAATCTTACTCCTGACACGCTAGCCCTTTTGTTGGGCTACTTGCATATGTGATGCTACTAACGCTTTAGTCTTTGTTATCTTTTCCTATTTTTATTCATTTTTGGTAGAGATTTCCTCTTAATCCGTTGAATGATATCTTCCTAGGGCCTTCGAGTAAAATTCTTTTTGACGTAATTGAAACTCTTCACATTTTACTAGCTTTTTGACCCACAGGGGAACATATAATGTCTATATTCCTTATCGTGTGAGAAGCAGCGACCCTCGTAATGTCTTGGGCCCTTGTGGCACTTCCTAATTCGGACAACCCATATTGGTTGAATTAGCTTGTTCAATATCGGACGTACTTCTAAAGATGGCCTATGTACAATGATCATTGATGGAGGATAGAGAGATAATTTAGTTTCCCAAGGGATGGTAGATGTTTAATATATAGGGATTACTGGCAGAACTGTTCAAGTTACACCACATTGTGTTGGCAGAAGGTGGTAACTAGATTGTTCTGAACTGATAGTGTTGAGTATCGTTATTTGACCATGATGTATTCTTGTTATGTCATGTTCTGATATGAGTGGTCCTTCTTTAAGCATCTTCTTTTGTTTAGGGTGTTAGGGGTGGGGGTCTCAGTTCCAATTGTGACCTGTGCACCTGGGCGAAAGCTTTGCACTTGCAATCATCAACCTTACTAGTATCAAAATATGTTTTGATATTAGAGACCAAAGATTGCCATGCATTATGCACTTGTGACATTGTGTCAATTTACAGATCTGAATCACTTCGTCTATTTTCATTTGATTGATTCTTGACACATTAACTTTAGATGACATAGGCGTCTATTTTGGACATCTCTACTCCCGAAATACAGAGGTGTCTAATTTTTTTTATTTGCCGTGTCAACATGTTCGTGTCATGCCAAACACGACACGTGCGTCCATGTTCATTCTTTTTATCCTTTGAGAGATGACTTTCCATGGACAATAAAAGGATCCCCCTGTCACCACATCATAATCCAACCATTGATTTTGATACCGTATATGCTTCTAATTAGTTATCACCAAAGAAATTTTTCTCTAAAGGAAATATCCATAGTAGAGCTGGCAATTTTTGACCCGATAACCCGTTTATGGTAATAACCCGAAATGACCCGAACATGACCCGATTAGCTTGTATAGATTTAGGAGTACCCAAAACTTATAATAATATAAAAATTAATGCGACCCGAAAATGACACGACTAACCCGAATTGCCACCACTAATCCATAGTCACTTAGCTAAGAGAGACTTATTTTTCCTCCTTGATACAACTTCCCACTTCACAAGATGTTTACTCCTTCCCCCATCCATCCCCCAAGAAATCCCTCGTGAGCTTTTCAATAAAGTGAGCAACTTTCATTGGTATTTTAAAAAGAGACATAATAAGTAGGTAAATTACTTAAAACTGAATGCACTAACTTGACCTTAAAGACAACTTTTGTGCCACCCCTTTAGTTTTTAATACAATGTTTCCTCCACTGATTCCTAAAACAAAGCATAACATGGATTCCCACCTGAGGGCATACCCAAGTACATTAGCGGTCATGACCCGACCTCACACTCTGCTTGTAATTTTCCCTAATTTTTCCCCTTTAACAATAATATCTATCGCAACACTTTTTGATAAATTCACTTTTAAACCTGAAATTTTTTCAAACATGCCAATAGCACTCACCAAATTCTAATTGCCCTCCTCTCCGCTCACTAGAAACTCTTTCTTCGAGTAGATATCTTGGATGAAAAGCTATTATATAAATCTAACATTATAAAAAATGCTCTCCCAATTAGTTAATGATAATCCAAATCAGTGGATTATTGGCGATCTAAGTTCCTTCGCATGTTCAACACTTTCATTCTCTTTGACACTCTTCAATGCTACTGTGGACTTGATTTCTTTTAGCTATATCCTATTGGGTATATCTATCCCCCACTTTTTGTTGTTATTTTAACATATTCAATTCGGGGAACAATTATCAATGTTTATCTTGGAAGGGTAATTTTCTTAACTTTGAAAATTGTAGTTTTACACTTGCCGTGAAGGTTTTTGTAGTTATGGCGATGTGAAATGCAACTATTGCGGCACCGCTTCAGAATTGATGTTATTTCTTTTTCAATTATGATTTATATGTTTTAGGTTTAAGGGTTTAATTCTGCAATTTGTTTTTTAGTGGCATATAGTTGTATAGATTGTTGATCGTCAACTATCATACATTCTATTATCTCTAACTAACTTGATTAATAAATATTGAACCAGGAGTTTTTATTTGTAAGTAATTTATGTAGAAAGACACATTTGTCTTTGTTGTTTGTTTCATTGCTGTTATGGTTGAGATGGATGTTTTTATGTAGAGAATTCATTATTTTGCATCCCATCAATGGATCTGCTATTTTGGTGTGTAATAGGTTTAGTTGAGAAATATAGTTTTTTAGGTCAAAATAAGTATTTTTCTAAATATATTGGAACTTTTGGTTATATCATTTTGCACTTTTATCATGACTTTCTAAAGTTGGTAGATGCTTGACTTTCTTATATACTTCATTGGCTTTGATTGTGGTCCCATTATATATGTTGTAAATAAATGATCTTAATTTTGTATCATGGTATGTGTATTAGTTTGTGGTGGAAAGGCCAACCTCCGACTTCTGTTTGTCATCCAACCATTAACTTCTTTTCAATGTCGATTAGATTGTTTTGTGATGAAAGGAAATTACTGGTGTCCAGGTTTAAGTGAAGATGGTTATAACTACTCCTAGACAATTCTTTATCATACCACCAATACTAGCATGGAGAAAGCGAACCTGAACATTAAAAAATCTATAGTGGCTAGAATCACAAAAGCTGAGGTTCCCTCCCTTGATTTCTTGCTTGGTGATACCAACCGAGTTATAATTGATCCTCCTCGGGGCCTTGCACGTCTCAGTAACCCCAACACTTCCAGTACAAGTGGGCTTCTCCATCATAGGTTTGATGAATCCCCATCGAAAAGGCTGTCCTTAGTTCACCTTGTTGATGTCAGTGGCAAAATTTATGAGCGAGACATCAGCAATAGGATTCCCTACGAAGGTGGTGATGATGTTGTGCATGAAAGAATCAGGTGAAGACTATTGTAGAGAATTGGGAGCATTTTGCGAAGGACATACATGATTCAGGCTAAATTGATGGAAGAAAGGGTGTTTATCTACAGAGGTTAAACTCATCTTAGAACAGGCAGTTATAAGTAGCATTAATATTTTTTTTTACCCCTATTCAAACTTCCAGTAATAGTAGCTAGTTTCATACAAAAGGAATGGATACCATGTCTTCCTCTTTATCTTAATATCTTCTCCATATATGTCCATAATAAATTTCTCTTTTAAAATAAAAAATAAAAAACTAAGCCACAACCCGTTCAGCTGACAGGGGGTCTATAAGAAGCCATTGACCATGTTTTTGCGTTCTTTTTATATCTAACTGTTTTTTTAAGGTTAATTTTTCCATGTGGAATGTTTTTTTATTAGCTGTAGTACCTTAATTTACTACATTAAATCTTTTTAGTGACATTCACTCTTAAATTCATAATTGTCCTTCATGATTCCTAAAGGCTGTTTTGGAAATATCAGCCTCATGGCCCCTTATATTGGTGGTACCCTGACCTTAAATCTAATTTAGAAAATACCGTATCTCCTTGCATCTCATCCAATAATTCTTCTATCACTGGTATATGAAACTTGTACTAGATTGTCTATGTATTTAGTTCCATATAATCAACACATAACCTCCAAATATTATCCTTATTCACTAGCAGCACAGGAGAGCCGAAAGGACTGGTGATCCCTGCCTTGAGCATTTCCCTCACTATCTTTTGTATCTCAGATTTTTGGACATGTGGGTACCTGTGTGGCCTTATGTTCACAGGGTCACTACCAGACTTGAGGGGTATGTGATGGTCATGTTCCCTATTGGGTGGCAATCCCACAGGTTCATTGAACACTTCTGAATACTTTTTAAGTAAGGTCAATAATGGTTTAGGAGTAAATGACCCCTAAGCTTCAGCTTTTAAGGAATATAACTGTCCAATGATTGCATGACCTCCCTTCTTATACAATTTTTCAAATTCCCTTCCATTGATCATTTTCAGTTCTCCTTCTTCCTTGATGACCTACAGTATAACCCACTCGTATCCTTAAGAAAATTGATACATAGGTTAAAAACCACATCTCCCAGTTCTTTCAACCACTCAGCCCCTAGGATCATGTCACATCCACCTAGGGAGAGCAGCCTCATGTTATCTTAATAATATCTCCCTTGCATATATGCCAATTAAAACAGGGAGCTCTGTAATCGCTAATTAACTTGCTGCCATTTGCTAGTGCTACCCGTAATTGTGGGGTTGGTTCTGTCATGGATCTAGTTTGCTTAGCAGTTTTGGGAGCTAAAAATAATGTGAGAACTCCCAGAGTCTATCCAAATGGTGATATCTCTCCATTTAACTCCGCCCTTTACTAAAATTGTCTGATTAAAGGAAGTACCTAATAAGGCTTGGAGGGAGATTGACATTCCCTGACTTTCTTCACAGCTCCCTCCTTCACTAGGAGCATTATCCTTGGGTTCCTTAGCCCCAGTCAATTCGTCCTCCTGAAAACTTATCATGTGGATACTAACTCTTATAATAGAATGAAAAGATAGTTTGTCAACCCAACATATATTTTACTAAATTCAACACAAAATGAACAAACACATGGGGTAGGAATAACAAAATAAAATGTATGATAGGTGCTTAAAATTTAAAACTAACCAAACCATGTCCATACAATAGTTATTTAAGTATGGAACTTGAGTAATTCCTTAATAAGCTTGTTTGTATATTGTTGGTTAAATAGTATTTTTTTGTTGTTTGTTGTTTTGATAATGAAATGAAAAATTATATGTCTAGAGCATAAAATATTAGCGTAGACAATCATTTTTTTATTCTATTCACATCTAGTACCATTTTCTACCATGACAGTACCATTTGCTACAATAATAGTACCATGGGATTTCATCTAGTACATGACCATAGGGTTGATATGACATCTTTTATGATACAGAGGTTCCTACTATTGTTGATTGCTCATTATTTACAAACTTGACATGTTTTTCATTTTAATCTTTGTCTTGAAGTGAATTTAAAGAGTTGGTGGTTCATGAGAGATCTAATGGGTTTTACATATATTTATTTTATAATATTTTGTTTCCCTGATAATTACTTTTACAAGGAAAAATTGAATACAACTTGTGTCATTTGATTTGATAGATGAAAGAGTTGGCTGAAAAATCAACCCATGAAAATCATGAGATAGAAGAAGTTCAGAATGAGTTCATCGATTTCATTTAGGATTATTTTTAGTGAGCTATAGTTGTGGACAATTTGGGCATATCTTTTCAGGTACATTTTTTTTCTTCAATCTAATTAATTACTTTGTGTCGATGTTAATAATGTTTAATATAGAGAATCAAAATACTATATATGAAAATATAACAAAAATCGTAGTTAATATTTTCAAAACACAAAAAAAATATGATGTCAAGATTAATATTGTTAGTGAATGGACGGGGTGAGATTTATATTATCGTTGTTGATGATGATGTTGAATGCCCAGGGTGGGCTTTATTTTGTTGATGGTGAATGCCTAGGTTGGGCTTTATATTATTGTTGGTTAAGCATGTCATGTTTAATTTTGGATTATTAAAAATATAAAGAAAACTCTACTGTAATTTTCACTATACCTTCCCCATTTATCTCTTCCACGCGTTAAAAAAAATGAAGTAAAAATTAACTTTGAGATTCTCCAAATGTTTAATTGTGATGTCCGTTTGGGCCTTTATATTGTTGTTGATTGTGAATGTCCAGGGTGGTTTTTATCTTATTATTATTGATCAGTGTTCTAAAAAATCTGCCTAGGTTTGAGGCTTGGGAGAAATGCCCCGCCTTAAGATTTTTACGCCTTATTATTGGTAAAACCCTTAAGGCGCACTTTTTTCTAAAAACAACAATTCTTTAGTGAAACGATATCGTATTTTTAAGATTTTTTTAAAAAATCGGACCATTATCTCATCCAAAATAATCAAATAGTATTTTAATTTGCAAATATTCAGACATATTTTTATGATATGTACAATTTTAGTTTTTTAATACCCTTGTTATGGTTTTAAAAATATTAAAATATATTAAAAAGTCCTAAACGCCTTTTCACGTATTTTTATGCCTAAGGCCCGCCTAGGCTTCTAAGGCTTAAGGCTTGGCCCCCACGCCTCGATCACGCCTCGCATTTTTAGAACCTTGTTATTGATAATGAATGATGCTCGGGGTGGCATTTATATTGTTGTTGTTGTTGATGCCAAAGGCACGGGGTGGGCTTTATATTATTATTGATGGTGATTGCCCATATTGGACTTTATATGGTGGTTGGTTAAAAATGTCATTATCTTGGATTATTAAAAAATAAAGGAAATTGTGCTGAAATTTTCATGATACTTTTCCCATTTATCTCTCCCACGCCTTAATAAAGAATGAAGTAAAAATTAACTTTAAAATTATGCAAATGTTCATTTTTTTATGCTTGATATTATATTAGAATATCATTATTGTTTGAGCTATATTCTTTATATGGTTAATCAGTTTTACTTGTTAACTGCTATTTGTTTCCTTCTTTTGTTCAGATATCGATCCCGTTGTTGACTATTGCGTATCCGATGTAGATGTTGCTAAATTGTGTTTTCATGCTACACGAATGAAGCTAATGTTGTAGTTTAATTTTCTAGTTTTTATGTTTATAGTATAGGTCGTTTTAGATATATTTTTGTTTATGAGTTGTCTAGAAGTCAATTGGGAAACTGTTGGTGTATATTTATTTTTTTTAATTTCAAATATTAATGAAATTTTTTATACTTATTGTTCAAGTCATATTGGTACTTGGAATTTGCTACTTTGAGTATGGAAATTTGTGAGTTGAATTTGCAAATCGTAGTTTGATGCATTACATGTTTGGGATATTTTAATAGTACAATGCAACAAAAGAAAGGAAAAAACTTTTGTTACGGTTTACAGTTCACATATAAAAATGGGTATATTTTATGACTGTCTTATGTACGCTGTCATTATAATTAACAAATTAACCGTCGTAATAGGTACCTTTTATGACGATTTATACGAAAAACTATCGCAATAGGATGGTTTGTTATGACAGTTTTGTCAACACCAATTTTATTAAGACACACAACATTATTGTTAATGACAGTTTGTACGAAAAACTGTCGTAATAGGATGGTTTGTTACGACAGTTTTGTCAACACCAATTTATTATGACACACAACATTACGACAATTTTTAAAGCTTTGAATACCGTCATACATAACCTTTTATGAACCTTTTTCCCGTCATAAAAATGTCTATTTCTAGTAGTCACAATTAATTAATATGATATTTTTAGTAAGAAAAAAGGGATGGTATCACTTGAAAGTGATGATTCTTAGGCTTGAAGAGATAAGTACTTCAAGTACCCAGGAGAGAGAAAGAAGACGATACTTTTTGTGTATATTTGTGCAGAGTAACAATGCTTGAGTTATGTTATTTTTTACCTTGTCCAAATTCTCTATCTATATCTAAATACTAGGGTTGATGTGGCGTGTGCGTGCTTAAAGGATATTCTTTATAACAATATTTGAGTTGTACTTTTTGTCCTATTTTACTATTTTTCTTCTGTCTACTCTAACAGATTACATCTGGTGAAGCCTAAAGTCAAGAATCAACTACATCCGACATAGTAACAAAAACCATGATTTTGTGAATATTTTCAAACGTTTACTTGGTAAACAATTTTTTAAAACTTGCGACGGGTAATGAGGGCCACCCGCCAATGTTTATATCTTAAGATAGTTTTATGATCAGTGTCTTGACTGCTCACCTATTTTACTATGCATGAATTGTGTGTGTGTTGGTGACCTCTTAGGTTCCTCCCTTTAGTATTCTCTCTTTCCTAAGGTATCAAAATGGTTGGGCCTTAGCTTTCCCAACAAGACTTATCCATAAGGAAGTCATTAGTCCATTATAACCATTTTTCACGATCTTATCCATAAGGAAGTCGAAGTCTATGTCTATGATATGATCATCAAGTCCAAAAATCAGGAAGGTCACATTCTTTCCCTAAGGAAATCGAGCGAGTATGATAATTTCAAATGTGACTCAATCCACCGAAATATGTATTCGGTGTAACAAGGGGAAAATTCCTCGGATTCATTGTCAGCAAAAAAGGATTGAGGTAGACCCTGACAAACTAAAAGCGATACTCGAGATGCCACCAATCATAATGGATAAAGAATTGCATGGATTCCTAGGTAATCTCAAATACATTAGTCAGTTCATCAACCAAATAACCTCTACCTGCAAGACCATTTTCAGGATTCTCCAGAAGGATTCAACAAAAATTTGGAATGAAGCATGTCAAGAAGCCTTCGATAAGATCAAAGGATACCTCACCCGACCTTCGGTACTCATGCCTCCGTAACAAGCTCTCCCCCTCCTCCTATATATAACTTTCACTGATACCGCAACAGAGGCTATGGTTTCTAAGTACATTGAGGAATATCATAAATAGAGAGCCATTAACTATGCTAGTCAAAATCTAGCTAGGTAAGAGGTAAACTACATTATATTAGAAAAGGCGTGTGTTGTCTCATTTTGATTCACGTAAAAGCTCTTACACTATATGCTCACATTCCATATCAAAATGGTGTCCCAAATGGATCTAATGAAATACCTATTAAAGATCCTGCCTTGTCTAGCCACTTGCCCCGTTGGCTGATGCTACAAGTTAAATTTGACATCATATATGTCATACGAAAGGTTATAAAGAAAAGAGCCATTTTCAAATACATTGATCATAATCCCATGGAAGGAACTGATACCATACAGATACATTCTACGCACCTCTCATGAGGATCTCATATGGAAAATATTCTTCAACGGAGACATTAACAAGAAATTATATGATATCGGGATACTTTTGATCACCCATAATAATTCTCACACTCTTATTGCCGCCAAATTGGATTTCCTATGAGCCAAAAAAATGACAAAATACAAAGCATATGCCATAGGGCTTAATATCTCCCTCGAGATAATAATTAAACACATGTATGTCTATGGATACTCAACCCTCATCGTAGGGAAAATTCTCAGGAAATGGAAAGTTAAAGATGAGAAGCTCCTAACCTTCCATGCCCACTTAGATGTGCTCGCCTCCCATTTCAAAAATGTCACCTTCTATTATATTCCTCGCTTGAGTAATAGCCTACCTCCTTCACTAGTGACCTTGGCCTTTATGGTAGACATGCTTGATAAAATAACAATGGTCCCATTTTTAGTCCAGAAATAGAGTTCACCCATTCACTGGTACCATATTTACCTAATTACAGAAGAATATCCGGATATGGTAGGATTGTGGTATTATGGCATTTGGTGCCTCCTCAAACATGGTAGATATCCTCTAGATTCTGCCAAGAAAGACCATGCGAGCCTTCACAGGTTGGTTGCTCAATACATCATCTGTGGCAAGGCACTCTTTAAAAGGAATTTCAATGGAACCCACTTGTACTGTGTAAAGGGGGATGGAATCAAAGACGTGTTGCAAGACTTCCATGGTGGGGAATATTGTTATAACACCATGGTTCAAGCCTGCACTGCTTACGTTTGGAGATGCCTCAAATGCCAATAGTTTGCCAACCTTTAGTATTTGTCTCCTTGAGAGCTATACAACATGACTTATCCCTGGCTCTTCTCCAGTGAGGGAATAAATATCATCATAAATGTCACTCCCAAGGCTTAAAATGGTCATGAATTCATCTTGGTCTGCATTGACTAATTCACAAAAAAGGTTTAAGTCGATTCATAGGCAGTGATGGATGCGAAGAAAGTAGCCAAATTCATTAGAAAGAACATCATTTGCCTCTATGAAGTTCCCCACGAGTTAATGTCAGACAATGGGATCCATTTTGAAGATGAGGTCATAGATTTAATTGAGGAGTATGGAATCCAAAGTCATAATTTCTCTCCTAATTTCTCACGAACTAACGGGGCTATCGAAGCTGCCAACAAAAACCTCAAGACCATCATTAGCAAGATGAATGAAAGCTGTAGAGATTGGGTTGGCTGGATACCATATGGGATTTGGGGCTATCGTACCTCCATAAAAACACCCACCGGAGCTACTCCCTACTCTCTAGTATACGACATGGAGGATTCCTCCCTTTCGAACATGAAATACTTTATATACGTTTTATTCTTGAAATTCAAGTCAGTGAAGAAGATTGGTATTAAAACCTCTATGACAAACTCATTCTCTTTGATGAAAGGACATCGAAAGTTTTATATCTTATATAAAGCTACCATCACCCTATCGCACAATCACTCAACAAAAAATTCAAAGATCACGGTGTCCTATAAGGATATCTTTCCCTCAAGGAAATCATAGAACCTGTCTGGGATTCGAGACGAAAATTCAAGCCCAATTATAGTGCCCCCTACATCGTAAAAAAATCATGTATGGTGGTACTGTTATGCTTGCAGACCATGATGGAGAAGAAATGTCCAGTCCGGTCAACTTGGACCATCAGAAGAGATTTTATCCCCACTTAGAACTCTCGTCGTGCTATAACTCTTCTCACCCCCTTCTATTTTTAAAAAAGAGAAAAAAATATTGTCCCTCCTCTCTACTCGGAACTACGTAGGATATGATACTCTCTCAAGAATCATCCCTTTTCAAAAAAGATAATCTCATAATTTTCTAACCTCACAAAGTTACATAGACATCCCATAAAATACACATGGGTGTGGTCCTTTCTTTCTCACAAAATGATATTCATTTCTCCCTCTGAGAATGATGGTATCCATCATCATTTAAACAAACAAAAGGATTATTTTTGTCGTCATGATCGCTATAGATAGTTCAAACAAAAGAATTCATAGATGTAATATAAAAAACATTTAAATAATTTATTTTTATTAGAAATAAGGGGTACAATGATAACATGAGATATCAGTAACAAGAATGAAAATTAACTCGCTCCCTAACATGCCTCACAATAACATCAAAACCTAAACAACCCACATCATTACAACTTTCACGTAGACCGATACATCTCAAAACCAAAACAACCTTCTCACAAACATCTCAAAACTTACAAAACCTTCTCACAAGATTCAAAAGGACTGAAACATCTTAAAATGTAAATAACATTGTCACAAAAATCTTAAAACCTACACAACCTACTCACAAGCTTCACATTATCGTGCCACCCCCTTTCATACCCAAGACCCGCCTTCAGCGTTTGGATAGACTCGCTTAATCTCATGAATCCTAATCTAGGTTGAGACTCCGTATCTTCTCCATGTGACGATAATACTTAATTTGCTTGGGCGAAACCACGACAACTTCATCCAAAGTGTTGAATATCACAAACCATTTCTGACCAGTCTCTTCTTTAAGAATCTTAGTAAGAACCCTCTTCCATAGCCCCTTTAGATAATTCTCGGATATGAACCTAAAGTACCGAATAGAATGAGACGGACGGGTAGAATGTTGACGGTGCTACCACAAAGTCGCCAAAATATTCTCAATGACTCAGTCAGGTCCTTCACAGGAAATAAGTTGGTTATATGCAAATAACAGATTTGATACCATCCCACTTAGAGACAAAATGACTATGGAAGATAGAAAGAAGTACGGTCAAGGCCCACCAACCACATATATCGATAATCACCCAATTATAAGACAATCTACAAATTGCCCCACTATGGTATGGACTAACGAAGACTCCTGGCCCTTGATTGTATGAGACAATTCACATGGTTCTACATTAATGGGACATAACTAAATAAATATCGGGAAAACAAATTAAGATCGTTCGTCTACTCAAAAGGGACCTTCAAGCATAGTTTCTCTCACAACCACATGAACAGCATAAAAGGGCTCCCCCGCAAGAAGTTTTCTCAACCCTCCTTCGAGGCATTTAGTCAATTAATAGTCTCTACGAGTGTTACAGTAGTTTGACAACAATGGAAAGACATACACAACACTAACATGGCTACCTCAAGGTCAGAATTCATGTCAACGGTCACCAAAATCATCGTGGTAGTCAACTTCAAGGCCACGACACCAACAAATATTTTGTTAACGTAATATCCCCAGCACACCTAGTTTAATACAACTAGGAGAATGGTATTTCCTTCATGCACAAATGGTTGGGCAACTGAGGTAGATATGTGGAGAAACTCACCTAATGATACTCAAGCAAAACGAGATAAATCTAGAATGGTTTTCATAACACTTAGGCTAACACCCAACATTATAGAAAACTATTCATAAGTGGGTCATACTTCATCCATACCAAATAAAAAAAACATGCTCTTCGGGATACCATAATCTCACCGCCGCTTCCATAAGATTCAAATTTATAGGGCGGTTACACCATAGGAAGATGTAGTACAAGATAAATATTTCATAATTGATATTGTAGAGGTGTGTGGAATCTAAAACTTCGAGATAATCTGCAAAAGTTTCAGACATCAGAAGCACCATTTCAAGAGAACAATAAAGTTAGAGAGGAAAAAAATTTGAATTGAGGTGATACGCCCCCCCCCCCCCCCCCTCTCAAAGTCCACTTTTATACCCAAAACGCCTCATAAAAGACAAGAAACTTGAGTTGCTTCCAGGCCCTCTGATCCTAAGTACTCATAAGTACAAAGGAAGTTCAATTAAAAATAAGTAAGTGAATTGGAATTAACCCCTAAGTCGATAGGCAGGCCAAGGGGTATGCAGATCGGCACCCCCTATTTTTGGAGATTCTTTACTTTCCTCTTTTGTATATATCATTTCCAAAATAAAGAATTTTATTTGTAAAAAACAACTTGTTGGTAAAAATTCCCTTTCGATCCTTTCTTCTATTTGTTCAATTTTGTTTTATCTTATCTTCATAATAAATAAAACCTCACCAGAATATTAAAAGTGCATGTAGAGTAAGAAACTAAATAAAGATAATCAAACAAAACGACATGCATGTTTTATATATACTTATAAAAAATGATTATATTTTTTCTTCAAGTACATAAAATAAAAAAATAAAAGATAAATCGGGACATACTCGAACCATCCAAAAAACCTAAAAATACTTAAAACATCTGTGTCAGGTGCCCTGGCGAACACGTTTCCCTTGTCATTTGTATAGTAGAACCGTACTCTCGAAACAAGAACTCTCCTCAGATGTAGCCCTTGCACCATGCAGGAACTAGTGGAATTCCTCACATAGTCAGACAATTATGACATCCAGTCCCGAATGTCCCACAACCAGGTTTTTGATACACGAATAGTCTGCAAAAGAACGAAACCACCAAAGGTAATCGAATCATAAATGAGAAGAAGAAAATCAAAAAGTAAAAATATGAAAGAAGAAAAAATCCATACATCTATCCGAAGGGCCCCCTCAGGAAGGCCTGCAAAGCCGTCTATGTCCTTCTGAGGGCAATGAGGAATCGAAACCACTTCCCCCTTTGTGCACCTAAATATGATAGGAAGGGGTAAAAATGTGGTAAAAAGGAACATCCTATGCTGCTGTCGCACCTCTACCATGCTATGGGTCGATGCCACTGGTATGCTAATAACCCTCCGAAATCCCATTGTAGGTGGAGGCAAACCCTCTACATCAAAGATACATTACGGCATCAATCAACTGGTCATGAAGTCTAGGCAGTTATAACCTGTCATCATATCAGTTTAGTGCATATAAGGCTCTCCCTCTATGTTTGTCTCCCTCGCCTCATCGAACATGACCTTCACCCGCTTCAGGCGTCAATGGTGAGACCTTTATCTCACCCTACATCATCTACCTCACAACCCTTTCTCCCAGGTACCAGACATACGCGAACTCATGTGCCAATAGCGTCTTTATCTGGTTATACATGCATGTGATCCCCACATCACCCCAAAGACAAACCCTAAGGATAGAATGACACATGTTTGCCCAGTAACAGTTAGTCATCTACCAAATGCAAACAGAGTATTAAAACCACATAAAAGACAAAAATTGGCAGTAACATTTCACCTTCCCCAAGAAGCCCAGGAGTTCGTGCTCTATGCCGATAGGCACCCTCAACTATGACTATCGTCATTCCCCTTAAAATTTCATCAAAAAATACCAAAAAATCTAAAAATTAATCGAAAAATCATAAAAAATCATTATAAGGTCGAGTACATTATGTCTACGAGAAAACTAATTAAGAATCACCAAACCAATAATAAATTTCTCATCACTGACACAATCCCCGGTAGGATCAGTAGCTAAATGCATCAGAACTTACAAAATCTCTTAGCACTAGTTTACTCTTACTGGAACCAAAATCCAAGTGCACCTACATTTGTAATACAAACATCCTCCCCAGAAGAGTAAAAATTAAAGAATGCTCTCTGTGAGTAATTATTTTAGTATGAAGAATCGATATCGACCCTTTGAATTGGTCATGTCAACTCTTTAGGTTCCCAGACTCGACTCAACCCTCTGAATTGAGCAACTCAACTTCTTAGGTCCGCAGAATCAACCTTGACACTTTGAATTGGACATCTCAACTCTTTAGGTCTATATAATCGACCTCAACCCTATGAATAGATCGCATCAATTCCTTAGGTCCATTAAATTTACCTCAAGCCTCGGAATTAGTCGCATCAACTTATTAGGTCTGCATAATCGACGTTAACCCTCTGAATTAGTAATATTAAATCTTCTGGCTTTCAAAATCGACTTCAACCCTCTGAATCGATCATCTCTACTTTGTAGGTTCATAAAGTAGGCTTAGGTTCGCCAAACTAACCTCGACCCTCTTAATCGGTCACTTTAGCCCTTTATGTGTATAGAATAGACTTAGGTCTACAAAACTAACATTGACCCTTTGAATCGTTCATCTTAACGCTTTAGGTACCTAAAATTGACCTAGGTCTACAGAATTGACCACAACCCTCAAAATCGACCATCTTAACTCTTTAGGTCGGCATAATCAACTTCAACCCTTTAAATCTGAATGATATGAATGATTTGGTGAATGCTTTCAGTATAAAAATATGGTGGAATTTCAAGAATCAAAAGTCTCTTTGGGCCCAGTTTTTGAAGAAGAAATATTGTAGAATTCATCATCCTAGGGTTGCTAATGACTATAGAGGATCTCATGTTTGGAAGAGAATGGTAATGAATAGAGGATTGGCAGAGAATAACTGTAAATGGATCATTAGTAAAGGAGAGATTAATGTAAAATGGGAAAACTGGTCAGGAGATACAAACTTCGATACATATGTGATTTCTAAAAATATCAAAATATCAGACCTGCTGAATAGCAATGGAGACTGGTATTACAACAAGATTAATCAAGTTATGACCCAAAATGCGATGGCCACTTGTTCTAAAGTTGAGTTTATGGGAAGTAATCATAATGACTTGCTGATCTCGATGCCAAATTCAGCTGGTAACTTTACTCTCAACTCAGCTTGGAATATTATGAGAGATCATAAAAGCTCATATTGGACTAATGGTTTTATATGGAATAAGATGATTCCAATCAAAATCTCCTTCTTTATGTTAAGGCTTTTAAAAGATTGTATTCAGTTGATGAAGTTATTAAGCGTATAGGAGTGAGATGTCCTTCTAAATGTGGTTGCTGTTTAATTCACCATATAGAATCTGCTGATCATTTATTTGGAAATAGTGAGTTTGTTATATTTGCTTAGAGTCATTTTGAAAACTTATATGGGATTCACAGTTTAAATCCTTCTATAAGAGGAAGATTGATTGCTTGGTGGTCCGAATCATCAAATTCGCAATGGGGAAAAATTATTAAAGTCATTCCAGCTTTTATCTATTAGGGAATATGGAAGGCCAGGAACAAATGGAGATATAAAGATAAAAAATTACAGCCAACCAGAACTATTAATGAAATTCACAAGAGTATCTCTATGCATACAGATATAGACTTGATTAAGGTTCAGCCATTGAGGAATCAACAAGTTATGCCAAAATCTATCAGACTAGTACAATGGAGACCTCCTGAAGGTTATAACTTAAAGCTCAACGTGGATGGTTGTTCAAAAGGAAATCCAAGCCCTATGGGAGGAGGAGGGGTGTTAAGAAATGGAGAGGCAATATGTCTTAAAGCTTATGCTGATAGCTTTGGGTATGGCTCTAATATTCAAGCAGAAGCGATGGCTATTCTTAGAGGTATTGGGATGTGTGACTTTAGAATGCTAGAAGATATTACAGTATTATCCGATTCTTTAACTGTGATTCAAGTACTGAATGATAAGAAAAAATGTCCATGGAGTATTATGCCTATAACTGCCAAGATCAAAGGAAAATATCAAGGTTTAAATATTAAGTTCTGTCATATTCTTAAAGAGGTCAATAAATGTGCTAATATGCTTGATTCCTTTGGATGTTCTTCGCAATCTCAAATAACATCGGCTGCTTTAGATGCATTTCCAAAAGCTCTTAGAGGTCTTCTCAAGATGGATGCTTAGGCCTTCCCCAACTTTAGATATGATTAGGAATTTCCCTTTCTGTAAAGGTGACTAGTTTATAAATTCATAGACATTCTTATAAGATCTCTTATTATCTTTCAATAAAATTAGGGGAATTTTCTTCAAAAAAAAAACTTTAAATCAACCATCTTCAAAACCACTAATAGGCTTGATGAGGTGTTTATCTTTCGATGACCTCCCCTTGTTCCAAGATTACTCATCAAGAGAATTTGTAGACACCCCATCCTAGTAAATCCTAAATATCACTTTATGTCCCTAACACTTATCCCCCAATCATAAGAACCTATGTACTATTCCAAAACCTAATCTAGATATCATTGGGTTCTTTTGAACACCATTTGACCTTAGTTAACTCTCCACCATGAATGAATCTCTTTGAAACCTTATAGGGCTCTAAATCCCCTTTCCAACAGCCTATACTGCGCGCGAATCGGACTCACAGTTCGCGCGTACTAAACTTTTTACTTTAAACCCTGATCTAAAGGATATCGAGCTCTATCGAGCCCCATTTAACCTTGGATAACTCTCCACATTGAGAAAAAGATCATTGAAACATCATAGGGCTCTGAATGAACTTTCTAATAGTTCGTATCATGCGAAAATTGGACTTACAATTCTAGTGTACTCACCTTTTTGCTCCAAACCCTGATCAAAAGGTTATCGAGTGCCTTCGATTCCTATTTCACCTCATTTAACTCTCCAACTCGAGAAAATTGAAACTTATAGTGCTCTAAATACCCTTTCAAAAGGTCCATACCGTGTACAATCAGCCTCACAATTTGCGCATACTCACCTTTTTACACTAAAGCTTGATCTAGAGGCCATCAAGAGCTCCCAAGCCTCGTTTGAACTCTTTCCACAATCCACCTTGACAAAATCTCATTAAAACCTCATAGGTCTCTTAATACCATTTCTAACCGTCCATATCGTGTGTGAATCGACCTCAAGGTTTGCATGTACTCACCTTTTTACTCTAAACTATGATCTAGAGTCTACGGCCACTTCTGAGCCCTGTTTGACCTCAGTTAACCCTCCAAATTGAGTTAAGCTCATTGAAAAAACATTGTTCTCTTAATCTCCTTTCTAACAGTCCATATGTGTGCGAATTGGCCTTAGGTTTCACTCATACACACTTTTTACTTCAAACCCTGATCTAGAGGCCACATGACGCTCCTAAGACCCATTGACCTCGGTGAACCCTCCAACACAAGCGAGTATATTGAAATCTCATGGTTCTATGAATCCACTTTCCAATAATACATATTGTGCACGAATTAGCCTCTTGATTCACGTGTACATGCCTTTTTACTCTGGGAACCCCCATTCAAAGGCCATCAGGTGCTTTCGAGCCCCGTTTGGCTTTGGTCAACTCTCAGACTCGAGAATGGCTCATGGATTCATGTAGGTATCTGAATACCCTTTCTAACAGTACTAAACATGTAAAATTCAAAATAACAACTTTCATTTTATGTCCTTTTTTTCAAAAAGTTGATCCTGACTACCTATACTCACCCCAGACCCCTACCTATCGGTAGGGTGTACTTTTCTTTATCATCTTGGCATGGGTATATAGATAGGAAGGATAGGCCTATGCTAATTGGTACAACCTGAAAATCTATTTTTTTTACTACCTAAGAGACCACGACCTCATTCCAAAGGGTCACTTTTTCGAAAGTTAGGACATTTTCCTCGAATTCAGTATGTCAAAATTCCATTTTCCAAACATGATATCCGTTTTGTTACATCATTCTCATCCATCTTTCACCATACATTTTACTCTTACCTCACATCATCCATCCACCTAAAAATTAGCTTCCACTACTACAAAGTTAGAATTAAAGTCCTATAGAAAGTCTACTCTTATCCTTTTACAACTCATTTCATTATTATTAGTGATTTACTTTTCTTTCAACTTTTGATATATCTTCTATTTAATTCCTTCATTTAAAAAACCAATCTCCATTTTTATTATTTAATAAACAAAAAATTATTTTCGTAAAATCTAAAAAAGTCAAAAAGAGGGTTTTCCTGTAAACTCTAAACTAGAATTTGCTCATTTTCTACACTCCATATGCTTGTGCACATTTTGTAAAAACAACCTAAAGGAAGTTCTAAGTTAGGATTTATGATATAAAAGCCACCCTTGTTCTTTATCAAATTACGTAGACTTTGATTCTTTTTTGCTACATAGGCATCCCGAGCCAGTCTTGGGATTCGAGTCCTAGTTTCTTATTTAGTCCATTTATGTTTTCTCGCATCTAGTATTATTGATGATATGCATACTCCTACATATTAGTGTTCTCGCTCAACATACACATTCACTTACTCGTAGTGATTTGTAATTCACAAAGACTCACATTATATTTTTATGTTCTTCTTTTGTATAATCCTTTAAATAATTCTGCTTCATCTTTACCATGACGTGAGTTGGATGATTTATTTCTCTCATTATTCACACCGCATACATACGAACACGTATCACATTTTGGAGAAAATGAGAACATTATCATAGCCCATGAGAGACCTAAAGGGTCGAATGGGTGCCTAACACCTTCCCATTCCATAACTTAGTCCCCGAACCAACTATTCATTGGGTATCGTATGCATCATTATGTCTTATGATGTTGTTCTATCGGGATGGATACAATTTTGACCTATTATGAGTAAAATAGGCTGGCGACACCATTTTTACATCCCTTTGTCCGGCAAAGATGAGCGCGAGTGGCAAAAAGAGGATCCTTATACTCGAATCCTTACACATATGGAGAGAGAGATATCTCGAGTTTTTTCTCCTCTCCAAATTTTGGGGTCGCCATATTCCAGAGGAATTTGACCCGAATGGCCATATATGTATTATACACGATTGATCTTAGATAGTTGAAGGGGACATATTTTTTAGGTGCAGTAGTTCGAGTGCGATTAATTGCATTGGAGTGTTTTACCTTACGCTTCGATTGTTATATATATATATATATATATATATATATATATATATATATATGTGTGTGTGTGTGTGTGTGTGTGTATGCGTGTGTGTGTGTGTGTGTGTGTTGATTTTTTTATATACTATGGGATTAGTAGATTTTGTTTTTATTAGAGATTTATTCAGTCAAGTCATTCTGATGTTCATTATTATTTTTTCATAGATTGTTTTATTTACTCTCATTTTTATTTACTATTAATAATAAAAATGATAAAATTTGAATAATGCTCCCTTTGATCGGCATATATCCTGATCAAATTGGTGTCGAAACTAGGGGTTGTTACATTTAGGTGCGAAAAACCCTTTAAAGTATTTATAAACATCTAATAATTACCAACATATGGGTTATAATAACCCAATAGGGAGAACACTGGTTTCAGAAGTAGTAAGAACTAGGCTATACTACAATCAAACCAATTTAGTCTTCCAAGAAACTTCAGACTATGGGATAATTAACAAACATATGTTTGCATATGAACCCTAGGGATTGGTAACTTATAAGAGATTTGGATATGAGCCCTTCCAAAGGTTAGATAACCGAATTTTCCAAGAATCTCAGATAATGCCTTTTCAAACACAAAAATATTATCCTTTATAAACTCCACCTCCACTAGTACAACCAACACCCATGATAAATCAAAAAATTTCCACAACAAATAGATAGTTTCCTAGGGGAGTTAGGAGAAATGAAGTTGTGGATATCATACATGAGATTTTTGGATCAATGGCTCAGGGGGTGCATACTCTAGTTTATAGGAAGTTATACCCTGAATAGATGGATATGATTAAACTTCCAAAGGGTTTTATGTTCCCAACATTTCCACTATTTTTGCGTTACGGAAGTCAATCCACAATAATACACATAGAAAGGTTCACTAGTCAGTGTGCTGATGCAAGAACGAGTGAAAACATCAAACTACATTTATTTTCTAGTTCCTAACTAATCCAGTCTTCTCTCAATTCATAATTTTTCCCATAACACCGTTCAAACATGGAGACACATACAAAATATGTTTCATGCACAATTCTTTTAAACTGAACCAGAAGTATACATGGTGAATTATGTTAGATTAAGATAAAAAAGAGACAAGAAATATAGAATTTAATGTTCGAAATAAGTGCAATTGGGGTGAAATTAACCGTCAAAATGTTTAGATACGAGCCTTTTCTAGAGGAAGAGCATTAGAGAAACACTTCTTATTTCAAAATGTATTATAAAGATTCAAACATAGAGATAAATGTTGCTGAAATGATAAGAATTAAATCCATTATTTGTGATCCTTTAATCCGAAAGAACACAAAAATAAAGCCTTATTCCCCCATCATCAAAGGGTATGATTAAAAAAATATTCATTTAACAACTCTGAGGCGGATGAAATTTTTTATAGCTCTTATAAGTCAAAATGTCAAAAATTTCCAATGATGTGAAAACACCAAAGCAAATTAAAGGAAAAACTTATAGAAAAATGGCATAATTTTTTTCCAACATACAAATAATGGTTTCTCTATTTTTTACAACAGAATTCAAGAGTTGATAAATAATGAAATACAATTTAATTATTGGAATTCCAGGGGTTGACAACCCTTTTATCTCCATTTATGCAATAGAAGAAGTCTTAAGGTCCAACACAGACCTTTGTCAGACCATGAATAAGCTACCAAGACAACAATTTCCTCATAAATAGGACCAAAGTATTGTCATAGGCCTCAATCACCTCATTGCCCTCCCACAATGCTCAATCAATTAACAACTGAGGTCAGAGACCTTAACACTAGTATGCCTCTATCTCAGACTTGTACATCGAACCTCGTTATGGAGAGAACTAACCTTCAGAGGTAACATAACCCCTCTTCTAATGAGATATTTTTATAATGCACCAAAAGAACAAATAAGAACGATTTTCTACTAATTACAGAACCTTGAGACGTCTGGGTAAGCTCCTACAACTTGTTTGGCGAGCAGGCAAAAAGGACAACTAATGTTCAACCTACCACCAGCACTCACTCCCACTAGCACTAATAACTCCTATCCATATTAAATGAACCCATCACTGACTAACACCATATTTAAGTCTTTCTCCCACACACCACCTTATATTATAGCTGTCAGACCTCAAAGAGGCCCCAACTATGTTTCTTTAGTCCACTCATTCTCTCTCCAACAAAATGCATATAAAATGGAATCTTGTAAATGATGAAAGACATACTAAAATCATCGAACATAAGATGAAAAATGAGAATAGATGAAACAACTATTTTATCATTGTAATATGCCACCAACCCACTCTTGATAGCGGATATCTATAGATTGGATCATTTTCAACTTCTCGTGTATTGTATACCCTGTTGAGTCCTAAACTAAAAAGGAATAACCTTTAGAGAAGGCAATAATTTAATTCCTAAATACCTCTAATAATGAAGACTACATGTACCTTAGACACCCTTGGCCAAAGCCTAAAGGGGTATTTAGAATATAAAACATTTATTTATAATGTAATATATAAGATAAAAACCCTTTTATAGTGGACGTAGGATCCTTAGTTGAGGTCCAAACCACTTTTTATACTTTTCTATCACTTGATTTATCTCCCCACTAACCTATTTAAGGTCCTATGGAAGGGAGCACCATTTTCGTCTCAGGTCTAAAATGATTTAAATATACACTTGTTTGGCATCGTCTAAGAGAACGAAAGGTTCCATTTATTTTATATACATAATTTGATTACGTTGAGATGACAGACAATGTCAAGGTATCCTGCCCTTTCAAATAGATGGAAGCCTGGTAAAAGGATATTTAAGAACATTTGAATGTCGTTCTTAGGAGGTTTCCTTTACATCCAGTAGTGGAAGAACTAATTGGATTTGAGTATAACAAGGCTAGAGAAAATCATTATCCTCGATTGGAAGTGGAAAATATCCCAAAGGTTGTGACTATAACCCCACAAAGGTCTATGAACCGTACCTTGTTAGGGATAGGTTATTGCTACTAGGAAACTAGTCCTAGATAGTTTCAAGGGTGTCTAGGTCACGGGATAATGATTTAAAGAAGATTAAAGACAAATTGGGGAATTTCCTCAATTATTACAAGATACAAACTCCCAATACCATTGAATTAGATTTTTAAAATATGTTATCTCCATTATCTAATGATGTTCAACCGTTCTCTCTTCCCCTAAATGGAAGATTCCTAGTATTGATCCAGTTTATGGGTCCGAAGATCCCATGAACCAATTGGATACTTATAGATCACTCATGCTCCTTAAAGACAACCTAAATGAGGTTTTGTGTAGGGTTTCTCCTACTAATCTAAGGGTATGGCTAGGCATGGATATTTCATGCTCAAACTAGGGACCATCGGAAGGTTCACAGAGTTGATTAGGTCCTTGATAGGCAAATTTATAGGAGGCCAAAAGATGAGGAATCCAATTACCTCTTCCATATATTTTAGACAGAAGGCTAACGAGGCTCGAAAGAAGTAAGAATAGAGATTTAATCAACAAGCTGTAACACCCCGTAATTTTATTGATTTTTATATTGGGATTAATTAAATTATATTTAAAAAATTAATTCGATAAAATAAATATTAATTAGTGAGATAGGGGTTAATATATATTTATATTGAATATTATTTAGTGAATGATTAATAATAATAATAATGATAAGAAAATATTAGATTGTCGTGAGTGAGAAATACAACAATTACGATAAATTTAATGGAGACGCGTGTGTCAGTCGTGGCGGGACTTAATTTGGGAAATAAAATGTAATTTCCCGTGTGATATTTCAAATGGGAATTTTGAGTGCGCTAGTGTGTCTGAAAGGGTCGAAATAGACAAAAAAAGTCTACTCGGGGGTTTAGTTTCTGTCTCGGTGCACTTTTAGGCCAAACCGGCACACCAAAGCGGTATTTCAGTCTTTTAAAATTTTGGAAAATAGAGACCTACGGAAATTAGAGAGTTATATTATTAGATACGTAAGGGAGTTTAGGTTTATCAGTTACCAAAACAAAGATAGGCTATAGGAGGAAGAAGGAGAGGTTCTCTAAAGCCAAGAACTGCCATTTTTGCACCATCGCCACCACCGTCGCATATATCAGGAGGAGAGGAACCCAAACCTATTATTTTTCTGCATAGATTCAGACCTACATATACAAGCAAGTATTTGTCTTGCTTAGTTTTGATTAGATGTAATATCCACGTTAGAGTAGGATTAAATTTTAATTATGGAAATATGAATTTGGCTTTGAATTTGAGAATTTAATGATGAATTTGGGTAGGAATCGCATGTAGACAGAACCCTTATATAGTTGGAACATGAAATCAGATTATACATGTGATTGATAATTGAATAAATTTATTCTTTGATGATCTTCTTGAATAAGGATAATAATTTAGGGTTTTTTAAAAATTTAGTGTTGAATAAATTCTATTTCATGGATTTTCTTGATGATTTGGAGACTTATTTACGTTAGAAATCATGTATATGTGTTAGTATAATGTTGGGTATCAATTTATGGGAGTTTGGGATTAAATCATAGAGGTTTTGAGTTTTAAAAATGGTAAAAATCTATAACAACAAAGAAGAATAAATGCCAGGTACAGCGAACCGGTTCGCCTATCCTTCCAAATCGACTCAGTTGTACCCTCTAACCGATTCTCATGTTCCCCCATACTGGTTCGAGGTACCTGGTACTTCTAAGTCTCAATTTAATTAAATTTTTGTAGGTTTGAGTTGGGATTTCTTTTCGATTGAGGATAATTATGGTTAGTAGAGTATGTGGTATATTTTACAGTTGATTTCACAAAAATTATGATGAATATGAGTGAACCACGAGGCTTAGTTTGATATTAAATGATCTCACGTGAATTAGAATAGTTCACGGAGAGTGCGAGTGAACCTAAAACCGAACTAGTAGTAGGACGATATAATAACTACTGAAATAATCTAATGGGGTGGTTAGGACCCCTGAATGGTGAACTACTTACTGAAATACATTAGAGACTAAATAACACCCCTCGGGTAGTGGGGGATACTCGGTAACATACGATGAGAAGTAAAACCATAACTTAATAATACGTAGAATATTTGGGAGTTATGTATATCACGTATGAGAAATATATTATAGGTTGAGTGTATACCTATACTGAGGTTGTGTGATTACCTATTGGTTGATTTTTTATATGTAAACAAACATAGGCTGCTTGTTATCACGGGAGGTTTCGCGTCGTGGGCAGTCTTATCCTAATGAGCCCATTGGGGGGGATATTGACTTGTACCTCGAAACATAGAACTTAGGTATTGAGAACCACTTGTCTGAATGAGGGCGTGACCGGTCATTTGGGTGCATTAGGTATGTGCGTAGCCGAAAGGCTTAGAACTATGTTCGCCTCCAATATGTGTGATTTAATTTTATGGTTCGAATGTGATATCCAAACCGATGTCCTTCTTTAGTATGTGATGCACCAGGACTTGATAGCAGAGTATGTCCGCACCCTAGGTCTCCACCTAGGGGTGTTGTATATGTGTATATGATAAAAATGAGGTTTATATATATATACGTGTGATAGATTCTACTATGAAAGTATTAGTAGATAAGATGGATAGTGATATCTAAATTACTCAATGTGTATGAGAACTTAATCATGAACTTGTGAGTCTTAATGAAAATAAAGAATTTGAAAATGTAGTATTATATTGTACAGACAATATTGGTGGGCACAATAACTTCTTAAGTGGTAGAAGTGGTGTGAGTCAGACTAGTTAGACGGGTAGCATAACTAGATGGGTTAGAGTAGTACATTAGGTGTGCACAATAGTGGAAAGGTGAGTACCTCAAGTGAGAGCACACGCTACTAACATGTAAATAATATCTTATCTTGTTGCATTTTAAATACTTGCTAAAAAAATTCAAACTGTTTTCCTTGGGCCCTGACCTGTTTCAAATCTTTTTTATAAAAATAATTTTAGGTGCCCAACCATCGAGATGCCACGCATAGGAGTTCTTTCATTTGACGTGCTGCAGCTAATGTGGAAGTTGCTAGACCTTGCTATTAGACACCTCCACATTTATTTAGTTCTAGTCGGGAATGTTGCCCATCTCTAGTTGGTTATTATTTACAGAGACATTGTATTTCCAGTTATTTTTAGTATTTGATTTAGACTTTACTTATGAATGACTATAACGGGATTTTATTTGGAGTGTTATTCCTGACTCATTTATTATTTATTGCATTATCTTATCATCCATTAATTTTTTCTTGGAATGGTGAATGTGATTTATTCAATCTATATGAAATTTGCTAGTTAATAATAAAGATTAAAATTTGACACCGGGCCATTAGGGCATTAGTAAAATAAATTTAATTTCGACGGTGATGTTAAGAATGATACCATTAATGATTCATATTTAATTTAATAATGGACTAATCACCCAGGATTAGAATAGGCTGGGTGTCACACAAGTTATGCATGTTGATGATCTAACTGACACTATTTGTCTTGATACATTCATCTCAGGACTCATATTAGAGGATCTGGTGAGCGTCTTCAACAAAATAACTCCTCAATCCATGATAGAGGTTCCTCAAAAAGAAAAAAAAATGCATGAATGTTAAGGATGTAGCCACGATAAGGCATTCCCTAGATTCTCTAGGAGGGGAAGCGGAATGATGTATTCTCTTACCTCGAAGAGTCCCTTGAAATAATTGAAGAGGAAAAACGGAGGAAAGAATAATAAACTTCTAGATGATAAACATTTAACTCCACTCACAACCACTATAGAAGATGTATTTTTAGTAGGGGAAGCTCAAGATATCCTACTTCCACATAAGACCATCAAAGCTTTAGAGGGCATGAGGGATAAGTCTAATTACTTCTAATTCCAAAGATACTAAGGGCACAACACTAGAGATTGATTCTGAATCAAAAAGTCCATTAAAGGAGTGATGAAAAGGGATATATTAAGGAGTTTGTGTCAAGGATGCTATTAAAGGTGAGAACACAAATAACAAGACAAAATATGAAGTCCCTTTAATTTGTATGTGCACCAAGTTAGGAGGTTTTGCCAGAGGGGAACCTTCCTCAACCACTAGAAAATCTAACCTCGGAAGCATGAAACAAGAGGGGTTAAAAAGGGTTCCTATCTCTACAAAAAAAAGTAGCCTTTGAGACAGTGACCTAATAGTCCCAAAGGATGGTTTCTCTGTCTTAAATACTCTTTGGGACTCTATTTGGGATGGCTATAGGGGGTCTTTTTGATAGGGGTTATAAATACTTTTTATGACGCCATAGCCATCTCAAAAGATTTTTTTGAGACAGGAAAAGATCCGCCTCAAAAGGTCATCATTTTATATGACCCTTTGAGACGGCAAGAGAGATGTCCCAAAAGACTACTTTTGAGACGGGAATTAATCTGTCTCAAAAGGTTACTATTTTACAAGATCTTTTTGAGACGACAATATAGCCGTCTTTAATATATTTTTGGTACATTTTTAACCACCCCAACAGAGGTGAAGGGATCTTAAAATTTTTGCACCAATATATTCTGGTCATTAAAATCTATCAATAAAGATTAATATATAACTGAATTACATTTGAGACAACAAAACACAACGAATAATCATAAAATGTAATACATAAGATGATTTTCAGCCAAACACAACAAATCATTTTCATTCAACAATAGTTATAGTTCTTACAAGCATCTTCAAATATTCATAAAAATAAAAATTATCACACTAAGTTCAAATATTCGACTTAATAACAAAAATACATTAATTTCTTATACTCCAAAATCCGAATTGCTTTTATCAACGTAATCCCGCAATCTTAAAGCGTACGACCTCTAAAATTACTGATTAGCATTGCATGTTCTACAAAAATTACCACCTGCAAAAAAACATTAGTGTTGATACCAAAATTAGTATGCTGACATGGACCACTCATACGAAGACACGTGACAATCTACATGGCATAATAACAACGAGGAAGTTCATTTCCCCGACCAAGTTATATTCTCTCCTAGGAACTCCATTGCTCCGAGGAACTTCAGTGCTCCGAGGAACCCCAGCGCTCCGAGGAACTCCAGAACGACGAGCAACTAAGGCGGTTCGAGCTGGATCTCGACCCCAGCATTAATTGCCAGATAATCAACAGTCTAACTATTCATTGAATGCTTATCCTTGACGCATACGTTTGAAGAGCATTAAATGGATTACCCTTTCATATGTATATCATTTAATGTATCACCCTTTCATATGAGAGCCTCAAGGCTATAAATACATTGTATCACCCTCATCCAAAGGGACTGGAATTTCTTGATAGAACTTGTAATTGAGAATTCTCAAACACTCAGCAATAACATAACAGTGGACGTAGGCCATTCTTATAAGGCTGAACCACTTTAAAAATCTTTGTCTTATTTATTTATCTGTGATTGAATAATTAGAGCGATCTAATTTTTTACATCAACAGATTGGCGCCGTCTGTGGGAACGACTGTTGTTATCATTTTTCACAAAATTTCATCCATCATCCATGGCAGATAATCTAGAATCCAGCAATCGAAACGCTGGAAATACTGGAAATCCTCCAAATCCTTCTCCACCTCCAGATCTGGCTAGAATCATGACGAATCCGGCTCAAGGACAAACCGCCATGTAAGAAACGATGCGGAAACTCATACAAACTCTTCATGGCGTTTCACCGGCACCTTCAGGACAACGAAGTGGTCAGAGGCAAACCTATTTACCTTCTTCACGATCCAGGCGTACAGAGAGGTATCGCAATGAGGAATCTGATGATTTCTCTTATCAACCTGGGCAAACTTCATCGATACGGGCCACAGATACTGAGCAACGTGTTACTCTCTCTCCGGAGAGGGCCAGTGCTTTGGAAAGACTGAGTAGGGTGTCTCCTTTCAGTCGATTAGGCCCGAGGAGGAATAAGAGTCCACCTAAAGTCATGTCGAGGAGTTTTCGACAACCATCAAATCTAAGAGAAGGATCAGCACAATCACGACCAGCTGCTCGTCAAGAGAGATCTCAGGAAGCTAATTCAGAACAATCAATTGCTCGGACTAGTAGGCCCGAGGAGGGAAATGTGTGACACCCCGCCTAATTAATCCCGGGTGATCAGTCCTAAATCAAGTTAGAACAGGTTTCTCATTTGGTCCATTCTTAGCATCACTGTCGTTTTATTAAATTACTAACCACCTAAGTGAGAAAAATAGACTGGTGTCAATTTTTATCTTTCATTATTTAAACAAAACATATGTGGAAACTAAAACGACACAACCATCATAAAGAACTGAAATAATCATCCACAATTAAGATAAATAAATAACCGGATAAACCATCGGTCCAAATAATTAAATCCCATACAGACAAGAATAAACTCCCACAAGTCTAAAACGAATAAATGGAAATTGAGCAACATGCTCGAATGTCAAATAATGAATCTCTACATTAAGAATGAAGAAGGAAGCGTCTAAAGAATATCCCGCAACATCCACATATGCTGCAGCACGAATTTCCTGGAATTGAATCAAGGCTGGCGCCCCTGTGGCTGAACACCTAAAAGGGTTTTTAAAAGTTTTTATAGCAAGGTTTAGTACCCAAAACAATTTAAAAACATTTAACAAATGATTAACTTGCAGTAATAAATAAATATGCATGCTCTTCATATTTTAGTTAGTGTCGCACTCCCTTGGGAACTTCCTTACCCCTCTCCTAATGTGCACTACTAACGCTTTAATTAAATTACCTAGTTATTCAACTCTCTGCCTAGATAATTAACAAAGTTCCTTTGTACCCTTCCTACTCTAACTGAGTATATAGTGATTATGATTTATAAGTTACTCTTAGCATCAACTTAACTAAATCATTTCCCCTTTTTAGTTCATATAACTTCTACACTTATTATACATATGAAACAACTCATGTTTTGCATTAATAACCCGGATATAATTAATTATTCAATTATTTTCTTATAATCATATTTCAGCATTCACACTCATACTGTAATATATATATAACCACTTACATCCACCCGAGTGAAATACTCCCCGCATGTAAATTCTATAAAGTGCTATCCCACTAGGTAAAATCACAAAGCCTAGTTACCCCAAGTTAGGATTTCACGCCAACTTGATAAAAATACATACTTTGGAGGCGGTCATATTCCTTCCCTGAAAGTGAGATGTCTCTCACCCATGTAAATGGACGCTATGACCTTGGGAATCTACTCACCCTACTCCTCAAGCTAGGGGATTCATCCACTACGCGCAACCTCCCCCTATAGCACTATAGTATGGTATAATAATATCCAATCACTGATATCAATATACATAAAATATATATATACTATTTCACACGTATATATAATTATAAGATTCCCGGCTATACCGTGCTCCAAACCCGTAGCACAAGCCTATTTAACATTTTTAAGAGTTTATAGTCCAACTCTAAATTTTAATTAATTTACACTTTAATTAATTAATTTACTATTGGTGTCGCCCCCACCCTCAATTTGGACTTATTCACGTAGCCCAAAATAAACCTTCCCAAGTCAGACTCCCCGACTCTCCTTTTATTAGCCTTGGCCTAATTAAAAGATTACACTCGGTTTTTGCTCAACCAATATTCCCGGATTAACAATGGCCCCGTATTTCGTTAGGACATGACAAATAATTTTCTTGTTCCAAATCTTAATTAATTTAATCCCAATTAATTAGACTTACCCTCATGTAATTAAATTTCCCAATAAATAAATTACCTAAGGTCATATAAATTGAAATTCCCTATTTCTCTTCTAAATAAGGGAAACTGCCCAGATCTGTCGATCGTCGATCGATCGACCCCAGACCGTCGATCGATCGATCGAACAGGTCTGCGTCTCCTTCGCAGAGACAGAGCTGCCATGGACGAACCCTACCAAACCCTAATTCCTTCTAGCATGAATTCTAAGTCTTCCTAACATGAATACACCTTAGAAACCTCATTAGGATGTCCCAGAAAGTCCATAACAATCACAAATTCGTCCATAACTAATGATTTATAATTTTGGGGAAAAATCTGTATATAACACAAAACCCATTTTCACCCCATGTTCATCCATTAAATTCGTTCTAGTTTGTCCAGATATCATTAACACAGATATACCTCAATATTTCAAAACCAGATTGTTTTCCTAAATCCTTATACATCAGATTTATTGTTTTTCCTCAAAACTCATGTTCATGCCACGAAACTCCAAACAGAAAACGAATTTTATCTCATCACATCACAGAAATATGAATTGGAAAACAAATTAAATACTATTGCAAGTTATCCACTTGCCTTAGGTTTCGTAGTGTCTGAATTTGATGTGTTTTCCCAAGGTTGAAGATGACACTTTGGCTCTTTTGAAATCCCCAAATGCTTTTGGCTGCTGTTAGGGTTTCCTAACCCTTTAGCTTTTCTTTCTAATTAGTTTCAGCCATATTCTTATTCCTTTTTATTATATAAATTTCTAAATCCCGTTTTTTGACTAATGGGCCAAGCCCAAGTGACCCAATTGCCCCCGTGTGGGCCCGGCTATGTCTAAAAACGTCCCGTGACCCGTTTACTACCCCCGGGTACACTTTTCCGACTATCTCGGCCCATCCGGACTCAACTGTACCCTCAGAATTGTCATCCGAATAATTTATAAAAATACTAATCCCCCCACCCAATATAGTCTATACCGACTCTTGGATGCGATAAGTACGTGTCTTGTCATTAATACTCGAAACGACGAAAATACATTATTACTATTCACTTAGTAAATAAATTTCCCTAAATATTAACCATTCAATCACCGATTAATATTTATATATTATTTTTCCATAATTAATTCATTTAATTACAACACACTAGTAATTAGAATTTTCCGAATTAATTAAAATTAAATATACCCAAAAGTACGGGGTGTTACATACTCCCCCCCTTACAAAGGAATTTCGTCCCGAAATTAGGTCGTACCTGCGGTGAAAAGTTCTGGATATTGTTCCCGCATATCCTCCTCCCGCTCCCAGGTAGACTCGTCCACATTGTGATGATTCCACTGTACTCTAACCAATGGAACAACCTTGGATCGTAACTTTCGCTCACTATGATCCAGAATAGCTACCGGCCTCTCCTCATACGAAATGTCTGGCTGTAAGTCGATCTCCTCAAGTGGAATGTGCCAGAAGGCTCTCTCGCTCCTTTTATATTTCTTCAGCGATGCCACATGAAACACATCGTGTATTCGCTGAAGGTGTTCTGGTAACCCCAGTTTATACGCTACCGGCCCTACCCTCTCAATAATAGGGAAAGGTCCTACGTACCTCGGCGCTAATTTACCCTTTTTGCCGAACCTCATCACCCCTTTCATAGGGGATACCCGGACTAAAACCTGGTCCCCGATTTCTAGCTCCACATGTCTCCGAGAAGCATCAGCATAACTCTTCTGCCTATCTTGAGCTATCCGAATCCTACCTCGAATCAACTCTATCTTGGCAGATGTCTCCTGGACAATTTCCGGCCCCAAGAGTTTGTTGTCCCCCACCTCTAACCAACAAGCGGGTGAACGACAAGGTCTCCCGTACAGTGCCTCAAACGGTGCCATGCCAATCGTGAATTGGTAAGAGTTGTTATACGCAAACTCTACCAAAGGAAGATATTTCTCCCATCCTCCCCCGAAGTCCAAAATGAACATTCTGAGCATGTCTTCTAGCATCTGATTAACTCTCTCAGTTTGTCCGTCAGTCTGTGGATGATACGCTGTACTCAAGCGTAACTCCGTGCCCAATGCTTCCTGAAAGCTCTGCCAAAAGTGGGCGACAAAGATTTTATCTCGGTCGGACACTATATTTATCGGTACCCCATGCAGTTTAACAATCTCTGCAATGAACAGCTGTGCATAACGCATCGTCTCAAAATCCGTGCGTACCGGCAGAAAGTGGGCCACCTTCGTCAACCGATCCACAATAACCCATATGGAGTCGTGACCCCTCTGCGATGTAGGTAACCCGGTGATGAAGTCCATGGAGATGCTCTCCCACTTCCACACGGGAATTTCCAATGGCTGTAGCATCCCTGATGGTCGCTGGTGGTCAACTTTCACAAGCTGACACGTGGCACATTTCGAAACAAATTCTGCAATGTCTCGTTTCATCCCTGCCCACCAATACTGCCTTCTCATGTCCTGGTACATTTTATCCCCACCCGGGTGTACCGCAAATTTCGAACCATGGGACTCTGTCATAACTGCGTGCCTTAACTCCTCGTTTTCCGGCACAATTAACCTCCCATTAAGGCGCAGGCCTCCTTCTGAGCTAATTGAGTAACCCTCTGCTCCCTCAGCTAACAACTGGCCCACCCTATCCCGGCAAATCTGGTCCTCTGCCTGAGCCTTCACAACTCGCATGATGATCTCGGGTGTGATGGACAATGCTGACATGCAAGCCTTGGCAACATCATCCTCATATCGAAGCTCTCTCCACTTCGCTTTCCATACTTCCGATATCTTCCCAGTCGGCCTTCGGCTCAATGCGTCTGCTACCACATTGGCCTTACCAGGATGATACTGAATATCAAACTGGTAGTCCTTCATGAATTCTAGCCATCGCCTCTGCCTCATATTCAGATCCTTCTGTGTGAAGAGATACTGAAGTGACTTGTGATCCGTGAATAGAGTAAACTGCTCACCTAGAAGATAATGCCTCCATATCCTCAAAGCAAAAACGACCGCGACCAGCTCTAGGTCGTGAGTGGGGTAGTTCCGCTCGTGGGGCTTTATCTTCCTGGAAGCATAAGCTATAGCTCTTTCCTCCTGCTGTAGTACACCCCCAAGACCTCGCAAGGATGCGTCTGTGTAAACCCGATACTCTAGCCCTCCCTTTGGCAACGCAAGCACGGGTGCAGATGTCAACTTGTCTTTTAGCTCGTCGAACGCTAATTAACAATGATCATCCCACGTGAAAGGTACCCCTTTCCGAGTCAGATTCGTCAAAGGCCCCGCAATCTTAGAGAATCCCTTAATGAACCTCCTGTAATAACCGGCCAAACCCAGAAAACTGCGCACCTCGGTCGGTGTCGTGGGCTGTCCCCACTCCCTCACCGCCGACACCTTATCTGGATCCACTGCAATACCCTGATCTGACACGACGTGACCAAGGAACTGTACCTCCCGTAGCCAGAACCCACACTTCCCGAGTTTGGCATAGAGCTGATGATCCCTCAGTGTCTGTAGAACCATGCGTAAATGCTCTGCGTGCTCCTCCTCGGTACGCGAGTAGATTAGGATGTCATCAATGAACACGATGACAAACTGATCTAGGTATTCCCGGAAAACCCTATTCATGAGGTCCATGAACACTGCTGGTGCATTGGTGAGCCTGAAGGGCATCACCCTGAACTCATACGATCCATACCGCGACAAGAAAGCGGTCTTAGGAACATCCTCTTCTCGGATACGCAGTTGATGATACCCTGACCTCAAGTCGACTTTGGAGAAGTAAGACGCTCCTCTCAGTTGGTCAAATAAGTCATCAATCCGAGGCAACGGATACTTATTCCGTATCGTCACCTTGTTCAGCTCCCTATAATCCACGCACAATCGGAGTGACCCATCTCGCTTCTTCACAAATAACACCGGCGCACCCCACGGCGATGTACTCCGCCGAATAAAACCCTGACCCAGTAATTGCTGAATCTGCTCCCTCAATTCCCGCATTTCTGAAGGGGCCATTCGGTAAGGTGCCCGAGCAATAGGACTCGTCCCCAGTGCCAAGTCTATAACAAATTCGATTTCTCTGCTGGGTGGTAATCCTGGTATCTCCTGGAATACATCCTCAAAGTCCCTCACTACAGGGATAGATTCTAAAGGAACTGCCACTTCCTGCGAGGTTTCTTCCTCAATGTAGTATAGATGAGTGGTCGAGCCTCCCTCTGGGCGAGGCATCGTCACAACAAACATCTCCTGTCCTGGAATGGCGAAGATAAGACTCCCATCGAAGCAATCAATCATGGCTCTATAGTCAGCGAGCCAATCCATACCGATGATCACGTCATGAACATGCATATCTAGTACCAACATGTCCGCAGGTAAAACTAAACCGCCAATCTCCACTCCTACTTTCTGACATATAAAGAATATGAGCGACCCATTTCCCAATGGTGAGTCGACACACGTAACAGTACTCTCAGCGGTGGCTAACAACCCTAAAGCCTTCACGAAATGTGTAGCTATAAAGCAATGAGTGGCTCCCGTATCAAATAATACCCGACCCATAGTGCCATGAATAGAAAACGTACCCTCGATCGCAGGCGGCGCCTGCTGTGCTGGAGGATTGGGAACATCCCGGACGTTATACACACGTCCGTAGTGCATCTGCCCCTGCTGCTGTGGGGCGGGTGGAGCTGGTGCTGCTGGCGGCATCTGACCCTGTTGCCCTTGCTGGGCACCCTGCTGATGGCCTCTACCTCTCTGCGGGCACTCCCTCTTGAAGTGTCCGGGCTGGCCACAGACGAAACAACGTCTTTGGTCATCACCCTGTCGTTGGCCCTGCTGGCCCTGACGCTGCTGGCCCTGTTGGCCTCCCCCGTTGTTCCCTTGGCCCTGACGGCCCTGAGGAACCTGCTGTTGCTGATTAGGGCCTGGCTGCCCCTGCCTGAACCCCTGTCCTCCCGGTCTGAACCCACCAGGCTTAAACTTCTTAGCCTGATTCCCTTGCTGAATGATAACCTGCTGCTGTGTACCACTCGACTCACTACCAGTAACCGCCTTGCCCTGCTGGCTCGGCTCACCTGTCTTCTTGTTCCCCTTAGCATGGAAACGATGATCCTGGCAATGTACAAGTGCGGCATTAACGACATCTGTATAAGTCACTAATGCCGGATTTCCAATCAAGTGTTGCCTGATCCTCCAGGCTAAACCATCCATGAACTTGGACTTCTTCCGCTCCTCATCGCTCACCTCATTTGGCACAAAGTTCGCCAAACGGGTGAACTCCTCCTCATAATCTGCCACCGACCTGTCGCCCTGTACCAACTCGCTAAATTTCTTCCTCATCTCAGACTCTACTGCTGGAGGGAAGTACTTGCGGTCAAACCGCACCCAGAATTCAGAAATCGGCATTGAATCCCGCTCCTCGGCAGTGGTAACGGACTCCCACCACTGAAGGGCTGCCCCCGACAGACGAAAGGTAGCCAGCATCTGCTTCTGTACTTCTGTACCCTCTAACATGCGCAGATGGCGCTGAATGTTCTTCTTCCAGTCGCATGCCTCAACCACATTTGTGCTACCTCGGAACTCAGGTGGATGACCCTTCTGAAAGGTCTCCCTCACTCGCTGCCAAGATGGTGGCCCCACTGGAGCCTGAACTACTGGAGCTACTGGAGGCGGTGCCTGGGGCTGTGGAAAATGAGCTGCCATAGCTCGCATTGCTGTCTCGACCGCTTGGGCCACTATCACTGCCACCTGAGTGGTAGATATCAACTCGGGTGGGGGTGGTGGTGGCGGTACCTGTGGCTCCTGGCGAGCCTCCCTCGCCTCATCTCTAGCCTCAGCCCTTTCCGCTCTCTGTCTCTTTGGTGGCATCTGAAATAAATTGAATTGTATAAGTACACAATTTATACAAAAACTAATAGCAGGAGTACGATATCTCACAAGCGGGAAATATAATCAACAGTCCTAATAATAGGGCTCTATAACAACCGAACGCTACGCTGAAACGTAGAAAGCCGCACTGATCCTAAGGACACTAGAACCTGATGCTCTGATACCATCTGTGACACCCCGCCTAATTAATCCCGGGTGATCAGTCCTAAATCAAGTTAGAACAGGTTTCTCATTTGGTCCATTCTTAGCATCACTGTCGTTTTATTAAATTACTAACCACCTAAGTGAGAAAAATAGACTGGTGTCAATTTTTATCTTTCATTATTTAAACAAAACATATGTGGAAACTAAAACGACACAACCATCATAAAGAACTGAAATAATCATCCACAATTAAGATAAATAAATAACCGGATAAACCATCGGTCCAAATAATTAAATCCCATACAGACAAGAATAAACTCCCACAAGTCTAAAACGAATAAATGGAAATTGAGCAACATGCTCGAATGTCAAATAATGAATCTCTACATTAAGAATGAAGAAGGAAGCGTCTAAAGAATATCCCGCAACATCCACATATGCTGCAGCACGAATTTCCTGGAATTGAATCAAGGCTGGCGCCCCTGTGGCTGAACACCTAAAAGGGTTTTTAAAAGTTTTTATAGCAAGGTTTAGTACCCAAAACAATTTAAAAACATTTAACAAATGATTAACTTGCAGTAATAAATAAATATGCATGCTCTTCATATTTTAGTTAGTGTCGCACTCCCTTGGGAACTTCCTTACCCCTCTCCTAATGTGCACTACTAACGCTTTAATTAAATTACCCAGTTATTCAACTCTCTGCCTAGATAATTAACAAAGTTCCTTTCTACCCTTCCTACTCTAACTGAGTATATAGTGATTATGATTTATAAGTTACTCTTAGCATCAACTTAACTAAATCATTTCCCCTTTTTAGTTCATATAACTTCTACACTTATTATACATATGAAACAACTCATGTTTTGCATTAATAACCCGGATATAATTAATTATTCAATTATTTTCTTATAATCATATTTCAGCATTCACACTCATACTGTAATATATATATAACCACTTACATCCACCCGAGTGAAATACTCCCCGCATGTAAATTCTATAAAGTGCTATCCCACTAGGTAAAATCACAAAGCCTAGTTACCCCAAGTTAGGATTTCACGCCAACTTGATAAAAATACATACTTTGGAGGCAGTCATATTCCTTCCCTGAAAGTGAGATGTCTCTCACCCATGTAAATGGACACTATGACCTTGGGAATCTACTCACCCTACTCCTCAAGCTAGGGGATTCATCCACTACGCGCAACCTCCCCCTATAGCACTATAGTATGGTATAATAATATCCAATCACTGATATCAATATACATAAAATATATATATAATTTTTCACACGTATATATAATTATAAGATTCCCGGCTATACCGTGCTCCAAACCCGTAGCACAAGCCTATTTAACATTTTTAAGAGTTTATAGTCCAACTCTAAATTTTAATTAATTTACACTTTAATTAATTAATTTACTATTGGTGTCGCCCCCACCATCAATTTGGACTTATTCACGTAGCCCAAAATAAACCTTCCCAAGTCAGACTCCCCGACTCTCCTTTTATTAGCCTTGGCCTAATTAAAAGACTACACTCGATTTTTGCTCAACCAATATTCCCGGATTAACAATGGCCCCGTATTTCGTTAGGACATGACAAATAATTTTCTTGTTCCAAATCTTAATTAATTTAATCCCAATTAATTAGACTTACCCTCATGTAATTAAATTTCCCAATAAATAAATTACCTAAGGTCATATAAATTGAAATTCCCTATTTCTCTTCTAAATAAGGGAAACTGCCCAGATCTGTCGATCGTCGATCGATCGACCCCAGACCGTCGATCGATCGATCGAACAGGTCTGCGTCTCCTTCGCAGAGACAGAGCTGCCATGGACGAACCCTACCAAACCCTAATTCCTTCTAGCATGAATTCTAAGTCTTCCTAACATGAATACACCTTAGAAACCTCATTAGGATGTCCCAGAAAGTCCATAACAATCACAAATTCGTCCATAACTAATGATTTATAATTTTGGGGAAAAATCTGTATATAACACAAAACCCATTTTCACCCCATGTTCATCCATTAAATTCGTTCTAGTTTGTCCAGATATCATTAACACAGATATACCTCAATATTTCAAAACCAGATTGTTTTCCTAAATCCTTATACATCAGATTTATTGTTTTTCCTCAAAACTCATGTTCATGCCACGAAACTCCAAACAGAAAACGAATTTTATCTCATCACATCACAGAAATATGAATTGGAAAACAAATTAAATACTATTGCAAGTTATCCACTTGCCTTAGGTTTCGTAGTGTCTGAATTTGATGTGTTTTCCCAAGGTTGAAGATGACACTTTGGCTCTTTTGAAATCCCCAAATGCTTTTGGCTGCTGTTAGGGTTTCCTAACCCTTTAGCTTTTCTTTCTAATTAGTTTCAGCCATATTCTTATTCCTTTTTATTATATAAATTTCTAAATCCCGTTTTTTGACTAATGGGCCAAGCCCAAGTGACCCAATTGCCCCCGTGTGGGCCCGACTATGTCTAAAAACGTCCCGTGACCCGTTTACTACCCCCGGGTACACTTTTCCGACTATCTCGGCCCATCCGGACTCAACTGTACCCTCAGAATTGTCATCCGAATAATTTATAAAAATACTAATCCCCCCACCCAATATAGTCTATACCGACTCTTGGATGCGATAAGTACGTGTCTCGTCATTAATACTCGAAACGACGAAAATACATTATTACTATTCACTTAGTAAATAAATTTCCCTAAATATTAACCATTCAATCACCGATTAATATTTATATATTATTTTTCCATAATTAATTCATTTAATTACAACACACTAGTAATTAGAATTTTCCGAATTAATTAAAATTAAATATACCCAAAAGTACGGGGTGTTACAAAATGATGTGTGGAAAGGTTCCATTCAGCGATTGGAGGATAGATTGGGAGAAATGGCTAAGGCGAAGAACCCCCTACAACGAACTTTTGTTCAAGGGACACCTTTCGTAAAGGCCATTGTGGATTTTCCTACGCCATCGAAATTTAAAGCACCTGTGGTGACCTCCAAATATGATGGAAAGACAGATTATGTTCTTCACATAGAGCAATATCAAGCTGCTGTCGACATCTATGTTGTTCCCCACGAGATGAGATGCAGGGCATTCTCAGGAACTCTTACTGGATCTACCCAGATATGGTACAACAATCTTCCTCGGGGTAAGATTTCAACTTTCTTTCAGTTGGCCGAGCTGTTTATTGGTAACTTCTGTTTTGGAGCAAAGCCAGTAAAACGAGTAGCACACTTGTTAAGTGTTAGACAAAAATCTGGTGAGAGTACTAGAGATTATATAACTCGTTTCAATAACGAGAAGCTGGAAGTCATAGATTATGAAGAAAAGACAGCAATCACCGCCTTAATGAGTGAGTTGTTGCCTAATAAATTGTATTACACTTTGGCCAAGGATCCACCTACAACTATGTCAGAATTGATGGCAAAAGCAACCAAAATCATGAATGCCTAGGAGGCTATGGCTGCGAAGAAGAATATGGATAAAGAAACTAAGGTGGAAGTCGATAAATCTAAGAAGAAAGAGCATAAGGGCAATGGTAGTGACAAGCATTCTAAGAATAATAAGACGCCATGGGAAGTCCTGAAGAAATATGACAATTATACTCCTTTGAAAATGGGTATTAATCATGTCTTGGAAGAAATTAAGAATAGCGAGGAGGTAAAATGGCCGAAGAAACTGAGGTCAGACCCTGATTCGAGGAATAGGGATAAATATTGCGAGTTTCATAAAGATCATGGTCATATGACCAAAAATTGCATAGCTCTTCAGAACGAGATTGAAACACTCATCCGAAGAGGAAAGATAGCAAAATATGTTGATCGGGGAGGTGAAAGAAAAAATAATGACCGAGCTAGAGAGAGGTCTAGATCTCCTCATCGAGCAGAGGAGAAAAATAAGAGAAACCATGAAGATGATCCAGATGATGACCCCGACCTTCCCAAGAAACCAAGGCAGCCAGAACGAGAGGTATTTTACATACGTTTTGGGTCATTTGATTGTAATGTCATTACAGGAGGAGATGCAGGAGGAGGAGACCTTACTGCAGAAAGAAAGGCTTACCTCAGAGAGGCCCAAGCTTGCTCATACATTCAACGAATAAATTTGGCGGAAGAGGATCGCTCGAGGATGGTAAACAAAGATAAGCTTGTTATTGGCTTTTCGAAAAACGACCTGGAAGGTGTTCTTTACCCTCACGACGACCCTTTGGTGATCAAAATGAGGATGAAAGAAGTAGTGATTTCAAGAATTCTGGTAGATAATGGCAGTTCGGCAGACATCATGTACTACTCTTGCTTTGATAGTTTAAATTTGAAATTATCTCAATTGGAACCTTATCACAGACCCCTTCTGGGTTTTGCTGGCGAGAAAGTTTTTCCACTTGGAACGATCAAGTTGGATATATTCATTGGAACTTGGCCTGCTTGTCGAACAGAGAGAATATGCTTCTTTATGATGGATAAGAATGTGCAGTCAGCCTACAACATCATCATGGGAAGAGTTGGTTTAAAGAAGTTCGAAGCAGTTCCATCTACAGTACATCAGTGCTTAAAATTCCCAACAAATTTCGGAGTTGGAGTTGTGAAAGGTGACCAAAAAGTAGCTCGGGAATGCTATTATTCATCTGCCGAACAAGAGGAGCTTGAAGAGTCAAAGAAAAAGACTACTACCTACCAGGTAGAGCAAGGTACAGAGATTGAAACACTTGATCCCAGAGATGAATCCCAACTTGTAAAAGGACAGGTGGTGGAATCTACAGAAAATGTTATTCTGGACGACGAGCACCCTGAACGAGTAACCCAGATAGGTTCATCGTTGGATGCTTCAATAAAACAGGAGTTGATAACTTTCTTGAGAAACATAAAGAAAACTTTTGCGTGGAGTCATGAAGACATGCCAGGAATAGACCCAAACTTCTTATGTCACGAGCTCAATGTGAATAAGGAGATCAAGCCTATAAAGCAAAGAAGAAGAGTATTCAGTCCCGAGAAGAATCAAGCTATACAAGAGGAGGTCGAGAAGCTCCAGAAAGCCCAATTCATTGAAGATGTGAAGTATCCAGACTGGTTGGCAAATGTAGTGATGGTGAAGAAGAAAAACAATAAATGGAGAATGTGTGTTGATTTCACTGATCTCAACAAGGCATGCCCAAAGGATCACTTTCCATTACCCAAAATTGATCAACTAGTGGATGCTACCTCGGGACACGAGCTACTCAGCTTCATGGACGCTTACTCTGGCTACAACCTGATCAAAATGAAACCTAAAGACAGGGAAAGTACTTCTTTTATCACTCCTAGGGGAACTTATTGTTATAATGTTATGCCTTTTGGTTTGAAAAATGCAGGAGCGACATACCATCGTCTGATATATAAGGTTTTTACCGAACAAATCATTTGCAATATGGAAGTCTATGTCGACGACATGCTGACAAAAAGCAAGAAAGCTGCTGATCATCTAGTTGATTTAAGCCAAACTTTTTATCAATTGGATAAATATCAAATGAAGCTCAATCCGACGAAGTGCACATTTGGAGTACGAGAAGGAATGTTCCTCGGATACATCGTCAACCAATGAGGCATTGAGGCGAATCCAGAAAAGATCAAAGCTCTTTTACGGCTGCGATCTCCAACGACGAAGAAACAAGTACAGAGTCTTATAGGACGAGTTGCAGCGCTCAACATATTTGTATCCCGAGCAACTGATAGATGCCTACCCTTCTTTAAAACACTTCGAAAAACCTTCGAGTGGAATGAAGAATGTGAAAAAGCCTTTCAAGACTTGAAGAAATATTTGGGAGCACCCCCACTATTGTCCAGGCCAGTAATGGGAGAAACGTTGTACTTATACCTGGCAGTATCAGAAAATGCAGTCAGCTCGGCATTGATCAGATTGGAGAATGGAGTCCAAAAGCCAATTTATTACACAAGTAAGGCTTTCCGAGGTGCAGAGATCAGGTACCCAAAGCTAGAAAAATTGGCATTGGCGTTAATTGAAGCAAGTAGAAGAATGAGGCCATATTTTCAGGCCCATACCATCATCGTGTATACCGACATGCCACTAAGACAAGCCCTTCATAAGCCAGAAAAATCGGGAAGACTGATGTACTGGGCAATAGAGCTCGGTGAATATGATATTGTGTATGAACCCAGATCGTCATTAAAAGGGCAAGCTATTGCAGATTTTATAGCAGAGTTTACGTATCCTGATACTCCCGAGGAAAAAAAGATACTCGCGGACCAGCCTGTGGATGTTACAGGACCAACAGACATAAGTCCAGACCAACTCCGGTTGGTAAAAGGACCTGTGGATGTAGAAAGATCATCAAATTCAAACCCAGACCAACTCCGGTTGGTAAAAGGGCGAGAAGAGGTGGTCGACGAAGAGCGAAAATTACCAAGGGAGGATGAAAGAAAACAACAGATATTTCATTGAGGAATTCTATCAGATAAGAAATTTGAAGACGAGCTACCTACATGGAGATCATATGTAGATGGGTCATCTTGCACAGCAGGTTGTGGAGCAGGGATTGTTTTAAAAACCCCCGACGAGATTGACATGGAATATGCCCTGCGATTCCAATTCAAAGCCTCCAATAATGAGGCTGAGTATGAGGCCATGATAGCAGGTCTTAATTTGGCAAAAATTATGGAAGCAAAGCAAGTGATGGTATTCAGTGATTCTCAATTAATTATGAATCAGATGATGGGAACATATGCAGTTAAAGGAGAATTAATGGTCAAGTATCATGCAAAAGTGATGGAGTTGTTGGCAGAATTTGATGCCATTCAATTGGTTAGAATAGCAAGAATAGAAAATGCACAAGCAGACGCACTGGCTCGACTAGCATCAGCTACTCGTACCGAGCTGCGAAGAACAATACCAATTGAAGTACTGGAAAGTCGGAGCATAGATGAAACCCTGACGATGAATGTTATTACCCTTGATTTAAGACCATCTTGGATGGATCCCATCAGGGCTTATATTGAGGATGGAGAATTATCGGAGGACAAGCTCGCTGCCAAGAAATTGAAGTATAAAGCTGATCGGTATGTACTAACTAATGGTGTTTTATATAGACGAGGAATTATGGCAGGTTTACAGAGATGTGTACATCCCTCCGAGGTAAAAGAATTAATTGAAGAAATACATGAAGGATCCTGTGGAGCTCATGTAGCAGGTCGGACACTTTTGCAAAGGGTGATGATGCAGGGGTACTATTGGTCGACGATGAGGGCTGATTGTATAGCCTATAAATGTGATAAGTGTCAACGCTTTTCCTCCATCCGACGAACTCCACAAGCATTGTTGACACCCATAACTTCCCCTTGGCCATTTTCCATGTGGGAATTGATTTGGTTGGACCATTGCCAACGACCCGAGGAAGATTCAAGTACCTCGTTGTTGCAGTGGATTATTTTACTAAGTGGGTAGAAGCTGAGCCGCTTATTGATATGACGTACAAGAAGGTATACCAGTTCGTTTGGAAGAACATAATTTGCCGATATGGTCTCCCCCATTCTTTCATCACAGACCATGGAACACAATTTGATAACGAGGAGTTTGCTAACTATTGTCGTCAGTCAAACATTTTGAAAACTCATTCAGCACCAGGCCATCCTCAAAGCAATGGGCAGACTGAAGTGACGAACAGAACATTACTAAATGGTTTCAAGAAGAGGCTAAGTGAGGCTAAAGCTAATTGGATTAATGAGCTACAGTCAGTATTGTGTTCCTATCAAACAACTCCCCGAGCAGCGACTGGAGAATCACCATATATGCTAGCGTTTGGTAGTGAGGCTGTAATACCTGCCGAGTTGGGTCTTCCAACACATAGAGTGCTGAATTTCAATTCCCCAGTCAGCGACTTAATGAGAAGATTGGATTTGGATATGCTCGAGGAGGTTAGAGAAGAGGTAGCCATTAGGAATGCTGCTTACCAACAACGCACAGCTCTGTTCTACAACAAGAGAGTGAAGAAATGCTATTTAAAAGAAGGAGATTATGTGCTAAAGAAAGTCATTCAGAAGCATAATAAGTTGGAAGCAAACTGGCATGGCCCCTACCGAGTTACAGAGGTTGTTCGACCAGGAACTTATCGCATTGCAACTCTAGAAGGAGAGGAATTTAAGAATGCATGGAATGCTGAACACCTACGCAAGTATTATCAATGATGTAAAATGTAAAGCAGTTCCTTCATTATGAATAAAACGATGATGTTTCACCATCTTCTTTCTTTTATTACAAGTTTTTTGGGGAATACTAGTGTACAACACTACGCTGTTCAGCAATAAAAGCAACATTGATAGTTCAAACCCACGACCAACGTTGATTGGTAAAAGGGCGAGAACAAACTATACTCCTTTGGTTAGGAGGCGTACACTGGCGTGATCAACTCCGGTTGATAAAATAACTAGTGGACATGATATTTCGAGCGTGATCAACTTCGGTTGGTAAAATAGCGAGAACAAACTATACTCCTTTGGTTAGGAGGCGTACACTAGCGTGATCAACTCCGGTTGATAAAATAACTAGTGAACATGATAGTTCGAGCGTGATCAACTTCGGTTGGTAAAATAGAGAGAACAAAATTTACTCCTTTGGTTAGGAGGCGTACACTAGCGTGATCAACTCCGGTTGATAAAATAACTAGTGGACATGATAGTTCAAGCGTGATCAACTTCGGTTGGTAAAATAGCGAGAACAAACTATACTCCTTTGGTTAGGAGGCGTACACTAATGTGATCAACTTCGGTTGGTAAAAGAGTTAGTGGACATGATAGTTCGAGAGTGATCAACTTCGGTTGGTAAAAGAGCGAGAACAACAATGCCAACCTCGGCTGGAAACAAGATAAGCTCTCAAATACCAACTTATGTTGGTCGGGAGGTAAGATTATTACAGAAAATACAATAGTTCTTCGAAGAACAAAATATTCCAAACTGAACCAAGTATAGTTGGTCGGGGATAAAAACCCACTAATTGTAAGTTGGTCGACGAGGATAATTTATCGACCTTGGTTGGTCGTACACATTTTAAAGACAAAAAGTTACTAAGTATGGTTGGTCGATGATAAAAACCCACTAATCGTAGTTGGTCGACAAGCATAATTTAACAACCTTGGTTGGTTGGAAAAATTATAAACATTTTTATACTCATTACTTTATTATTAAGTGATCGAGCAACATTTCTGTTACTTGTAATTTTTATTACTAATTTGGTTGATGAACCATACAATATTGTTATGCAAGCACAAATATAAAGTGTTTGATAGGCACAAGACAATAGCAATACTAATTTGCAAACAGAAAATGAAAGTCTTTCATTAAAATTCAAAATAAATTACAGGTTACATATGTGTACTAATTATTACATTGAGATCCCTACTCTATTATTTTCTTGCCCTTTTCTTTTGAGATAGGCTCCTCGCCAGCAGGAGGATCTTCCAGGCAAAGAGGAGAATTAATAAAATTAAAATCTCGAAGCATTCTAACGTTCATCACAGAGGGATGATCTAGAAGATGCTCAGGACGAGATACTTCAAACTGGGAATGCAAACTGTAGTCACTAAGATAATTCGCAATTAAGATCTGAGGAATGGCACGAGCTGGTATCCATTCCATGTCCAACTTGAAAGGTGGCACAGGCAAGTCAAGCACTCCAGGCTCGTAGTAATCCCACAAATAATGTCCCTGCTCGAGCTTCAACACACATAAGGCATTCAGCCAGACTTGTTTATAGCCCTCATTATTGGCATTCTGGATACGAGCATCTAAATGGACTAGAGCCTCGTTATATCCAGCCATCCAAAATTCCCTGGGCTATTTATGGAATTGGAAAGTTAGTCTATCTAACTGTTCGTGAAGATTTTTGGCGAAAATGTCCTTACTATTCAAGGCCGACTTCGTCGCAGTAAGTTGATCTTCCAAAGTATGGATTTTCTTGGACATTTCAGACAAAGACTGATCTTTTGCATTCAATTGGAACCCTTGAGTTTCCAACGTCGATTGAGTACGAGCTTCTTCAACATTACGACGAAGAACTCTTGATCGTCCCCGAGCAAGTGGAATAATTTATTCCTCGGCAACGTTCTGAGCATTCCTTCCTCGTCCACGGGAACCTCTTCCTCGTCCCCGAGTTACAGGAGAAGCACCAGACCTTCTCAGAGTGTCCAACTCTTGCCTTAGTTTAGCATTCTCAACTTCCAAAAATGAGAATCCCTCGTCAGTCACTGGGATTACAATTGTTGAAGAAGAAGCCGCAGACCTATACTGTGCTAGTTCTCTCTGCAAATTGTTATTCTCTTGCTCCAGCAGCTCGGCAATCTGTCTGCAGGCTTCAATTTCACCCTTTAGGGTTCTCTCCCTGACATCGTACCCAGCAATGATCTTTTTGTGGCCTGTCTCGGAAGAAAGCTGTTGATACCTATCCTCATACCTCTCATGCAACAAGACAGTTGATTCATTGTGCCGATTCTGAAGATCTTCTAGGGTACAATGAAGCTCCTCGATCAATTCATAGTAGGCCACATTGTTGGCCACAGCTCGGTCAAGTAAATCCTTCAGGTATTGATAAGCCTCAATTGCCTGTTCTGAAGCATCATGGCCAAGGATGTTAGCAATTTTGGATACACTCAAATCCGTGTGACCATCCTTATAATATTCATGGCATTGCTGCATCAGCTTTGTATCATTGGCAAATATCAGTTCCATTCTAGCCATAAACTAGTAGAGAAGAGAAGGCAAGAGTTAATAAATAAAAGAAGCAGACAGAACATCAACAATGTAGATGAACAAAAAGATATAATTTTATTACATCATCAACAAGATTACATCGTTCAGAATACAAAAGACAAGTAAAAGAAAAATAGAAAGAGAGTACCGAACAACTTCACACCTTTTCCTTGTCTCCCAAGACTTTCTCGGGAGGCTGGGACGAGGATCTTGGTTGCTCGGTAGGAACAATGATCTGGTTAGTAGAAGCTGGGGCTTGAACTAGTGGAGCAGGCAAGGACGAAATATCCTCGGTGGCTGTCTAGTTGGGTTGTGGAGCAAGGACTTGATCACCCACTGACATTGAAGATTCTTCAGATGCAGCTTCGTCTTCCTCCTCATCTTCAATAACTGGAGGAGGACCAGGGAGATGTTGTTGAAATAGCTCGGAGTCCTCGCTCACCTTCAATTCCTGCAAGGCAGCAACCCAACCATCATGGAAGTATTTCAAACTTCCATACTTCACCTGGGTCATCATTGCTGCTACCCCCCTGTCCCATCCTTTGTCCCAACCAGTTCGAAAGAACTTCTTTACAGCTATTTTTCTCTTCATTTTTTCCGAGGAAAGTTTCTCGGACATAAGATTCTCGGTGGCCTTCAACTTGGTCTCTACCTCCTCCTTCTGGTGATTTACTTCTCGCAGGAGGGTCAGCTCTTCTTCAGTTGATTTCAATTTATTCTCAACCTCCCCAAAGCCTGTAAGCTTCTCGGCATAGTTTTTATTCTCTCTCTCCAAATCCTTCACCTTATTTCCCAGCTATACCTTTTCTGCATCAGACGCAGCCAACTTCTTCTCCCATTCAACTTTATCCTCGTCATACTTCTGACGGGATTCACTCAGAGATTTGATAGCCTTTTCCAAAGCTCCCTCCACAGTGGATGAAGAACAAGAAGCTTTGATTGCTTCATCCTTTTTGAGGATTATATTAAAGTAGTTCGTCAACTGTAAACAGCAAAGGAAATCAGAGTCAGAAACAAATATGGGAAATGACAAAGGAGAATATGATAAGCTCAAAGTAGAGATACTTATGAAGCAAGATGACGAGAAGCCAGAGAAGTAACCATATCCCGAGTAAGGTTGTCTTCATTACCTTGCACCTCGGGGATGGTCAAGGATTTTACCGAGCTCGTCGTAGAGCTCGGGGGAACAATAATTGGAACACCATCTCCACCAGCTGGGAGCTGGGGAATGGCTCCAGAAAAACTGACCGAGGAGGATTTCTTCAATCTCCTCGGTGCCTTTTCAACAACCTCAACCAAAGAAGAACTTTTGGTTGGTGAAATAGTGATTAATTCAACAGGTGCATCCTTCTGCACAGGAGCCACTGGGGGCTTCTCGGCAACCTTCTGAACAGCAACAGAAGGAGCATCATCCACTTTCTTTATCCCCTTTGAGACATTAACTTTGGTTCTCTTTCCATCACCAGCAGAGGAGGCCTCCTCGAAGATAGCAGGAACTCTTCTCTTGCCCATCTTCTGACTCAAAGGAATGTGAGATTCTGGTGAAGAATCTTCAGAAGCTGGCAAAGGTTCACTGATGCTGACTACAGGACGAGCAGTAAAGGACGACGTATAGCTCCTATACTGCAACAAGTATGAAGCAGACCTGATGTGCTCATCTGCAACTTTCTGATGCAAGCTCCAGATATGTTTCAATTGCCTTATATTAACTTCTGATTCTTTAGGAGTTTTTCTCTTGCTATCAACTGCAGACAAAAACAAATTGAAATGTCAATCATGCATTTATTCAAACATTATGAAATCACAATTTCAAGAACAAAATAAAACAGAAATAACCTATCCCATTGCCATATGGGGGGCATTTGGGACCTTCATATACTTCATCTCCGGGCAAAGGGGCATGTTGCCAATTTTTTATAATTACCCCATTTTCAAAATAATCCCTGTTAGCATCAGGGAGGTTGACTACTAGAGCCCTATTCAAAAATCTAGTTTTTAAATAATAAACATTGTCTAGAATAACCCATCTATAGCAGTACATAATCTCAGGAATTCCTATACGAGTTCCATGATTTTGATTTAACCTATGCACCCCATTAACTATTCTCCATGTATTGGGGACTATTTTTGCAGGGACAACATCGAAGTACTGACAGAACTCTAAACATAAGGGGTTTGGTAGAAAGGAAAACCCACATTCAGCAATAAAAAGACTGGGGAACCAATGTCCCTCAGCCAAACGAAAGTAATTTTGAGGTTCAGAAATATCCTCCAAAATTACCCAAGATGGGATGGAAAAATCAGAACGGAACTTCTCAAGAGATTCAATAATGTAAACCATGATGAATAAAAGAAAAAGGAAGAAGAGCTTACAGGAAAAAAGGAGGTCTGTTGACAACGAACGAAAACAAGGATGAACGCACAAGAGAAAGAAAGGCTATGGAAAATTCGAAAGCAGAAAATTGGAAAAGGTAGAAGACGGTGTGATTGCCTAAGGAGTTTAAATACTTTGCCTTGGGAAACGGCGAAAGAAATGATTACAAAAAAGAAACTGTTGCGCTACCGACGGCTAAAAGGACAAAAATTTCATGAAGATCGAAGCGCTTATGAAAATTCAAAAAAGCGGATTCTGCGAATTTGGAAGGAAATTCAAAAACAAAGGAAATGCTCCTAAAACCCAGGAAAGTCATTTAATATTTCCATATACCAAGAAAGAATGTTCCATACTCCTCAAAGTTCGAAATATGAAACATTGGGGGCTTCTGTTGATACCAAAATTAGTATGCTGATATGGACCACTCATACGAAGACACGTGATAATCTACATGGAACAATAACAACGAGGAAGTTCATTTCCCCGACCAAGTTATATTCTCTCCGAGGAACTCCATTGCTCCGAGGAACTTCAGTGCTCCGAGGAACCCTAGCGCTCCGAGGAACTCCAGAACGACGAGCAACTAAGGCGGTTCGAGCTGCATCTCGACCCCAGCATTAATTGCCAGATAATCAACAGTTCAACTATTCATTGAATGCTTATCCTTGACGCATACGTTTGAAGAGCATTAAATGGATTACCTTTTCATATGTATATCATTTAATGTATCACCCTTTCATATGAGAGCCTCAAGGCTATAAATACATTGTATCACCCTCATCCAAAGGGACCGGAATTTCTTGATAGAACTTGTAATTGAGAATTCCCAAACACTCAGCAATAACATAACAGTGGACGTAGGCCATTCTTATAAGGCTGAACCACTTTAAAAATCTTTGTCTTATTTATTTATCTGTGATTGAATAATTAGAGCGATCTAATTTTTTACATCAACAATTAGTGTCAATTATGTCAAAATTAACATCCCACTCATCAACAATACAATGTGCAATGAATCAATATAGTATATTCTCATCCCAAACAATATAAATATCTAACTACTATTTGTTTTTAAATCGACGGAGTCTCCTTTGTTAATTCATGAAAACCATAGGTAGCTTGCCTTTTTTAAACATTAAAATTGATCCTAAGAATACTATACACCAACCAATAGAAAATTTTGACCGCCACCATAACAAATTCTCACCGCCACCATAGCAAATTCTCACCTGTTTCATATTAATGAACATAATATAAATTTTCGAGAACACAATTTAAAACAAATATTAAAGTAAATAAACCTTTCAAGCATCGCTTACGAATTAATATTTATACATACCGGGACATTCGGGACGAAGAACCTTTGTTATTGCATCATCTTTTATTGAAGACGAGTCATGAGATGGAATTGTGTAGTGTACAAAACCTTGGGAGTCTCAACCATTCTTTTTCCATCTTGAGATGTCCAATTTCAAGCTGATATTCTGTTTAAACTAACAAAATTCTGCATAAACAATAAATAAGATAAAGATGACTACCTTTTACTTTAAAATATACACGATGTAATGTAAATAACATATATTCATGTGATTTTTACAAAGTGGGGTATACCACTACATCCATTAACAAATTTTGTTATGAAGTAATGTTGATAGTCCCATAACAGGTAAGTAATGTTATCCACTATTAAAGACTTCAAGTAAGATTAACATAATCAAAAAAGGGTAAAGTATCTACTTCCTCGGTCTCCAATTAAGAGTACACTATTTATTTTTAGGTTGTCCCAAATTAATGGTACACTTTTCATTTTTTGACATAATCAAAGAATCAAATTCCATGTTGGTGAAAAAGAGTTAAGATGGACTCTTAATTTGGAACGGACGCATAAAAAAAATCTTGATATTATAGGAAAATGAATTTTAGGTATAGATCCATTGACCTGTTAGATTTCAGACATTATGAATGTCATAAAAGATTACATACAATGGGTGTAACATTTTGACATTTAGAGAACAATTGAAATAATATTTAACTAATCATGTAATACACAAATGCAATGAATACTAAATTTAACAGTGTGTAATATAAACTATACTGGTTTTACATCACGCCTATGTTTCGGAATCAAACTTGAAACTAATTTAACACATGTAAAACCATGTCATAAAAGGATGAAGAGTGTACTAGGAAGGAATCGAGATTACTGGAAGGATGGGAGTTAGTTTCCAAAACTGATGAAGTTGATCGATTAACAGTACTTCCAGATACTCGAGACCTAATTTAAACCAAAATAATGGGAATAGAAATCACAATTACTAATATAATTAAGAAGACCATGCAAGCATAATATGTGGAGGACTCGAGCAATGCTCATGAGAGTACAAGAGTCTTTTATATAGACTATATCAAACAGTTGATAATACCATACAGTACATGTAAATATTGAGACTATAATACAGGTTGCATAATTCTTCTATGTTATGACAACCATACTGAATAGAACAAACACCTCATTAATAAACGATTATAATGAAGATAATTGGTTTAGCACAATCACACTTTTGTGCAAATATTTGTAAATTTCTTGACAAAAATAATTGACGATAGATATAACGGATCTTGTATAGTTTATACACTAAAGTTCATCGTAAAAATTAATAGCAGAAAAATTAATGATTTGGTAATACTTGTGTTCATAAATTATTTGATTGTCCTTAAAGCTCATTATATTTATGTATCATTATGAAAGCATAATCACCCAAGAGGCCAAATTGAACATCGTAACACTCTTGGAGTATTTCTGTCCACATATCAAACTCATTTTCATGGCCATTGACAATGTGAACAAACATCCAAGACTATTATGAAGGAAGAGCATAAGATCCATCTTGCAAAACATAGGTTGAAAAATTTCACCATGGTAGTAGAAAGATTATTTAGTTGCATTGCACATCTAAAAAAGTCATGCAATAAAGATATAAATAGGCATACATTTTCTTAAGTGATGGGTAAACCTCTTCGAAACATATAAATACCTTTGAATTCATCACTTTCTCTTTCAAATGCAGATTTTTCCATTTGCCCAATAGAAAGTTGTGAACTTCATGGTACACTGTTGAGATGGTAAAAGAATCGTAACACTCTTCCATGAAATGTTCAATAAGAGAACTCCATCTGCTTGCAACACATGCTAACAATAATAGCTTCTGTCAAAACTCGGTATCCAGAAAATGGGGAACTGTTAATTTATCATAAACTTTTATAGAAGTTGGTCGCTAACACAGTATACAAGCACGAAATCATGTCTTTGAACCACGACAATTCCTCTATATCTTATAAAACACTCGATCAACTAAACTGTTATAAAGATCACGTTTGCTGAAATATAATCCACCAAATTTACATAACAAAGTTTGGCTTGTCAAAAGATTGTTCAGAGACTAAGACTGTCCTCTTAAGTCGACCAATATGAATTAAATTTCAAAGGCCTATTTGTAGAAACTATTGTCAAGTGAAAAGGTGCCCCTGGGAATTTTCGTACCTCAAATTTCTTAAGAGATTTTCTAGCGTGATGCTTCTAAAAATACTATATGTTTAGTCCAAAGTTGAATATGAACACTTCTGAGATTTTGGAACAAGAAACCAGAAATGAACTTATGTAGAACCGAATCAAACCAACCCGTATGTTCTCAGGTATACTGCCTAATTTTCCATAACCATAACATTTGATTGAAATAATTTAGAATTGTCAAAAAGAGCATCATGCATTGAAAACTAGTTAATGAAATTCACATATGCCTCCTTATACAAATGACCAAACATTGATAAAATACTTATTTTAAATTTTCATATAAGCAACTTCTAAGGTATGAGAAAGTAGTATAGATACTATAATCAATCAAAAGCAACTTCAAAAAAAAAAAAGGCTAACTATGTCATAAATGTAAACCAAGAGATGCCTAGAATCCAAGTTTAACATGTCAAGACATAAATAAAGAAAGGTATATTGAACGATAGAAACCAATGGGGTAAATATGCATTATGAAGATCAGTTTGGTTAGGTTCTTTGGGTTGACCAATTTAATTAAAAAAACCAAGTGCTGTAGATTCTTGTGAAAAGTATACAAGAAACTTCGCCTTTGTGGAATTTCTAAATGTTAAAAGACAATGAAATGACTCATAATATTTAATCTCATTTCAATATTAATGTTAAACGAGATGCATTATATTACAGTTTCTCATTTTACATTTCTTTAGCAAAAACCTTCACACCCAAAAATAACAAAAAAATGTGATTCATCACAAGTATAAATATGATGTTGAACCGGTGGAACCAATTCATCATTTAAAGATTTTCATCAGAATAGAGAAATATAATATCTCTATAGTTAGGAAAATTAGAGTATAAAAGTAGATATGCAAAGTTAGGCTATCAAAGTAGTTAAGTAACTTATGACCTGGACCTACCTAATTGATCTACGAAAGAAAGATATGCACCTAAAATCAGAGGTAACATTTTCACTTAATTTGGCAGTTTCTATTGAAAGGATCCGAATGTTTTGGGGAATATTAATTGACACATATTATGCTACATGTATACTTGGTATCCATTGGTGATAATGTTGATTTGACATTTTCCTTAACACCATCCACTCAGGAATCAGAGGTAACATTTTCAAAATTTTCAATTTTACTAACATTAGTAACTATTGTTACGTCAATATAGAGTTCTTGAGGAAAGGAATTCAACCATTGCTTTTAGTTGAATCAAAAGGCCATACTCTCCATGCTTTTGTGAATCAAATAATTTAAGCTAGTGCATTGGGAAATGGCACAATATCACCCTTCAAATTTAAGAGCCCCATTTCTCTTAAGGCTGGGAAGAATAAAATGGCTATTTTAAGCATGACTGTTGGCCTACAAAATGCAGGAGCCTTTTATGAATGGGTTGGAGCAGGTTTAACTAGTGTAAAAATTGATGGTTTTAATAACAGAACGATTGACTAATCTATAAATACATGGGCATACAAGACTAAACTACAGGGAGAACATCTAAGTATATACAAAGAAACTAGCTTGAATAGCGTGAAAGAAATAGCCCCTCACATGGTATAAGGCCATTGTGGATGCTCCGAAAAGGGATGACCCTGTTGGACTGGATATGATTCATATGGGAAAAGACCTAGCTTGGTTGAATGAAGAAGAAATTGGAAGCTACTGGCCCAAGAAGAGCTCTATGCACGAAGAATGTGTTGATAAATGTGATTATAGAGGCAAATTCATCCCCAACAAATGTTGCACAAGATGTGGAGAGCCCACCCAAAGATGGTACCATGTTCCACAGTCTTGGTTCAAGCCATCAAGAAACATTTTGGTGATCTTTGAGGAGAAAGGTCGAGATCCTACTCAGATCAGATTTTCAAAACGAAAATGCTCTGGTGTTTGTGCTCATGGATCAGAGGATCACCCCTCCCATGACCTTGAATATTTGCGTAATGGTGCGAATAAGACTTACAAAGCAACTGCACATTTGAAGTTCCCTATGAGTACTCGCATTTCTGCTGTCAAATTTTCTAGATTTGGAACTCCTGCAGGAACATGCAGATCCTATGTCAAAGGAGACTTCCATGATCCTAATTCCAAATTTTTGGTCGAAAAGGTTTACCTAAATAAAAATGTGTGCGACATAGAGCTCATAGAAGAGAATTTCAATATGGGATTGTGTCATGGCTTAACAAAAAAACTCGTTGTTGAAGCATTGTGCAGCTAACGTTGCCATTACCAGCAGACAGAACCGACTAATCAATTTATTTACGTGGCTATAGAGAGTGTTTATTATTTATGTCTGATATATATAAATAAGGAAATTAACTGGGTCATTTTTTTCAACCAATGTCATATGTTTGACAGTTGAGCCAATTTGTTTTCCGAGTTACATTGCAATAGAAGTTATTTTAATTTTAAAAAAAATCATGTTATTCCTGCACTCGTGACTCTTAGCTCTGACCAAAACTTAAATGTAAAATATGCAAGCATTGATGCGTTTGGAGTGATAAGGTATATGCATATATTTATTATTGATTTGACATGAACTATTTCAATAGAGTAGCATCAATGCAGTTTCACTAACCTAAACCTTACTCATAGCAACAGTCACTTCGCACAATCACGCATCAAATCGATCGAACTTACACTAGTTGGTCCAATGGATTTCTCTATGGAAATGGTAAAACAAGCCATAATAGACGAAGTAAATGGTGACCAGAGGAAGATTGTGTCATCACCATTGTCAATTTCTAATGGGATTATCAACACCATTATTGATGAAGTTATTTCATGAGTGAACAGAGCGACTAATGTGCTTATCAAAACCATTATTGATCGTACTAAGGAGAAGAAAAAGTGAATCCTTACAAATCCACTTTACTTCAAGGTTCTTGGGACCGCGCACTGTATGTGTCCAATAAAAAGAAAAACTTTTACTCTCTTAATGGTAAAAAAGTTAAGGTTCCCTTCATATCCAGTAGTGTTGTCCGTCATTTTTACGGATCATTCATGACTTGCAAAGTTGCCAAGTTACCTTATAAAATCAGCCCCCACGACAATAGACAATTTTGCATGAATTTTTTCTCCCACACAACAAGGACGGGCTCCCCAAAATGATACAAGAGTGTAGTGACAATCCAAAGTTATTCCTAAATAAGAGCACAGATCTACGCAAAAAGGATCTGGCTAAGTTTTTGATTCCAAAGTTTAAATTCTCGTACTCGTTTAATGCATACAATATCATGAAGCGCATGGGATTCAAATTAAATGTTGACGGGATTTCAAATATGATAGAAGAAGGTGGATGTGGAGGTGTGGGCATTATACAAAAGTCTCAAATTGAAGTTAACGAGGTAGGGGCCAAGGCTGTGGCTGTAACATATTTGACAATTCAGTATTATTTAGAGGATGATGAACCCGATGAAAAATTCATGGCTGACCATCCATTCATGTTTGTGATTAAGGAAGACACTTTTGCAACTCCCTTTTTCATTGGAGTTCTTCTCAACCCATTTTCATAATCCCCTCGAAACTTACTTGTCAATTCCATAACTTTAGATTCGTCTGTGTTTTCGATTGATTGCTATTTTTCGTTCTAAAAAAAAGTTTTACTAACCCAATATTGCTGAAGACCTGTTAGAGATCAAGACGTGGTAAGTTTTATACCTGGGGGATAAATATTTTAGAGATCAAGACGTGGTCTCAGTCCCAATTGGAGACAAATTTCAAATTATTGAAGGCCTCAACCTATCCCCCAAATTACCCCCAATGGACAACAAGAAATGCTTGTGAGGTTACAACCAAAAAATTCACCACATTTTTGGTTAGTGAAACTGCATTGATGCCTTAAAGATCATAGGTTAATGATCCATAACATTAAAGATCAGAATGGAACTTTGTTGGAAGATAATCATGAAATTAACAACCACATTTTGCAATTATTGGTGAACCAGTTGATCTTTGACTACCATTTGACTGATGTGGATATAACTGATAGTATTCCTCCTTTTGGGTATGCTGAAATTAATAAATTCATGGAGAAATTTGCTACTGAAGATAAACTCTATAAAGATATGTTTGAGCTTAATGAGGATTTAACTCCAGGTCCTAATAGATTTGGAGGATATGTATTAAAAAATAGTTAGCTAACTACGATATTGCAACAATTAATCCTATAAGTTCTTGAAAGTACTATAGTATGCTTGGTGTGAAAATTTCAGCCATATAAGTCAAAGACATGAGATGCATTACCCTAATGAGAGAATAATCGTAAGAAAATCCCATTTTTTTGTAGAGGTATTGCTTAATAGACAATACCACAACCCCAAATCATAGCGATGAGGAAAATAATTAATGAAATAATCAGGTAACTTCCAAACACCACAAACTACAAGATCAGAGACGTGATTTGAGAGGACTTGAATAGTTAATATTCATAGAATCTGATAGAGACGTGTGATTTGAGACATGTGAAATGAAACATTTGTAGTCTTGTCAAGTACGTGAAGAGAATCGTGAGAAAAAGCCTCACCTCGGTCCCACGGAGAGCGACCGAAACTAACACATCACATTCCACAACACACGAAAGGACCTCGGCACAAGAGACCTAAGGGTATCCTAGGTCGGTAGCCTCTCGTGAAGCGCAAATGCGCATCCCAAGCAGTCCATCATCAAGACACGAATCTCTTTTGACTTGATTGATTCCCCCAATTAGTTTTAACAAAGTTGTATGTTACAACAAACACGATGCTGGGAGAGAGAGTCTAGGGTAACCAACTCCAATTGGAAGAGCACGCAAGACCAAAATATAATTTTCGTAATAATTCGATTTAAAAGATCCAAGCGTGACAGACTTAGAAGCCAACAGTACGCTAACAAAGACAACGGTGCCAATTGAAATAAAACCCAACATAGACAAGGAAAAATTCAATTTCAAATGTCGGCGTTAATACTACTCGCCAAACGAGCTCGCTAGAATAAAGCTCAATGGAGAAGGTCTCACGACAAACGTTGCGCGTGTTTTATAGCTTCACAGAGGAGCCGCGTACTGACACTTGCCATATAATCCAAGAATGAGTAACATTTTAGAAGATGAGGTGCATAGACCTTCATATAAAATAAAAAAATAAATCCAAACGCGACCAAACCTTGTGAAGATGAACCTTTAAATGTGAGAAGGCCCCTTATAGATCAAAAGAAGTATAACAAGGTCAATTTCACTGCAAAAAGAAACTGTACCTTTCCTTTAAAGCAAAGTTGGCTAGTCAGACACCTAAAAGTGTTAACACTTGGCCATTACAAAGTAGACCAATGAACATAGATTAAAGAACTTCAATTTTAGCACAATCTAAAATGATGGGAGACTCATGTATTTGTTAACAGTGTTATTATATACAAAATCACCGTAAGTGATAATAAAGTCCAACTGTCGAGGATTGTCAAGGATTTTCAGAGGACAAACACTAGAGAAGATCCCCAAACCCGATTACCCCGCCCCCACCCCAAACCCGTTTAAAAAATCGACGAGGGCCCTGAACCCACCCCAAAATATTTTTATGATATTTTCTAACTTATTTTATTCATGTGTTTTAATGGATTTCATGTTTTTTTTATAATAAACTAATAAAAAATTGAAGTCCTCTAACTAAGAGTATGCACTGATTTATTATTATGCCAAACTAACTAACTAAGATGCATAAATTTAATTAGAATATTTGTAATAATACCCTTAAACGGGGCTGGTTCGGGGTTTTTACACACAAAACCTGCCCTCCCCCAAACCCAACGTTTTTTTATTTCAAACCCGACGCAACCTATTTATTTACCCCAAATTCCCCCCATTAAGGGCAGATGCGTGGTGGGTCCCTGCCAAAAACCGCCTCGTTGAATTAGATAATCAATTATCAATACACATATCAATAATCTAACTAAAATTTACACAAACTAGTAAACAAATATTATCTTATATTAATATAAAAACATACTCAACAACCAATTGGCAATCCGGGTTTTCAATTGGCTCACCCTCAACTTCATATCACCACTACAAATCATACGTACAAAAACTAATGATATAGATAATAAATTAAGAATTAGAATTACCTCTTATCCGTATCAATTGAATGTTGTAACTTGAATGTTCGGGCTTTGATAAAATATTTCAAAATGAATGAAAAACGGTCACGAAACCAGTAGCTCCCTGTCAAATACCCATAATTGTTCAGGGATGGAGCCAAATATGAAAAAAAAAATTAGGTTTTTGCTCAAACTACCATAATCTACATGCTCGAACTATAACTCACAAAATAAAGTTAAATATACTGTTCAATTTGAAATTTTCTAATACTAATTTGTGTACAATCTTTCTTTTATATAATATTTGAATAGTAAGAATATAATGAATAGTCGTATAACAAATGATTCACCAATACTACAATAATTTTATTATTTTTCTCTTTTCCAATTACAAAATACAAATACAATCAATATCATTTACAAAGGGGAATTCAAAAATAAAATATAAACAACCCATTATCATGAGTCATACATGCTCAACTATGTAAAATCAACCTATAAGAGAAAAAAATAATTTGCAAAATACAATAAAGTAATATTTAAAACAAATGTTTCACCTAATACCTTAAAAACAAATCAACAAACCAAATCAGCTAACCAAATCCAAACATTAAGACACAAAATAAAATCAAAACTAAAATTTACCTAATTAGATATTGAATTGAAAGGATCCATTGTTCATTTGAGACACTAAATATACATAATTATAGACTCAAATTTCATCCGTCTCAAAATCAAACAGGGCATGAGTACGGAGTTAATCCTAAGATTTGATTTTTGGGGACTTATTACGGACTGATAGCAGGACTCTTAGAAAAATACACTAAAAATTAAAAAAAAATCTTACGATTAACTCCATACGCATACCCTATTTGATAACAAGGTGGACTAGGATTAACTCAATAACCTATTTGATAAGGTGTATTAGCCCCATATGAACCCCAATTTGATTCAGGGGATAGGCACCGTCCCATAAATATATATATATATATTAAAAAAAAATCTTTGACGCGTTTTGGCTTCTGCCATATTTAAGAAGAAATAAAAAAACTTTCCATCCAAAAAACGCAGGTCTCTACATAAAAAAAACAATTCTCCACACCTTAATCTAAAGAACCCACTGATTTCATGCTCAAACGTTAAAGAATTACAAAGGGTATGAACATTACCTTCAGAGCAATGAAGAGAGCGAACGACGGAGGAGGAGGCCGGATTTGAGAGAATGGCGGAGGAGAATGCCGAGGCCGGAGCAAAAGAATGTCGGGGTTGGTGCGATGGATATTGGGGTTGAGGTAGGGCTTGGTTAATTTGGCAAATTGAATATTTTGGCCAGCTAATTGTTTTTTTGTTTTTTTGAGTGGAGGTTAAGTGTTTAGAGAGGGAGAAAAAAATTTAGTGGGGGAGAGTTTTTTTGTTAGTCGTCTTATTTGGTACATGTTTTGGGACTATAAATTTTACTGTCTCATTTGGTTCACTTTATAAGACGGGAATAATTAACTGAGTAAAAAAGTGACCTTTTTTTAGACGACTATAATTAGTAGTCTAAAAAAATAATAGTTTTTGAGACGGCTAATTGTATCCGTCCAAAAAAATATGTTTTAAAGAGTATATTTTATCTCTCTAAAAAAATAGGGTCTTAAAAACAATTTTTTTATAGTGTATGATGTTTTTTCCGAATAAAAATCTTAAGAGAATCCTCCTCCCTCATAATGATTCATTGTCCATTAAAGTGATCGTGGGAAATGCATTAATGAAGAGGGAATTGTTGAATATAAGGATCTCAACTACAATCTTATTTTTATATTCTTTCAATGCCACAAGCCTCACCATGAAGCATATGTAACTTATCATCACCCCTTAATTGGGTTCGATGGATAATGAACCTATTGCATGGGTTATGTCGGTATCCCCCTTACAGTTGGATCTAAAGAATTTTGATCCACCATCTTAAATAAGTTCTTAGTGGTAGAACTACCCTCAAACTATAATATAATCTTGGTCGTACCTTTCCTCAATGATCGGGATGATGTCGTGTGAACTCGGAGGATGGTGATGAGGTTTCTAACTCACATGGGAGTGGAGAAAATTATTGGGATAGTAGAAAAAACCCAGAGAGTGGTACAACATCTTCGTGAGAGAAAAAAAATATTGTAAAGCTTGTACGAGGTCCTAGAAAGTTGACAAAGAAGTACCGGATCCTATATAAATTCCCCACCTCCTATGCTTGAAGTACCTGAGCTGCCACTAAGGAGTTTGGGAATAAAAATTATGAAGGTAGGTACTCTATATCCATGAGATTAAAAGTTATAACAAAGAGGAGAACCAGTTGAGGCTCTCATAACTATTTTGATCGACGAAGAAGACCATACCAAAATTTTCCAAGTAGAAGTTGGCCTGATCTCACCTGTTAGAGAGGATCTGACCAGGCTTTTGAAAGAGAACAAAATGTGTTTCCTTGGAGTCACTCAGACATGATTGGGGTAGGACTTAAAGTCATGATCCACTACTTCAACATGTACCCAAACCACAAACAAGTATGCTAAAAGAAGATGTTTTTTGGCCCCAAAAGAAGCACAATTGCACCTAAGGAGGTTAAAAAACTCATGGTGACAAACTTTATCAGAAAGTTACAATGATCCAAATAGTTTTCTAATGTGGTGTTAGTGCCCAAACCCAAAAAAATTTACAGATCTGTATTGACGTCACATGCCTTAACAAAGCATGTCCTAAGAAATTATATCCCTTCCCTCGCATTGACATGTTGGTGGACTCCATTGCTAGCCATGGGCTCCTCTCCTTTATGTACGCTTACTCTGAAACTAACCAGATCCGAATGGCTCCCATGGATAAGGGTAATATACATTCATCACTAACAAAAGTATGCATTATTATAAAGTTATGCCTTTTGAACTAAAGAATGTAGATGACACCTATTAAAGGGCGGTAAACTGCATTTTCAAAGACCTCATTGATCGAGTGCGAAAGGTGCACGCGTGTAAGGTGCACAGTCGTTGTTTTTGTTTCACCTACTCAATACAAACAAATCTAAATTACGACTACACTTGCGAGGCAAGCCCAGCGGTAAGTCGGGTATAGAAAATCCACAGGGGAGAGATGCTAGAATTTATATGATTTAGTGCTCTGAAATAAAAGTGTAAAAGGTGATTACAAACTAAAAAGAAAAGGATGCATAAAAGGAAAGATTAATCTAGGCGAGTGTATTGAAACTAGATTAACAAAGCGAGTAAACTATAGCTTGCATCGAATATCCCTCACCCGAGTTAATTTGTATAAAATGGTCACATGGGTTGATGAGTTATTTAGAATACGTCTCATTTCGACAGTTAATTGAACTAAGGGTTGTCACACCCCTAAATTCTCATAAAAGCCTAATAAGATTTTGGCGTCAATAAATATCCCAAAAATTGTGCATGCAAGATCGGAAGAACGGGACATACATGATAGGCCCCGTCAAATCTCGTAGACGCAATAACTAGGATAATATACCCGAAATAAACCCGTAAACACTATCACCAAAGCAAATCAACGCGTCAACTCGAGTTCCATTCAAACACAACCTAATTTAAATTAGCTAGAAAGCATATTAAAAATGTGATAAATAAAGTGGTAAATAAACGCGATAAAGTTACACTAGAAAGAACGGGAAGAAAGCACGTAAAGCTATTTAGGAAAGCATGTAAACCTAATTAACAAAGTAAGAAATAAGTAAATACAACTATATTAAATGGAGAGGATGATGAATAGTGCAACATACAACCCAATTGGGTGTCAAACCAAGAACAATTGAAGAAGAACTCTCCAAAACCCTCAAACCCTAAGCTATTCTAACCTAAAACCGATTCTAAACCTTTATATCTTATTATTACAAAAAAAACCTTTATATAGTAAGTGGGAAAAAAAGAAAAGAAGAAAGAAAAGAAAAGAAATATATCTCCTAAAAACAGGGGATCGATCGATTGACCCAAACCATCGATCGATCAATGCTGAAAATCATTGCCCACTGTCTCCCCACGAATTGCAAATATTGAAGGATCAATCGATCAACCCCTTTGGTCGATCGATCGATCAAGCAGGTATGAGCCCCCTGCGTTGTTGTTTTGACTTGAATGCAATTCTCTTTCGTTGAAACTCTCGTAACTTCTTCGTTCTGACTCGGAATTACGCACCGTTGGTGGCCACGCGAAGCTTGTGAGGAGGTATAAAACTTCTATGTAGATGTTGGGCTAGGTGTCCAAGTTGTGAAAAGAATAAAATGCCCTTGAACGTGCAATCGTGTACAGGAATCGAGCGGAATGCGTCGAAACTTCACACTTAGCATCCAAATAACTATAAAAGCTCAATTAACCCCTACAAAACATGTTAATATAGAAATCTGAGGTTTTCTGGTTAATGAGCATAAATATAGGGAATAATATACCCGAGGGGGCTAAAATGCGTAGGTTCGACGGATGAAATACACAATATTTGCATCGTATCACACCCCCTAACTTAGACATTGCTAGTCCCTAGCAATGAAATAGGATGTAAGAAGAACTGCAAGCAAATCAAAAGCAGGATAAGTACGAAAATATGGTATAAAAGCAAAAGGCCACTTTCGCGGGAGATTCGATTTCATTTAGCGTATGCAAAAAGCCGTTAAACCCTTAGGTCACCCTAGTGGACGAATGTCGTCTCGTGAGGGTTTTCAGGGATGATACCAACAAACATCACATAGTTTCCTCCAAATAAGCCCAAACTAACATGCGACAAGCCCAACAATAGCGAAAATGATTTCATACGCATTATTATCACATTGAACGGATTCAAACTAAAGTTCAAAATCATTAACATTGTAGAATGCACCTCATAGAATTGAAACCTTAAAATGTGGGAGGGGATCGAGCACATTCAAAGTGTGATTTGGTGAAAACTTAAATAAATCGGATAGGTGTTAAATAAAGCATACATTCAATCCTCACGGGCATTACGCTCATCTAGTGAATTAACTCGAAACAGGGAGGTAACACACGGAACATGCGGGCATAAAGAGTAAATGTAAATGGAAACTAGGTCGAACACATGTTACAAATGAAGAACGCTATATTTAAAATGAAAAAGGTAATCTCAATGAAAGATACCACACATTAAAAGAGGTGAAATGCATTTTCACCGATTATCAAAACTATTTAAACATTTGAATTACATCAATATAAGATCACATAGGACTTTAATAGGTTTGTAATGTAGGGTAGGCTAGGGTACGAAACGAAGGAATGTATATACGGATTCAAAGTGTTTGGAATGAAAACTCGGGATAATGGGAAAATGCGGGAAAAATCAAAATTGGAAAACAAATTCCAAAAAGGCATTACATATATCATCGGGGAGAGTAATCCAAGCTTATTAAACTATATACAACATATACAACTTTCTCTTTATTTTCTTTTCTTCTTTTTCTCATGTTTTATTTTGCTTTTTTCTTTCTCTTTTTCATCACTTTTCACATCTCTCTTTTCATTACTTTTCAAACTCCCATATGCCTAAATTGCAACCGACATCACAACAACATCATTCAATCCCAAGCAACATTCCAAACAAAGGTATGGAAAGTGTATATATGGGCTAAAACTCCAATTTAGATTTGGTTATGGGATTTGGGTTATGAAACGAAAGGCTATATTTAGGCTCAAAAGGGGTTAATGAGGGTAAACATATAAGGGTGAGGACAAGGATAATATGGGTGATATAACAAAGAGGGCCTATGATCATTTCCAAAAGTTTACGCAATTCTCGAGTCAAAACAACATATGAAAATCATGATCAAGTAACACATTTCAAGTATGAACTCAATTAATGAACGGTCAAATGAAATAATAGAGAGATTACCGACGAATTCAGCATTTTCAAAGAGGAAACAATAGTGTATAACACTCACAAACGACGAAAGGTACAAAGCTTACTCGGTGTAAGTATATACAATGCAACAAAAGATTACCGACTTATAAAAATCTTAAACCAAACCAATAGAACAATAAACATTCACGTGCTCATGGGATTAAAGTTTAATTCATGAAGTTATTCATAATATCAATAATCGAGGACTAAAGTCTAATAACTTCTAAAATCGAGAACATGCATCATTGGTTGGTCCATTGGATTGGGCAATTATTGAAATTTATCATCGAAAACAAAGGCAAAATGCCCAAAAAGGAGAAAAAATAAAGAAAATCTTTTTAAAATTTTTGAATTTTTCTAAGAAAAGCATACTAAGTAACTAACATATAAGCAAAAATATGGACTAAATAAAGAAATGGATAGAATATCGCACACCCTCTAACTTAAAACTTGACATTGTCCTCAATGTAAATTAAGAACAAGGTAAAAGAGAGGAAAAGAGCGATATTACCCATAAGTGGAGCGATACCCATAAGAACAAGTCCAAAGAATCTACAAAACATGTTATTACCGAGCATAGCAAAGAAAAATAATGAAAAGTTAACTAATTACACTAAACTATATTAAAAAGAAAAGAAAAAGGTAAAAAAAATAAAAAGGTAACTATATACAACCTACTATTTAGGCTTCACACTAACGACACACTAGAAGTCTAAACAGGTGAGGGTCCACCATGAAAACGATTTGACTTTGGAGGATAACTGGTGTACCCTCACATACAAGCATGCCTTCCGAAAAATATGAATTTTGTTTGAACAACGGAAGGCACGTGTAAGGCGTATGAAATGAACCATCGCCAATTAAAAGTTTTGGAGCGACGATGGGGGGTTTGGATTGAACGGGTGACAAAAACATGTGGGGACCGAGAAAATCCGAATATCCTCCCAATAATTTTGAAATTAGAATGGGAGGCGGCATACACAAAGGCACGGATGCGATCGTGGAAGGGGACTCGATCAAGTACTCCTCATTGGCGAAAAGGTTTAAAACATTAAAGTTTGAAACCGAATCATCGGGTACTTGAGACGGTGTGATAACAGAAAATGAAAATGGGGGTGAAAAAAATTCAAACTCATGAGATGAATCATCATCGCATGAAGATTGAGTTTCGAAGGAAATAATATTATTTTCAATGAAATGTTCTTCTTTAGGGGCCAAAGAACAAATCATTTCATTGCAAATAGATATTATATCATTTTTCTCCTCACGTTCAATATCTATTATGCAATAGGGAAAGTCAAGAATGGTTTGTTCCGAAGTAGGCACAAAGTCTTCATTTGGTTCAAAACATTCTTCGACTTCGAAAGTCTCGAAAGCAAAATCGTCGTCGGATTCAAATAACAAATCCAATTCATGTTCCCAACAACGATTTTCTTCCCGATAATAATTTTTAATTTTCTCATTCTCATACATACGCACGCCCTCAACGAATGTCATAGGTTGAGGTGGGTATCCATGAAAATAGGAACTTTGAAAATTACCATCGGACTTAAACGAAAACTCATTATTATAGGAATTTTGAAAATTATTCGAATTCGTTTCAAAATTCCTATTATAAGGAGGTAAAGACCCAAAATCATTATCATCATCATCAAAATTCCAATAACCCAAGTTTTGACTTTCGTTATACTTGCCCAAAGTCATATTTGAATTTGTAATACTTTGTCTATTCACCGAAAGTCATAGGTTTGCGAGAATTTTGAGAATTATAACAATGATTACCGAAAGAATTGGAATAAGACATGCTTACCCCAAAAATGGCTTGAAGTGGCGAATTCCACAAAGTAGGTGCGCGCGGGAAAAATTCAAGCGTTTCTAAGTGACCAAATGTGGAAGTCCTGCAAAACTATTAACAAATAATACAAATAGAAAGAAAATACTATGAAATACTAAATCAAATAAATTCTAAAACAAACAAGTCCCTGGCAACCTATAGTTTACGACTACACTTGCGACTCAAGCACAACGGTAAGTCAGGTATCGAAAATCCATAGGGACAAGATGCTAGAATTTATATGATTTAGTGCTCCGAAATAAAAGTGTAAAATGTGATTAAAAACTAAAAAGGAAAAGATGCATAAAGGGAAATATTAATCTAGGCGAGTGTATTGAAACTAGATTAACAAAGTGAGTAAACTATAGGTTGCGTCAAATATCCCTCACCCGAGTTAATTTGTATAAAATGATCACATGGGTTGACGAGTTATTACGAATGCGTCTCGTTTCGACAGTTAGTCCTAAATCTGCATAAAAGCCTAATAAGATTTTGGCATCAACAAATATCCCAGAAATTGCACACCCAAGGTCGTAAGCATGGGACATACATGATATGCCCCGTCAAATCTCCTAGGCGCAATAACAAGGACAACACACTAGAAATAGACCCGTAAACACCATCACCAAAGCAAAGCAACGAGTCAACTCGAGTGAGTTCCATTCAAACACAACCTACTTTAAATTAGCTAGAAAGCATATTAAAAACGCGATAAATAAAGCGGTAAATAAACGTGATAAAGTTACACTAGAAAGAATGGGAAGAAAGCACGTAAACCTATTTAGGAAAGCATGTAAACCTAATTAATAATGTAAGAAATAAGTAAATACAACTATATTAAATGGAGAGGATGATGAATAGTGCAACATACAACCCAATTCGGTGTCAAACCAAGAACAATTGAAGAAGAACTCTCCAAAATCCTCAAACCCTAAGCTATTCTAACCTAAAAACAATTCTAAACCTTTATATATGATTATTACAACAAAAAACCTTTATATAGTAAGTGGGAAAAAAAGAAAAGATGAAAGAAAAGAAAAACAAAACATCTCCTAAAAATAGGGGATCGATCGATCGACCCAAACCGTCGATCGATTGATGCTTAAAATCATAGCCCACTGTCTCCCCACGAATTGCAAATATTGAAGTATCGATCGATTGGCACCTTTGGTCGATTGATCGATCAAGCAGGTATGAGCCCCTTGCATTGCTGTTTTGGCTTGAATGCAATTCCCTTCCACTGAAACTACTGTAACTTCTTCATTCCGAATCGGAATCTTGCATCGTTCACGGCCATGAAAAGATTGCGAGGAGGGATACAACTTCCGTGTAGATGTTGGGCCAGGTGCCTATGCTGTGAAAAGACTAAAATGCCCTTGATTGTGAGATCGAATACGAAAATCGAGCGGAATGCGTCCGAACTTCACACTTAGCATCCAAATACCTATAAAAGCTCAATTAACCCCTGCAAAATATGATAACGTAGAAATACGAGGTTTTCTGGTTAACGAGCATAAATATAGAGAATAAGATACCCGAGGGGGCTAAAATGCATAGGTTCGAGGGATGAAATACGCAATATTTGCGTCGTATCACTCATCGACAAATTTATGGAAGTTTACATTGATAATTTGCTATTCAAAAGTATGGACACTCTATATCTTGTACAGAACCTTAAAGAAAAATTTACCATCCTCATGTGGAATCATTTGATCCTCAGCCTAGAGAAACGTCATTTTGGGGTAATAGGATGCAAGTTTTTTGACTTTATGGTCACTGAATGTGGAATAGAGGATAACCTAGGGAAGATCAAAGGTCTTCTATAGATAAAGTCTCTAAGAATAATAAAAAAGGTTTAAATTCTTGTTAAGAGAGTTGATACTTTTAACTACTTTGTATCTAAGGCCATAAAAACATGTTTTCCTTTCTTAAAAATATTAGAGAAGGACTTTCAATTGATACTAGAGGTTAAAGAAGCTTTCCAAATTTTTAAGAAGTACTTGGTATCTCCACCTCTTTTGTCTTGAAAAATCATTGGGGAATACTTATGCTTATATATTTCTACCTCCACAACCAGAGTCATCTCAACCTTGATCCGAGAAGAATATGGGGCCCATTATCTCATCTACATTGTCAATCGAGCTCTATAAGGGGCTAAAAACAAATATCTAAGGATGGAAAAGCTAGACTTATGCTTGAGCACCTTTTCTAGTCTTCCTAAACCTTACTTCTAATCACAAAACATTGTGGACATGATACTTTGGGAATGCTTGTCAAGTGGTTCGTTGAATTAGGGGAGTTTAATATCAAGTACAAACCATAAAGTTCCATTAAAGTTCAAACCTTATTGGACTTCATTGTATAATTTAATAAATTGATACTTTGTGGATGTTTATGTTACTACCTTTTATCATTTAAGTGGTTAAGTTTTTCGCCTTTTAATTATTAAAAAGAGAAACAAGGCTCTACTGATGACACCACATTCAATGATTATAATTCTATGGGTTCATAAACCTTTTATATTCTCTCATGCAATATAAGAGGTCCTAAGGTTCAACACATACCTCATCCAAACCATGACTAATTACCAAGAACATTGCTACCTTATAGAAGGGACCAAATAGACTCATAGTCCTCATCCACCACACCACTCTACCAAAATTCTCAGTTACTCCATCACACCTTAAGTGACGAGTAAAGAGACCTTATCACTAGTGTGGGCATCCCTCCTCATTCGACGCTCGCATATGAGGAGAGAGATGGAGAGAGGTCTCACGCCCTTTCTAAGAATGCTTTGGTCGTCGATGTGAGGTGATGTAAAGATATTGAGTCACCATCCTATTTTTCACAAAATAGGAAAAAGAACGTATTGTCTTCTCGAGAGAACGTAATCAAAGACAAACTGATGCTTACGAAACCAATTACATTAGAGGTTTGGGGGTTAAGTTACGAAATGGAAAGCAGGTACCCGTCCCTCCCTTTCGGTCTCTCATGGTCTTACGTTACTATTTTCCTTAATTTTTCCATGAATTTTGTGTGCATGTATATATAAGTGGAAATCGAAATCGTTCAACTTGCATCAGAAAAGACTAAGTGAGGTCATCCGTAGGAATGTTACCAAAATTAAGAATTAAAAATATGATATATGCACTTATTGTTTTATTGATCATTATAATGAAATAATAATATGTGTTAGATAAAATGCAAATACATACCACAAGTATGATATATATGAGTAATATAGGGATAAAATAGGGAAAAAAGGAAAATGGGAAAATAGGACTCAAGTCTCGGGTCTTAGCCCGAGACACCTACATAGCCTATAAAGGCATCAAAGTCCCGTAGTTCGCATGAAACACGAGGGTGGGATTTATTCCATAAATTCAAATGGGGATTTTATTATATGCTTGTTGATTATGGGTGACAAGTAGCGCTGTCAAAATAAAAAAATCTAAAGTATGACTACACTCTTTTAAGGGAGTATAACGACCAGTGCAGGTATCGAATCCACAGAGACGAGTTGTTAGAATTTAATTGCTTTAATACTTCTAAATAAAAGTGTAAAAGGTAATTTTTCTAACTATAAAGAAAGAAAAGATAAACTAGGCATGGGTGTGATTAAACTAAATTAACAAAGCAAATAAAAACTATAGGTTGCGTCGAATATCCCTCACCCTAAGTTAATTAGTATAAAATGGTTATATGGGTTGACGAGTTATTAAGGTTGTGTCTTGTTTCGTCAATTAAATAAACCAAGAGTTGTCACACCCCTAAATTCCCATAAAAGACTAATATGATTTTGGCATCAACAAATATCCCCAAAATTACGCAAGCAAGGTTGTAAATACGGGGCATTTATGATATACCCCGTTAAATATCCTAGGCGTAATAACTAGGACAACACACTCGAAATAAATATGTAAACTCCATCCCCAAAGCAAAGCAACACGTCAACCCTAGGTGAGTTGAATCCGACACAACCTAATTTAAATTTGCCCCTAAGCATATTAAATGACATTAAATAATTAATTAAAGCAACAATAAATAAATTAACAACTAAAATTATCGAGGCATGAAATAAATAACTAAGCATGGAAATCTAGGTTACAAAGCATCAAAATAAGAAAGAAGGCAATAAATAGTGCCCACTTACATTAATGGGTGTCAAACCACCAAGAAAATGGAGGAGAGGGGTGTTCGCCACAAAATCCCCAAATTAGCTCTCAAACCCTAAACTAAGTAAAGTATAAGATATTACGTGTTCTCACAAATAAACACCAAGTATGGTATTTATACTAAGTTGCAAAAATAAATAAAAGAAAAGGAAAAAGATATAGAAAGGGGGATAAGTTACATTTAAAATAAAAGAAAAAGAAATAGAAAAAAAAGAAAGGGGAAGTAACAGGTCTCACACAAAATAGGGGACCGGTCGACCAGGGGTGGTGATCGATCGACCGGTGAGAGAGGAAGTAACCCACTGTCTCCAATGCAAGGCAAAATAAAAAAATGCGGCTGACCGGGGAGACAGGGCTGGTCGCCCGGCATGGCCAGCCAAGCCCAACTCGCAGCCACCATTTCGCAGCACAGCAAGAACCATTATCCAAGCCATGAAAATGATACAATACCCGAAACATAGACCCGCGCCCAAATCTCCATAGACGAAATGGACCAGCAGCAAACACATGTACGGGACCAAAAAATCGAGTACCAACCAAGTTACACTTATTGCACTCTCTGTGGACCCACACCAACTGTGCGATGTTGGGAAAATTGACACCCATATGGCTCAATGCTTAAACCGAGATCAAAGACCGGTAATTATGTGTTAATCGAGGCCACCATGGCTGAATTAGCTGAGACCCAAGAGCTGCTCCATTTTTTACCAAAAAACCTCCATCAAAACCCAAAACCCACCATAGCCAATAACCACCATACACTACACCAAATCTACCGAATTGTCACGGTCATTGACCTTGACAAGTTGGACTTGTCAAGGTCAATGACCGTGATAATTCTGGGGGTGACAACTTATGTTGTCATGGTCATGTCACGGTCAATGACCGCGAGAAGTTCATTAGACTTGTCACGGTTCTTGACCTTGACAAGTTTTGTCACGGTTAAGCACCGTGATAAACTAGTGACATTTAATAAAAAATTATCACGGTCATTGATCGTGACACATCCGTGACAAGTAACATTTGTCACGGACGTGTCATGGTCAATGACCGTGACAATTCTGGGCAGAATTGGAAAAAAAATCTGCGGGGCAGTATGACCACTACTACTACCCAGCAGTATATTTGTACCTGTTATAGCAACATTGTACCTGTTCGAACATCATATATCCAAATAAAATAGAGATAATGAAAATATACATTCAAAACAATATGCATCACGATATAATCCAAATATAATTCAAATGTAACAACTTAAAATAATTCAATTCAAATAATGTCACTACATGTCTGGGGTAAGGTTAGCTCTAAGGAGGTGAGTAGGACACACGATATACGAATTGAAAAACCCAACAATATACATCGTGCCTCATTATTCGCGCAACCACAATGGGGAGTTCTCCTTCCCGAGTATTACATGCGTGACGAGTACCTTGGACTCGATGTCTTGAAATGAATGTCCATGAAGTGGTATACCCTGACCAGTATTCGGGTCCCTTAACCCCCGCCCTATCCGTTGGCCATCAAATATGTCCAGTATAAACATGCTCGGCCAACCAAGTGTCGACATCAGTTGGTCGAAGGGAGTCAAATAGGGGATTGGATCATCAAAGTCCGCACGTGTCGGTAATAAAGAAACGAGATCCACATCCTCGTCATCCTGCACTTCATCCTCCTGCACCTCCTCCTCCAACACCTTCTCCTTCCCTTTACCCTTATGATTTCCTCCCAATGAATGCTTCATAAATGAGAACATATCTTGGACCGTCGCCTTCAAACGGGACAGCTTCGCGTCATGCGAGTCCACCGTTCGAGTCAACCCGGTGTCGCTCGTGTCTAATATGATGATCCTAGATTTGTCCACCCGCGAGCTCACCCCCTTGTCCTCCCCTTGCAATCATCGCCAAGCACTTTTTTGAGTGCGTCTGTGGACAAAGATGCCTTGTCGGCATCAAACTGCGACAAATGAACTTCCTTAAGCTTTGCCTGAAACGACAAAAAGCACATGATTAGTAAAATAAGTAAATAAAAAATTATAACCTAATTAACAAAAATTAAACTGTAAGATTACTTACAATCGTGTCCGCGACACTCGGGTATACCTCCTTATCCTTATCCTTCTTCGTCCGAATAGCCACATAAGTATCGAGCCTATGTGGCCTACCCCCAGGGCCACTCCCTGTCCCCTAAAATAAAATAAAATGAAATTAGTAACGGCCCCGCAAAGTAAAATAATGCAAAATAATATATTTCTGTAGTTATAGAAAAATTAAATCTTACCATCATCCAATGCTCCACCTCGGCGTAAGATGTCCGGTCGGAGTAGTGCACGTCCACCTTTTTTGCCCGATTTTCCATCCCCGATTGACGAGATGTCAATTGTCGCTCCCCGATCTCTTTATCAATGAACTTTTGCCATTGTGCCAATGAGATCGGCGCCTTCGGTGGGACGGATTCATGCATTCAGATAACGGACTCTCGGGTCTTCCCAAAGTACCGGGTCCGCATATTTTTCTTCCACGTCTTTTGTTGCTCCCTCAACTGCTCCAAGACGGAATCGCATAGCTTTGGATCCAGGTTGAATTGTTCCTGTGCAACAAATACAATATTAGTTGCGAATAAATATAAATATAAAATGAAATTAAAATTGAAATCAAAATCAAAATCGAAATTGAAATTGAAATATTCATATAAATACATTACCTGTAGTGCCACCCAAATAGCTAACTTGAGCTCATTTGGCACCTCCCTCCCACTAGTGTATCCCGAGCCAATTATCATCTTTACCAGCTCTAGGGATCTCGCTAATAACCCCGTATTATTCTCGATGGCCATCCCCAATTTGTCATATTTGGGGAGCCTAGGGGCCGAGGATCCCTCGTCGCCTCCGCTACCACCGAGCCCAGACGACATAATCAGCATCGTCATCCTCGCCTTAATACCTGAAGGAGATATTTTCTGTAAAAAAATGTTGTTATTAGTACAAATCAAAATGAATTAAAAGAAGACATGCAAATATGTACAATTACTACAAACCCAAATGAATTGTTACTATTTAACACCTCAATTCTGAATTCCAAAACAACAGCATCTAGCTCATAATATGTACAATTACTAAAAATCCGAAATATCCCCACCCCCAACCCTACTGCCCACACACACGCACACTACACAAGAGTGAAAATTATAAAGTGAAAATCAATTAAAAGCATTAAAAATGGATTGATAAAGTACAAATTGGAATATTTATTACAAATTGAAAAATTGTTTCAAATTCTGGTTATCATACAAAATGTATTGATATTCGGTAAGAGCGGCCAAGTCATCCACACTACTATTTAGACTCTTTGGCGCGTGTAGGACAATTGACCATGGCTCGTTGTTGATATACTCCAAGTTAAACACTTGGTTAACCTTTTGAAATGCACAAACAAACGGCTCAACTTTACAAGCATTTTTATCCTCAACTCTTACCTAGTCACAGTAAAATACAACCTCTTTGAAGGTTATATAATCCAATTCAAATATATTTCGAATTACACCATAGTAAGTCATTTAAGCTTCAACGAGGTTTTTATCTTTTGCGCTTGCTCGAAAGAAAGTAAGATCCTTGTATGAAATGCCCAAGTTCTGTACATTTGTACTTTACTCGTACTCTTTTGCGCCGGATACATAACCGTTCAATCGATACTTTTTGTACTCTTGTGCCACGAACAAGGGTCCAGTGGCTAGATGAGCAAGCCTTGACATCGCATCACCCGTCTTTAAGAGCTGAGAATATAGATAAATTAATTAGATTAGTTGTAAAGTTTGAGTGTATTGTAACGTTATATAACGACCATTTTCATTATAATTACCTCTTGCGACAATCACAGCCTAAATTCGTTATCTGATTGTACCATTATTTTTCGTCTTTTATTGTTCGCACAGGCTTCATAATTTCTACATATTAAAAAATTAATCATGTATAAAATAATCTAAAATATTCTAAAATCATGTTAAACATTAAAATAATTTAAACTTACTTTTTCCATTCTTCGACATCTTCATGTATGTCATATAGATAACGAGCTACTTGTTCATGTTGCAAACTTGTTAATTTCACTCGTTTTCCCATCACATGACCACCATCATCGAGAAACTCATCAGTGTCATCAATGCTGGTCGAGTCAGGCATATATTCCCGAGTATATATCGATGACTCCACGGTGATGTATTCCTCTGCAATTGATCCTGCAATGTATCGCGTATTCTTGACATAATCATTATAAACTTTCATCGATATTTCAAACGGATACATCCACCGATATCTAACTGGACCACAAAGAAGTGCCTCATCGCATAGGTGTACCAACAAGTGAACACTTATGTCAAAGAAAGCTGGGGGAAAGTACTTCTCCAACACGCAAATCGCTTCGGTGACCGCCAATTTTGCATCCACTATGTGTTCTCGATTGACTACCTTCTCACACAAGAGTGAGAAGGTAATATTAATTTGCATAATAGCCCTCCGCAAATCCTTGTTCTTGGAAAAACAGTGCTTAAACAATAGAGGAACCAATTGCATGATCACATGCCAATCGTGGGACTTACACTTATGTAAATCATGAGTAGTATAATTCATAATCCTTTGCAAGTTGGATGAAAAATTAGATGGGCCCTTCAAATTATATATTGTGTCTAAAATCACATTCCTTTCCCCACTTGTCAAAGTAAACGCACCAGGAGGAATTATTGTCCTTCCCCTAATATCTTCTTTCAACCATAGTTGTGGTTTAAGTTTGAAATATTTAAGGTCTTTTCATGCATTTTCTCCATCTTTCAAATGAATCCCCACAAGGCAAGTGCCCACAATATGCTCAACAAAGTTCTTCTCTACATGCATCACATCCAATACATGGAGCACTGGGTTATTCTTCCAATAAGGAAAGTCAAATAAAATTGACCTCCTAGACCATGCCTTTCTTGTATCAGTTTCATTCCCAGTTGGGGTCTTCCTATGCTTGACATTCTTAAATTTAGGATTCTTACCTGGCATATTAGGGACACATTCAGGAGATTTAATTTCAATTTCTGAACCTGAAATTTGTCCCGGTGGTAGCCTATGTTCAACCCCGCCCAATAAAAAATGGGAACCTTTCTCAAATATGAAACTATGAGCCGGGGGTAAAAACCTCCTATGGAAATGGTATACATTTTTTAAGCTAACGGATAGATGAAGAGATTCAGTCTCCTCTCCGCAAATAGGACACCCTAAATTACTACACAACTGGATAATGTCCCATAAGCTGGAAAATCATGAATTGTCCACATCAACATAGCTTTCAGTGTAAACTCTTCTTTTCTAAAAGATTCAAATGATTGCACACCCTCTTCCCACAACTCATTTAATTCTTCTACAAAAGGAGCCAGGTAGACATCGATGCCATCATTTGGTGCCTTTGGTCCAGGTATCAACAAAGACATCATCGAAAATTCAGGTCTCACACACTGTGAAGGAGGGAGGTTGAGTGGGGCTAGGATCACTATCCATACACTCTGATTGGTGCTTAGATTTCCAAATGGATTGAAACCATCTGTCGATATAGACAAATGAATGTTCCGCTGTTCTCGAGCAAAATCGGGATACTCATAATTCATCCTCCTCCAAGCTGTAGAATTAATAGGATGACGCATGATATTACTGATCATCGCGTGAAATGCGTGCACGTGTAGGTGTATAGTCGTTGTTTTCATTTCACCGCGATAATACAAACAAACCTAAATTACGACTTCACTAGCTAGGCAATCATAGCGGTAAGTCAGGTATCGAAAATCCACAGAGATGAGATGCTAGAATTTATATGATTTAATACTCCAAATAAAAGTGAAAAAGGCGAATTACAAACTAAAAAGGAAAAGATGCATAAAAGGGAAATGATTAATCTAGGCGTGGGAAAATAAAGATAGATTAATAAAGAGATAAAACTATAGGTTGCGTCGAATATCCCTCACCCGGGTTAATTTGTATAAAATTGTCACTGGGTGGACGAGTTATTACTAATGCGTCTCGTTTCGACAGTTAATTGAACCAAGGGTTATCACGTCCCTAAATCCGCATAAAAGCCTAATAAGATTTTGGCATCAACAAATATCCCGAAAATTGCGAACGCAAGGTCGTAACCATAGAACATACATGATATGTCCCTTCAAATCTCCTACGAAAAATAACTAGGACAACGCATCCGAAATAGGCGCGTAAACACCATCACCAAAGCAAAACAATGCGCCAACCCGAGTGAGTTCCATTCAAACACAACCTAATTTAAATTAGCTAGAAAGCATATTAAAAATGCGATAAATAAACGCGATAAAGTTACACTAGAAAGCACGGGAAGAAAGAACATAAATCTAATTAACAAAGCATGTAAATTAACTACAAAGCAAGAATTAATGAAATACAAATATATTCAATGGAGAGGATGATAAATAGTGCAACTTACAACCCAATTGGGTGTCAAACCAAGAAGAATCAAAGAAGAACTCTCCAAAACCCTCAAACCCTAAGCTATTCTAACCTAAAAACGAATTCTAAACCTTCATACCTGATATTTACAAACAAAATGTTTATATAGTAAGTGGAATAAAAGAAAATAATAAAGAAAAGAAAAGCAAAATATCTCATAAAAATAGGGGATCGATAGATCGACCCAAACCATCGATCGATCGATGGTAGAAAATGATGCCCACGGTCTCCCCATAAATTGCAAAATATGAAGGATAAATCGATCAATCCCTTTGATCGATTGATCGATCAAGATGGTATGAGCCCCCTACATTCCTTTTGCTTCTTTTTTCTCCTCTTTTGGTTTTATTACAATTCCCTTCGGCTTAAATCGCCGTAACTTCTTCGTTCTGAATCATAATCGCGCACCGTTCACGGTCACGAGAAGCTTGCGAGGAGGGCTATAATTCCGTGAGATGTGGGGCTAGGTACCAAAGATGTTAAAAGACTAAAATGCCCTTGAACGTTCTATCGTGTATGAAAATCGAGCGGAATGCGTCCGAACTTCACACTTAGCATCCAAATACCTATAAAAGCTCAATTAACCCCTGCGAAACATGTTAACGTAGAAATCCGAGGTTTTCTGGTTAACGAGCATAAATATAGGGAATAAGGTACCTAAGGGGGCTAAAATGTGTCGGTTCGAGGGATGAAATATGCAATATTTGCGTATTATCGCACCCCCTAACTTACACATTGCTAGTCCCTAGCAATGAAATATGATGCAACAACAACTACAAGTAAACCAAAGCAAGAGATAGTACCAAAGTATGGTATAAAACCATAAGGCCACTTTCGCAGGAGATTCGATTGCATTTAGCGTATGCAATAAGCCGTTAAACCCCTAGGTCACCCTAGTGGACGAGTGTCGTCTCGTGAGGGTTTTCAAGGATGATACCCACAAACATCACACGGTTTCCTCAAAATATGCCCAAACCAACATGCGACAAGCCCGAAAATAGCGAACAATATTTCATACACATTATTAGCAAACTCAATGAATTCAAACAAAAGTACGAATCATTAAGATTATAGAATGCACCTCATAGAATTGAAACCTTAAAATGTGGGAGGGGAAAGAGCACATGCAAAGTATGATTTGGCAAAAAAATTATATAAACCATATAACCATTAAAGCAAGCATATGTTCACTCCACATGAGCATTACCCTCATCAAGCGAATTCACTCGAAAAAGGGAGGTAAAACACGTAACATGTGGGCATAAGGAGTAAATGTAAATGGAAACTAGGTCGCAAACATGTCACAAATAAAGAACGCTATATATAAAATGAAAAACTGTAATCTCAATGAAAGATACCGCTCATTAAAGGAGGTGAAATGTATTTTCACAGATTATCAAAACTATTTAAACTTTTGAATTACATCAACCTAAGATCACGTAGGACTTTAATAGGGTTATAATGTAGGATAGGCTAGGGTACGAAATGAAGGATATGTATATACGGATTAAAAGTGTACGGGATGAAAACTCGGGATAATGGGAAAATGCGAGAAATATCAAAATTGGAAAATACAATACAAATATATCATCGGGGAGAGTAATCAAAGCTTATTGAACTATACACAACATTTACAACTTTCTCTTTCTCTTTCTTTTTCTTTTCTTCTTTTCATCTTCTTTTCTTTTGTTTTCTTTTGTTTTTTGCTTTCTCTTTTTCTTCACTTTTTTCACATCTCACTTTTCTTTACTTTTCGTACTCTCATATGCCTAAATTGCAACCGACATCATAACAACAACATTCAATCCCAAGCAACAATCCAAACAAAGGTATGGAAGGTGTATGTATGGTCTAAAACTCCAATTTAGAGTTGGTTATAGGATTTGGGATATGAAACGAAAGGCTATATTTAGGCTCAAAGGGGTTAACGAGGGGAAATGACATAAGGTGAAGTCAAGGCCAATATGGGTGATATAACAAAGAGGACCTATGATCATTTCACAAGGTTTACGCAATTCTCGAGTCAAAACAACATATGAAAATCATAATCAAGTAACACATTTCAAGTATGAACTCAATTAATGAACGATCAAATGAAAGAATAACGAGATTACCGACGAATTCAACGTTTTCAAAGAGGAAAAAATAGTGTATACACTCACAAACTACGAAAGGTACAAAGCTTACTTGATGTAAGTATATACAATGCAACAAAAGATTACCGAGTTATAAAAATCTTAAACCAAATCAATAGAACAATAAAAGTGCATTTGCTCATGGGATTAAATTTTAATTCATGAAGTTATTCATAATATCAATAAATGAGACTAAAGTCTAATAACTTCTAAAATCAAGAACATGCATCATTGGGTTGTCTATTGTATCGGGCAATTATTGAAATTTATCATCGAAAACAAAGGCAAAATGCCCAATAAAGGAGAAAAAAGAAAGAATTTTTTGTTTGAAATTTTTGAATTTTTCTAAGAAAAGCCTACTAAGTAACTAACATGTGAGCAAAAACATGGAGTAAATAAAGAAACGGGTAGAATATCCCACACCCCCTAACTTAAAACTTGACATTGTCCTCAATGTGAATCAAGAACCAAGTTAAAGAGAGGAAAAGAGCGATATTACGCAAAATTGGAGCGATCCCCATAAGAACAAGTCCAAAGAATCTACAAAACAAGTTAGTACCGACCATAGTAAAAACAAATAACAGAGAGTTAACTAATTACACTTGACTAAATTAAAAAGAAGGAAAATAAAAAGATAGAAAGAATAAAAACATAACTATATACAACCTACTATTTAGGCTTCACACTAACTATACAGTAGAAGTCTAAATAGCTGAGGGTCCACCATAAGAATGATTTGACTTTGGAGGATAACTAGTCTACCCTCACATTCAATCATGGCCTCCGAAGAATATGAATTCCTTTTGAACAACGGAAGGCATGTGTAAGGCAGAACAAATGAACCTTCGCCAATTAAAAGTTTTGGAGGGACGATGGGGGGTTTGGATTGAATGGGTGACAAAAACATGTGGGGACCGAGAAAAGCCGAATATCCTCCCAATGATTTTGAAATTGGAATGGGAGGCGGCGGACACGAAGTCAAATATGCGATCGTGGAAGGCGACTCAAGCAAGTACTCCTCATCGGCGAAAAGGTTTAAAACATTAAAGTTTGAAACCGAATCATTGGGTACTTGAGATAGTGTTATAGCAAAGAATGAAAATGGGGATGAAAGAATTCAAACTCATGAGATGAATCATCATCGCATGAAGATTGTGTTTCGAAGGAAATAATATCATTTTCAATGAAATGTTCTTCTTTGGGTGATAAATAAGAAATCATTTCATTGCAAATAGATATTACATCATTTTCATCCTCACTTTCAATATCTATGATGCAATGGGCAAAGTCTAGAATGGTTTGTTCCAAAGTAGGCACCAAGTCCTAATTTGGTTCAAAACATTCCTCGACTTCTAAAGTCTTGGAACCAAAATCGTCGTCGAATTCAAATAATAAATCCAACTCATGTTCCCAACAACAATTTCCTTCCCGATAATAATTTTCAATTTTCTCATTCTCATACATACGCAAGCCCTAACCAAATGTCATAGGTCGAGGTCCGAATACATGAAAACGGGAACTTTGAAAATTACCATCGGACTTAAACGAAAACTCATTATTATAGGAATTTTGAAAACTATTTGAATTCGTTTCAAAATTCCTATTATAAGGAGGTAAAGGCCCAAAATCATTATCACAATCATCAAAATTCCAATAACCCAAGTTTTGACTTTCGTTATACTCGCCTAAAGTCATATTTGAATTTGAAATTCTTTGGGATTCTAAGTATTCACTAAAAGTCATGGATTACGAGCATTTTGAGAATTATAACAATGATTACTGAAAGAATTCGAATAAGACATGCTTACCCCAAAAATGGCTTAAGTGGTGAATTCCAGAAAGTAGGTGCACGCGAGAAAAAAATCGAGCGTTTCTAAGTTCTCAAATGTGGAAGTCCTGCAAAAATATTTGCAAATAATACAAATAGAAAGAAAATACTATGAAATACTAAATCAAATAAAGTCTAAGAAAAACTAGTCCCCGGCAACGGCGCCATTTTGATCGTCGTGTGAAATGCGTGCACGTGTAGGTGCACAGTCTTTATTTTCATTTCACCGCGATAATACAAACAAACTTAAATTACGACTACACTTGCGAGGCAAGCATAGCGGTAAGTCAGGTATCTAAAATTCACAGGGAAGAGATGCTAGAATTTATATGATTTAATACTCCGAAATAAAAGTGAAAAGGTGAATTAAAAACTAAAAAGGAAAAGGTGCATAAAAGGGAAATGATTAATCTAGGGGTGGGAAAATAAAGCTATATTAACAAAGAGATAAACCTATAGGTTGCGTCGAATATCCATCACTCGGGTTAATTTGTATAAAATGGTCACATGGGTCGACAAGTTATTACGAATGCGTCTCGTTTCGATAGTTAATTGAACCAAGGTTTGTCATGCCCCTAAATCCTCATAAAAGCCTAATAAGATTTTGGCGTCAACAAATGTCCCGAAAATTGCGAACGCAAGGTCGTAAGCGAGGGACATACATGATATGCCCCGTCAAATCTCCTAGGCACAATAACTAGGACAACGCACTGGAAATAGACCTGTAAACACCGTCACCAAAGCAAAGCAACGTGTCAACCCTTATGAGTTCCATTCAAACACAACCTAATTTAAATTAGCTAGAAAGCATATTAAAAACGCGATAAATAAATGCGGGAAAGTTACAATAGAAAGCACGGGAAGAAAGAACGTAAATCTAATTAACAAATCATGTAAATTAACTACAAAGCAAGAATCAATGAAATACAACTATATTAAATGGAGAGGATGATGAATAGTGCAACTTACAACCCAATTGGGTGTCAAACAAAGAAGAATCAAAGAAGAACTCTCCAAAATACTCAAACCCTAAGCTATTCTAACCTAAAAATGAATTATAAACCTTCATACCTGATTTTTACAACAAAAATGCTTTATATAGTAAGTGGAATAAAAGAAAAGAAGAAAGAAAAGAAAAGCAAAATATCTCATAAAAACAGGGGATCAATCGATCGACCCAAATCGTCCATCGATCGATGGTAGAAAATTATGCCCATTGTCTCCCCATGAATTGCAAAATATGAAGGTTCGATCAATCAATCAAGATGGTATGAGCCCCCTGCATTCCTTTTGCTTCTCTTTTCTCCTATTTTGGTTTCATTGCAATTCCCTTCCGCTAAAATTACCGTAACTTCTTCATTCTGAATCGGAATCGCTCACTTTTTGCGGCCACACGAAGCTTACAAGGAGGGATGCAATTCCGTGAAGATGTTGGGCCAGGTGCCCAAGATGTGAAAAGACTAAAATGCCCTTGAACGTGCGATCGTGTACTTAAATCGAGCGAAATGCGTCCGAACTTCACACTTAGCATCCAAATACCTATAAAAGCTCAATTAACCCCTGCAAAACATGTTAATATATAAATCCGAGGTTGTCTGGTTAGCAAGCATAAATATAGGGAATAAGATACCTGACGGGGCTAAAATGCATCGGTTCGAGGGATGAAATACGCAATATTTACATATTATTAATTACCCCCTTACTTCTACCCTAACATGACAAGTCATTGCCTCCATTATTCATGGTACTATGAAAAGTCGCTTTAATCTAGGCCCAATGAGAAAATATTTCAACACTTTTTGAGGCAGTTTTGAGCTTGTGCCTTCATTGCCAGTAGATTGGACATATCTAGGTTCAACGCATACCGGACAACGATCGAGATTTTCATACTCCTTTCGGTATAATATGCAGCCATACACACAAGCATGAATAGATTTATACTTTATTCCCAAACCTTTAAAACTGTTATTCATAACAAGATAGCTATTTGGAAGCGTATTCTCCTTGGGTAGTAAGCCCTTCATCCATTTTAAAATTCCTGTCACGCTATTGCCAAACAAATCGTACGACTTCAAACTATGCAAACCAATCATGGAATGTAAATTTTTTTGATCTTCCTCACAGCCAGAGTATAACGGTTAGGTCACCTTAAATTTTAAACTTTGGTAGTCATCGTCAATGTTTATCATGATATCTTCACGAGAACTTGAACCTTAGTAACATCATTAGTAACCTCATTCTCCTCTGCTTCATAAACTGCGTACGCATCATCAACTAAATCCTCTAACATATTATGATCTACGTCGTCCCCTTCTACATCTATCCAACTTGTTGAAGGTTGTTGTGAAGGTTGTTCGGGGACAAAAGGAACTTTCAATTCACCGTGAAAACTCTAAAATCGATAAATATCTTGCATACCCGTTCTTAACAAATGTAGTTCAACTGTTTTACACTCAAACACCTTACCATTATTACACCTAGAACACGGACACGAAAACTCTTCAACATTATGACATCTCTTTGCGTATTTCACAAATTCATTAGCACCTTTGCGAAACACATCCCCCATTCTATTTGTCTCACCCATCCACTCTTTGTATTTCGGATATCCCATCACATCTACCATAACTAATCATCTATTAAAGGTAAGAAGTGCATATTCTTAGATTAGTATAAACAAAACTTAGATTTATAGTATTTTTCATTTAATTACCATATTATATATATATTGTTCGTTATATAAAGTAATTTTTTAAAAAAGTTAAAAAATCCCACCCACATATGAACTATAATCCAGTGGTCATGCCACTTTTAAAATTAACCAACAAAACATCGATCCACTAGAATACAACCGCAATGGCAACAACAAATGTGTATCCCGTACTCCTTCTAATTTATCTACTCAATTAATTCTTTTCATCAATTAAACTAACAATTAAAGTGTACAATTATTAATTTACTAATTTACAATGAGGGGCAATTCTACTTGCATATGAAAGAGGCACTAATTATTAATTTACAAAAAAAATTAACACCAATCAATATTAAATCAATCAATTCTTTTACAAGGGGCACTATAATATGAGAGGCAATATCTAATAAACAAATAAAAATTTAGTTAAAAAACACACACGCATATATACACACACATACCAACACCCCCTCCCCCGTCCCCTCCACACCCCTTACCCACCACACGCACACACACACACACACACACACATATACACATGCACATATAAATGCACACACACATACACACACACTCATAAATACACACACATAACACTCACACACACACGCACATACACCCCCTCCCTTCCCCCAGCCCTACCCCCCCCACACGCATATATACACCACACCCACACCCACATTTACACACACATATATACACACGCACATATACATACACATATACATAAATGGAGGGGAAATAGAGAGAGAAAACGTACCAAAGTTGTAGAGAGAGAGAGAGTCCAGTCGCTAGAGAGAGAGAAATGGAGGGAATTAGAATCGGTGGGAAAAAAGAAGAGGGAGGGTTTTTTTACTGACAGAATTGTCACAGACATGTCACGGTCCTTGACCGTGACAACTTTATATGGTTGTCATGGTCAATGACCGTGACAAGTCCGTGACAATTGTACTTGTCACGGATTTGTCACGGTCATTGATCGTGACAATACCTTATCACGGTCAATGACCGTAATAAAAAACACGTGTTATTTTGTCACGGTCATTGACCGTGACAAGGCTGGTCGGTTGAAGGGTGTCAATTTGACCATTTTGGTGTAGTGATAAATGGCCAAGGCCAAGAACTCAAGACCCATTTCGTGATGTACGTGATCAAACTCGAGTTCTAATTTTGCAAACCAAGGCCCAATTGGGATGAAACCAAAAACTTGAGCACAAACCCGGGCCCAAATCAAAATCACCATTTGTTTAGCATGATCCAAAAGTGGGTAAAAAAGAAGAGTACATGGAGGGAATTATTAGAATTATTAGTTAATTAAATAAAATAATAAGAAAAAGTATTATTATATTTCTTATCCGATTAAAGGTCTGTGTTTCGTTCGTTCGGACTCCGATTCGAGCACCGTTCATAGACACGTGAAACTTGGCCTGAGAGCTACAACTTCCGTGAATACTTCGGGCAAAAATCCCGAAGTGTGAAATGATGAAAATGCCCCTAAACATGCAAATCGCAACGGAACTTTACAGAAATGCTCCCAAACTTCATACTAATCACTTTAATACCTATAACAGTGCAATAGTAACTCAAATAACATGTTAGCATATAAAACAGAGGTTGTCTGATTAATGAGCATAATTATAGCAATTACGGTACCCGAGGGGGCTAAAATGCCTAAGTTCGAGGGTAATGAGTGCTATGATTCGGGACGAATAACACCCCCTAACTTACTCATTGCTAGTCCATAGTAATGAAATTCAACGCAAGAATAACTATAAGAAATCACAAAATATGATATATATACAAAAGCGATAGAAGGGATGGGACCACTTTCGCGGGCGAACAATTGCATTTAGCGTATGTAGTAAGCCGTTAAACCCCTAGGTTACCGTAGTGGACGAATGTTGTCTCGTGAGGGTTTTCAAGGATGAAACCAACAAACATCATATGGTTTCCTCAAAATATTCCCTACACAACATTCAATAAACCCAACAATACGAAAAATATTTCATATGCATTATTAGCGCAGTGAGTGAATTCACACAACAGTCCGTATTATTAACATTATAGAATGCACCTCATATAATTGAAACCTTAAAAGTGGGAGGGGAGTGAGTACATGCAAAGGGTGATTTGGCAAAAACTTAAATAAACCGGATAAACATAAAGTGTGCATATAATGCGATCCTAACGGGAATTACACTCAATAAATGAAATCACTCGAAATGGGAGGTAATACACGGGACATGTGGGAATAAAGAGTAAATGTAAAAGGAACTAGGCCACGCACATGTCAGAAATGAAGAACGCTATATATAAAGTGCAAAATTATAATCTAAATGAAAGATACCACTCATTAAAAGAGGTAAAATGTATTTTCACAGATTAACAAAACTATTATGACTTTTAAATTAAATTCACCCTAAAATCACATATGACTTGTATAGGGTTGTAATGTAGGCTAGGCTAGGGTAAGAAACGAAAGATATGTATGTGCGGATTCAAAGTGTTCAGAATGAAAACTTAGAATAATGGTAAGAACGCGGGAAATATCAAAAATGGGAAAATACAATCCATAAAAGACATTGAATATAACAATGGGGAGAGTAACAAGGATTATTCGAACTATACACACACAATATATACAAACTTTCTCTTTTCTTCTTTTTCTCTTGTTTTCTTTTATTTTCTTTTGATTTTTTCTTTTTCTTTTATTCTTCACTACTTTCTTTTCTTTACTTTTCACACTCTCACATGCCTAAATTGCAACCAAAAGACATTAACATCATTCAATCCCAAGTAACATTCCAAACAAAGGTATGAAAAGGTAATGTGTATGGTTTATAACTCCAATTCAGGATTGGTTTTGGGATTTGGGGTTATAAAACGAACAGTTATATTTAGGCTCAAAGGGGTTAACGAGGGGAAACATATAAGGTGAGGTCAAGGTATATATGGGTGATATAACAAAGATTCCCTATGATCATTTCATAAAGTTTACGCAATTCTCGAGTCAAAAAAAGATATGAAAATCATGCTCAAGCAACACATTTCAAGATTTAAACTCAATTAATGAACAATCAATGAAATAATAGAGAGATTACTGACGAATTTAATGTTTTCAATAAGAAAAGAATAGTGTATACACTCATAAACGAAGAAAGGTACAAAGCTTACTCGGTGTAAGTATATACAATGCAACAAAACATTACCGAGTTATAAAAATCTTAATCCAAATCAATAAAGCAAGAAAAGTGCGTGTACTCATGGGATTAAAGTTTAATTCATGAAGTTATTCATAATATCATTGGTTGAGGACTAAAGTCTAATAACTTCTAAAATCGAGAACATGCATCATTGAGTTGTCTATTGGATCGAGCAATTATTAAAATTTATTATCGGAGAGAAAGGCAAAATGACCAACAAAGGAGAAAAAAGAAAGAAAATCTTTTTGAAATTTTAATTTTTTACAAGAAAAACATGCATGGAAATAACATGTAATCAAATCAAAGAAACTATCAGTGAATGGATAGAATATCCCACACCTCCTAACTTAAAACCTCACATTGTCCTCAATGTAAATTAAGAACCAAGTTCAAAAGAGGAAAATAGCGATACTACCTAAAAATGAGCGATCTCGTGAAAGTACACGTCCAAGGATTCTACAAAACATGTTAGTACCAAAGCATAACAAAAAGAAAGAATAAATTTTTTAACTAATTACACTACACTATAAGTAAGAATAAAGAAGAAAAAAAATAACAACTAACTATTTAAAACCTATAATTTTAATTCTAATTAACTATATTCTAGAAGTTGAAATTTTTGAGGGTCCACCCAAAATACGATTTGTCTTTGAAATATCCACGGTGGACCATCCCTCTCATGCATGCCTCATGGAATATAGAAATTACGTTCGAACAACGGAAGACATGTGTAAGGCGTAAGAAAGGAACCATTCCCAATTAACATTTTGGTTGGAGGATTGGGGATTTGGATAATACGGATGACAAAAACACAATAGGTCCAAAAAAACTGAATTTTCACCCAAGTATTTTGAAATTAGAATTGGAGGGAGCGCACATGAAGGCAAAGATGCGATCATGGAAGGCGACTCGAGCAAGTACTCCTCATTAGTCAAAAGGTTTAACACATTAAATTTCATAACCGATTCATCGGGTACTTGTGACGGTTTGATAATGGAGAATGAAAAGGGGGAGGAAAGAAATTCAAACTCAAGAGATGAGTCATCATCGCTTGAAGATTGAGTTTCGAAGGAAATAAGATCATTTTCATTGAAATGTTCTTCTTTGGGGGGATAAAGAAGAAATCGTTTCATTAAAAATGGATAATACATCCATTTCATCCTCATTTTCATTCTCAATTAAGCAATGGGCCAAGTGAAGAATGGTTTGTTCCAAAGTAGGCACAAAGTCCTCATTTGGTTCAAAACTTTCATCGACTTCAAAAGTCTCAGAAGAAAAATCATTGTCAGATTCAAATAATAAATCCAATTCATGCTCCCATAAACGATTTTCTTCCTGATAATGATTTTTAATTTTCTCATTTTCAAGCATACGCAAGCCCTCACCGAAAGTCATAGGTCGAGGTGCGAATTCTTGAAAATGAGAACTTTGAAAATTACCATCGAAACTATAGTCAAACTCATTATTATAAGAATTTTTAAAGCTATAGCTTTTAGTTTCAACATTCTTATTATAAGATCGTTATAATCATCCTCAAAATACACGCACTCCAAAGCTCGACTTTTGTAATACTCACCCAAAGACATTTTATAATTTGCAATTTTTGGGGACTCTAAGTATTCACCAAAAGTCAGAGGTTTGCCAGGATTGGAATAAGACATGCTTACCCCAAAGATGGCTCGAAGTGGCGAATTCAGCAAAGTAGATGTGCGTGCGAAACGCTCAAATGTAAAAGTCATGCAAAAAATGTTAGGAAAAAAATGCAAATAAAAAGAAAATATTAAGAAATACTAAATCAAATAAATTCTAAAACAAACTCATCCCTGACAATGGCGCCATTTTGATTGAGGGTGAAAAGTAGCGCGTGTCACACGTTGATTGTTGTTTTCTGTTCACCGCCTTAATACAAAAAACTAAACTCTGACTACACTCTTTTAAAGGAGTATAGCAGCTAGTCCTGGTATCGAATCCACAGAGACAAGTTGTTAGAATTTAATTGGTTTAATACTTTTAAATAAAAGTGTAAAAGGTAATTTTTCAAACTAAAAAGAAAGAAAAGATAAACTAGGCATGAGTGTACTTAAACTAAATTAACAAAGCGAATAAAAACTATAGGTTGCGTCGAATATCCCTCACCCCGAGTTAATTAGTATAAAATGGTTACGTGGGTCGACGAGTTATTAAGGTTGTGTCTTGTTTCGTCAATTAATTAAATCAATAGTTGTCGCACCACTAAATTCGCATAAAAGACTAATATGATTTTGGTGCCAACAAATATCCCAAAAATTACGCACGCAAGGTCGTAAATATGGGGCATACATGATATACTGAAAACTGAGTGTCCCGATATGCGTATTTAAAAAAAAAACAAATTTTCTTCGAAAATTATCCAGCTTTTAATTATGCACCAAACCAAGTTGGGAAAACCCAATTCTTACTTTAAACCAGTTTTATCTTGATTAATCCTAAACATGCATCTAGTGATTAAAGCAAGTAAAGTAAACTAAATAATACTCACAACGTCGGATGTATGAGGAAAAAACCCAAAAATGGAAAAATAACCTCGGACGGCCTAAGCCAGACCATCACTATGAACAATGGTTTTATAAAGACAGATTAGCCTTACACTAAAACTCGATCCTCATGGGTCTTGACGCTCCTTCTGATCTTCAACCGTTCTTCAATAGGGCCCACGCAGAAATTCCATCTTCCACGATAACTTTCCACAACAAACGCGTCCACATATGTCTCGGTGTCCACCGAATGGCTTTGATTCGTCTACGATGTCGAACACGATGTCCGTTGCTTCTTCACCACAAAACCCTTTGATGTTCAATGTGTAGAAAAAACAACTTTGGTGCAGCAAGATCACTTAAACATATAAGAATGATAACTCGGTTCTTTGCAAACTCTAAGGATGTGTTTAAGACTTTTAAACCTTAGAAAACATATGCAAACAAGGTTCTGGTTCGTAAAACTATTTTTCAGAAAGCACACTTACGAAACTATGATGAAAACACTGTTTAAATAGGATTTAAATGTCGCCTCGAAAAATGTGTTATTCAAACGACTTGAGGAACTTGTTCGAGTGACATCCCATCTCGTTCGAACGAGATTGGATGTCGTTTGAATGACAGCGCGAAATTTTGACTTTTTGTTTAAAACATCTCTTCTAATGAGAGATCCAAAAATGTCAAACTCTTTTACGAGCTTATCTTCATAAAACGTCGTGTAAACCTTTAAAACATTTAAAAAAAAATTCTTTATAAAAATTACATCCTTATCTTTTATAAAATAATTCCGAGCACCATTAATTATACGCATTCATACCTAAGTGATCTCGGAATGAAATTAACTTTGAAGACGATTAAACTTGCACTAATTAAACTTCAGCATGATTTAATTCTTTGAAGCTTTGACGCAACGCCTTCAATTTCTTCAACACGTCATAGACCAAGTGGGATCGTGACAAAATAAAATACTCCCTATGACATATTACAAACATAGTTTTGTTCAAGGAATTAAGTCAAAACAATACATGGACTCAATTGGAATTTTATGTCCTTGCATATACCCCGTTAAATCTCCTAGGCGTAATAACTAGGATAACACACTCGAAATAAATACGTAAACTCCATCCCCAAAGAAAAGCAACACGTCAAACCTAGGTGAGTTCAATCCGACATAACCTAATTTAAATTTGCCCCTAAGCATATTAAATGACATTAAATAAATTAACTAATTAATTAAAGCACAACTAATTAATTAAAGCAACGATAAATAAATTAACAACTAAAATTATCTAGGCATGAAATAAATAAAAAGCATGGAAATATAGGTTACAAAGCATAAAAACAAGGGAGAAGATAATAAATACTGCCCACTTACATTAATGGGTGTCAAACCACCAAGAAAATGGAGGAGATGGGTGTTCTCCACAAAATCCCCAAATTAGCTCTCAAACCCTAAACTAAGTAAATCATAAGATATTATGTGTTCTCACAAATAAACACCAAGTATGGTATTTATACTAAGTTGCAAAAATAAATAAAAGAAAAGGAAAAAGATATAGAAAAGGGGGATAAGTTACATTTAAAATAAAAGAAAAAAATAGAAAAAAAAGGAAAGGGGAAGTAACAAGTCTGGCACAAAATAGGGGACCGGTCGACCGGGGGTGGTGATTGATCGATCGGTGAGAGAGGAAGCAACCTACTGTCTCCAATGCAAGGCAAAATAAAAAATGCGGTCGACCGGTGAGACAGGGCTGGACGACCGGCATTGCCAGCCAAGCCCAACTCGCAGCCACCATTTCGCAGCACAGCAAGAACGATTATCCAAGCTATGAAAATGATACAATACTCGAAACATAGACCCACGCCCAAATCTCCATAGATGAAATGTACCAGTAACAAACACATGTACGGGACCAAAGACCCAAGTACCAACCGAGATAAACCTGCTGCAATCTCTATGGACCCACATCAACTGTGCGATGTTGGGCAAATTGACCCCCATATGGCTCAATGCCAAAACCGAGATCAAAGACATGCAATTATGTGTTAAATGAGGCCACCATGGTTGACTTTGTCGAGACCCAAGAGATGCTCCATTTTTGGCCCAAAAAACCTCCGTCAAAACCCAAAACCCACCATAGCCAACAACCACCATAAATGGCCAATTCCAAGAACTCGAGACCCATTTCGTGATGTGAGTGATCAAACTCGAGTTCTAATTTTGCAAAACAAGGCCCAGTTGGGATGAAACAAAAAACTCGAGCCCAAACCCGAGTCCAAATCAAAATCACCATTTGTTTAGCATGCTGCAAAAGTGGGTAAAAGAGAAGAGGACATGGATGGAATTATTAGAATTGTTATTTATTAAATAAAATAATAATAAAAAGTATTCTTATATTTCTTCTCCGATTAAAGGTCCGTGTTTCCTTCACTCAGATTTCGATTCGAGCACCATTCACGGCCACATGAAGCTTGGTCCGAGAGATACAACTTTCGTGAATACTTCGGGAAAAAATCATGAAGTGTGAAATGAAGAAAATGCCCCTAAGCGTGCGAATCGTGACAAAACTTTATCGAAACGTGCACAAACTTCATACTAAACACTTTAATACCTATAACAACGCAATAATAACTCAAATAACACGTTAGCATATAAAACGGAGGTTGTCTAATTAATGAGCGTACTTATAGCAACTACAATACTCGAGGGGGCTGAAATGCCTAAGTTCGAGAGTAATGAGTGCTATGATTCGGGACGAACCATGTGTATAAGAAAAAGGTTTTTTTAGTTTCGAGAGAATGTGTTGACAAATCCCATTGGAATTTATAGGTGTAATCCCCTTTTTCTTATTTTGGATTTTTTATAGGAAATATATTATGTGCAATATTAATAATAAAATATTTAAGATTAATATGAGTATGGTCTAAAGTAAAAGCTAAATTAAGAACTTATATAACTAATGCGAAAACAAAGAAATTTAAAGAGAAAGAAGAAATTTGGACCTTCTTTGAAGACTTCGAGATTAATATTGATTGATGATGAGCTTCACTACAAGTGAATGAATAATGTTGGAGGATTTTTCTAAATTGGGTATGAGAGTGGTGAAAATGAAAGGTAGAGAAAGGTTTCAAATAAGGAAACCTCGTTGACTTAAGAGGAATGTTGTTGAGATCACTAAAGTTAATGTTTTTGAGGTGCCTTGGAAGGTGATCTCATGTTGTCCTATTATAGGGATAAGGGACTATAGATTGGCATTGTCCTTCCCCTGCCTATCAGAATGTAATTCTAGACACATTGTTGATCGGTAGTAAAATGGACCAGCCAATTGGCAGGCTCGTGCAAATTTTTTGAAAAAATGATCATAAAATGAAATCTGTAAGTTCAAATCAAGCACAGAGTATACCGTTGGAAAGGTTATTCAAATAATTTTCACAATACTTGGGACCGCTTTGGGTTCAAGAGTTGACTTTGGGTCAAATAAGGCTCGGAAGCACCCATTGGTGCTTTGGATAGGAGATTGTCGGACAACGATGGAGCGTTAATCCAAATCGTGAGTTTGAATAATGAATGGGGTGGATCCTTGGAAATATTATGTGAGGCACTTCGATGTCCCAATGATCTTTGCTGGTTGGAGAGTTGACTATTGTCAAACGGAGCCCAAAAGCGCTCGGTGACCTTTCAGAGAAAAACCAGTCATTCGTTTGTATCGTAAGGATGATTCATAAACGAGGTGGATCGTTTGAAATGGTATTTAATGACCTTAAAAGATTTATAACGTCTTATTTTATCTGAAGAGTTTACCATGGTCAAATGGAGTCTGAGAGCACCCGGTAGCCTTCGCATCAGTTTTTGGGGAATAACAGATCGTCGTCCAAACGGTTATGCTATTTTATACACAGGGAAGATCATTGGAAATGGTATTCATAGATCTTCGAAGACTCATTATGATTTCAATTTGACGTTGAAGTTGATTATGGTCAAAATGGGGCCCGAGAGTGCTCGGTGGACTCCAGAACGGTTTTCGGTAGTAAAATGATCCGTTTGTCCAAACCATTATGTCAATTTATGGATGGGGTTTACCGTTGAAAAGGCTATTTAGATCCCTTCAAAATTTCATTGATCTTTCATTCTGATGATGAAGTTGATCGGAGTCAAGTAGGGCTCGGGAGCGCCCGATGTCCTATAGATCGGTACTCGAAGTACGACCTAGGATTTATAGTGAATTAAGGAGGTGCTAAGGACCTAAGGAAAGATTCTAGGGGGTCTTAGAATGTTTTATGCATAAAGACACTCGACGGGGGAGCTTGGAACAAGTGGTAGTCATCAAATCGACACCGCATGCTTTTTTAGGAAAGATGTCAATTTTGTGGACCAAAGGGATGAGCACTACACCAAAATTGGTGATTTGTGAGTGCTGTTAGCACTCAAAAATGACCTTTATAACTGATATTTACCATCATAATTTAGGGGGTGACAAAAGAAATATTGTAACTCCTAACAGCAGTCACAAATTTTTATAACCCCTATGGGGGTTATGACTGGTGACCCCAATTTGTAACTACTGGTTGTAACTGCTATAAGCAATTGCGAATATAATATTTATAACTAATGATAGCAGTTACGAATCTAATATTTATAACTGCTGACGACAGTTACGAATCTTATATTTGTAACTACTATCAACGATTACAAATCTTATATTTGTAACTGTTATTAGCGATAACAAAATTGATAGTAGTCACAAATTTGTGACTGCTATTAGCAATTTAAAAAGTTGAATATGTTAAATGTGGTCAAAACTGTTATAATCAACTTTAGTTTTTCACAAAAAGATGAAACGATGAGAGTAGAATAAATATCATGAACATGTAACAAGTCTAAAAAATTTGGCAATATTTCATTTATATTTCTAATATTCCAAAAATCCGGTACAAAATGAACATAGAATAAAACAACCCCTTCTTGGGCGCCAAGTACAAAATGAACATAGAATAAAAAAATAAATGAAAAAATAACGACACAGCACTTCGATGACATGAAATGTCATGAACATATAATAAATCATTATAAACCTAGACCATGGGTCACCACACGGTGGATACGCTTCGTGAAGTCTGGGTATATCAACCGTGGGGGGTATTAATGCGGTGACATCCTCCTTCGTGTACTTGGAGTATGCATGTTGAGCAAGTTCAATGGACTCAAATTTTTTGAATACGGCTCCTCGGTATCCATTGACTTGTGTCTGTGTTTCTTTCCATGAAGTGTAAACATCTGGATTTAGGACTTTGAATACTACGTATGTCGAGGATGCCATGTGTAAACCTACAAACAAGAAGGACTAAAGTGCATACAATGTGAGTATCAACACGGAAATCATAAACATGAAAACAGGGTAATGAGGAGAGGAGCGAAAAATAAAAAATAAAGCAATATAATAGTTATATAACTTACATTATATAAGATTTATGTTGAGAACTATGGCTATTATGAATGACAGAGTCGTGATGTAACGCCCAAAAAACATACGCATAAAGCTAACAATATAAAAAAGACAACAAATAAAGTCACAATGAATAAGCCAAGCCATAAAATCTAAGCATTGTCTTACCAAAACAGACACTGGATACATTCAAAGCGCATACAACTGTTATATAACTGGATACACTCCCAAAACAGACACTGTTATAGCTGACTTGGAGATTTCCTTTTAACATAATTTTCTGTGAAATTGTGCCATTTATGCACGCCAAATATAGATCTAATGTCTAATATATGAAATTATATCTTAGAAGAATTGAATAGTTCTATTAAACTAAAAATCAGATAAGTGCCATTTATTTGGTTTTTCTCTTAGCTACGCTACATATGACTCTGAGAAAGAATTATGTTAGCCTCGTATAGTTTTAGAGTTTATTTCTCAACAGAAAATACTCTGAGTCAACTTCTAAATGGCATTATTTTTGCGATAAATGATGGCCAAAGTTATGAATCATTGGTACAACCAACGACATGACGTTATTTGTTAAAATCAATGAAGATCAACTATCCAGCCTCATAATGTGATCTGATGGAAGAAACTATAATCAATTTGGATAGAGGTCGTATATTTGTTCAGTTGAGTATATATACTAATGACACATTCAGATAGTGGAATGATAATACTGCATTCTGACATCTACTAGGTTCGGCTTCAAAATCAAACTCTAAATATTTATTTGGGGTTCATCTTCAATTGCCTCAATGCAAACATCACAATTTCTGGGCAGCTTATATCATTTAGATTATCTTTTTATGAACATGTACCCACTAAATAAATGCCACAAGTATGGAAACATTGGTTTTAGAGAGAATAATTTATATTTAAAGGCCTAAATGGTTTTCCCTACCTTTAGGAAGGGAGCAAAATGCATCTATGACTAAGTGACAGGACTTGAGTTCAAGTATTGCCAAGAGCTTGAACACGATTTTCATCGCTAGCTTCGATAATCGCCGTCCCAAAAGCAAGTACCAAAAATGAACTAGCGAGCATCTAAAGGAAGATAAACACATACAAAGTTGTGGGGGATGCAAGAAAATATTATTAGTCACAAAAAAGATGTCATTTACTTTTGTAGAAAATTTATTTAAGATGTGTTTAGGAGATTATATTCCATGATTTAGAATTGGAATTGGAAAAAAGTTGGGTCAAATTTTAAACTAAATTTATTCCAATTTCAATTCTAAATAAACCTCGAAACTGGAGTTTTCAATCACACCCTTGTAATACCTTGTGAGAAGGCCAATCATATGACCATCTGAATTGACAACATGACCACCACTACCACCCGGATGCACCAGAGCTGTAGTTTCAATCATTGCTGGAAATTAATGTGCTCCATTACTCTCTTGTTAACTATATTTGTGGAAAGGAGGCCTCTTCGCTTCAAATACTTTAGCCACTACACCAAGGCAAGCAGATGGAGAGAAGTTTGATGCAAAATCAAAGACAACAATATATATATATATATATATATATATATATATATATATATATACAGTGTAAGGGTGACCCTGACCATAGTAGTAATTTCTAACCTTTGGATCATAAAAGATATTTTTCTCTTCACATCATCAGATCCAGATACAAGAGAATTGCCTCCAGTATCCATTACCCTATTATGTTCAACCTGAATTTAAGATGAAATAAAAATAAGTAAAAGATTGCAATAATTAAAAGAGATATTTTGAAGTTTTACAAAATCAAAACACAATGAAATAAGGATATATTTTTATTCTCGAAGCTTTTGGGGTACACTTCCATTATAATCATTTACCAATAAGTTGCTATAAAAACGTTTATTTGAGAAATTTAACTGTTCTAATTTTAGGGTCACCTTGTTATATCTTTAAATCTTCCTATTAAGCAATTGTTCTGTAATTTAAACACTGAGAGATAAGGCAAATAGAACAATGCATTTGGTACTGACCCACTCAAATAGTTTTGCCCCAATTTGACTCTCCAAATGGTCCAAGCTTCCATTGGATTGACCCAGTGAAGTTATTCTGACAAAGCTTTAACACTTCCAAATTGGGAAGCTCTACAACAAAACTAGGAATATCACCATGAAAATTGTTCATAAAAAGGTTTTAGAGAGAGAGAGAGAGCTCTTTAAGAGAAGAGAGCTCATTTGGGATTTCTCCTTTAAGCCCATTGAGTGACATATCAACAGATTTGAGGCCAGTCATATTCCCCAATTGGGGTGGAATTGAACAGGTGAGCTGATTTTTTTAGCAAGAAAAAGGTGTCAAGCTTGTCAAGATTCCCCAATTCATGTGGAATTAGACCCTCTAACCTACAACTATAAAGTCGAGAGGAAACAAATTCACAAAAATTCCAAAATCAGTAAAATTATTGAAATAACCCAAGTAAAGTTGTTCAAGATTGGTAAAATTCCCTCAACCAAATTCAATACAGCCAGTGTAGGGAGGAAATGACTCGCATTGCTCAATATCAAAATCCATAAAAGACACAAGAAGAACACCTTGCTACAGGCACTTAACTATAATCAACTGTTTCAACAGTTTGATAACAACACCCATCACTACCATAACTTCTGAATATCAAACAAACCTACCTACCAAAATTTTATTATACATAGCACATACATACAATGTATAGTCTTATACTTACAGAATTACGGTTTTTGAAATACATAACCAAATACCTAGCTAGAAATTCAGTTACACCATTTCGTACCAAATGTTAATCAGTCCAGATGTAATAAGTGTGGCTAGATTAAAATGAAATAGATAATCCATTCTTAATGTTCTTAATGTTACATACAAAATTTTCTCATAAAGAAAGTGATTACACTAAAGAGACTTTGAATATTGCTAACCTTTATTTTTATATACTTTTCACCCTATCCAATATAGATAAATAGAGAGAGAGGGAGAGAGAGAGGGGTTCTCATTCATACCCCAGTTTGCATACCACTGGCGCGGATAATTTTTGATAAAATAGTAAAAAAAAATAGAGAAGGCGCAAACATTTAAACATATATATATATATATATATATATATATATATATGGGAGAGGTTCTCTAGTGGATCAAAAGAATGGACTTTTTAATGGACTTGAACAAAAAACACATAATAACACATTAATTTTAATTCCTATAGTGTAATTGGTCCGTGCCAGCGGCACCAAACATGCGTTCGATCGATCCCCAACCCCGCACCCCCACTCACCCCCATGGCAGCCCTACTGTCATAAGGGCTGCTCTGGTGATGGTGGTGGTTGGGGGGTGGGGGGGGAGTAGTGGGGTGAAGGTGGGGTCTCGGGTGTCGCTGGCGCGGACCAATTACACTATAGGAATTAAAATTAATGTGTTATTAGGTGTTTTTTGTTAAGGTATATTAAAGAGTCCATTATTTTGGTCCACTAGAGAACCTCTCCCTATATATATATATATATATATATATATATATATATATATATATATATAGAGAGAGAGAGAGAGAGAGAGTTATACCTGTTTGCAATTGAGCCCTATTTGTGGTTTCTATGCAGATTGAAAAAAAATTATAACAAGGATTGAAGAAGAAGCGAAAAATTGAAAAACACATAAACATCGAAGACCAAACATTTCAATATGGAAAATAGACCTGGGGCATAATAGTAGATCAACTTACATGAATAGTAGAGAAATCAACCATGAGTGGGGATAATTTATAGGTTCTTAATGCACTTGATATGGCAAAAACGTAAAATTCCAAACAAATAACTTGTCACCAAAATGGGTTTCTTCTGCATATCACTCATCACCAAAATGCCAAACAAATAACTTAAGTGCGTGTGGGAAATTAATCGAACTAACAAATCCCAAACGAATAACAAACAACAAACCATTTCTTGTCTTGTTGACATACCTCACCAAAATCTAACAAATAACATACATCAAATCGAAATTGAAAACTCTCCAAAATCGAAAACTCAACGAATGCATGGGAGAAATGTTCACCAAAGCATAAGAGAAAGACTCAGCAGCGGGAGAGCTTTGAGGGATAAAGAAGATAGAGGATAGAGAAAAGGGAAATTAAAGTAGGTCAATCTCTACTATAAATATGATTTGCACCTTCTCTTATGTGCATTTAACACAACTTAAAACCTAATTTCCAAAACTTCCTATCCATAACTAAAAAATCCCCAGAACCAATGAACAGTAACAATGAATAATCTGAAACAACGTAAATTAACAACACTCAATAACCCACAAAATTAACACCTCCAATCACTTAAAATTAAATTTGATACACCCAACTAAGGGTCGTTCTATGCGAACACATAAAATCTACCATGTATAATTTTTCACAAAAGGGTTAGATAATAAAAAAAATGAGTTCTGGACAACTTGATATCTTAAATGACGGTTATATAATCAAGATATCTGTTCATTTCTTGAATTTAATGCCGTGAAGATAAGACCAAACATCAAATCGCATAAATATGAGTTACAGCTAACACAAACCAAACCTTTACATAAAAAACACCATGATATATTGAAGAGAAACACTTACAGTAGATGTGGAGGCTGAAGAGGTGAAGTTGTTATAGGTCAAGAAAGAGGAGAGGGAGTTGTAAAAAGAGAGGAGCGGGAGTTGTAAAGGAGAGAGGAGAGAGAAGAGGGAAATTAATCCTAGGTAAAAATTTTGTGACCCCTTCTAGGAGTTACAAATTTATGACTGCTAATAGTAGTCACAAATTAAGTCTTAAGCTATAATTTGTGACCACTATGAGAAGTTACAAATTTGTGACTACTATTAGCAGTCACAAATTAAGTCTTAGGAAAAAATTTGTAACCGCTATTAGTAGTCATAAATTCGTGACTACTCATAAGAGTTATAACTTAAGTCTAGTGATAAATTTGTGACTGCTAGTGACAGTTACAAATTTGTGACTGCTTATAACAGTCACAAATAAATTATTTGGCAAGATTTGTGACTGTCGTTAGCAGTAACAAACTAATTGACTCAAATTTTTCATTACCAATGATTTTATCACTCCTAATGGAAGTTACAAATAATTTTATGAGTGCTCCCGGGAGTGATAAGTTTGTCACCCTAATTAGCAGTCACAAAAGGGCAGTCACGAAATTAGCATTTTGGTGTGGTGGAGGATAACCATTTTAGAGGGTCGAGGTTGATCATAAGGACCTAAGGTAATGATTAGGATGTCTTATTCTATAAGACAAGGTCAATTCTGAGGACCTAAAGTAATGGAGATCAATTCTGCAGTTCGAGCTCAATTATGAGGACCTAAAGTAGGGGCGACCAATTCCACGGGTCAAGGTCAATTATGAGGACCTAAAGTAGGGGCAACCAATTATGTGGGTCAAGGCCAATTCTGAGGACCTAAAGTTGTGGCGACCAATTATGCAGGTCGAGGTCAATTTTGAGGACCTAAAGTTGGGGGCGACCAATTCTGCGGGTCGAGGTCCATTTTGAGTACCTAAAGTGGAGGCGACCAATTTTGTGGATCGAGGTCAATAATGTGGACCTAAACTTGTGGAGACTAATTATGTGGGTCAAGGTAAATTATGAGGACCTAAAGTTGGGGCGACCAATTCTGCGAGTCGAGGTCAATTCTAAGGACCTTAAGTAGAGGCGACCAATTCTACGGGTGAGGTCAATTCCGAGGACCTTAAGTTGTGGAAACCAATTCTGCAAGTAGAGGTAAATTATAAGGACCTTAAGTTGTGGTGACCAATTATGCGAGTCGAGGTCCATTCTGAGGACCTAAAGTTGCGGCAACCAATTCTATGAGTCGAGGTCAATTCTGAGGACCTTAAGTTGGGGGTGACCAATTTTAGGGTCGAGGTCAATTCTGAGGAGCTAAGGTTGTGCTCTCTAAGGAATCTTTAATTTACCTTTTTCTAGACTCTACTGGGCAAGAGACATCTAGCTAGTGATTACGTCCTTTTGAGAGGTGTTAGCTTTGCTAGAGGAGATGAAATTCTTATGGTGGATGGATTGGGAGAAAGTTTAGTCTGGAAATTTTGCTAGGAAAATAGTTGATGACTTAGGATTCCATTGGGGAATGTCTTTATTTGAGACACTCTTGGGGAGAGATATTCGACTAGCTTATAGATGCACTGGGGAAGTTGGATTTGGAAGTTTCGCTAGGGAAATAGTTGATGACTTGAGATTTAGGGATTCTGCTCGGGATGCCTTGAGGTTTTAAAATTGTAATGAGGAATTGTAGTGGACTCCGGGGATGCGAAAATGCCATTTTAGGGTTTAAATCGGGTATAAGAATGCAATTTTAATCCAACTAAGGATTTTTGAGAGCTTGAAGATGGTTTTCTTGCTGAAGAAATGCTTCAATATTTATTTGTAGTTTTAGGAATTATTAGAATTTTCTAGGATTTTTTGTATGAAATTTTTTGGGGGTTTCCGATCGGCATATTGTAAGGGTTGTTGTTTGGAAATGGAAAAGTCTTTTGGGACGCCTTGGGAAGGTCAAGAAGAAGTTGCTGAATAGAGGGTGTCAAGGAACTGCCGATCAACATGCCCCTTGGCCTCCTATAAAAAGGGCGAGTTTTGCTCATTTTTCACAGCTCCTAGCATTTAGTTCTTCTGCCCTTATCTTGCTAAGATCCGTTTCTGTGACACCCCGCCTAATAAAATACTGGGTGATCAGTCCTATACCAAATTAAAACAGGAATCCCAGTTGGTTCATCCTTAGCATCACTGTCGAAAACTTTTTAAATCTTACTAACCACCAAGTATTCCAAAAAGCTAGTGCCAAATTTTATCTTTTCAATTAAACAAACTAGTACATGCGGAATAAAAATAAACCATTCACACATCTGAATTAAAATAACTAAATGAGTAATTAAATAATTTTCCGAATAAACCATCGGCCACTAAAGTGAAATTCAATAAAAATAGTCAAAACCTGAATAAATACATCTGAAAATCGTACTGAGAAGTCTGGGCGACAAGCCCTAAATAAAACTAAAATTGATAGATGATTCCTACTCTAGGAAAGAATAAACGATGCGTCTAATCCAAGCTCCTTCTAGCATCCACATATGCCGTAGCTCCATGTCCCTGGAATAGAATATCAATACTGGCGTCCCTGTGGCTGGACACCTAAAAGGTTTCAAAAATGTTGTATAGCAAGTGTTAGTACACAAAACATTTTGAAAATATTTAGCAAGTAATTTATCGCAGTAAATATCAGTTATTTATTACACATGCTAGGATCACGCACACTCTCTTGAGTTTCCTCACCTCTCGTCTATTGTGCACACCTAATGGTTACCTTAACCCCCACCTAGTTGTACTACCCCGTCCAACTAGTCCTGGAATGACCTCCCCTTGCCATACTACACTAACCCGAGTATAATTATTCAAGAATTATAAGTTATTTCACCAATTAACTCAATTAATTCCTTCTTAAATAATAGCATATAACGGTGACACAAGTTATATAAAGTAAGTACATCACACACTATATTATTAACCGCATATAATATTTAATACCATTATATACGTACCTTTACTAAAACATCCACACATATATCATACGTATGTCCATCCTTCCCGGTATACCCTCAATGGATGATACCCTATAATGTCTCATCGAACATACTAATCCTATCACAAGTAAACACACAATAGGAATTCACAACCCAAGTAATCCTATAAAACAATAGGTATTCACACAAATCAATTATCCATACTTGTACATAATATATTTCTCTCTAATATTCACCTTACTTGTTTGCTTCACGAATTTATTTCACTTTCGTATTAATTCGAGTATTCAAACAAATCTAACGGTCATAGTTACCCCTTATTATATCAATCCAGTAGTTACCTTTATTAACCCACTGACCTAATGAATTTAAGCTCTCTCGCGGTTTTTCGTAATTATATTCTTATCATCTCGAATTAGAGTACGTCACAATCAAGCCTATGAATCTCCACTTTAACTCTCTCACAAAATTAAAGTCCAACACTCAATCATAGACCTACTGCCATATCATTATTCCATAAATAGTTTTCATCAAGGTCCCAAACACTTCCCCGATAAAATTTTAGACATTTGAGGCTTAAAAAGAAAAATCTCAAATTTTCTGACAGATTAAACACCCTCTAGTAAAATTTCGATTTCTCCCTCTACAGAATTCGAATTGACCTAATTCCAAGTTCATTGTATAGCTAAGATAAATATATTTCCATTCATGTATGGTTGACACTCTAATTGGAAGTAAAATTCAAATCTCTCATGTTTAAAATCACGTCAAAATTCTGGCAGATTACTATGTTGACAGATCAAACACTCTGTAGTAAAATGTCAATTACTCCCTCTACAGAACTCCGTTTGACCTGATTCCAAGTTCATTAGATAGCTAAGAGAAATACCTTTCCAATAATGTATGGTTTATACTATAATTAGAAGTACAACTCAAATGACATACATTTAAAGTTGTGTCAAAAATTCTAGCAGATTGACATCTTGTGTTCATCAATTAAACCCTAAGCCATTCAAGATTCATGTTCTTCGTCCAAGAACTCATAAAGATTCCCTGTTAATCATCAAATATATTCAAATTTCATTTTATCTTTACTTAGGGATTCATTCTACATGCAATCCTACCCAAACATGTGACCAATTCAAACATTTAATTCAAGGTTTTTCAATAGAATCAACCAATTCTTAAAACTCCCTACACGTGGGTAATATAACTTGAATTTGATTTGAAATAAACACTTGAATTATGTCCAGTAGGTCTGATTTCATGATTGTGGTTGGTGATTGATGATCTTTCTCCTTCAATCTTTCTTTCCAATGAGTTTGTGGTGAACGTTTCCTGTGAATCCTTCCCACTTCTTCCTTTTTGCCTTGGAATTGTTTCTCTCTTTTCTCTAATGGTTGCGGTGTGTTTTTCTTCTCCCTAACCCTAGCCTCCAACTCTTATAATCTGACTTAGAGTTCTAAAATTCGTGGGTCTCCTCACCCTAAAATGTAAAAAGACCAGAATGCCCTCGTATGGGCCCGGTTTAGCCCAAAAAGGCCTCGAGACCCAATTGCTACCCCCGAGTACTCTTTTCTGACTATCTCGACCCATCCGGACTCAACCGCGCACTCAGAATTATCATTCGAAACACTTTTTTTATATTTTCGCATTTTGACCTCAAAATGTGACACACATTCCGCCAAAATAATAAATTTTATTTACTTAAATAAATTCTCCAAATCATAAATTTAAGTTTCTCCATTTTAAATATTTGTATAACTCCCAAAATAATTAAATATGAAATACTCAAAATTACGGGGTGTTATAGTTTCCAAGGTTAATTTTCTTTTACGAGTCTTAAAAATGGCAGATTTTTTGAGTAGCACGATCCATGTGGGGCGATTGGGTCTTAACAATTGGGTAATCCTAATGTAGCTGGCTAGGGTGACCTTGGCATTGAGTAACGAAAATCCTTCGAGTTATTTGAGCCCGTTGCTGATAATCTCTTTTTGTTGTGTGAGCCTTCCCATCACCGATCATCTAGGGTGAGGAGCCCTAGTGGCTATGTAAGTATTAATGACTTTTGGCATTCTATTTCTTCTTTTTGTTTATTTGAGTTGATAAAAGGTTTATTTTTTTTTGGCATACTAACATAGCTTCGACGAGCTTTTGTTACCGAGGAATAATGAGGTTTAAGGATATGTGGGAGCAACTTTCAACAGTGGTGCGCTGGGTAGTTTCCTCTACGAGTTTTGGTCGCCTAACGTCTGATTTCGTTAAGACACCGTGCTCTACGACTATTCTATGCGTGATGGGGGAGAGGTGGTGGGACACTACCCAGACCATTCATTTGGGATTTGGGGAGATAACGGTGACTCCCATTAACATCTAGCATCTGCTGAGCATTGATTGTGATGGCATGAAGATTGAGGTGGACCGATCTTTGATGGTGACACTTGAGGTGATTGATGCTGCTTTGAGAGACGTGGGGAGGATAGTCTCTGGTGATTTTATTGATATTTCTGCTCTATGGGAGATGATTTTGAACCAAAGGATCGACGAGACAGACAGGCTACAGGTGCGAAAGATGGCCCATTTATTCATTCCTCTTTTGTTCAGGATTTCCTGGTGGGGCGACGACGTCCACTTATGGTTTTTACCATTTTTGAGTGTATTTTTGAATATCCCTCTTTATGAATTAGGGAGCCTGGCCTTAGAGACCCTTTATTATTCTCTGGACGCTTTCAGTCGGTGCTACTCGCAAACCTTTACGAGGGCCACATACCTTTTGGAGGTATTTCTTGCATTTCTCTTTATGTATTTTCTTGTATTTTTCCGTTAGTTCTCTTTCTCTGCTGATTCTTGTCTTTCTAGAGAGGTGATTTTATGAGATGATTGGTCTCAATGCTCATTTGATTGGTTTAGGTGATGAGGAGGTGGGGTGATTATGTCGGATGTACTAGTGGAAGAAGTCCAATCGACAGTCAAAGAAATCTCCTTCTCTATCAGCATTGCATCAAGCCTTGAATACCCCGGCGAGCGACCAGGTTATTCCTTTCTCTCTTGGATCATTTTTTAATATTTTCTTTTTGTTTCACAAACATTTATGTTTATTAGGAATGACAAGTGACTTTCTATCCTTAGGGGACGATTGTCTAATACATGGGGGTGACTGGGGTGCATTCTCAAATGCATTGACTTCCAGCACACGAGTTCGGCTACTCTTGGTATTTGGGGGAGAGAGTGGTCCGACCGATTACAGAGGATGAGATGGTGGTCCCATTAACGGCTCCACCGATGTACATGAGGCAAGCGTAGGAGATGTCAGAGGAGGCTAGGATGACGATTATGATAAGCGAGCCCTATTCATCATATACGAATATAATGGAGACCAAAGACTATCTCGACTTTATGAATAGATAGTTGATGCCTTATTGTATCAATGATATAGAGAACATGCTTCCACCTCCTAGGCTTTAGACATGGGTACAAGCAGGCCAGTGGGGTTCGCCCATAGTACAGGTGGTGCGTCGTCGTCAATATCGACTGCAGAGGTTCCATTCATCTAGCTTTCTCCGCCTTCGTATACTTTTTTATTGGCTGGAGGGGGGCCGCTTCATATGTTTCACCTCCCTAATGCGATGGATCAAAGGGTGTTGGGGATGAAAGAGGATGTCCTTTAGTAAGAGGTTTATCTTTTCTCTTTCTTTGTCTTTGTCTAGCTTTTTCTTTACTTTAAACTGACTGATTTGCCTTTTGTTTGTGTTGCTTTACTTATTACATGTTTGGCTGTATACTATTTGGCTCAGGGATTTTCAGGATTGGGTGACCTCAACGACTTCCTACATCAGGGACTCACTTTCGATTCCTTCTTGTCTTGTGTGTCCCGTTGTATTTTTTTGCTTTTTTTGTTTTTCTTCTTTTTTCGTGAAAAATGTAATGAAGCAAGTGGCAGTATATGTAAAATGAATGACACTTTTGCTTATTTATCTTTTATTTAAATGACTTAATATATATGAACTTTTTACTTTGTAGCCGAGACCATAACAAGGATGGAATATTAAAATAACTCAAGATAAAATATATTTTGAGAAAGGATGTGTAAAAATGGATAATATAGGAAAAAATAACCCAGATTTTCTTTTGAAATAAGAAATTTTTTTTAGATTTTGATTTGGACAAAAAAGGAAAGACATATTTTTTTTAAAATAATGGGGCAGTCATTTATTCAGGTTCCTCGAATTTCTAGTTGTCTAGCTAAGATTTCCATGTATAAAATGGGGTAAGGTGGGGAGGTTTTTTCTCCCATATACATATTCTCTTCTTTCTTGCTTATTTATTGCCTTCTGTTTTATTATTTCCCAAAATGGCCCTTACCATGAGTTCAAAATTTGCTTCATATCTTGAGAACTTGGAAGCTATGTATTTGGACAATGTAGACTATGATGCTTTTAACTTGTGTCGTGTCTCTTTGTGGAGCAATCAGCCCATCGACTGGAACATGCTAGCAACGGTAACAAAATTTTAGTATCCCGATGACCATGCTTTTTGCTTTGGCTTATATGAGGTCTATCTAACCTATGAGGAGTTTTTAGCCTGAATTCTCTAGGTTTCCTCTAGAGCTATTAGTAGGATTTCTCCACATCGCTCCTTCAGTGGCTCGACCATTGGTTACCGAGGGACTGATTTATCTCCTAACTTTCCTGTCTTCTGTATGTCTGTGGGACTTCAATTATGCGGGCCATGCCAGACCTATTGCCCTGGAATTCACTTTGAAGCTACTGCTGGTGACCAGGGACCTGATAGTATACCCTTAACGGGTTGTCATTATAGCATGGATGTCATATCATTGCAATCCCGTGGTGGTTATACTTTGAGAGACCCTAAACATTCTAGATTCTTGCTAGAAAGGTCGTTTTGATTTTCTGAGAGGAAGCCTTGTTATGTTTTTCACGTGGCTGGCTGAGCGATTCCGTTTAGAGGTCCCCTTGAATATCCCTTGGCAACTGTGCTGACTATCTTCAATCATTATCTCATCAGTTTTGGCCCATCCATAGATAACTGGGTAAATTAGTTCGTGGAGCATGGGTCTCGATGTATGTACTAGTTGGTGCTGTGGTGGGGGGAGTTACAGCCTATTCTAAAATTGGGGGAATACGATACGCTTGGTTAGTTGGCCTTCGGAGCACGGGCCCCACGTAGTTCTAAGTAAAGGTAAATGAAGGATTTTTCAATAGAATGAAAGGGGGATGAGATGAGTCGTAGCGTGTGATTTTGAATCAAGGTTAGAATTTCATGAGGCGATCCAAGTTGAGTGGACGTTCCATCTCTTCTCCTTCAAGGTCAGTGAGCATATCAGTGAAACTAGACCGGATCTTCTTCATAATGTAGGGACCACGCCAATTTGTCTTAAATTTTACTCTAGGGTCCTACACGGGTTCTATGATTTCTTTAAAGGATAAGTCCACTTCTCGAACACAACATTCCATGACTCTTTGATTGAATGATTGCGCTAGCCGGTGATGCCATACTCGCATATGATATAGAGCCTTTAACCTTATTTCATAAGCGATACTTCGTCAAAATATCTATGATGCTAGTCTTTGTCGTTGACTTTACTCTCAGACATAAAGCATAATGAAGGTACTTATAGTTCAATGGGTATGATTGCTTCCATGTCTTATACCAGAGAGTAAAGAGTAGCCCCAGTTGATGCTCGGATTGGAGGGCGGTAGCCCTAGAGGGCGTAAGGGATTTGATCGACCCAGTCTTAGCAACTTTCAATCATCTTACTGATGATTACTTTGAGGTTCTTATTGGTGGCTTCAACTGTACCGTTAGTTTATGGTCAGTAGGGAGAAATTTGTGTCACTGAATCTTGAACTTGTCGAACAATCCTGTGACTTCTGCCTCAAAATGTAACCCATTATCTGACACTAGCTCATATGGAACCCCGTATCGGTAGATGATGTTCTTCCGGATGAACTTGTCTACCTTTTTAGCATTCAACACTATGTATAACTCATCTTCGATCGATTTTTTGTAGTATTCAATGGAAACTAGGATGAACTTGTGCCCATTGAAAGCTTTGGGTATGACTTTTCCTATTATATCAATTACTCAAGTGGAGAACGGCCAGGGATAAGTCATGTTGCAAAATTTCTATGGAGGTAAGTGTTGTAGAATGGCAATATTTTGGTATTTAAGCCATCTCCGGACATAAACGGTGCAACCGTTAACCATAGTGGTACAATAGTACACCTGTTGGGTAATCTTCTTAGTAATCATATGACCATTCATGTGGGGTCTTCTTTCCCCACTATAGATTTTTAACATCATTTCTTCAATGTTAGCCCATGTGATGCAGTGCAAATGGGTTACATCAAAGTTTCCATTGAATATTGCTTTATCGCAGATAATATAATGGGTAACCAGTTTACGGAGGGATCAGTCTTTCTTATTGTCATCTTGGGGGTACCTACCGTGCTTGAGGAGGTGCCAAATATCATAATACCAGCACTCGATCATGTCAGAATCCGCTTCTGTGTCGACCTCAATATGGTAGAAGTTTGTCGGTTTATCTTATTTTTAGACAATGAATGGGGCCGTCATTATTTTTTTGAACATGTCTACCATGGAGGCTAGGGTAGTAATGGCATCTTCTATAATGTTCATCACTTATGAAAAATAGTGGAAGGTGATATCTTAGAACTGTGAGGCCAGCTCTTGTTGGTGGTTGTGGAAGGGTAAGAGTTTTTCTTCCTTGGCTTTCCATTTTCTAAAGACCGGACCGATGATAAGGAACGAGTCCCCGTATATATCTAAGAATTGGATACCTTAATTGAGAGAGACTTTGTGGCCTCAGTGAACACTTCGTATTCGTCCATGTTGTTGGTGCAAGGAAAATCCAGCTTGATGCCAATGGGAGTGTGAGAGTCACCATATCTTTTTTTTATTGGAAGCGCCATCAAAGAACATTTTCCACCAGAGGTCTTCCATGGGGTAGTCAACAAGATAGTCAGAGATGGATATTCATTTCATGGATTTTTGCGTGACATACATAATACCGAATAAGGGCGACACATGTGCGTTCCTCATCCGGTAACTAAAAAATCTAAACGTTGGCTTCTTCCACAGGGTAGTCAACAAGATAGTCAGAGATGGATATTCCTGTCGTGGATTTCTTCATGAATACACAATACCGAACTCAGCTAGCATCATCAATCATTGAGTCATTTGGCTAGATAGGATGTGTTTCTCGAGTAGGTAGTGTTATGAATTCTGAGTGACCCAAATAAGGGCAATATATGCTTTCTACAAGGCAGTGTAGTTGACTTCATACCCAAATAATTTACGGCTGTCATAGTAAATGGCTCTTTATTTACTGGATTTTTCGAGGTAATGGGCTACCAAAGCCCTAGCCGCAGTGTCAGTTACGGTCAAGTATAGGAGTATAGGGAGACCAGGCTGCGGTGGAATGAGTACCGAACGTCAGGTAAGGTAGAACTTGATTCTATAGAAGGATTATTTACATGACTCATTCTAGATTTTAGTGGAATCCTTTCGAAGGAGTTTGCAAATGGGTTCACAAATATAAGTCTATTGGATAATGAAATGACTGATATACTTTAATTTTCCCAGGAATCCCCGGACTTCCTTCTCCATTTGGGGTGGTGGAATTTTGAATATGGATTTCAGTTTGGCAGGGTCTATTTCAATTCCCTTCTCGCTAACCATGAATCCCAAGAGCTTTACTTTGGTGACCCCAAAAATGCATTTCTATGGGTTAAGTCGCATTTGATTTTGCTGTAGCCGTTCGAAGGGAAGGAACATGACCATCTTGAGTCTTGGACTTAATGATCACATCATCCATGTAGACCTCAACCTCTTTGTGCATCAGATTATGCAGGATGGTTATGACAGCCCTTTGGTAGGTAGACCCTGCATTTTTAAGATCAAATGGCATAAGTGAGTAATAAAAGGTTCCCCAAGGGGTGATGAATATGATTTTTTCTTGATGATCAGGGTGCGTTTTGATCTAATTTTATTTGGTAAACCCATCAACAAATGACTTAAGAGCATTATTGGTCGTGTTGTCCACAATCATGTCGATATTCGACAGTGTGTAATTATCTTTCAGAGATTTTTTATTTAAATCTCCATAGTCAATACACATGCAAACTTTTCCTCTTGATTTCGGTATGGGTACAATATTGGCTAGCCATGTGGGATATTCGATCACTCGAATGAAGCTTGCATTCAACTGTTTGACCACCTTTTCTTTAACCTTAAGTGACCATTTGGTGTGGAGCTTTCGAAGTTTCTGTTTGACCATTTTAAATTTTGGGAGAGATGGAATCTCATGCTGAGCTATCTCAAGATCAATGTCGGGAATGTCATTATAGGACCACGCAAAGACGTCCACAAATTTCATCAACCGTTCTTCGAGTTGCGCTCGCTTATGCTCATCATGGGTGGACCCTATCCTAATCTCACATTGTTAGTTACTAGAAACGAGATTGATAACAACAGTTTCATCCTCATTAGCTTGAACATGATTATGTTGTTTATTATTAACCTTATTAAGACCAGTTAAGAATTCTTCATTTGCAAAATCATCATCATCAAGAGTTTGACTAGAATCAAGAGAATTATGTAAGGAACAACAAGATACTCAAAATCTTAGTTTATTTCATTCTAGGGAAAAACAGCGTCGATAACCTCATCAAAGGAGGTCTCGATTACATTATTATTAGAAAAGGGAGAAATAAAAAAAGAGGAAGATATAGGATAAACATATAGGTTGGGTTGCATTTTAGAAGTTAAAACTGATATGAGGGATTCATCAGCGGTCTTGATTAAAGTGGAGGGATCCGACGATGTAGTGCTTGAGTGGATCATGCAGAGTGTTAGCCCTAGTGTATGTAGATCGAATGAGTCCTAGGAGTCACTTCACTTAGAAACCTCGATAATAGTTGTATCTTTATCAATGAGAGTGTGTACATGATGTTGGGAGTCCTTAGCCCAGGAGTAACTGTCTTGAAAGAAGATCTCTATCCTTGGCTTCATCTTCTTATCCACGTGATCATACCATGGTTCGAGAAAGACACAAAAGGGAAAATATTCACTGTCTTTGACGAATCTTTTGTTCAACGAATCCCTTGATAAATTCTTGGCACTTTCTAAACTTCTCTTTAACCATGGCTAGAAGAGCATTCTGAGTTACTCTGATGATGGTTGATAGCCCAGACTGCATGGAGAAAAGTAATTATTCATTATTATGGGTTCAAAGATCCCATATTATCATCGTCTCAACCCTAGTCCGGACATGAAATGAATATTTTTCAACATCTATATCATGTTGCCATTATTGTGAGGTTTGTGCTATGGAATGGAAGTGGTTCAACTCGAAATCCAAAAAAAAGCATATCGTTTGCCCTATATTGAATTTCTAGTACCGAGTTACTAGTGCTTACATTCTCAGTATTATCATCGTTGCCCAAGATGATGATGAACCTTCCCTTGGCAAAAAACTTCAATTTTTAATGGACATAGGAAGATACCCCTTGATGATGTGAAGCCACAATCGACCAAGCAATAGGTTAAAATAAGCAGGTTTATTGATAACTTGGAACTTGATGAGTTTTGTCATAGGAACGTACTGTGGCGGAAGTTGGATCAAGGCCGCTTACTTTCAGACCCAAGCAACTGAAGGTTATTAACGGGCAAACATTGAGTGTAGATCCATTGTCAATGACTGAGAGAGGGACTGTCTTCCCCATTAAATTAACGGAGATATAGAGAGAATAATTATTATTAGGACTAAACTTTGGGTTATCTTCTTTATAGAAAGAAAGAAATCTAGTAGAGGTTAAGGACCTGACCAAGTTCACGAGTTCTTTTGCAGTGGTGGAAGGAGGGATTATGGGGCCGATAAGTAATTTTATCAAAGCATTTTGGTGTACCTAGGATGACATGAAGAGTCCCCACAAGGTGATATTGGCCTAAGTTTTCTTGAGCTAGTCGAGGATCTTACTTTCCTCGATGGTTATTTATGGCATGGGGAGATTCTCGAGAACTCCTTTTCCTTTATCTATCCCTATTGACTGAGGATTCAAACTCTGGTAGAGTCTCCCAGATCTTATTATATAGTTTAGAGAGGAGGGGAAGAATAGAAACCACATTTCTTCATCTATTTCGGGTTCTTCATCCACTTTGTTAATTTACCCTAGCAAATCTTCAAAAGATATCATCCTACACATGTTGATTACTGGACTAACATTTTCTTGGATTGGATATTGGTCTGAGCTATTAAACTTATCCCCAATCAGGTGGTAATGATGTTGTTTTCCATGAGAAATAAATGCATTCCACAACCTCAACAACTTCTTCATATAGATCCTCTCACTCAACGGTGAGGTGAAGAAGCGAAGGGACCAACTGTCCTTGTATCAACTCGTACATACTGTAAATCTAATTGGTCTATTGGAAAAAACGTACCATAATCTGTACTATATCGTCTAAACTCACTTCGTCAACGGGTACCACCCGATTATTTAGCTCTCGATCCCACTATCGGGCTTTTATGAATAGGATACTGAGTTTTTGATAGTCAATGGTAATTTTAAATGGCAAATTTAGTCCAAAATTTAGAAGCTAGTTCAATACTGCTAGGAATTCCATATCTTTCCTTTAAGATCGGGTACAAACGACTCTTGTAAAAAGTGATAGAGATAGATCGGCAGAAGAGGTAGGGTTTAGGAGAAAATATGGGTAAACTTTAAGGGGTTTTGGTGAAAATATGGGTATGATGGGCGCTTTACTGGGTACAATCTGGTAGATGGATCGAATTTCGAGTCATTCTCTAAGAAGATGGCATTTGTATGGTTTGGAAGTAGATTGTGATTGATGTTTGGTTTGGGATTAGTCGATGGGGTGATGACACCCGATTGATTAAACCTTGGATTATATTCTGGAGATGGAAGCATTGATCAGTGATATGGCCGAAAGTTTGGTGAAATTCACAATGGGCGTCGGGTTTGAAATTTTTAGGAATTGGGTTCGGTAGTGAATGAGGGTTCAAAGGTTTGATGAGGCTTCATCTTTACAAGGATTGGTAGACTTTAAAGAGGGGAGCATGAATCTTGGTGTATTCTTTTCTGACTCGACGTGCATGAATTTTTGGTGCCCAAGAGGTAGCGGGATGAGAGATGTTATTGATGGTCGAGACTATAGCAGACTTCTCATATTTTCTTAGAGTGGACTGTCCAGATTCTTTTTTTGGCTCAACTTTTGTTTTGGCAATACATTCTTCAATACCCACTCCTTCTTCTCAGAGGGCTAAAGAATATGGGAAATATTGTCCTCCCATCGTCGCTTGAATATGGGGTAAGAAGTTTTTCTTCACAATAATAACTTTTTCCTCTTTGGAAGGCTGGTTGGTCATAGTGGGTTCTTTCTCCCTCCACCTTGGTATGAAATTGCTGACAATTATTCGGGGTTCTTCTTGAGAAGTTCTAGATCATGGCGTGTAACCTGCAACTCCTCGTTGTATTTTTATTGTGACATGAATTCACATGAAACATCCTCCCAACTGTGAACTCTGGATTTCTCGAGGGACAGAAACCAACAAAGAGCGTTGTCTTTTAGAGTATATGGAACATATGGGCCATTATTTTCTCGAAGGCACCTAAGAGATTCATGGCTTGGTGGTAGCTTTAGAGATGAACAATTATGGGTCCACTGCTATCGAACTTCTTAATATTAGGCATCTTAAACTTTTTCGGTAGCCTTACATTAGGGAAAGGAGAGATATAGGTGTAATCCATATAGTTCCTAGAGATTCGAACATGATCAAATTTCTTGGTCAACAGCTTGAGGTCCTCCTTAACCTTGTTTAACACTTCTTACATTAGATTGATAGGTACTGGCAAGTTAGCCCTTGGCTCAATAAGATTCAGTATAGGGAGTTGAGCTAGTGGTGGACCATTGGCAGGAGGAGCACGCGAGACATGCTGATATTTTTTTGGCACCCAAACAGGCTCAGGTGCAGGTGGACCCATAGCGCGAGGGAAGAGGACCTCGGGCTCTTAGGGAATAGGGACCTAATTTTGCTGCATTTCATGAACCATTATTTGAAGGTTGTCAATATTAGTAGTAAGTTGGACTAGGACCATCATCAAATCAGGTTGTACATTCGGTACTTAGTCCGAGTTCGCCATGGAGGGTTCGTGAAGGTGGATTCCGAATTTGTAGGAAATAACGTGAGAACTGATGGATCTTCGGGGCAGTTTGATAGAAGAACGAAGTCAATATGGAGCCAGGCCAAGGATCGGGTATGCGATCGACCTTAGAAGGAAAATGATTCACATTTATTTTTTGAAAAGAGAAAAGGAAGAACTATTTTTATTAGAAAAGAGGAAAATATTTTTGATATTTTTTGGAAAGGGGAGGAATTTTTTTGTATTTTTTTACAAAAGGAGGGAAAATATTTTTAGTATTTTGAATAAAATAGGGGATTTTTTTATACTATTGGTAAAGAAGAAGGGAAAACGAGAGAAGAGTCTTAGCATGATTATTATTATGTTTATGTTTTCAATTGTATTAGGTTTACCTAAATACAAAAGGAAATGCCGGACGGGACCCGAGCCTGGGAAAAATTAGGTTTGAAAAAAATGTAAAACATGGGTTGACTTATTTCCAGGCTCGTAGACAGGGTCCTGTTTTGAAACATAAAATCACACAAAAATTTAGTCGGCATGCTGACCTAGCATTTTAGCAGAGTTTCATATAGTAGCTGGAAATCTAATAATGAGTACCCCATGTTTGATGTCTATATGAGGTCATGTAGTTGTTGGGTTAGTGGAGAGGTTCCCACCTTTGTCATGACTTTCACGATATACGTCTTGCTTTTGAGGGCAATCGGTACATGTGGATAACCCATTTAACCTAAGTGTACATGAATTACTTCACCAAATACCTTGTTGGTAGAGTACGTGTTAGATCGAATTTGAAATACTCGACGTACGTGAACAAGCACCCTATTATATACCTCTTGTCCTGAGTTCGGTCAAGCGGTGTGATGTAGGGGAACCGTTTAATATACGTCGAAGGTACTAGGCCAATGGAAGGTGAGAGTCATATTTCTTAGGCTAATTGCGCCCTACCAAACTAGCGCGCATCACAAAGTGACCCCTAGTATGGGACAATTTTTGGTTAATATAGTAGTGCTCTTGGTAATGTAGTGTGCAAAATGCATGATTCATGATTAGTGTATTATGGAGGGAGTTTCATTTGGCATGATTATAATAAAGGAGAATGTATAAGTAAAAATAAATCTAGCATGAAGATTACACTAAGCATGGATACGTGATATATATATATATATATATATATATATATATATATATATATATATATATATATAAGTGAGTATGTAGAAGTGAATCTAAGCATAGATCGACTACAAGTGGTGTGTGATAGGTATAAGTGATCATGGATATGCACAAGTGTGATACGTGGAGGTGTGTGCTAGTGACACCTAATCATGGATATTCTAAGTGGTGTGTGAAGCATGTTGATATAAGTGAACCTAAGTACAAGTGTAGATAGTGTGTGGTGTACATGGAGAGTATTTACATATGTGTAAAGTAAAAAGTGAGTGAGAGGTGACATAAACATGAAGTAGATATATATAAGAAGTAATATACATGAAAAGGTAACATACAGGTATGTGCATACGCACACAACCCAAAAATGATTATACCCATGCAAACAGAGTTTGGTCCTCTTAAAGATTTTCCTAGTGGAGTCTTCATTGTGGCCATCCCTCCCTGGCTTTCGGGCTTTCCCTTTTCTTCCTCTCCATCTCTTGGTTCGATGCTCGTGCGCGCGTTGGAGAGAGAAAGAGGTCGCACGCCCTTTGTAGGAATGCTTCCACCTTTGTCGTTGTGGGGTGATGTAAAGACATAGTGTCGCTAGCCTATTTTGCACAAAACAGGCAAAAGAACATGTTTTTGCCCCGATATAACTACATCAAAGGCAAACTGATGCTTGCGAAACCAATTAGATCAGAGGTTCAGGGGTTAAGTGACGGAGTGAGAAGGTGTTCGACACCCATTGCTCCCTTTCGATCTCTCATGGGATTACGTTACTATTTTCCTTTATTTCCCCATCATGTGTGTGTGCGTGTATATATAAGTGGATATCGAAATTTCTCAACTCGCATCATGGAAAAGACGAAGTGAGGTCATCCATAGAAATGTTCTTAAAAATACTAATTAAAAATATGATATATGCACTTATCGAGATATTGGTCAGTATGATGAAATGATAATATATGTTATATAAAATGAAAATATGAATCACAAGTATAATATATATGAATAATGTAGGGATAAAATAGGAAAAAGGGGGAAATGGGAAAACAGGACTCGAGTCTCGGGTCTTAGCCCAAGATGCCTACGTGGCCCGTAAAGGCATCAAAGCCGACATATTTCACACGAGACATGAGGGTGGGGTTTATCCCTTAAATTAAAATGGGAATTGTAAGGACATTTTTGTCCATTATCAATTTGTTATGTCGTACGCCAATACATCATTGAAGAAATTCAAGATTGAAATCGTCATCAATGGATCCGAATATCAAAGAAGAGGAGGAATCAGAATTCTGCACAGCCGGACAGGTCCGCCCAGAATAAAAGAACCAATCCGACCTCGGACCGGTCTGCCCCTGATTTGGATCGATTCGCTTGCTAAAAATTCAGTAGACCCCGGACTGGTAGCGAACCGATAAAGCCAAATTTAAAAGAATCGATCCTCGGACCCATCCTCCTCAGACCCGGATCGGTCCACCTGGGATAAACTCATCCAGATCGTGCAGAGATTTTTTAGGGCCAGGACTTCTTTTATAAACCCACTACGGGGAGTTGATTTCAGAAGACTTCTTCACACCATTTTCAGAGTTCATAAACTCAAAGTCTTCACCTTTGTGAGTTTCCAAACTCATGTTTTGATTCACACAAATTTCCAAATCATTAGCGAATCGGTTTGAAAACCTAGAACACAAACATTTTTGCTGTTCATACTCTTGTGGAGAAGACCGACCTTCTTCTTCATTGCTGCCCTCCTGGAAAGGGAAACTTCTGGCCGCTGACTACAGATCCGACACCTGAGGGTAATTCTGTGTCACCCTTGTATTTTATTATAATCCGTGTAAATTGTACTTTACAAAATTATAGTGAAATAAATGGTTTTGCCCCTTTGGGGGATTTTTCCTCATTTGTCTGTGTTTGAATGTTCTTGCATGCTTTACATCTTATTTAATCACACCTAGATGCAAGTTTAGGATTTAATTGAGTTAAAACTGAGCTTGATTATTTAATTTCTTATTTGAACGCAAGCGCACACTCTTTAAAATTGGTATCAGAGAGGGTTACGCAAATCTATCGCGTATTCCTAGTTTCCGCAAAATTTTTCTAAGATATCAATTTCCTGAAAAATTGATTTTTGAAAAAGTGCGTGTTCAATGGAGAAATCGTATAATAAAATGCCAGTTTTTTACGGTACTAACTATGCATATTGGAAAGTCCGCATGAGGTCGGCTTTAAAGGCCATAGATGAAAGGTTTTGGATTTTACTTGAAAGAGGGTGGACACCTCCCTACGTCACTGTTGAAAACGTGACCAATTTAAAACCTGCCACTTCTTAGACTGAAGATGAATTTAAATGGTCTTCTTTTAATTCTAAGGGTTTGAGTGCTATTTCTGGATCCATCACTCCTGATTAGTTCCGACGTATCATGACGTGCACCACGTCAAAAGAGGCATGGGATGCTTGCAACTTACCCATGAAGGAACCAATGCTGTGAAAGAATCTAAATTGCAAAATTTAACAACTCAATTTGAGACCATCACCATGCTTGAAACTAAATGTTTTGATGATTTTTATGCTAGGCTATCTGACATTGTTAATACTAGATTTAATCTTGGTGAACATATTCCTAATGCTAGAGTTATGAAAAAGATTCTTTGATCATTGCCTAAGCATTTTATCCCTAAAGTCACTGTGCTAAATTCTATGGGTAATTTAAATACGCTAAAATTGGAGGAACTTGTAGAAGACTTGCAAACATATGAAATTGACATGTTTCCTAAATCTGTGAAATCTAAAGATAAGGGACTTGCACTTAATGCCCAAGAGAGAAAAAGTGAGGGGACGACAAGAAAGAAGGTATAGTCTTCTAGAAAGAGAGAGACTGACACGTCAGATTCTGATTGTGATTGTGATTTTGACTTAGATGATTTGGCTCTTTTTGCAAAAAAAATTCAAGAGGATTCTCAAATTTAAGAAAAATGGTAATTTTAAAGATAAAAGGAAATTTGAGAAAAATAAGTTTGAAAAGAGAAATGAAAAAGATTTTAAAGATCCTCCTAAGAAAGAAAGTGAGAGGTGCTTTGAGTGGGACGGTAGGGGTCATAGAGACTTTGAGTGTGCCACACGTCTGAACAGAGAGAAAGGGAAAGTAGTCCTTAATTCTACTCTTAGCGACGACAGTGAGGTCGAGTCGGTGGACTCGGGAGATGAGTCACCGCATGAGTGTAACTTCACCGCATTCATGGCTAGTCATGTGAGCACGTTGAGTACTTCTCATGACGATGAGGATGCTTCTTCAAAGGACATCTTAACAGTGAGATCGATGTAAGTGAGGGGGAGGATAACTCAAGTGAGAGCCAGAGTGATATTCAACGCGCCTACGCTGAGTTATATTCTGAGTCATTTAAAACTAAAAGGCGTAACAAATCATTAGTTCTTAAGATCACCGGTTTAGAGGAAGATTTAAGAAAGGTGAGAGAGAGAGAGTCCTCCACCTGCACCGCCCTGAGAGAGAGAGAATCTGCTTGTGTTAAGAAAGAGAGTGTGTTTAGAGAGAGAGAGAGAGAGAGTAGTTTTGAGAAAGAGAGAGGGGACTTGACTAAACAAATGGCTAGTCTTACGAGTGAGCTTCATTCCTCCATGGAGACTCGAAAGAAACTTGAAGCCCTTGTTACCCAGCTTACTCATGATCTGGAGAGAGCACGGGAAGTCAAGGTACAAATCGAGGACAGATCTGGGAAGATGGGAAAGATGATCCTCGGCCCCGCTTTAGGTTTTGGTGATAAGAAGGGAATAGGTTATGATGGTGCCTCCACATCCCAAATTGTACCTGGACTAGTTCCTGAGTTTACTATGACTCCTCATGGCCATCGTCAAAAACCTCGTAGGAGAGTTCGACCAAGAAAAGTAAACCAAGGTCTGCCTTTGACTGTGTTCTTTTGTACTTATTGCAAAAGAAAAGGCCACCTCAGGGAATTTTGCTATAGCACGAGTCGAACACGACATACTTCTGCTCCACCATGACATACTGATGAGTTTGCCAGTCTGAGAGAGAAAGTTGAGTTCTTAGCTACCACGTCTCGGAGTTTGATGGAGGAATTCCGACGGATGTCTCTGTCGCCAGTGAATGCTTCTCACATTCCTACTAAAACCAACAACAACAAAGTCAAACAAAAGGTCACCACTTCTTGGGTACCTAAGAAAGATAAAACGGCCTTTGTTGTTCATGTTTCTCTCAAAGCACGTAATACCTCGCAGTGGTATTTTGATAGTGGATGCTCCAGACACATGACAGGTGATGTCTCATTTTTTACCCACCTTGAGGATTATAAGGATGGTAGAGTCACCTTTGGAGATGGGATAAAGTCTAGCATTATGGGATGAGATACTGTGGAGTTACCAATATTTCCTAAGCTAGAGAATGTTTTGTACATCAAAGGTTTGAAAGCAAGCCTTCTCAGTATTAGCCAGCTCTGCGATGATGACTTTGCAGTAAAGTTTGACCGGGACGCTTGTAATGTCTCTAATCAGGCCGGTAAACTTTTAGTACAAGGGGTGAGGACCGAGAATAATTGCTATGGGATTGTACCTACTTCCTCACTTGTCTGCAATAGCGCCATGATCACTCCTATGGATTTGTGGCACCAACGTCTAGGTCACATGAATGTTAAAGATTTGACTCGTTTAGCCAAAAAGGACATAGTACATGGCTTACCATCTCTTGGAAAGTCAACTTCCACGATTTGTGGACCCTGTTAGTTGGGAAAGAAAATTCGGAGCCCTCATAGGAAGTTGTATTCCATTACCACCTCCCGGGTACTTGAGCTGATTCACATGGATCTTATGGGTCGTAATCGTAAGGAGAGTTTAGGTGGTAAGAGGTATATCCTCGTGATGGTAGACGACTTCTCCAGATACTCCATCGTAGGTTTTCTGAGAGAGAAATCCGATGCTGTAGAGTTTTTAACGACCAAGTGTCGTGTCCTGCAAAATCAACACGGAGTCACCATTAACAGTATACGTAGTGACAGCGGCACTGAATTTAAGGAAGCAAAGGTATATTTTTATTGTGATAGCCTCGAGATCAAACATAAGTTTTCTGCTATGAAGACTCCTCAGCAAAATGGGATTGTTGAGAGAAAGAATAGAACGATCCAGGAGATGTCTAGATCTATGCTTTTAGGTCGTAATGTTTCTAGGAGATTTTGGGCAGAGGCAGTGTCTACTGCATGCCACACGGTGAATAGGGTTTACCTGCATCCAAACACACTTAAAACGCCTTATGAATTGTGGACTGGAAAGAAACCCAACCTGGCATATTTCTGTGTTTTTGGGAGTAAATGCTACATCCTATGGGATAAAGAGTAATTAGGAAAGTTTGACTCCCGGAGCGACGTGGGAATATTGCTAGGATATTCATCGAATAGTAGAGCGTACCGGGTTTTTAACCTGAAGAGCTCTAAGGTTATGGAATCAATAAACGTCACCGTGCAAGATGACGAACCTCCGACGGTTATTAATCCTAACCTTCAGTATGATGATGAGGACTATTCTGACAGTGATCTACTTGTCCCTCACCCACACTTTGTGGACCCTACTCCTGTGATAGGGGACACAACTTCTTGGGTTTGCAAGAGTCATGACCCTGCCTCCATTTTAGGTGATCCCACTCTTGGGGTCAAGACTCATGCTCAGCTAGAGAACGTCGTTAGCCACTTTTGATACACGTCCAAAGTCGAGCCCAAGAATCATAAAGAAGCACTCAAGGATGAACACTGGATATCTGTTATGCAGGATGAGTTGCTTCAGTTTAAAAAGAATAATGTCTGGGAACTTGTCCCCCAACCTAGTGAGACAAATGTGATAGGTACCAGATGGATTTTCAAGAATAAAATGGATGAAAATGGTACCATAATCAGAAACAAATCTAGGTTGGTTGCTCAAGGCTACACACAGATAGAAGGTGTAGACTTTGGAGAGAAATTTGCTCCTGTTGCGAGGCTTGAGTCCTTCCATTTACTTCTCGCCATCGCATGTCATTTGCGCTTTAAGTTATATCAGATGGATGTCAAGAGTGCCTTCCTGAATGGCATTCTACAGGAGGAGGTTTATGTAGAACAACCAAAAGGGTTTGAAGACCCTACTCACCCTGAGGACGTTTTTTATCTTAGGAAAGCCTTGTATGGTTTGAAGCAAGCACCCCGTGCTTGGTGCGAAAGGCTTATTTCCTATATCTAAGCCCGTGGCTTCAAGAGAGGGGGAGTTGATATGACGTTGTTCATCAGGAGAGATGACGGTGCTATTTTGGTTGCCCAGGTCTATGTGGACGACATAGTCTTTGGATCCACATGCTCCCAGCATGCTCACCACTTTGAGGAGGAGATGAAAAGTGAGTTTGAGATGAGCATGGTAGGTGACCTTACTTTCTTCCTCGGTCTCCAGGTTCGTTAGCTAGAGGATGGGATGTTCATCTTCCAATCCAAGTATGCTAGAGACCTAGTGAAGAAATTTGGTTTAGACTCCGCTAAGCATGCATGTACTGAAAAAGCGTTACTAAAGCCGTTTATTGAAAATAAACTATTTAAGTAACTCCGAGTTATTTTTTGAAGAAACTCTTTTCTTAAATAAAAAAGAATTAATCACAAGAAGTGTTTAATAAAAGTATGTACGAGATCTATTCAAGATTTGAGCAACAAGTTTAAAAGATAGTTTAAACAAGTTTTAAACACAGCACAACCAAGAATGAGGTGAGAAAATGTAGAAATATTTTGTTCACGATTTTTTACGTGGTAAAACCTCACCAATTGAGGAAACATCCACGACTCCCTCTACGGAGTCAAATAAAAAATCCACTAAAACAAATTTATGAGTTACAAACTATATAACTAACATGCAAACAACTCAGACCTATATAAGTTTAGGAATGTACCCTCTGGTGTCCTTATAACTTCTCTGCAGTTCTGATTGTAGATGTAGTTCTCTCAGTTTGTCAACTTCTGATTTGTTCCAGCACTTTACGTCGAGTTATGTTCACAAGATCTTATTACCAACACTTTTCGTGTTGTAGGGTGAAAGTGTTTGTGGAGGTGCTCTCTAACACATGCATGCACCACACACACACACTTATTAAGTACAAACAGTACTAACAAATTACAGTAAGACTATATGCTGTGATCTTTTCTTTTCTTTCTTCAACCTTATTTGACCTTTCAATAAATCCCAGAATCCACGGATATCTTGCTTAGAAATCAGTCAAGATCTTAATCAATCTCAGTTTTGAAAAGATTTTCGAGATTGAAAACCTCCAAGTGAGATTCCAAACTAGGTCAAAGGTTTAGTTTTACAAGAACAAGAAACAGAAAGCATTTATTTTTTATTTCAAAGTAAACAAACGTTTTAGAGAAAATAATCAACAATATATTTCTCAAGATGAGAAATAAAGAATGAAACTAAGTGTAATGTAACATGAATAACTCAAATCTGAGATTTTCTATGGAATCAGAAACTAGATCTAAGTAAAAGTTTAAGTTGGAAACAAGATCTAACGAACACAAGGTTACAGCAACAAAAATAACTCAACTCAAACTCTCAAACACTCAAGAACACTCAGGATGGTGTTTTTGGATATGGTGTTTTGAAGAAGTGTTTGGGTTTGGTTAGAAGAGGATTTGGACGAATGAAGTTGGGGTTTTCTAACTTTTCTTTTCTCTCACTGGTTTCTCTCTTCTCTCTTCTCTCTTCTCTCTTCTTTCTTGTCTCTCTTCTCTCTTCTCTCAGAAAAAATGAAAATGGCAAAATTCTTCGAAGTCTGAGAGTAGGAGTCCTTTTATAGTGTGAGGAGAAGGTTCGAGAGATCTAATCAAAACCAAGGGCTAGGATCGAGTCAATATAATTTGACTTGAATCCAAGGGCTCACATAATGCGGTAGTTAAATGAAACGTGATTGGTTTAAAGAGTTACACTGGGATTCACCAAGACGACATGCAAATCGTTGATAAGAAATGATCCAAGGGCTGATAACATACGCGTTTTTAACTCAGTAAAGAAACACAGTTCCACCCAATCAGATGCAGACAGGTGTAGGGCAATTAAAGGATATAAAACACGTTTCTAAAGTAATTAAAATCACACCCTCATGTTTATGCCGCTTTTGGATTCTACCCAAGGTAACATTAGGCGATAATACACAACAAAGTATATTTATACAATGACCCTAAAAACTTATAAATCAAGTTTTAATTAATAAAACCTTGTTTAAAAAATGTTTAAAAAATCCCAAAAAATTATTAAAAATCAAACTTAGGGATTTAAACACACTCAACATATGTACACACATAATTATGCAGTATGATATGCATGAATTAAATTCTACTGTGTGTGAGTGTTGGCAATAGTCTCTTGATCACTACAAGATAGAGAGATGAAGAACCAAACCAATTTCTGAGGTTCTTTGGTTTCTAGGATGGACATAATTTTGTCACAATTTCCAACCTAGATGAGCACTTATACAATATAGACTCAAGTGAGTCAAAAGTATAAGGGCTTCAATCTCCCTCTTTGGAAATATGAGACAAAATCTCCTTTGAGTCAACTAGGACTCGTAGGGCAACAAAAAATAAGAAAAACTTAGTCCTATCAAAATTCTATCTACCCAAATCCTAGAAATCAAGTACATAACTCAACTATTTACAATTGAACTTCCTATTACAACAGTTGAGAATGACTGTACAAAAAAGGATACCTGCAATGAATAACTAAGATCAAGTTGTTTAGTATATGCAAGCGATTAATAGACTCAAATTTCTCCCCCATTTTGTCTCAAATGGACAAAGGGAAAAACTTGGAAAAACAACAAAGTTATTACTCAGCACAAACCATACCAATAGATTTACATAATGAAATGAATCTATTATAGTCTAGAGGTTTGGTAAACATATCTGCGAGTTGTAGATCAGTAGGAAGATAATTGATTTCTAATTCCTTGGAGTCAACCAATTCGCGTATAAAATGATGTCTTATTTTTATATGCTTTGTTCGCGAGTGTTGAACAGGATTTTTAGAAATATTAATCGCACTTTGATTATCACAATAGAGATGTAATTGGTTTTCTTGAATACCATAATCACTTAGCATTTGTTTAAGCCACAATAATTGAGCACAACAGCTACCAGCGACTATGTATTCAGATTCAGCTGTCGAGAGTGATGTGCCATTTTGTTTTTTACTACTCCAACCTACCAAGTTATTACCAATATAATAATATGCTCCTGAAGTGCTTTTACTATCATCAGTACACCCAACCCAGTCAGCATCAGTGTACCCAATAATAGTGCTTGGTGTGTCATTAGTGTACCAAAGTCCTAGATTCAGAGTGCCTTTAACATATTTAATTATACGTTTAATAGAGTTCAAATGGCTCTCTTTAGGGTTGTTTTGATAACGAGCACATACACACACATCATACATGATATCAGGACGCGAGGCAGTAAGATATAGTAATGTTCCTATCATACTACGATATAGAGTACGATCTACATATTTTCCATTTTCATCTTTTGACAGTTTTACCGTAGTACTCATAGGTGTTTTAGCATCTTTAGCACTCTCGAGGCCAAATTTCTTACCGATCTCTAAAGCGTACTTAGATTGCGTAATAAATAATCCTTCTGGATTTTGTTTGACTTGGAGACCTAGGAAGAACTGTAACTCCCCCATAAGGGACATCTGAAATTCCTTACTCATAATTTCAGAAAAGGATTTTACTTCTGAGGGAGAAGTTGATCCAAATATAATATCGTCAACATAAACTTGAGCAATAGTTATGTGTTTGTCAAAATGTTTAACAAAGAGAGTTTGGTCATTTCCACCTCTTTTGAAACCTTTATCTAAAAGAAAACTGGAAAGACGCTCATACCAAGCTCTAGGAGCTTGTTTAAGGCCATATAAAGCCCTTTTCAGACGAAATACATGATTTGGATAATTAGGGTCAATGAACCCTATAGGTTGTTCTACGTAGGTTTCCTCAGCCATAATTCCATTAAGGAACGCAGATTTGAGATCCATTTGGTATAATGTAAAATGCATATGACAAGCTATAGCAAAAAGTAGACGAACAGATTCTAAACGAGTGATAGAGGCAAAGGTCTCGTTAAAATCTATTCCTTCTATTTGAGAATATCCTTGTGCAACTAATATAGCTTTATTTCTAATTATTATCCCATTTTCATCAGTTTTATTTTTGAAAATCCAACGAGTACCAACAACCTTTTTGTGATCAGGACGTGGAACAAGATACCATACATCATGACTGACAAATTGTAAAAGTTCATCCTGCATAGCAGAAATCCAGTGAGAGTCATTCAATGCCTCATTTACATTCTTTGGTTCCACAAGGGAAACAAAACATGCATAATGTGCATAATTTCTTAGTTGGGATCTTGTATGCACTGGCTCACTAGGGTTGCCAACAACATTGTTTATGGGATGATCTTTAGAAACCCAGTTAGGTACTTCAGGTGTCTCAATAGGTAATGAATTATCTATTTCAGAGGAGTCATTTTCTAAAATATTTGAAGACTCTTCCTTAATAGTTAGTTCACTAGGCCTTCTTTCTACAGTAGTGTCACTAACAATTACATTTATGGATTCCATCAAGGTTTTAGTGCGAAGATTATACACTCGATAAGCTCTACTGTTAGGCGAGTATCCAAAAAATATGGCTTTATCTCCCCGGCTCTAAAATTTGGATAAGTGTTCCCTATCTTTGCATACATAACAAGTACTACCAAAGGTTCTAAGATATTTGAGATTAGGCTTTTTATTCTACCAAAGTTCGTAAGGGGTTTGTTTGGAATTCTTTCTAAGATAAACCCTATTAATAATGTGACACGTAGTACGAATAGATTCTACCCAAAAATATTTAGGTAAATTCTTGGCATGTAACATAACACGTGCCATCTCTTGTATGGTACGATTCTTTCTCTCGGCGATTCCATTTTGTTTAGGAGTCTTAGGAGCACTGAACTCGTGTTTGTAACCATTATAGTCACAGTATTCTATAATACCAGTGTCTTTGAATTCACCACCTCTATCACTACGAATTCTATTTACTCGAGTGTCCTTTTCATTTTCAATCCTAAGAAGAATTTTTAGGAAGGTTTGAAAAGTGTCAGACTTTTGTTTTAAAAAGGCTACCCAAGTAAATCTGGTGAAGTCATCAAGCATAACTAAGATATAACTGTGTCCACAAAGGCTAACAGTTAGGGAGGGACTCATTAGGTCCATATGGATGAGTTCTAAGGGATTAAAGGTGAGGATATCTTTGACTTTCTTATGAGATGCCTTAACAATTTTACCTTCCTGACAGGAACCACATACAATATTATGAATGGGTTTAATTTTTGGAATTCCTCTTACTATGTCATGAGTAGACAATTTACTAAGATTATCGTAATTTATGTGACCCATTCTGTTATGCCATATCCCATTGTCATCCATTCTGGCAACATTACTAATTTCAGAATTGTTCTTGACAGTGTAGCAATTGTCAGGAGTTCTGAATCCAGTAATTATGCATTCACCTTTTTCATTTAAAATTTTGAAATTGTTTTTTGAAATGGTAACAGTATGGTCTGAGTCACAAAATTGCGAAATACTAAGTAAATTGGCCTTTAGACCTTTAACTAGAAGAACATCTTTAAGAATGGGAAGCCCGTCTTCTTGGAGAGTTCCTTTGCCTATGATTTGAGAAGAAACTCCATCACCAAAAATGACTTTACCACCAGCAAACCTGGTTTTGTTTAAAAGTTTAGATTCATCTCCATTCATGTGTTTAGAACATCCAGAGTCCAAATACCAACCAGATGATGTGTGTTCAGCTTTTAAAGCAGTAACGACAATATTACACTTCATCTGAGGTAATAGATCATCTTTTCTAACCCAAATTGCTCTAGTTTTCATCTTGCGCTTATTAGCTCTCAACTGATAAAATTTGCGAGCATTAGATTTTTGCTGAAAAATGTTTTGCACATGATTTTGAATTTTGTGAAAGACTTGAGCATTTTGTTTAGGAAAGTGTTTAGGATTCCTTCTAGGAAATGTTCTTTTAGGTTTGGTCTTTCTCTTTCTATAGTTAGAGTTTTTATCTGGCTGTCTAGGAAGTATATAATTGTTTTGACTCCTCCTAGAATAGTTAAAGTTATGATAGGTATAAGGATTATAGATAGGTTTAACAAGTCTCCTCTCATAACAACCATCGAAAGAGTGACCATATATGTCACAATAGGAGCAATAAAGATTGCTCAGGATGGGGGTCTCCTTAGGAAAGTCTCTAAACAAAGGTTTTGAATAGTTTGGAGGCTGAACTTTATTCCTAGGTAGTACAGGTTTGAATGTAGGTTAACTCTTTCTGATAAAGGGGCAGACATATTTAGCCTTAGGTGAACTTTCATGTTTAGAGCAACTTGATTCCCCAATGTTAAAGTTTTGATGTTTCAAATCAAACTCAGTTTTTAATGAATGAAAATTTGGGCATGTTTCAATAGGTCTTTTGCCTCCTGACACAAATTTTATAGGTTCAAAAGATTTAGTTTGTGTCTTCAAATTGGGGCAAAAACATATACCAGTTCGATCATCAGAATTGGTTTTAGATTCAGCAAAAAATTCATCAAAACAGTTAGAATTATTTTCAAATTTTGTAATTTTTTTTAAAACAGTTGCTGTCATTTCTTTGGTTTGTTCCAATTTTAACAATGTTCCTTTGTACTTTTTCTCCAGAATTTCATTAGTTTCAGTCAAATTTTTCAGTTTTTCATCAAAAACTTTAATTTCACTTTTATGAGTTAAACATTGGGTAGTATACTCTTCAGCATTTAGTTTTACCATCAGGCTTAGATCTTCCAACTTTTTGGTAAGATCTTTCACAATTCTTTCTAGTCTAGCGCTTTTCTTGAGAGTTTTAGTGTAAAGTGTGTGAATGTCTGGGAGGTCTTCATTGTCCGAGTCACTAAGTGTAGTGTGTGAAGTGACCCCTAAGGCTTCATTCTTAGAACTCACACACCCATTGACATCATCATTATCGCTTTCCATTTGACTCACACACCCCGAGGTAGAACATGCAACATTCTCAGTAATCAAAGCATCTAAACCAGTAATAACCATATTCGAAGTATCAGTCATAGAATTATTTGGTTCATCCTCATTAACAAACATAGGCATGTCATCATTATAAATAATCTTAGCAGAGAAAGACATGCAAGGATAAAAAACATCTGATGACTCAAGTTCCTCATTTTCAGAGTCACTTGAATCATCCCATGTTTTGCAGATGTTAGCTCTAGTATGTTTGTTTTGAGTGTTCAAGTTAACTCTACAGTCTTGAGCAATGTGTCCCAGTTTACCACATCTATAGCATTCAGTCTTCTTAAGGTCTCTATTAGGTCTAATATGAGAATCCTTATGATTTTTGTCATGGTTTTTCTCATGAGGTCTGTGACTAAAGATAGTTGGATAATTTGATTTGCCTTGTTTATTTGTCACTTTGTTTCTAAACTTAACGATTTTCTTGAACTGTTTTGTCATTAAGGCAATCTTATTGTCCAAACTCTCTATATCGCAGTCCTCATCAGAATCATCATTGGAAGTATTAAACTCAGGCTTAATCAATTTAGAAGAGAAGCTTAGATTGGAACTAGTCTATTTCCTATGGGATTGGGTTAATTGTTTCTTAAATTCCAGTTCCATTTCCACAGTTCTTAATTTACTACTGAGTAGTTCAGGAGTGAGATTTATATCACACATTTCCTCAATAGCATATCTTTTGTTATCAAACTTCTGTGGTAATGATCTCAGAATTTTAGATACAATTTCTTGTCTATCATAGGTTATCCCATTAGCATGTAGTTTGGTCACAATATCAGTCAGGTTCATATAGAAGTCATCAAATGATTCAGTCTCAGACATAATTAAGGAGTTATACTGCTGGATAAGCATTTGGGTTTTAGCAGCCTTAACTCTAGTGTCTCCTTCATGAGCAGTAACCAAGGTGTCCCAAGATTCCTTAGAAGTGGTACATGATGAGATTCTTTTGAACTCATGTTCATTTATGGACATAAATATGGCATTCTTTCCTTTGTTATTATTTCGAGAAACTTGTTTCTCTTCTTGCGTGAACTCACTTAAAGCTTTCTTAACCCTCTCATTACTTCCTTCGTTGGTTGGTTTCGTAGGAAAAGTATAACCATTTTCAACAATGTCCCAGACATCATCTCCCAGAGTTCCTTGAATGAAAGCAATCATCCTTACTTTCCAGTAAGCAAAATTGGTTCCATCAAAGATTGGAGGTCTGGTCAAGTTACCAAATCTTTCATTTTTCTCGTCCATATTTGATTTTCAGAAAACAATTTCAGAAACACAGGATCTCTTTAAAAGCAGTTTTACCTTGCTCTGATACCAATTGAAAAAGCGTTACTAAAGCCGTTTATTTAAAATTAACTATTTAAGTAACTTCGAGTTGTTTTTTGAAGAAACTCTTTTCTTAAATCAAAAAGAATTAATCACAAGAAGTGTTTAATAAAAGTATGTACAAGATCTATTCAAGATTTGAGCAACAAGTTTAAAAGATAGTTTAAACAAGTTTTAAACACAGCACAACCAAGAATGAGGTGAGAAAATGTAGAAATATTTTGTTCACGATTTTTTACGTGGTAAAACCTCACCAATTGAGGAAACATCCACGACTCCCTCTACGGAGTCAAATAAAAAATCCACTAAAACAAATTTATGAGTTACAAACTATATAACTAACATGCAAACAACTCGGACCTATATAAGTTTAGGAATGTACCCTCTGGTGTCCTTATAACTTCTCTGCAGTTCTGATTGTAGATGTAGTTCTCTCAGATTGTCAACTTCTGATTTGTTCCAGCACTTTACATCGAGTTATGTTCACAAGATCTTATTACCAGCACTTTTCGTGTTGTAGGGTGAAAGTGTTTGTGGAGGTGCTCTCTAACACATGCATGCACCACACACACACACTTATTAAGTACAAACAGTACTAACAAATTACAGTAAGACTATATGCTGTGATCTTTTCTTTTCTTTCTTCAACCTTATTTGACCTTTCAATAAATCCCAGAATCCACGGATATCTTGCTTAGAAATCAGTCAAGATCTTAATCAATCTCAGTTTTGAAAAGATTTTCGAGATTGAAAACCTCCAAGTGAGATTCCAAACTAGGTCAAAGGTTTAGTTTTACAAGAACAAGAAACAGAAAGCATTTATTTTTTATTTCAAAGTAAACAAACGTTTTAGAGAAAATAATCAACAATATATTTCTCAAGATGAGAAATAAAGAATGAAACTAAGTGTAATGTAACATGAATAACTCAAATCTGAGATTTTCTATGGAATCAGAAACTAGATCTAAGTAAAAGTTTAAGTTGGAAACAAGATCTAACGAACACAAGGTTAAAGCAACAAAAATAACTCAACTCAAACTCTCAAACACTCAAGAACACTCAGGATGGTGTTTTTGGATATGGTGTTTTGAAGAAGTGTTTGGGTTTGGTTAGAAGAGGATTTGGACGAATGAAGTTAGGGTTTCTAACTTTTCTTTTCTCTCACTAGTTTCTCTCTTCTCTCTCTACTCTCTCTTCTCTCTTCTCTCAGAAAAAATGAAAATGGCAAAAGTCTTCGAAGTCTGAGAGTAGGAGTCCTTTTAAAGTGTGAGGAGAAGGTTCGAGAGATCTGATCAAAACCAAGGGCTAGGATCGAGTCAATATAATTTGACTTGAATCCAAGGGCTCACATAATGCGGTGGTTAAATGAAACGTGACTGGTTTAAAGAGTTACACTGGGATTCACCAAGACGACATGCAGATCGTTGATAAGAAATGATCCAAGGGTTGATAACATACGCGTTTTTAACTAAGTAAAGAAACACAGTTCCACCCAATCAGATGCAGACAGGTGTAGGGCAATTAAAGGATATAAAACGCGCGTCTAAAGTAATTAAAATCACACCCTCATGTTTATGCCTCTTTTGGATTCTACCCAAGGTAACATTAGGCGATAATACACAACAAAGTATATTTATACAATGACCCCAAAAACTTATAAATCAAGTTTTAATTAATAAAACCTTGTTTAAAAAATGTTTAAAAAATCCCAAAAAATTATTAAAAATCAAACTTAGGGATTTAAACACACTCAACATATGTACACACATAATTATGCAGTATGATATGCATGAATTGAATTCTACTGTGTGTGAGTGTTGGCAATAATCTCTTGATCATTACAAGATAGAGAGATGAAGAAGCAAACCAATTTCTGAGGTTCTTCGGTTTCTAGGATGGACATAATTTTGTCACAATTTCCAAACTAGATGAGCACTTATACAATATAGACTCAAGTGAGTCAAAAGTATAAGGGATTCACGTACACCTATGAGTACTTCTATCAAGCTTAGTAAGGACACCTCAGGCAAGGACGTAGAGCAAACCTTGTATCGGAGTATGATAGGTAGTCTTCTCTACTTGACTGCCAGTCATCCTGACATAGCCTTTAGTGTTGGAGTTTATGCGCGATATCAGGCGTCTCTGAAAGAGTCACACTTACTCACTCTAAAACGTATCATCAAATAAGTGAGTTGGACTCTCTCATACGGTATTTGGTATTCCTTTGATACCGATGACCGTTTGTCCGCCTATTCGGATGCCGATTGGGCCGGGGATGCAGATGGATGTAGGAGAACTTCTTGTGTGTGTTTCTATTTTGGTTCTACTCTTGTCTATTGGTTGAGCAAGAAGCAAAACTTCATCTCTTTATCCACTGCAGAGGCTGAGTACATCTCCGCCGGGAGTTGTTGCACACAACTCTTGTGGATGAAGCAAATATTGAAGGATTATGGGATTTCACAGGACACCATGATTATTTCCTGTGATAAAACGAGCTCGATTCACATATCCCGCAATCCCATCCAACATTCGTTCACAAAGCACATCAGGTTATGCGAGCACTTCCTACGTCAGTTAGTTGAGGAGAAGGTCGTATCCCTGAGTTTCGTTGCTACCGACCGTCAGTTAGCCGATATTTTCACAAAACCTTTAGATGTCCTTAGATTTGAGAGTCTTAGGAAGTATTTGGGGATTTCCACAGTTGACTGAGGGGTTGGTCTGTGTCTAGCATAGGATGCATTGTCATTATCATATCCTCTGATTCCTATTGCTAGATTGTATCACTAGTGTATTTATTCGTTTTAATTTTTATATTTCTTTTGAAAAATAAAAAAAGATTTTCTTTTAGAAAAATTTTGAGAAAAGCACAAAAAGATTTTATTTTGATAAAATTTTTGAAAAATCCAAAACGATTTCTGTTTTGCACCTTTTATGGATGAGCATTTAAGATAGCCAAGTCACAACTTCACTTCATATATCCATGTGACTGTTTGATAGAGGTTTGAGACGCTACATCATTTCATCCATGTGCTTTACATTGTTTGGAGTCTTTGAGATGTAATTAGTGATATCTTCCTACATGTTTGACTCCTATATCCTTTATTGCACACATGCTCAACTTTACTTGATTATTGTACTTGTCTATCACATATTGGCTTGAGTGTTTCCATCTCAATTCCGTCTATACAACGTTGAATATGCGATAAAACTTGACAAGATTGGAATGCATGTAAAAACCATTTTTTTTGTGAGACTGAGTGTTTGTTTAAGAACGGGGAGGGGCTGCGAAAGGTAATTATCTATTCTTTGCGCAAAAGCCACCGTTTAAAAGGACCTAAAAAATGGAGGAATTTTATTATTCGAGGTCCAAAGAGGTTAAAAGAGCCCAAAAAAAATTAAAGGCAATAAAAAGAATTATATTCCCAATATGGGCCAGCTAGGATTCACCATCAATTCTCCAAATTTTGAGAATTTAGATTGCCTCTATTCAAAATATAAATCTGAGGGAGTTTGGTTGGAAAATGTCTAAACGGGGTTGCACTTCCTTGAAAATCCTGAAAAAGCATGAAATTCGTTTTAGACGTTCTTGGTGTGGAAATCACTTTGAGCTTTGATTTGTTGATTTGATTAAGTCAATGTCTTATATTGCCATTCTTTTACACCAAAGGAATCATTTGAGTTCATTCGTTATGGGTATCCGATATTCATCGTGCACATTTGTCATGATTTTATGCATTGATTTTCCTATCGAATTTGATCACACCCACTCATTTACGCTATCATCGACTTGGTTGTTTTATGTTTATTCATGGTGTGATTTAGTCCATGTGACACCCTTGCTTTGCTTTTTGATTTATTTCTCTCATTTGTCTATTTGGGGACATCATAAAAAGGGGGAGAATTATCTTATTATGGTGGAGTTTTGAAATTTTAAACTCGATACGTCACTTGGTATTTTCTTTGTCTCATGTGTGTAGGTTCTACATGGATTATCATGGGATTGCACACCCTGATGAGAAAAGCGTTGAGATTCCTGAAGATTCGAAGAGCAGACGATGAAGTCTTATTCATTTGTATCGTTCTAGTTTTGGATTCATAGAAGGGTAGCACTTTGTAATTTGATAATTCGAATGTTGGTTTTTATGTATGTACGGCATATACATAGGGGAGATTTGTAAGGACATTTTTGTCCATTATTAATTTGTTATGTCGTACGCCGTTACAAAGAAGAGGAGGAATCAAAATTCTGCACAGCCGGACCTGTCCGCCCAGAATAAAAGAACCGATCCGACCCCGGACCGGTCCGCCCCTCATCCGGAACGATCCGCTTGCTGAAAATCCAGTAGACCCCGGACCGGTAGAGAACCGATAAAGCCAAATTTAAAAGAACCGATCCACCCCCTCGGACCGATCCGCCTCAGACCCGGACCGGTCCGCCTGGGATAAACTCATCCAGATCGTGCAGAGATTTTTTAGGGCCAAGACTTCTTTTATAAACCCACTACAGGGAGTTGGTTTCAGAAGACTTCTTCACACAATTTTCAGAGTTCATAAACTCAAAGTCTTCACCTTTGTGAGTTTCCAAACTCATGTTTTGATTCACACAAATTTTCAAATCATTAGTGAATCGTTTTGAAACCCTAGAACACAAACATTTTTGTTGTTCATACTCTTGTGGAGAAGACCAACCTTCTTCTTCATTGCTGCCATCCTGGAAAGGGAAACTTCTGACCGCTGACTACAGATCCGACACCTAAGGGTAATTCTGTGTCACCCTTGTATTTTATTGTAATCCGTGTAAATTGTACTTTACAAAATTATAGTGAAATAAATGGTTTTGACCCTTTGGGGGATTTTTCCTCATTTGTGTGTGTTTGAATGTTCTTGCATGCTTTACATCTTATTCAATCACACCTAGATGCAAGTTTAGGATTTAATTGAGTTAAAACTGAGCTTGATTATTTAATTTCTTATTTGAACGCAAGCGCACACTCTTTCAGGAATTTATTATATGTTTGTGCAAGATAAAGGTGTTTTTATTTTTGAGAGTGTAAGGACAAGTTTTTATAAATGTTCATTTACAATCTAGGGAGTTTCTATGTCTCACAGTTAGTATGTCTGATACCGCTACATTCGACATGTTAACACGTTCATCTGGAGTTATCTCACTCCCACTATGTTCATACATGCATAGTGCATCATCTCCGAGCATCGTGCAATGTGCATCTTTAACATTCAACATTCCCACTACTCCACTCACATTAATGGTAAAATAATTAATTTGGAGTTTTTAATGATTAGATAATTATTTGGGAATTTACTATAAAATATTTTTTAAGGAATTAAAAAGTTTTACTTTGAATGACGAATTTTTTCTAAGTGTAAAGGCGAAAGAAAAAAATGACGCTGATATTGTTCGAGCGAGATACACCAGTTGTTTGAGCGACATTAGCATCTTGTGCAAAGTCGTTCAAGCAACAAGTCAGATCATTCGAGTGAGAGCTCAATATCGTTCGAGTGACGCACTGCCTCAATTTCTATATTGAAAGCAGTGTTCATCATTCATGTTTTTCAAGTCTTTGGCACTCATGTTTCTGCATAACTGTTGTACATAACATTCATCGGTTTTTCAAAGTTTTCATACCTTTTTGATTCACAAATCATTCCCAAACATATATGTGAATCTGTATAAACCCTAGATTAATTGTTCTACTCATCTAGAGTATTCTTCTAGAGAATAAGGTTGTTTTCCATTGCTGACTTGGAGCTCTTGCGGGATCACTTGTCGACGACAAGGAACCGATGCCTGTGGGTATTTGTATGTCACTATATTTTGCAGTAATTATAAGTATTACAAATTATAATGAAAGTAAAATGGTTTTGCCCCTTTGGGGGATTTTTTCTCATATTTTGATTGACTGTGCATGCTTACTTTGATTTAATTTGTCTATCACAATTTATTTGCAAAAGTTAGGATTTGTAGGATTAATCGAGTGCCAATTTTTGACGGGTTAAATTACGCATATTGGAAAGCCCGTATGAAATATCACTTAAAGGCCATTGACGAACGTGTTTGGGTTGTGTGTGAAAGAGGGTGGATGCCTCCCACTGTGACTGTGGGTAACATAACTACTTTAAAACCTGTGACTATATGGAATGATGATGAATTTAAATGGAGCACATATAACTCACGTGGGCTTAGTGCAATTTCCGAAAACGTACCCCCGACGAGTTCAATGCATCATGACATGTACCACATCAAAAGAAGCATGGGATGTTCTTTAACTTACCCATGAAGGAACTAATGTAGTTAAAGAATCAAAATTGCAAAATTTAACTACACAATTTGAGATAATCACCATGCTTGAATATGAGTGTTTTGATGAATTCTATGCGCGCTTATTTGCTATTGTAAAGATTAGTTTCAATTTATGTGAACACATTCCTAATGCTAGAGTAGTTAAAAAAAATTTGAGATCACTGCCTAAGTGTTTTATCCCTAAAGTCACTGTGCTAAATTCTTTAGGAAATTTGAGAAATCTAAAATTAGAAAAATTGGTAGGAGACCTTCAGACTTATGAAATTGACATGTTTCCTAACATGATAAAATCAAAAGATAAAGGGGCATCACTTAAAGCCCAAGTTAGAAAGAGTGAGGGGTCAACAAGAAAGAAAGGTGAGTTGTCTAGGAGAAGAGAGGAAGATGTGTCTGATTCAGAGTTTGATTTTAACTTAGACAACTTGGCCTTGTTTGCGAAAAATTTCGAGATATTTCTCGAATTAAAGAAAAATGGCAATTTCAAAGATAAAAAGAAGTTTGAGAAAAATAAGTTTGAAAAGAAAAACACAAAGGATAAAAAGGACGCGCCTAAGAAAGACGAGGAGAAGTGTTATGAGTGTGACGTTAAAGGTCATAAGGAATTTGAGTGTCTTACTAGGTTGAGACGTCAAGGCAAAGGAAACCCTTCTTTTAATGCCTCCCTTAGTGACGACAGTGAGGTCAAGTCAGTGGATTCTAGAGACGACTCACCACATGAATGTAAATTCACCACATTCACGACTAGTCATGTGAGTACTGATAGTGCGCCTCACAATGATGATGATTCTACATCACAGGGACACCTCGATAGTGCAAGTGATGTGAATGAGGGGGAGGATGTTGCAAATGAGAGAGAGAGTGGTTTATGAAGAGTGTACGCTGATTTCTACGTTGATTCCTTTAAAACTAAAAAGAGTAACAAAGTGCTAGATCTTATGATAGTTGCCTTAGAGAAAGATTTGGGAGAGACAAGAGAGAGAGTCCTCCATTAGCACTTCCTTGAGAGAGAGATTTAGAGAAAGAGAAAGGGGACCTGACCAAGAAAGTGGATAGTCTTACGAGTGACGCCCAGACCTCCATGGACACAAAGAATAAACTTGAAGCCCTTGTAGCCTAGCTTACTCATGATTTTGAGATAGCCAAATAGGTCAAGGTAAAAATAGATGAAAGATTTGGAAATATGAGAAACATGCTCCTTGCCCCTACTTTAGGTTTTGGTCAGAGCTAGGGAATAGGTTTTAATGGTCCCTCCACGTGCCATGTGACACCGAAACCAAATTCAAAGTTTACTAAGAATCCTTATGGCCATCACAAAAAACTCGAGAGAAAAGTTTGGCCAAGAAAAGAAAACCAAGGTCGAACAAAGACTGTGTACTTATGTACCTACTACAAAAGAAAGGGCCACCTTAGGGAGTTTTGATATAGTTTGGGTCGGATACGGCGTACATTTTCTCCACCACGTGCCACTAGAAATTTTTCGAGTCTTAGAGAGCAGGTTGAGTTTCTAATCACCACATCTCAGAGTTTAATGAAAGAGTTCCAACGAATTTCTTTACCGTCAGTCGACACTTCCAATATCCCGACTAGAGCCAACGATGACAAGGACAAACAGAAGTTTACTTCATCTTAGGTGCCTAAAATCGATGTAAAATCCCTTTTTGTCCATGTTACTCTTAAAGCACATAATACTTCTTAGTGGTATTTCGATAGTGGGTGCTTCAGGCATATAACAGAAGATGTCTCTTTTTTTAACTACCTAGAGGATCGCAAGGAAGGTAAATTCACCTTTGGAGATAGGAGCAAGTCTAGCATAGTAGGATGAGGTACAGTAGAGATACCAGGATTTCCTAAGCTAGAGGATGTTTTGTATTTCAAAGGTTTGAAAGCAAACCTTCTCAGCATTAGCCAGTTGTGCGACGCTGATTTTGTAGTAAAGTTCCGATGGAACGAGTGTAATGTTTATGATCAAGCTGGTAAACTTTTATTGCAAGGGGCAAGGACTGAAGACAATTGTTATGGGATTGTGCTTAAGTCCTCATTTGTCTGCAAATGTGCCACGATCACTCCTATGGATTTGTGGCATCAACGTCTAGGTTATGTGAATTTTAGAGACTTGGAGAGATTAGCTAAAAAGGACCTCGTATGTGTCTTGCCATCACTTGGAAAGTCGACTTCCACAGTTTGTGGACCTTGTCAGTTAGGAAATCAAGTTCGTAGCCCCCACAGGAAGTTGAATTCCATTACCACTTCACGAGTGCTTGAGTTGATACACATGGATCTTATGGGTCCTACTCATACTGAGAGTTTGGGTGGTAAGAGGTATATCCTGATGATTTCTCTCGTCATTCGATTGTAGGTTTTCGGAGAGAGAAATCTGATGTTGTGGAATTTCTTACGACCAAGTGTCCTGTCCTACAAAATCAACATGGTGTCACTATTAATAGAATACTTAGTGACTACAACACTGAGTTTAAGGAAGCAAAAGTAGATATTTACTGTAATAGCCTTGAGATCAAACATGAATTTTTGTTTATAAAGACTCCTCTGCAAAATGGGATCGTTGAGAGGAAGTTGTTGCACGATTCAAAAGATGACTAGATCTTTGCTTCTATGTCGTAGAGTTGCTAGGAAATTTTGGGTAGAGGCAGTGTCTACCGTGTGACATACGGTGAATAGGGTTTGCCTTCATCCACACACACTTAATACACGTTATAAATTATGGACTGGAAAAAAAAACCTTTCATATTTACATGTCTTTGGGAGCCAATGCTACATCCTATGGGATACAGAGCAATTAGGAAAGTTTAATTTCTGAAGTGACGAGAGAATATTATTAGGATATTCATCAACTAGTAGAGCTTATCGAGTTTTTAACCTGAGTAGCTCTAAGGTTATGGAGTCAATAAATGTCAACATGCAAGATGATGAACCGTCAGCGTTTGTTGATTCTAATCTTTTGTGTGAGGATGACTCACTTCCTACTGATGATCCCATTGCGCCTCCCACACCTAGAGTGGATCGTATTCCTGAATTAGGGGACGCTCCTGCTTGGTTTTGCGAGATTCATGATCCTACTACTATTCTAGGAGATCCCACCCTAGGGGTCAAGACTCGTGCTCAACTAGAGAACTTTGTTAGACATACTTTTTGCATGTCTGAAGTCGAGCCCAATAATCATAAAGAAACACTCAAAGATGAACACTAGATATTCACTATGCAGGATGAGTTTCTTCAGTTTAGAAAAAATGATATATGGGAACTGGTCCCCCGACCTAGTGAGACAAATGTGATAGGAACCAAGTGGATCTTTAAGAATAAGATGGACGAGGCTAGTTCCATTGTCCAAAATAAGGCTAGGTTGGTCGCTCAAGGTTACACACAAATCGAGGGTGTAGACTTTGACGAGAAATTTGATCCTATTATGAGGTTTGAGTCCGTCCGCTTACTACTCACCATCGCATGTCATTTGCGCTTTAAGTTATATCAAATGGATGTTAAAAGTACCTTTCTGAAAGGCATTCTATAGGAGGAGATTTACATGGAACAACCAAAAGCATTTGAAGACCCTAAGCACCCTGATAATGTCTACTATCTGAGGAAAGCCTTATATGGTTTGAAGCAAGAACCCTGTGCTTGGTACGAGAGGCTTACTTCCTATCTCTTAGCCTGAGGCTTAAAGTGAGGGGGAGTTGATATGATGTTGCTCGTCAAGAGAGATGGCAGTGCTATTTTGGTTGCCCAGGTCTATGTGGATAACATAATCTTTGGTCCACATGCTCCCATTATGCTTACCACTTTGAGGAAGAGATGAAGAGTGAGTTTGAGATGAACATGGTGGGTGAGCTTACTTTCTTCCTTGGTCTCCTAGTTCGTCAACTAGAGGATGGTATGTTCATCCTCCAATCCAAGTATACTAGAGAGCTTGCTAAGAAATTTGGTCTAGACTCCGATAAGCACGCACGTACCCTGATGAGTACCTTAACAAAGCTTAGCAAGGACACTTTAGGTAAGGATGTAGAGCAAACCTTGTATCGAAGCATGATAGGTAGTCTTATCTACTTGACTGCCATTTTTCCCGACATAGCCTTTAAGGTTAGAGTTTGTGCGTGATATCAGGCATCCTCGAAAGAGTTGCACTTACTCGCTCTTAAACACATGATCAAATACGTGAGTGGGACTCTCTCATTTGGCATTTGGTATTCCTTTGATACCGATAACCGTTTGTTCTCCTTTTCGAATGCCTATTGGGCCGGGGATGCATATGGATGTAGGAACACTTCTGGTGGGTGTCTCTTCTTTAGTTATGATCTTGTCTCTTGGTTGAGTAAGAACCAACACTCCATCTCTTTGTCCACTATATAGGCTGAGTACATAGCCTCCAGGAGTTGTTGCATGCAACTTTTATGGATGAAGTAGATTTTGGAGGATTATGGGAAATCACAGGACACAAGCGTGATACACATATCCCGTAATCTAGTCCATCATTCGCACATAAAGCACATTAGGATACACGAGTACTTTATCCGTGAGTTAATAGAAGAGAAGGTCGTATCATTGAGTTTTGTGTCTACTGACCTCCAGTTAGCCGATATTTTGACGAAGCCTTTAGACGCCCTTAGATTCTAGAGTCTTAGGAAGTCTTTAGGAATTTGCACAGTTGACTAAGGGGTGGTTACCATGTCTAGAGTATGATGCATTTTTTCATGCTCTCATCATTTGATTCGTATCTCTATATTGTATCCTTTGTATCTTTATTTGTTTTTTTTTTATTTTTTTTATTTCTTTTAAAAATACAAAAAGATTTTCTACTTTTTTAAAAAATTGAAAAATCCAAAAAAGATTTTTTGTTTATAAAATTTTTGAAAAACCCAAAAAGAGTTTTGTATTTTATTTTACACCTTTTATGTATGTACATTTAAGATAGCCATAGTCACAACTTCATTCCACATTCCACTTGACTGTTTGATAGTGATTTGAGATGCTACATCATTTCATCCATGTGATTTACATTGTTTGGAGTCATTAAGATGTGATTAGTTCTATCTTCTACATGTTTGGATCCTTATCTACTTTATTGCACACGTGCACATTATCATATTGATAATTTTAATTGTCTATCACATATTGGCTTGAGTGTTTCCATCTCAATTATGTCTATACAACAAACCAAATGCAATAAAACTTGACAAGAAAGTAGTGTATGTAAAAATCGTTGCTGTGAGTTTGTGTGTATTTGAAAAATGAGGAAGGGCTGCGAAAGGTACTCATTTATCCTTTGCGACTAAGCTACCATTTCAATATGATGTAAATAAAATTTTTGGCAAAAACAGAAGCCAAGGTTCAAAGAGGTTGACGACAGCCCGAAAAAAATTCATAGTTAATAAAAAGAAAAAAATACCATCAAGGTGGGCCAATAGATTTTAGTTTCATCACCTCAAAAGAAAAATCAAAAGAATTATTATTTATTGTGGGAGTTTGGATGGAATATAAAATGGGTTTGCACGTCCTTGAAAGTCATGAAAAAACGTTACATAGTTTTGGACGTTTTTGGTGTGAAAATCACTTTGAGCTTTGATTTGTTGATTTGATTGAGTCAATTTCTTATAATTCCACCATTTTTACACCTAAGGAAGATGTTGAGTTCATTCGTTAGAAATATCCGAAATTCATCATGCACATATGTTATGGTTGTATGTATTGATTTTCCTATCGAATTTGTTCACATCCCAACATTTCCTCTATCATCGACTTTGTTATTTTCGTTTTCTTTGATGGTGTGATTCTTTGTTGAATATTTTGTGCGAAAATTTTTGAACAATTCTGTAAGGATGCAAATTTCCAATTGAGTCTTTTGTAGTTTTGGCTCAATTCCGAATAAAAACGTTTGAGTCATAGGATAGAGTATATCGATCATCTTTCAAGCCTATGACGTGTTTGTTGAAGACGTAGCGGCAAAGTGTATAAAGCTTTATCAAAATGCCATGGTTTATATGCCTCGTTTCAACGTCATCAACAGTGATTTCATGCTCCCAAGGTATGAATGCATTACATATATATATATATATATATATATATAAAGGAGCTTGGAACAGTTTATATTGGGTGTTAGGTTTTCAAAACTGCGTTTTGTTTTCAGAATGTTTTCTATTAAAACTTATATATAAAGTATATAAAAGTTTCTGGGCTTAAAAAGAATTTTTGAACTTTCTGTGAGTTCGTTCGAAGTGTCGTTCGAACGAGATTGTCGTTCGAACGAGATTGTCGTTCGAACCACAAGTCGTTCGAACGAGATTGCCAACGACTTCCCATCATGGCATACTGGAACTTCGTTCGAAATGTCGTTTGAACGAAATGGTCATTCTAACGAGATTTCTAACGAGCTTCTAACGATTTCATACTGGAACATCGTTAGAAGACTCGTTCGAACGAGATTTGGCGGGATCATGTTTTTGGCAGTTTTAAGCAGTTTTGCCCACTTTCCCACTTGGTTTTACCCCACTACTTTTTGCTGAATATCAATGTGCGGGAATCACTTTTGATTATCTATCTTTTTCATATGCTACTAACTCCTAGAGAGTGTTTTGAGAGTAAAATCAAAGAGGGAAAAAGATCATGTTTTGAGTGAGTTTTTATCAAAGAGAAAAATATACACCACTCTAGTTTACACCCAAATTAGTTTCTTCCAAGTTCCCATATTCATATATATTGCTTGAAGTTTGGCACCGGGTTCATCTCTTACGTTCAAAGAGAAGTTTTTGGGTTTGATTCTACATCCATCAAATAAAGAAGAAGCTGTTTGTTGTAGCATTACCCACGTGGAGAAAGGCTCTTTGTTCGGGTGACGGTGACCATACAAAGTCCGATCGGTGGACTTTGAGACCGCGGTGGAGCTCCGTGGTTATCCGCTAGGAAGAGGTATCTACAAGAAGAAGCGTCGGGGCTTGAGAGGGATCGAGTCGTGTGTTGTAAGACTTTCTGTCTTGTATTTGTAAATTTCATACTTAGTGGATTTGTGGCTAGGGCCGTCCGAGGTTGTTTCCTGTTGTGGGTTTTTCCTCGTACATCGCGGCGTAGTGTGATTAATTTACTTTTATCTTGCATAATGACTTAAAACTCATGCTTAGGATAATTCAAGATAAAAATGGTTTTAATTGCCACACTTAATTTAATTGGGTGCTAATTAAATTTGAGTAATTATTTATTTAATTCAAGCCTTTCGTTAAAAACTAGTTTGGCCTAATTTGAAAATTTTGATAAAAATGACTTAGGCAAATTCAAGGACTTGGATTAAATTAATTGTGTTTAAGTGAAATTAATATTTGTGTATGTTTAATTAATTTTCACTTGGGTTTAATTTTAATTTGAAATCGAAATTAAAATTTAGTATTCGTTTGTTTTGTTGGACCATCACACATCTTTACGCTTCCGCATCTCTATTTCAACAAGGAAATATAATACAATTTTAAAAGGAATTTCAAATCGGGGGGTTTCGCACATTTTCAAATTGGTATCAGAGCCAACGCGATAAATTATTTCGTTAAAGATTTTTTAAATAATTTTTGGCTAAAATAGAATTTTCCCCATTTTCAAAATTTCATATTTTCGATGGTTCTAACTACGCGTATTGGAAAGCGCGAATGAAATCGTCACTAAAATCTATCGACGAGAGAGTTTGGATGTCTGTTGTTAATGGGTGGTCCCCACCAACTCACTTAGTTGAAAATGAATGTGTTCCCAAACCGGCCGATAGATGGACTGAGAATGAGTTTAAACTTTCTAATTTTAATTCCCAAGATTTAAATGCCTTGTTTAGCGCTGTCACACCGGATGAATTCCGACGCATTATGACGTGTGAAACCGCTAAAGAGGCTTGGGATATTTTACAACTAACTCATGAAGGAACTAGTGTCGTTAAATCTTCGAAACTCCAAAACCTCACCACTCAATTTGAAACCATCAAAATGAACGATAATGAAACTTTTGATGAATTTTATGCTAGACTTTCTGATATTGTTAATTCATCTTTTGATTTGGGAGAGAAAATACCCGACAACCGAGTCGTAAAGAAAATTTTAAGGTCCCCACTCGATAGATTTATTCCAAAAGTGACCATTTTAAATTCTTTACCAACTTTAGCCTCTACGAAATTAGAAGAGCTTGTAGGTGATTTACAAACCTATGAACTAGATATGTTTCCCTCTAAAACTGAAAAGAAAATTGAAAAGGGTGTTGCTTTAAAAGCCTGAAAAGAGTTCAAACAAGTAGTAGAGAGCGAGAGTGATAGTGACTCGGAAAACATGGCTTTGTTTGCTCGTAAATTTAGAAAATTTCTTAAATTTAATAAAGATAAATTTAAAAATGATTTTAAGAAATTTGAAACTTCTAAGCATGACAAAGCCGAGAAGATCCCTAAATTGAGTCCATGTATAGTGTTGTCTCAATTCCGGACAAAAACATTTATTCATAGGATAGTGTGTAATTGTAATACTCTCAAGCCTATGAAGTGTTTGTTGAAGACGTAGCGGCAAAGAATATAAAGCTTCATCAAATATGCCGGTTTGCGTGCCTCGTTTCTACGTCATCAACTATGGTTCCATGCTCCCAAGGTATGAATACAATATTTGATATATAGGAACTTGGAACAAAGTTTATTGGGTGTTAGGTTTAATAAAAACTGTGCTTTATTTTCAGAAAAATTTAATTAGAACTTTAAAATAAAGTATATAAAGTTTCTGGGCCAAAAATTGAATTTTATAAAATTTCTGGAAGTCGTTCGATATGTCGTTCGAACGAGTTTTTCGTTCGAACCAGGTTTCGTTCGAACGAGTTTGCCAACGAGTTCCCACCAAGGTATACTGGTCCGTCGTTCGAACGAGAATGTTCGTTCTAACGAGATTTCCAACGAGTCCATACTGGAGCGTCATTAGAAGTCTCGTTCGAATGAGATTTCGTTCGAACGAAATGTCGTTCGAACGAGATGCCAGGCGGGAACAGTTTTTGGCAATTTTTTCACCCACTTTCCCACTAAGTTTTTAACCAACTTTTTTAGACTTTATCAATAGCGGGAATCACATTTTCCAATCTAACTTTTCCATTCCATTTTCATCTCTTACAGAGAGTTTGAGAGAAAACTTGTTTAAGGAAAATGTTCATGTTTTGAGTGCTAATTTTCAAAAAGAAATTCACTTACCACTCTAGTTTGTACACCCATATTGTTGATCCAAGTTCTTATATACATATCAATTGCTTGGAGTTTGGCACCGGTTTTCTCTACACCGAATTGAAGAGAAGTTGTTTACTTTGTTTTACCCGTTTGGAGAAAGGCTTCTTGTTCGGGTGACGGTGACCATATAAAGTCCTATCGGTGGATTCCGAGACCGCGGTGGTGTTCCAAGGTTATTCGCTAGGAAGAGGTGTCTACAATAAGAAGCATCGAGGCTTGAGAGGGATCGAGTCGTGTGTTGTAAGTCTTTTGTCTTGTACTTGTAATTCCGTATCTAGTGAATTTGTGGCTAGGGCCGTCCGAGGTTTTTTCCCGTCTTGGGTTTTTCCTCGTACATCGCGACGTAGTGTGATTGGTTTATTTTATCTTGCACAATAATTTAGAACGCATGCTTAGGATAATTTCAAGATAAAATTTGGTTTAATTATCACACTCAATTTAATTTGGACTTAAATTAAATATTGGGTAAAGTTGTTTAATTCAAGTCCTTTGCGATAATTTGGTTTGGCCTAACTTTGAAATATGAATAATCATGAATTAGGCAAATTCTAGCGCTTGGTTTTAATTCCACTCGGTTTGAGTTTAACTTGTTTAAAGGAAATTAATATTTGGTATTTATTTGTTTTAATTGAACCATCTCACGTTTACGCTTCCGCATCATCTCCTGAGTTTATATAAAAGGAAATTATAAAAGTTTATTTTTAAATTGGTAAAATTAAAAACCCGGGGATCTACAATGTTTACAAATTGGTATCAGAGCCAGAAATGATAAATTATTTCGTTAAGATCCTTTAAATCATTTTTGGCTAAAATGGAATTTTCCCCATTTTCAAAATTTCCTATTTTTGATGGTTCAAATTATGCGTATTGGAAAGCGCGAATGAAATCGGCACTAAAATCTATCGATGAACGTGTTTGGATGTCAATTGTTAACGGGTGGTCCCCACCAACTCATTTAGTTGAAAATGAACGTGTTCCCAAACCTGTCGATAGATGGACTGAAAATGAGTTTAAACTTGCTAATTTCAATTCCCGTGGTTTAAATGCCTTGTTTAGCGCTGTCACACCGGATGAATTCCGACGTATTATGACTTGTGAAACCGCTAAAGAAGCTTGGGATATTTTACAATTAACTTATGAAGGAACTAGTGTCGTTAAAGCTTCAAAACTCCAAAACCTCACCACTCAATTTGAAACTATCAAAATGAATGAAAAAGAAACTTTTGATAAATTTTATGCTAGACTTTCTGATATTGTTAATTCATCGTTTAACTTGGGAGAGAAAATACCTGACGACCGTGTTGTAAAGAAAATTTTAAGGTCCCTACCCGATAGATTTATTCCAAAGGTGACCGTTTTAAATTCTTTACCCACTTTAGCCTCTACGAAATTAGAAGAGCTTGTAGGTGATTTACAAACCTATGAACTAGATATGTTTCCCTCTAAAACTGAAAAGAAAATCGAAAAGTGCGCTGCTTTAAAAGCCCGAAAAGAGGTCAAACAAGTAGTAGAGAGCGAGAGTGATAGTGACTCGAAAGACATGGGTTTGTTTGCTCGAAAATTTAGAAAATTTCTTGAAATTAACAAAGATAAATTTAAAAATGATTTTAAGAAATTTTAATCTTCTAAACATGAAAAGAACGAGAAGATTTCTAAAGCGGAGAAGATTCCTAAAGCCGAAAAGATCCCTAAACCTAGTAATGAACATTTAGATAGGGACGAGTCTAATAAATGTTTTGGTTGTGAAGGTTATGGCCATAGGGCTTTTGAGTGACCCACTAAACTAAGGAAAGAGGGTAAGCGACCCATTTCATATAACGCGACCCTTAGTGATAGTGATACGGAAGAGAAGCCTGATTCCCCCACTAAGAAAAATTTTGTGGCTTTTATGGCTAGTCATGTGAGTGACAGTTTAATTCCCTTGTTTTTGATGATAGTGAGAGTGGATAAGAAAGAGAGAGTGAAAATGAAGAAGAGGTTAATGTGAGTTAACTTCAAAATTCTCTTCAAGAGCTCTATAAAGAATCTATTAAATTGAAAAGAACTAATTTGAAGTTAGAAATTTTAAGAGAGAGTGTCAAGGTCGTTGATGAAAATGCTTTAATAGAAGACCTTAGGACACGTGAGAGAACTCTTCAAGAGAAGCTAGAATATGTAGAAGGCGAACGAGACAGCCTTAGGGGTTTAATGGAATCCTTGAAAAAGGAGCTTCTTGCTTTTGAAGAGCAAAATGTTTTATTAGAGTCTAACATTTTAGAATTGCAAAATAAATTAAAAGACTCTAGTAATGTCAAATTTGATTTGGAGTGTCGTTTGGAAAAATTAGATAAAATCTTAGGAACGGTTCAAATTAAAAATGACACTTGTGGTTTAGGCTTCAATACTTGTAATGAATCTACTCGTAAAGCCAAAACTAATGTTTTAGGAGAATCTACTAGGAATGCATTTAAAAATCACTCCTTAGGTAAATCTTTTCGACATGTTTTTACTTGTACACATTGTGGTCGAAAAGGTCATCTTATGAAATTTTGTTTTGATCTTAAACGAATTCCTAGAAAATCCCATAGTAAAGTAACCACGGTAGTTAAAGTTCCAACACCCTAGATAGTCATTCTTCATTAATTTGGGTTAGGAAATCCGACTTGGTTGCCTTGAAAAATAGGGTTTTTGATTCTCGTTTACTATCACATGCTTCCTCCCTTGCTAAATCTAAAGGATGAATGTGTTAGTCTTTTGCATACTTTAGCATTTGTACTTCATGCTATATTCCCATGCTAAATGTATGCTTGTTTAATCATTTTCTAGCCTTGGATCCGTGCTTATCCCATGCTAGAATTATGATTTTTGTTTATCTTTTGTATTATATTTCCTTCATTTTGTTTGTATTAAATGAAAAATATGAAAAGATTTTGTTTATCATTTGGATTTTATCTCTTGTTAATTTAAGCTTAATGAAAGATTCAAATGATTTTTGTTTGTCTTTTGAGTATATAGTTTTTAGTTTTTGGTTAAAAATTTTAAAAACTCAAAAAGATTTTATTTTGTGTTATCTTTAGTTTGACACACTTTATGTGGCATATACTTGTGTTTGAATTCCATCTTTTACGCTCCCACGTGGCTAGAACTTTTGGTTTAGATTGTCAATCCTTAACATGTTCTTTACCATATTTTTTGGAGTAGTTGGATTTTGTGTTGTTTAAATGAATTCGATTTTTATATGCCTCTATTCACACATGCACGATCTTTTTTGAAATTTGAACTTCCTATGTATATTTGAGCTTTGTGAGGTGTTCTCCTTCTAATCTTGTCATCTACATATTTGTGACTTAGGAGGACTAGTGCATGTCAAAATCCGTTGCATGTGAGATTTGTGTGAAAAATGAAAACATGATAAATATAAATCTGCACGGGGAAGGGCTCTGAAAGGACTAAGTGATCCTTTGCGATAGTAAGCCACCGTTTGTGAATGGACCTAAAAGAAATACGTGGTCCAAAGGCCTAAAAACAGAATATATGGCATTAAAAAGAAAATAATTTGCCAAGGCCTATGTTTGATTGATATATTCATTCAAATTTAATATAAATGCATATTGAGGGAGATTGGATGGTATATCAACGGTTTGCACAATGTCCGTTTATCCTAGTTGCATATTTCATGTCATGACTCTATTGGTTTGTAAAATCATCAATATGCTAGGCTTGTATGCATTGTGTATGTTTGTTCTTTCAGTTCAATCTATATTGTCACATGAGGTTATATTTAAATGTGATGAAGTTTGCAATCAAATGAGAACTCCGTGAACATGTTTTAAGTGCTTGGGTCTAAATTTGATCGTTACTAGTTCACACCCCAACACTTCCGTTTCCATATGACACCTTTTTGCCATACGAGTGTGCAAACTTATTGTATTTTGTGTCATGTGTGTGTTTATATCTATACATATGTGCGTGTGCATTCTTGATATATTCATAGTACATATATATATGATATTTTGTTTTTGCCTTTGTCTTGCTTTTGTTGCCGATATGCTTTCATGTCTTGCTTGTATGTTTTGATTATTTATCCTTTGTCTATTCCTGAACAAAAAGGGGGAGAAAATGATAAGGGGAGAAATGGTATCTAATCCTATTATCGTATCCTAATTTGGGGGAGATTTATCTTAGGGGGAGACGTCTTTCTAAGTATGTCATTTGTTTGATAAAGGGGAGAATTAATTTAGAGGGAGTAATTAATTAATTGCATTTAATATTTTGATATTCCCTATGCATTTGATGAGTTTGCTTAAGTGTGCAGGAATTCTTCTAAAGCGGAATCCTTCAATGGCAAAGTGTTTAATCCTTGGGTTGAGTCAAGTTTGGGTGGGTTATGTTTTGAGTCTAGTAGAGCTTGACGGCCCTTTAGGATTTTTTTTTGGTTTTTGTCCCGAAATAGCCAAAGGGGGAGATTTGTAAGGACACAAATTTCCAATTGAGTCCATGTATAGTGTTGGCTCAATTCCGGACAAAAACATTTATTCATAGGATAGTATGTAATTATAATACTCTCAAGCCTATGAAGTGTTTGTTGAAGACGTAGCGGCAAAGAATATAAAGCTTCATCAAATATGCCGGTTTGCGTGCCTCGTTTCTACGTCATCAACTATGGTTCCATGCTCCCAAGGTATGAATACAATATTATATATATAGGAACTTGGAACAAAGTTTATTGGGTGTTAGGTTTAATAAAAACTATGTTTTATTTTCAGAAAAATTTAATTAGAACTTTAAAATAAAGTATATAAAGTTTCTGGGCCAAAAATTGAATTTTATAAAATTTCTGGAAGTTGTTCGATATGTCGTTCGAACGAGTTTTTCGTTCGAACCAGGTTTCATTCGAACGAGTTTGCCAATGAGTTCCCACCAAGGTATACTGGTTCGTCGTTCGAAATGTCGTTCGAACGAGAATGTTCGTTCTAACGAGATTTCCAACGAGTTTCTAACGAGTCCATACTGGAGCGTCGTTAGAAGTCTCGTTCGAATGAGATTTCGTTCGAACGAAATGTCATTCGAATGAGATGCCAGGCGGGAACAGTTTTTGGCAGTTTTTTCACCCACTTTCCCATAAAGTTTTTAACCAACTTTTTCAGACTTTATCAATAGCGGGAATCACATTTTCGAATCTAACTTTTCCATTCCATTTTCATCTCTTAGAGAGAGTTTGAGAGCAAACTTGTTTAAGGAAAATGTTCATGTTTTGAGTGCTAATTTTCAAAAAGAAATTCACTTACCACTCTAGGGCCGTCCGAGATTTTTTCCTGTCTTGGTTTTTTCCTCGTACATCGCGGCGTAGTGTGATTGGTTTATTTTATCTTGCACAATAATTTAGAACGCATGCTTAGAATAATTTCAAGATAAAATTTGGTTTAATTATCACACTCAATTTAATTTGGACTTAAATTAAATATTGGGTAAAGTTGTTTAATTCAAGTCCTTTGCGATAATTTGGTTTGGCCTAACTTTGAAATATGAATAATCATGAATTAGGCAAATTCTAGGGCTTGGTTTTAATTCCACTCGGTTTAAGTTTAACTTGTTTAAAGAAATTAATATTTGGTATTTATTTGTTTTAATTGAACCATCTCACGTTTACGCTTCCGCATCATCTCTTGAGTTTATATAAAAGGAAATTATAAAAGTTTATTTTTAAATTGGTAAAATTAAAAACCCGGGGATCCACAATGTTTACAAGTTGGATTTTGTGTTGATTAAATGGATTCTATTTTTATATGCCTCGATTCACACATGCACGAGCTCTTTTAAAATTTTAACTTTGTATGTATATTTGAGCTATGTGAGGTGTTATCCTACCAATCTTGTCATCTACATATTTATGACCTAGGAGGACTAGTGCATGTCAAAATCCGTTGCACGTGAGCTTGTGAGATATAAAAAAATGATATATATAAATGTGCATGGGGAAGGGCTCCGAAAGGAATAATAATCCTTTGCGATTGTAAGCCACCGTTTGTAATGGACCTAAAAGAAATACGTGGTCCAAAGGCCTAAAAACAGAAGAATTAGCACTAAAAGAAAAATAACTGCCAAGGCCTACGGTTGATTGATATATTCATTCAAATTTAATATAAATGCTTATTGAGGGAGATTGGATGGTATATCAATGGTTTGCACAATGTCTGTTTATCCTAGTTGCGTATCTCATGTCATGACTCTATTGGTTTGTAGAATCATCAATATGCTAGGCTTATATGCATTATGTATGTTTGTTCGTTGAGGTCAATTTATATTGTCACTGAAGAGCGTCCCTGATATGTGTGTTTTCAAACATAACCAATTTTTACTCAAAAAAATCCAACTTTTAATTATGCACCAGACCAAGTTGTGAAATCCCAATTCTTACTTTAAACCAATTTTATCTTGATTAATCCTAAACATGAATCTAGTGATTAAAGCAAGTAAAGTAAAGTAAAGAATACTCACAACGCCGGATGTACGAGGAAAAAACCCAAAGCGGGAAAACAACCTCGGACGACCTAAGACAGACAATCATTATGAATAATGGTTTTACAAAGACAGATTAGCCTTACACTAAGACTCGATCCCCACGGGTCTTGACGCTCCTTCTGATCTTTAACCGTTTTTGAATAGTGCCCATGCAGAAATTTAATCTTTTACGATCTCTGTCCACAACACACGCATCCACGTATGTCTTGGTGTCCACCGATATGGCTTTGATACGTCTATGATGTCGAACACGATGTCCGTCGCTTCTTCACCGCAAAACCCTTTGTGTTCAATGTGTAGAACAAACAACTTTGGTGCAGCAAGATCACGTAAACATATAAGAATGATATCTCGGATCTTTGCAAACTCCAAGGATGTGTTTATGCTTTGTAAACCTTAGAAAAACATGTGCAAACAAGGTTCTGGTTTGTAAAACTTTTTCCAGAAAGCAATGTTATGAAAATATGATGCAAACACTATTTAAATAGAATTTAAACACCGCCTCGAAAAATGTGTCATTCGCGCGACATAGTATCTCGTTCGAGCGACTTAAGATGTCGTTCGAGCGACATTGTATCTCGTTCGAGCGACTTAAGATGTCATTCGAGCGACCTCGCGAAGTTTGACTTTCTTTGACTTTCAGATAAAAACGTCTCTTAACAAAGAGATTCAAATTAGTCAAACTCTATTTCGAGCTTATCATCATAAAACAAAGTATAAACCTTTTAAAATACTATAAACCATTTAAAAACATTTTTCTTTATAAAAATTACATCCTTATCTTTTATAAAATAATTCTGAGCACCATTAATTATACGCATTCATACCTGAGTGATCTCGAAATGAAATTAACTTTGAAGACGAGTAAACTTGCACCAAATAAACATCGACATGATTATTTCCTTGAAGCTTTTGCCGCTACGTCTTCAATTTCTTCAATAGATCATAGACCAAGTGGGATCGTGACAAAATAAACATCTCCCTATGACGTATTACAAACACAGTTTTGTTCACGGAATTAAGTCAAAACAATACAGGGACTCAATTGGAAATTTATGTCCTTACAAATCTCCCCCTTTGACTATTCCGGGACAAAACTAAATCAGTGAAATGCCAAACCGGGCCGTCAAGCCGTATGACGCCTAAATCCCATCCCATAAACCCAAAATCAAAAATACAGGACACGGACTAATATATGTAGCACCGACAAGCATGAACTGTCTGAATGTGATGTAGACTTGAAATCTCAAATCGCTGAAGCATACCTACACACATGAAACAAACAAACAGATACCCAGTGAAGTATGAAGGAACAAATGAAACCAATTTATATTTCTAATAAGAACAAATCATTTGAAACATGTGAGCAATTATTTGATACCAATTTGTTACCAATTTGAAATAAATATAAGCACTCAACAAATCTCCCCCTACATCACATACCAAATATCTCCCCCTTTTTGTCTCGAATAGACAATCCGGTGAAAAGATAAAACAATATGAAATATCTAGCATATCAAATAGAATCAGGTTGATACCAATTAAAATCGCTAGATAATCATGAAACCACTAGCTAAATATGATCAAATAATGATAAATCAGTAGCTAGTAAACCAAGGAATCACACAAAGAGTATACAAATCAAATCAAGTGTGATAAACGGACATATATGCAAAATACCAATTTGGAACATAAAAGAACCTCCATATAACCAATTAATCCAAAAAAATTCTTCTTGCAGTAGCAAAAAATATATCAAATTAAGCCAAAGGACTGCAAACCTATAAGAAGTAATTTTTTACCCTGTCGTTCGAACGAGCCAAGGACTTCGCTCAAACGAGATGAGGAAGTCGCTCGAATGAAGATAGAAGTCGTTCGCACGAGATGAAATGTCGTTTGAATGACTTCGCGCGACCTGCTAAAATTTCCCAGTTTCCCTGAAATATTATAAAGTATTGCCCAGTGAAAAAATTTCCCCAAAAAAATTCCAGGAAGGGGCTGACAGAAGCAAAACAGTGCTAAAACAGTAAGCTTTTAACACAAAACGCAAAAACTCATTAAAACAAAAAAATGTGAATTACATGCAAACATAGTACCGATGTGCTCAAACATGGGCATGGAATGTATGGGCGTGAAGCTACAACAAATGAGTCACAATTCCAACATATCGAAATGATCAAGCAGCTCTAATTGATAGCGATAAATCATCAAACTTTATCATAGCCAAATGACAATTAAAGTGTGAGCTTAATAAACCAAACATACTACATGCACACAAATCCATAAATTTGACGATTCTACAAACAATGGCATCAAATTGCAATGTTTCAACATTAAGATTAGTTGTGCAAACCCGTTTAAATTTTCTCCAAACAAACACCCTCATATAAACATACTTTTACAAGTTCTTTTGAGGCTTCTAGCATTCTCAACTTAGCGAAAATCTTATTGGACCTTTTCTTAGCTTATTGCATATTTCTTTTTGGGCTCTTTTAAACGGTGGCTTTCACGACGAGTTAATTATGAACTCTCGCAGCCCTTTCCCGTGAATCACTCATCATTTTTTTAATTTTAAATCCTCATGGTAAACGGTTATTACATGCACACTTCTCCTTAAATTTACTTATGCATAGATGACAAGATTGAGATAAAAACGCCTCACCAAATTCAAATATGCAAGAGAAGTCAAACATCCATATAAACTCGTGCATGTGTGCAATTATGGAATATATACAAAGTCGAATCAAGATGCATATCAATTTCGAAACAAACCCATATAAACAATGGTTAAGATCATTCTAAGCATCAATAATAATGACCAAATGTCCTAGCCACATGAGTAATGAAACGATGGGGGGGTCCAAGCACACCAATATGCCACATCAAACATGTAACCTCGAAAACAAAAACCAAAAATCTTTTTGGTTTTTCAAACATATTTTGACTCAAACAACTGAAAACTATAATACAAAATGATACACATGTCATAATACTAGCAATGAATATATCATGATGCAAGGGCTAGCGTATGACAAAACATACAAGCTACTATCCATAAGAAATAGCAAGACATGAATCATGTGCATACATGTGAGAATCAACCAACGAAGCATTTAGCATCTCCAAAATGGATTTGCTAACCCAAACAGGTGTATACCTAACAAAATGGGTTTTGGGAACCGATGGGACACTACGTCTAATCTTCCTAGGGTCTTTTTTAAGATCAAAACAAAAACTCCTAAGGTGGCATTTCCTACCACAATGAGAACAAGTGAAAACACAATGAGGAATGGGACCTTTAGGTTGACCTTTTCTAATACCCTCGGATGCGGTTGATGCTCTAAAGCAGGCTATGGTTTTGGCTTTTACAATCGAACCATTAGAACAAGATAAGTCGCTACCATCACTACTCGAGTCATTTAAATCATTTTTTAACTTCAAAACTTTAGACTCAAGCAAACGATTAGACTCCTCAAACTTTCCGGACTCCTTCTTTAAATTTTCAATTACCCCTAGAAGGTTATCTCGCTCCCCCTCAATTTGAACAAACTTATCTCTAAGAGCCTTTTCTCGTGCCACGAAATCATTAATCGAATTATTCTCCTCAACGGCACAAGCAAACATCACTCTCCTTTTTGCCCAATTTTAATATATTAAAATCTTTAAACAAGGAACTAAAGTGCTCACGACAAACATCTCTTTGAGTTTGAAAAGTTTGTAAATATTCAATCTTATTTTTAAAACCAAAATTTTCTTTTTCCAAAACATCTATACGTTTTGCAAACTTTAAATTCAAACGATGTAAATCATCAAAGCTTATAGAATCCATCGAGAGAAAACAAACACAGGAGAGATTAACAAACACATGGGATCACAAAACAAATAAAATATGTTTTCTAGCTCTGATACCAATTTGAAGAGGGTCCCTGATATGTGTGTTTTCAAACAGAAGCAATTTTTACTCAAAAAAAAATTCAACTTTTAATTATGCACCAAACCAAGTTGTGAAATCCCAATTCTTATTTTAAACCAATTTTATCTTGATTAATCCTAAACATGCATCTAGTGATTAAAGCAAGTAAAGTAAAGTAAAGAATACTCACAACGCCGGATGTACGAGGAAAAAACCCAAAGCGGGAAAATAACCTCGGATGGCCCAAGCCAGACAATCACTATGAATAATGGTTTTACAAAGACAGATTAGCCTTACACTAAGACTCGATCCCCACGGGTCTTGACGCTCCTTCTGATCTTCAACCGTTCTTGAATAGTGCCCACATAGAAATTCCGTCTTTTACGATCTCTATCCACAACACACGCATCCACGTATGTCTCGATGTCCATCGATATGGCTTTGATACGTCTACGATGTCGAACACGATGTCCATCGCTTCTTCACCGTAAAACCCTTTGTGTTCAATGTGTAGAACAAGCAACTTTGGTGCAGCAAGATCACGTAAACATATAAGAATGATATCTCGGATCTTTGCAAACTCTAAGGATGTGTTTATGCTTTGTAAACCTTAGAAAAACATGTGCAAACAAGGTTCTGGTTTGTAAAACTTTTTCCAGAAAGCAATCTTACAAAAATATGATGCAAACACTGTTTAAATAGGATTTAAACACTGCCTCGAAAAACGTGTCATTCGCGCGATATGGTATCTCGTTCGAGCGACTTAAGATGTCGTTCGAGCGACCTCGCGAAGTTTGACTTTCTTTGACTTTCAGATAAAAACGTCTCTTAACAAAGAGATTCAAATTAGTCAAACTCTATTTCGAGCTTATCATCATAAAATGAAGTATAAACCTTTTAAAATACTATAAACCATTTAAAAACATTTTTCTTTATAAAAATTACATCCTTATCTTTTATAAAATAATTTCGAGCACCATTAATTATACGCCTTCATACCTGAGTGATCTCGAAATGAAATTAACTTTGAAGACGATTAAACTTGCACCAAATAAACATCGGCATGATTATTTCTTTGAAACTTTTTCCGTTACATCTTCAATTTCTTCAATACGTTATAGACCAAGTGGGATAGTGGCAAAATAAACATCTCCCTATGACATATTACAAACACAGTTTGGTTCACGAAATTAAGTCAAAACAATACAGGGACTCAATTGGAAATTTATGTCCTGGCAGTCACATGAGGTGATATTCAAATGTGATGAAGTTTGCAATCAATTGAGAACTCCGTGAACATGTTTTAAGTGATTGGGTCTAAATTTAATCGTTACTAGTTCACACCCCAACACTTCCGTTTCCATATGACACATTTTTGCCATACGAGTTTGAAAGACTCCTATTATATTTTGTATGTGTCATTTGTGTGTTTATATCTATATATGTGTACCTGAGTCTCTTTGATATATATTATGTATACATATATTTGATATTTTTTTTTAGTCTTTACTTTGATTTCTAATCCATATATGCTTTAATTCATACTTGGTATCCATCTTATTGCATTCTGTGTTGATATCATATGCTCAATACTTTATATATCATATTGGTATCATTTTATTGCATTCTAGTTGGTCTAATTTGTTATTTGTTGGATTAGTTGAATTTTTGTTGCCCATATGCTTGCACGTTCTCATCACTATTATTATGTGTCTATTCCTGAACAAAAAGGGGGAGAATTATAGGGGGAGAAATGGTATCTAATCCTATTATTATCGTATCTTAGTTCGGGGGAGATTTATCTTAGGAGGAGACGTCTTTCTAAGTAGGTCATTTGATTGATAAATGGGAGAATTAATTTAGGGGGAGTAATTATTTAATTGCATTTAATATTTTGATATTCCCAATGCATTTGATAGTTTGCTTAAGTGTACAGGAATACTATTAAGTGGCAACATTCAACATCGGCAAAGATATTGATCCTTCTTCAAGCATTGTATTTTTATTTTGGGTGGGACTTTTTATTAGTCTAGTAGAGCTTGACAGCCCTTTAGGATTTTTGTATAGTTTTTGTCTCGAAATAGCCCAAGGGGGAGATTTGTATGGACGCAAATTTCCAATTGAGTCCTTTGTAGTTTTGGCTCAATTCTGGACAAAAACGTTTGAGTCATATGATAGAGTATATTGATCATCTTTCAAGCCTATGACGTGTTTGTTGAAGACGTAGCGGCCAAGTGTATAAAGCTTCATCAAAATGCCGTGGTTTATGTGCCTCGTTTCAATGTCATCAACAGTGGTTTCATGCTCCCAAGGTATGAATGCATTACATATATATATATATATATATATATATATATATAGGAGCTTGGAGCAGTTTATATTAGGTGTTAGGTTTTCAAAACTGCGTTTTGTTTTCAGAATGTTTTCTATTAAAACTTATATATAAAGTATATAAAAGTTTTTGGGCTTAAAAAGAATTTTTGAACTTTATGTGAGTTCGTTCGAATTGTCGTTCAAACGAGATTGTCGTTCGAACCACAAGTCGTTCGAACGAGATTACCAACGACTTCCCATTATGGCATACTGGAACTTCGTTCAAAATGTCGTTCAAATGAGATGGTCGTTCTAACGAGATTTCTAACGAGCTTCTAACTAGTTCATACTGGAACTTCGTTAGAAGACTCATTCGAACGAGAATGTCGTTCGAACGAATTGTTGTTCGAACGAGATTTGGCGGGAACAAGTTTTTGGCAGTTTTAAGCAGGTTTGCCCACTTTCCCACTTGGTTTTATTCCACTACTTTTTGCTGAATATTAATGTGTGGGAATCACTTTTCATTATCTATCTTTTTCATATCCTACTAACTCCTAGAGAGTGTTTTGAGAGTAAAATCAAAGAGGGAAAAAGATCATGTTTTGAGTGAGTTTTTATCAAAGAGAAAAATATACACCACTCTAGTTTACACCCAAATTAGTTTCTTCCAAGTTTCCATATTCATATATCTTGCTTGAAGTTTGGCACCGGATTCATCTCTTACGTTCAAAGAGAAGTTTTTGGGTTTGATTCTACATCCATCAAAGAAAGAAGAAGCTGTTTGTTACAGCATTACCCACTTGGAGAGAGGCTCTTTGTTCGGGTGACGGTTACCATACAAAGTCCGATCGGTGGACTCCGAGACCGCGGTGGAGCTCCGTGGTTATCCGCTAGGAAGAGGTATCTACAAGAAGAAGCGTCGGGTCTTGAGAGGGATCGAGTCGTATGTTGTAAGCCTTTCTGTCTTGTATTTGTGAATTTCGTACTTAGTGGATTTGTGGCTAGGGCCGTCCGAGGTTGTTTCCCGTTGTGGGTTTTTCCTCGTACATCGCGGCGTAGTGTGATTGATTTACTTTTATCTTGCATAATGACTTAGAACTCATGCTTAGGATAAATCAAAATAAAAATGGTTTTAATTGTCACACTTAATTTAATTGGGTGCTAATTAAATTTGAGTAATTATTTATTTAATTCAAGACTTTCGTTAAAAACTAGTTTGGCCTAATTTGAAAATTTTGATAAAAATGACTTAGGCAAATTCAAAGACTTGGATTATTTAATTGTGTTTAAGTAAAATTAATATTTGTATATGTTTAATTAATTTTTACTTGGGTTTAATTTTAATTTGAAATCGAAATTAAAATTTAGTATTCGTTTGTTTTGTTGAACCATCACACATCTTTACGCTTCCGCATTTCTATTTCAACAAGGAAATATATTACAATTTTAAAAGGAATTTCAAATCGGGGTGTTTCGCACATTTTCAAATTCAAAAGGAGATAGTTTGTTTACCTTATGACACTCTCCATTTGCATTGATCTATGTTCTTCATATTTATCTATTTACCAACATCATAAAAAGGGGAAGAACGAATTATGGGGTAGAATTTTTTGTCTCATTTCATAATGATTTTCTTGAGCTTAATTGATATTTATTTTTACTTATCATTATATTTCAAATTGTTGCGCGTCACGAGTTTTGTTTCTTGTCTCATGTTTGTAGGTATAAAATTGAGGATTATTTTTGCACACCCTGATGTTGACAAAGAAAGTGCAAAAAAGTTGTAGGTTTGAAGATGTTAAAATCTATGAAGACATTCGTTTATTATTTTTAGTTTTGGGGCTTAATGGTGGTATTAAATTATATGTCATTTCTTTTTATTTTAGGTAGCATAATTCGGATAGTTTTTATGTATGTACCGGAATAGATAGAGGGAGATATTTGTAAGGACATATTTTCATAAATGTTCATTCAGAATTCAGGAAGTTTCTATGTGTCCTAGATCACAGTTAGTATGTCTGATACCGCTACATTTCGCACGTCAAGACGTTCATCCATGATGGCCTCAATCTTTATCCGCAGTTATCTCGGTCCCTCTATCTTTGTACATGCGTAGTTCATCATCATCGAGCATCGTGCAACGTGCATCTTCAACTTTAAACGCTCCTACTACTCCACTCACATTATTGGTAAAATAATTAATTTGGAGTTTTTAATGATTAGATAATTATTTGGGAATTTTTTTGAAAATATTTTTTAAGGATTTAAAAAAGTTCTACTTCGAATGATAATTTTTTTCTAAGTGTAGAGGCGAAAGAAAAAAATGAAGCTGACATCGTTCGAGTGACATACACCAGTTGTTCGAGCAACATTAGCATCTCGTGTGAAGTCATCATGCGACACGTAAGATCTTTCGAGCGAAAACTCAATAGCGTTCGAGCGACGCACTGCCTCGATTTCTATATTTAAAGCAGTGTTCATCATTCATGTTTTTCAACTCTTTGGTACTCACGTTTCTGCAGAACTACTGCACAAAACATTCCTTATTTTTTCAAGGTTTTCATTCCTTTTTTTATTCACAAATCATTCCCAAACATAGAAGAATTTAAAGAGAGAGAAGAATATTTGGACCTTCTTTGAAGACCTAGAGATTGATCTTGATTGATGATGATAATCCTTGCAAGTGAATGAAGAATTTAGGGGAATTTTGCTAAATTGGGTGCGAAAGTGATGGAAATGAAAGGTGGAGAAGGTTTTCAAAGAAGGAAACCTCGATGACTTAAAAGGAACGTGAGAGCATTGGAACCCCCAATTTTAAAATTCGACTTCTAAAATTAAATAAGAATTTGCTATAATGTACGGAACAGGATGGTTCAACACAACACACACAAACTTAAAATTTTAATTTCTTTCAAATTAAAATTAAACTAAATTAAAAAAGACATTAAATTAAACAATAAATAAATTTTCACTTAAACAAAATTCATAAATCCAAGTCCTAGAAATTTGCCTAACAAGATTAATGCATTGTTCTATTTAGGCTAAACCCAATTTTATCAAATTAAAATTAGTGACTAGAATTAAATTAATTAAACATTACCTAAATCAATTTTAGGACCAAATTAAGCATGAGTAGTGAAATAAACTATATTTTATCCTTTAGTCCTAAGCATGCATCTAGGTGATATAGCAAGATAAAATAAATCACAAACCATTACGTGCTTATGTACGAGGAAAAACCAAATGGGAAAAACCTATAACGGCCCTAGCCTTAAGTCCACAAAGTATGGATTTATGATTACAAGACAGATGACTTATTACACACGAATCGATTCCGTCCAAGACTTTATGCGTCTTCTTGTAACTACCTCTGCCTAGTCGACAACCATGAACTCCTCCACGGTCTCGGAATCGACCGATGAGGCTTTTGGTCTCCGTCACCCTCACACGAAGCCTTTCTTAGAGTGGAAACACCGCAACAACAAATCTTCTTCTTTATGGGATATAAAAGAAAATCCAAACAAACTCTTCAAATGGTAGAGTAGAACCCAGTTCCAAATGACTCTCCAAGCACAATGTATACATATCAAATCTTGGAATTAAACTAAGATATGGGTGTGTGTTTTTAAGAATTAATCATTTTGGAATTAAAACACAAAAGGAACTTTTTCTCTCAAGTAAGTTTCTCTCTTTTTCTCTTGGAGGGAATGAAAAAGTTATGTACAAAAATGTGTTTCCCGCACTTAGTTATGCACAAAAAGTAGTTGGAAAACAAGTGGGCAAGTGAGAAGTTTTATAAAAATTTGTCATAAAATTGCCCAGGTCATTCGAATGACTTCATTCGAACGAGAACATCTAACGAGAAAACAGAAACAAAAGTCCAAAAGTCATAAGAATCTCGTTCGAACGACTTGGGCTCTCGTTTGAATGAGAACGACATCCAATGTCATTCGAACGAGATTTCATAAATCTCAAAAATTCTTCTAAAGCCCAAAAAACTATAATAAAAAGTTTTAAAAATAATTTCTGAAAAATAAAAAGTCATTTTAGACAAAATTTACACTCATAAACTATTCCAAGTCTCCTACATATATAAAATTGCATTCATACGTTTGGAGATTATGGAATCCAATAGTTGTTGACGTAGAAACGAGGCACTAAAAACTCGCCAATAATGAAGCTTTAAAATATGGCCGCTAATTCTTCAACATACTTGTAATAGTCTTGGATGGATACACTTTACACTCTATCCTATGACTCAAATTATTTTTTCCGAAATTGAGCCAACACTGCATAAGACTCAATTGGAAATTTGTGTCCTTACAGATCTCCCCTTTGGCTTTTCTGGGACAAAACCAAACCAAAAATCCTAAAGGATCGTCAAGCTCGTCTATACTCAAACATCCCACCCCCCCAAAAAATAGATGTTGATTCGACCCAAGGATAAATAGCTTTGTCGATATAAAGATGCTGCTAGAATAAATTCCTGCACAATTAAGCAAACCATTAAACGCATAGGTAATATCAAAATATTAAATGCAATGTAAAATACTCCCCAAAAATTAATTCTCCCTCTTTATCGAATAGTGACATATTTAAAATTTGATGTCTCCCCCTAAGATAGATCTCGTAAACTAAAGGTTTAGATACCCTCTCTCCCCCTTTTTGTTCAAGAATAGAGAAAGAAAAAAGATTTAAAACATTACTTATTTCTCCCTCTGATTAAGGTAATACCATTTCTCTCCCTTAAAACTACACAGGGGATATAAAATATGGAAAAACAAGTAAAGACATGATGGTGCACAAAGTGATAAGAACATTAAAGCACATGGGCAACGAGAAAAAATAACTAATCCACAACATGCGTAATTAGATACTAACTTATGATGCGATAAAAAAAGGATACCAACTAAAATGTATTCAACATAAGCATGTGATATCAACCGAAATTCACAACAAGATAGATACCAATTATGAATTAAAAGCATATATGAACTAGCTATCATGGCAAAGACTTAATACAAATAAAATATCATATATATGTATACACAATAGAGACAAAATATGCACAAACACATGCTTATAGATATAAACACACAAATAACACAAAAAAAATAACGTGAGTTTTTCACACTCTTATAGAATAAATGTGTTAGGGGTGTAACCGGATTAAGGAAGGCATTTAGTCATCGGGAATCAAAATTGGCTTGTTTAAATTAATTCTCACTACATCTATCCACGGGTTTGGGGACATGCTCAGTTTCTACTAAACATGTGAGTGGTGAGCACCCGTTAACAACAGACAACCAAACCCTCTCATCTATAGACTCTAGTGTCGATTTCATACGTGCTTTCCAATGCGCATAATTAGAACCATTGAAAATAGAAAATTTTAAAAATGGGAAAAAATCCATTTTAACAAAAATTATTCTAAAAAGGACCTTAACGAAATAAATTAGCACTCCTGCTCTCATATCAATTTGAGAACGTTGGAACCCCCAATTTTAAAATTAGACTTTTAAAATTAAATGTGAATTTCCTATAATGTGCAGAATAGGATGGTTCAACACAAACTTCAAATTTTAATTTCTTTCAAATTAAAATTAAACTAAATTAAAAGAGACATTAAATTAAACAATAAATAAATTCTCACTTAAACAAAATTAATCAATCCAAGTCCTAGAAATTTGCCTAACAAGATTAATGCATTGTTCTATTTAGGCCAAACCAAATTATATCAAATTAAAATTAATGACTTGAATTAAATTAATTAAACATTACCCAAATTAATTTGAGCACCAAATTAAGCATGAGTAGTGATTTTAACTATATTTTATCTTTTAGTCCTAGGCATGCATCTAGGTGATATATCAAGATAAAATAAATCACAAACCATTATGCGCCGGTGTACGAAAAAAACCCAAATGGGCAAAACCACGAACGACCCTAGACTTAAGTCCACTAAGTGTGGATTTATGATTACAAGACATATGACGTACTACACATGAATCAATTCCGTCGAAGAATTTATGCGTCTTCTTATAACTACCTCCGCCTAGTCGACAACCATGAAATCCTCCACGGTCTCAGAATCCACCGATGAGGCTTTCGGTCTCTGTCACCCTCACGCGAAATATTTCTTTGAGTGGGAACACCACAACAACAAATATTCTTCTTTATCGGATATAAAAGCAAACCCAAACAAACTTTTCAAATGGTAGAGTAGAGCCCGGTGCCAAACAACTCTCCAAGCATAATGTATATATATGAAAGCTTGGAATTAAACTAAGATATGGGTGTGTGTGTTTTCAAGAATTTATCATTTTGAAATTAAAATACAAAAGGAAAATTTTCTCTCAAGTAAGTTTCTCTCTTTTTCTCTTGGAGGTAATGAAAAAGTTATGTACAAAAATGTGTTTTCCGCACTTAGTTATGTAGAAAAAGTAGTGGGAAATCAAGTGGGCAAGTGGGAGGTTTTATAAAAAAAATCAGAAAACTGGCCAGGTTGTTCGAACGACTTCGTTCGAACATGAACATCTAATGAGAAAATAGAAACAAAATGACAAACGTCGTCAAAATATCGTTCGAACGACTTGGGCTCTCGTTCGAACGAGAACGACATCAAATCTCGTTCGAACAAGATTTCAGAAATCTCAAAAAATCTTCTCAAGCACAAAAAACTTTAATAAAAAGTTTTAAAAATAATTTCAGAAAAATAAAAAAGTCATTTTAGACAAAATTTACCACCATAAACTATTCCAAGTCTCCTACGTATATAAAATTTAATTCATACCTTTGGGGACTATGTAATCCAATTGTTGTTGACGTAGAAACGAGGCACTAAAACCTCGCCAATGATGAAGCTTTAAAATCTGCCCGTTACGTCTTCAATAAACTCGTCATAGGCTTGGATGGATACACTTTACACTATCATATAACTCAAATTGTTTTGTTTGGAATTTAGCCAACACTACGTAAGACTCAATTAGAAACTTGGGTCCTTACAAATCTCCCCCTTTGGCTATTGCAAGACAAAACCAAACCAAAAATCCTAAAGGACTGTCAAGCTCATCTAGACTCACACATCCCACTCAAAAAAAAATAAAAAAAAATAGATGTTGACTCGACCTAAGGATAGATAGCTTTGCCGATATAAATATGACGCTAGAATAAATTCCTGCACACTTAAGAAAACCATTAAACGCATAGGGAATATCAAAATATTTAATGCAATGTAAAATTCTGCCCTAAATTAATTATACCCCTTTTATCAAATAATAACCTATGTAAAAGCTGACGTCTCCCCCTAAAATAGATGCCCTAAACTAAAGGTTAGATACCATATCTCACCCTTTTTGTTAACGAATAGACAAAGGATAAAGAATTAAAACAATACATATTTCTCCCTCTAATTAAGGCAATACCATTTCTCTCCCTTAAAACTACACAAGGGATATAAAATTTGGAAAAACAAGACATGATGATGCGTAAAGTGATAAGAACTTAAAGCTTATGGGCAACGAGAAAAATTAACTAATCCACAACATGGGTAATTAGATACTAACTTATGATGCGATAAAAAAAAATGATCCCAACTAAAATGTATCAACATAAGCATGGGATATCAACCGAAATTCACAACAAGAAAGATACTGAGTATGAATTAAAAGTGTATATGAACTAGCTAGCATGGCAATGACTTAATACAAACAAAATATCATATATATGTATTCACAATAGAGACAAAATATGGACAAACACATGTATATAGATATAAACACACAAATGACACAAAAAAAATAACATGAGTTTTCCACACTCTTATAGCATAGATGTGTCAAGGGTGTAACCGCACTAAGCAATGCATTTAGTCCTCAAGAATTAAAATTGACTTGTTTAAATTCATTATCACTCCATCTATCTACGGGTTTGGGGACACGCTCATTTTCGACCAAATATGTAGGTAGGGTGCACTCGTTAACAACAGACAACCAAACGCTCTCGTCTATAGATTTAGTGTCGATTTCATACGCGCTTTCTAATACGCGTTATTGGAATCATCAAAAATAGGAAATTTTGAAAATGGGGAAAATTTCATTTTAATAAAAACAATTCTAAAAAGGACATTAACGCAATAAATTAGCACTCCTGCTCTGATACCAATTTGAGAACGTCGGAACCCCCAATATTAAAATTCGACTTTTAAAATTAAATATGAATTTCCTATGATGTGCGAAATAGGATGGTTCAACATAATACACACAAACTCCAAATTTTAATTTCTTTCAAATTAAATTTAAACTAAATTAAAAGAGACATTAAATTAAACAATAAATAAATTATCACTTAAACAAAATTAATCAATCCAAGTCCTAGAAATTTGCCTAACAAGATTAATGCATTGTTCTATTTACCCCAGACCAAATTTTATCAAATTAAAATTAATGACTTGAATTAAATTAATTAAACATTACCTAAATTAATTTTAGCACCAAATTAAGCATGAGTAGTGATTTAAACCTTATTTTATCTTTTGGTCCTACGCATGCATCTAGGTGATATAGAAAGATAAAATAAATCACAAACCACTACGTGCCGATGTACGAGGAAAACCCAAATGGGAAAACCTCGGACGACCCTAGCCTTAAGTCCACTAAGTATGGATTTATGATTACAAGACAGATGACTTAATACACACGACTCGATTCCGTCCAAGCCTTGATGCGTCTTCTTGCAACTACATCTGCCTAGTCGCAACTATGAACTCCTCCACCGTCTCGAAATCCACTGATGAGTCTTTTAGTCTCCTTCACCCTCACGTGAAGCCTTTCTTCGAGTGGAAACACCGCAACAACAAATGTTCTTCTTTATGGGATATAGAAGCAATCTCAAACAAACTCTTCAAATGGTAGAGTAGAACCCGGTGCCAAACAAATCTCCAAGCACAATGTATATGTATGAAAGCTTGGAATTAAACTAAGATATGGGTGTGTGTGTTTTCAAGAATGAATTATTTTGGAATTAAAACACAAAAAGAACTTTTTCTCTCAATTAAGTTTCTCTCTTTTTCTCTTGGAAGGAATGAAAAAGTTATGTACAAAAATGTGTTTCCCTCACTTAGTTATGCAGAAAAAGTAATGGGAAAACAAGTGGGAAAGTAGGAAGTTTTATAAATAAATAAATATCTCGTTCTAATGACTTCATTTGAATGAGAACATTCAACGAGAAAACAGAAATAAAATGCCAAAAGATGTCAGAATCTCATTCGAACGACTTGGGATCTCGTTCGAACGACATCCAATCTCGTTCGAACGAGATTTCAGAAACATAAAAAATTCTTCTTAAGCCCAAAAAACATTAATATTTTAAAAATAATTTCTGAAAACTAAAAGTTCATTTTAGACAAAATTTACACCCATAAACTACTCCAAGTCTCTTACATATATAAAATTGCATTCATGCCTTTGGAGAATATGGAATCCAATTGTTGTTGACGTAGAAACGAGGCACTAAAAACTTGCCAATGATGAAGCTTTAAAATATGGACGCTATGTCTTTAACAAACTCATCATAGACTTGGATGGATACACTTTACACTTTATCCTATGACTAAAATTATTTTGTTCGAAATTGAACCAACACTACATAAAACTCAATTGGAAATTTGTGTCCTTACAGAATGTTGTTGAGATAGCTAAAGTGGATGTTTCTGAGGTGCATTGGAAGGTCAGCTCATGTTATCCTTATATATGGTCAAGGGATTGCCGATTGACATTTTTCTTGCCCTGCCTATTGGTAGGTAACCCTAAACACACTGTCGATAGGTAAGGAAATAGACCTGCCAATTTGCAGTCTCATGAAAATTTTCCAAAAAAATGATTGTAAAACGCAATCTATAAGCCAAATCATACACAGGACATACCATTGGAATGGTTATTTAGTAAACTTTAAGAATCCATAGGGTTTATATTAGGTCCGAGAGTTGACTTTTGGTCAAACGGGGTGCGGAAGAGCCCATTGATGATGAATTGTTTGTCCAAACCGTGAGTTCGAATCACGTATGGGGTGAACCGTTGGAAAGGTTATGTGTGGCACTTCGATGTTACAAAGAGCTTTGCTCGGTTAGGAGAGTTAATTTAGATCAAATGGGGCCTAGAAGCGCCTAGTGACCTTTTATAGTACAACAAGTCCATCGTTCGTACCATAAAGATGATTCGCGCAAGTGGTGAACTGTTGGAAAGTGTATTTGACACGACCACAAATGTGTCTAGTGTGCATTCTATTTAGGCTCAAGTGCAAGCCTGTCGTTCAAGTAACAATCCAATATGCCGGGTATCGATCCTCAGGGAAACAAGATGAACAGAGTCGTAACGACGTCAAAAAGATGAAGGTAACCTAACTTTGACTCTAAAAAAGAACGAAAGGGTGATTTTGAATTGTGAAATCCTACAACGAGATGCAAATACAAAAATGATTAATTAATGAAATCATGAATAAATAAAATGCAAATATTCTAATTAACTAAAGGACTAATGACGATTTGACTAAAACTTTTAACTATGAGATGACAAAGATAGGTTGGGTTACAATCCCCCACACCCTAGTAATTCACTTCCTAGGATACTAGATTCAGAATTAAAGCTTTAAATGAATCTGGCATTTTAATGCCCCTAAGTATTGCATATATGACGGATCGTAGCCCGCACAATACTTAAGCAAAGGATTAATTAAAATCCGGTCTTTATTTCTCCTAAGTATTACATATATGAGAGATCGTAGCCCGCACGGTACGTAGGCAAAGGTTAAATTAAAGCAGTATCCTATGAACTACGATACAATTCATCTAAAATTTTAATTCCAACTGCTATTTCCACTATCATGAATTACATCGGGTGGGGTTCCTGCACCCCAACCCTTGAAAACTTATCCGGACATATTAAAACTAGAAGAAAACATGTTTTGAAGGAAAGAAAACATTTTTACTAACTATTGAACATGAAGAATAATGAAACTACTACTAAAGAAAGTAATTACTGCAATAATGAAAGCAAGGATTGGAATAAATTTACTTGGATTGCAAAACTGGAATCTAACTAGGGTTTTTGTTATGTTATCCTCTAAGCTAATTACAAATCTTCTCTAAAAACGAATTAGAAGCCTCCCTCTTTCTAGGAGTTATTTTAAATTTCCATCCTACGAAAATTACAAGAGTTGGATTAACGCAAAAATAAATTAAGAAGAAGATTAGCTCAAATCTCAAACCCCGGATCGACCCGGTCAGGACATACTAAATTGGTCCGGGTAACAACCGGACTGATCCATTTTTCTAAACACCTGAATTGGTCCGCTAGACGAGTCTCTTTGCAGTAAATTTGAGGTCTGGACTGATTCATTTTTTTGGAAAATCGGATTGGTCCGGTAGAAGTCTTTTTATTCAGTGATTTTGAACACCCGGATTGGTCTGGGCTAGCTTCTCAACTTCTCTTGAATATCTCTTCAAAATCTCATGATTATCTCGCATCTTCGGATCTTCATAACTTATAATCCAGAACACAGATTAGGACGCCGTTTCTTCCTACGTGTTCATAAACTCAAGATCTTCGACTTTTATTTTGGGTCCTCAATCGGATTCCTGATATTAATTACTCTTTTGCCCTTTTGATTCATCCTCTTTCTTGTCTCTTGCCTCTTTCGGTTTCTTTCTTTCTTTCATGTGTTAAATAACTGTAAAATTAATAAGAAATACACGAAACTCGGGATACTTGTTAGATAAAACCATTAGTAGAGATATGAGATAAACTAATTCATTTTACGTTGTTCGAGGTAATAAAAGCTTCTAAATTAAGGGGGAAATTGGGAAGAATTTATGCCTAATCAAACCCCCCTAACTTAGAACTTTGATCGTCCCGAGAAATGTAAAAGAATCAAAACATGATCCAACTCAAAAAATGGGATAGAATAACTCTTTCGCGGGCAAGCAATTGCATTTAGCATATACAACAAGCCTTTAAACCCCTAGGTTACCCTAGTAGGATGAGTTGTGTCTCGTGAGGGTTTGCAGCGAATATACCCACAAAATTTAACTAAAAGAAATCTCAAAATACGAAAAAATTGTATGACTCAAACTTTTCCAGAAAATAGTCATCATCAAGTCATGTTCAAGAGTCTCAAATCATAGTACGTGTGGGCAGAGCCAAAAATTTAACCACGAATTTCCACTGATTGATCATTACTATACTTATCTGAAAATTCGTTTTGATTTCAAAATCTCATGGAATTTCCTCATAAATGAATCTCTCGAAAGGGTGGCTACTTTTTCTCGGTATGCGTGATTTATAAGAGTAAATGCATTAGAACCAAGTTCACGCACACAAATGGAACGACGTAATTTTATGGTAATTGGAACTCATTATTGGATTACGATTATAAAAAAATGGGAACATTGCCTCTAATTCATATTTATAATCTCTTTTATTATCTTTTAGTGTGTTAGCTCTCCACGCGGTAACTAATTTCTCATTTTGGGCTCGGTTAGGACTTTTTTAGGTTAAAGGTTATTGGGTAACATGGGAATGGTATGGAAATCTAGAATTGGAAAAAAAAATTATGTCCTTTTGTGCTTTTTCGGGCTTTTGCTCATTTTTTTTTCTTCTTTTTCTATTTTTTCTATTTTCCACGCTGTTCTTTTCCTGCTATTTTTGTTGAGCATATTTATTATTTTCTTGCCCCTTTTTATGCACTTTCCGAACCTAATTTCTGGGATTATTAACTTTCACAATTTCAGGCCAATTGGGGGTTCTAGGGTTGTCAAACGAAAGGGAAAAATTTATTCGGCCCAATTTTAGTTTACAAAAGGGATAATTTTTCACAACTTTTTCTGGCCAATATTTTTGGGTGACAAATGAGGTCCTACTTCATTGTCCAAAATATTAATTGCATTACCATATGCATCTCGAGATTAATTTAGTTTAGAGATTTATTTAGCACGTTTTTCAAGGCAATATCACACACATTTTCCATAATCGGTCAAAGTAAAAGAATTGAGATCCTCGACGACTTATTAAAGACGCTGAAATGAACTTTGAGTTAACAATTAATTCAGATTGTTTATAAATTCACAATAATGAAAGGTTCGAATCTCACCGGGTTTGTTAATCTCCACCTTTATTCGTTAAGTCGTCTAAGTTCGCTCAATTTCCATCTTTGGTCAATTTCAACTTGTGTGTTAAGTTTTTACAATTTGAGACTTTAAACCGAATTTTAATGATATTTTTGAAAATTTTGAATTCCAATCTTTATTTATTTTGAAGAAATATATTTTTGGATTTTTTAAAATTTCTCAATTTTTGTGAAATTTCTGGGCAAGTTTGAAAATTTGTGAAGTTTTATCATGACGCACTTGTGACCGCCCCTAACTTAGACTTTTGCATTGCCCTCAAGCAAAAAGGACTAAAATGTAAGTGAAAGAGAATGAAAAGTGCGAAAAAATAAAACTAACAAATATGGAAAATAAAATTTTTTATATAAAGAATAAGCATGTGTTACAACCGAAAAGGAAACCGAACAACTATGTGAAAATAGCCAACAAATAAACAACCATTTTTCATAAAAACATCACTAGGGAGGGGGGTTGGAACTTCCGGGCACGCTGGGGTCATACGGGTCATAGAAGAATCTTGGCGGGGGTCCACCGAAGTTGATTTCATACATGTGAGTTTGGAGACGGTGCATTATGCTCATGTCCCTTCGGTTGGCCACTTGATCCCGTTAATATGTTTCTTGGTCCCTATTATATTGTGTGATGAATTCGTCAACCCGGTCTTCCACCGCTGAGAGACGCCGATTAATTTCTGCGTTGGTGGGTGAAAACTCATAGTCTTTACCACTAGCATAATCTGCGTCACCCTCACCCATCACAATGTCCTCCTCTTCTTCTTCGTCGTTGCTCTCATCGTCACTGCTCTCTTTCGCTTCTTAATCATTACCCTCCTCTTCTTATTTGCATCTCTCTTATGCCAATCGGGCTTGGATGCGGCTTGTTTTCATTCTCAATTGGTCTAGGTGGTGGACGCAAACGGAGTTGGGAGGCTCGGGAAATCTTCCGGTGGTGCAATGCCGGTGTCGGCTAATATGGAGGTGATGAGATGGGGAAAGGGGAGAGGGATGCCCTTTTTATCCGTGGCGGTGAAGAATATATCCTTGTAAATGCATGAAGCCAGGCTAAAAGGGGTGTTGTGGTAGAAAGTTGGTAGACGAGAGTGGCTTGACGTGGGCGCATCGCCGACTGATTGCCCGTCGGGAGAATGTTGGCGCACACTATCTTGAAAGTGAGGCTCTCTTTTTCGCTTAGATGGCCCACCAGGTAGGTTTCGGTGTTCCAATGAGCATTGGTGTCGATGCGAGACATGCACACATCTTTTTTAAGCGGGGCAAAAGGGATTGGGTAAATGTATTGTTGTGGGTTCGGGACGTCTTTGGCAGCCAACTTTTGGGATAGAAGTTCCAAAGAGAAAGGAACGCGAACGCCGCCAATGTAAGCTTCAGCCTCGTGGTGGCCGGTGTGAATAAGGGAGCCATAGAAGGTGTGCACCACATGGCGCCAGACCACATCATGAGGTTCGTTGAGGAAATGACACCAACCTCGGGCCATAAAAAGAGAGATGACGGAATTAGGCATGTCATTCCAAATGACTTTGCACTCTATTTGGAGTTTGCGAGGCTAGCCGATAAAACGTTCACACCATCATTGCTCTAGACGAGAGAGGTAGCCGGTGGCTCCGTCGTCAAGATTTGTGACAGAATCATATTTTTGGCGAGGTGGTTGGTTGTCCATGGTAATGGGATGAAATAAGAGTGTTGGTAAGAATAAGGGAAAGAGAGGAGGAAAGTGAGTAATGGTGGGGGAAATGGGGTGGGGAGGATGTAGTATTTATAGGTGGTGAGGGGAGAGGTTTGGGTAGGATTTGGAGGGAAAAGGGGGAGGGATTTGGAGGGAAAATGGATGTTGGGAAGGGAGGGGATGAAAATGGAGGGAATTTGAGGGATTGGGGGGAAAAGGGGGTGAACTTAGGGAAGGCAAAGAGTTGGAGACACCGGACTAATCCGGGTGTCAAGGACCAGATCGATCCAGGTCCTAGACTTTTTTATTTCGATATTTGCCAAACTCGACCAATCCAGTTGCCCAGGACCGGATCGATCCGGTCCCCATAATGGCTCTAGTTCGCTTATGGGCTGGTATAAACTCCTCATATGACTTTCGGCTGCTCATACTTACGATCCGACACCTGTATGACTTGATTACCTCTCTCCTCAATATTGTGGCTCTAAAATGCTCGCCTCGTAAAGCGTGTTGATGCTTGAATTCGTCTCCTTTTGTGATGTGATCTTGCGAACTCCACTATCCTAACCCACGTGCAGCTACTATACACAAGAATTCACCCCATACACGTTGGGGGTGCGATGACCTCTCAATTCAAGCTCACTCTACCCCGTAAACGGGGTCCGACAATGAAATGGTGTCGATCTCTTCTACGCACGCCTCAAAAAATAACTTTAGGCGCTGTCCATTGACTTTGAACGCATTCCCCCCTTTGGGATCTTTCAATTCTAATGCTTCGTGGGGGAATACGTTCATCACAATGAATGAGCCAGTCCATCGAGACCGAAATTTACCCGAAAATAGATGAAACCGGGAGTTATGGAGGAGTACTTTTTATCCCGATTGAAACTCTTTTCATCTAATAATCTTATCATGTGCGAGTTTCATTCAGGTTTTTAAAATCTTGTCATTCTCATACGCATCAATGCGTATCTCCTCTAACTCCTTTAGTTGAAGCTTGCGAGATTCCCCGGCGTCATCCATATCACAATTTAACCTATTGATATCCCAATACGCTTAGTGCACCAACTCAACGGGAAGAGGTCAAGGTTTGCCATACACAAAGCATAATGATGACATTTCGAGTGGGTTCTTGTATACGGTACGACAGGCCCAAAGCGAATCGTTCAATCGAAGGGACTAATCTTTCCGATCGGGATTGATGGTCTTCTCTAGTATGTGCTTGATTTAATGATTAGCCAACTCGACCTGCACATTCATTTGTGGGTGATATGTCATTCCAACCTTGTGAATAACACCATACTTTTTCATAAGTCTTTCAAACGGCTTGTTGCAGAAGTGTGTGTCGCTATCACTGATTATGACTTTAGGTGCACCGAAGTGAGAAAGTATGTGTTCATGCAGGAACTTTATCACCACTTTATTGTCATTAGTCTTGGTACCTATGGCTTCCGCCCATTTAGAAATATAGTCTACCACGACTAGGATGTATAAGTATGTAAAGGACAGGAGAAAAGGTGCCATGAAGTCAATACCCTAGTAATAAAAAATCTCAAAGATGAGAATTGGGGTTAATGGCATCATGTCTCGTCGGGTAATCGCTCCCATCCGTTGACATTTTTTGCAAGATTTGCAATAATTGTTAATATCCCAAAACATTGTGGGCCAGTACAAAATTCTTTAGAGAATTTTAGCGGTTGTCCTTTTCACGAAAATGTGGCCTCCACATGATTCTGAATGATAGAATTTGATAACTTTTGGAATTTCATCATCCTGTACGATTCGTCGGATGATTTGACCGACGTAATATTTAAAAAGGAATGGGTCATCATAGAAAAACACGCGCAACCAAGTGATGAACCTCTTCTTATCTTGTGGTGTCCAATCAGGAGGGACGTCTCCTGCGACAAGATAGTTCATTATATTCGCAAACCAGGACAAAGAACAGGTGGCAAAGAGTTGCTCATCCGAAAAATACTCATCTATGGGTGTGGGATCACTAGGTACGTCGGACGAAAGACATGATAAGTGATCACCAACGATGTTTTCTACTCCTTTTTTGTCTTTAATGGAGAGATTAAACTCTTGTATGAGTAGGATCCACCTTATGAGGTGCGACTTTGCGTCTTTCTTCGCAAGTATATATTTTAAAGTCGCGTGGTTGGTGAAACATGTGATGGGGGAACCGATAAGATAGGACCAAAATTTTTTGAAAGAGAATACTACCGCTAGAAATTCCTTCTCCGTGGTGGAGTAATTGAGTTGTTGTTCGGTAAGAGTCCGGCTAGCGTAGTACATGACATGAGCCTTATTTTCTTTTCTTTGGCCCAAAACATCCCCTATCGCATAATCACTAGCATCACACGTAAGCTCGAATGGTAAGGACCAATCTGAAGCTTACATAATGGGAGCAAACACAAGCATGTTTTTCAGTTTTTCAAAAGCACTTTGGCATGCTTCCGTCCACTCGAATGGGATGTCCTTCATAATAAGATTGCTTAAGGGTCTAGCGAGGGTGCTAAAGTCCTTAATGAACCTTCTATAAAACCCCACATGGCCCAAGAAAGAGCGCACGTCTTTCAGCAATTTAAGCAGGGGTAGGTCAAATATGACATCTATCTTTGATCTATCAACCTCTATCCCTTTGGATGACACGATGTGGCCAAGAACTATACCCTCGGTTACCATGAAATGGCATTTTTTCCAATTCGGCACTAAGTTCTTTTCCACACATCGGGCTAGCACTTTCTCAAGATTGGCTAAACATAGGTCGAAGGAGGTGCCAAAAACACTAAAGTCATCCATAAACACCTCTAGCCCTCTTTCAACCATGTTACTGAATAAGCTCAACATGCACCTTTGAAAGGTCGTCGATGCATTACACAAGCCAAATGGCATACGTTTGTAGGCAAACGTTCCAAAGGGGCAAGTGAAGGTCGTCTTCTCTTGATTAAGTACATCTACCTCAATTTGGTTATATCCAAAATAACCATATAAGAAGTAATAATAAAGGTGGCCCACTACTCTTTCAAGCATTTAATCGATAAATGGCAAGGGGAAGTGGTCTTTCCTAGTTCCCGCATTGAGTTTTTGGTAATCAATACAAACACGCCACCCAGTAGTGGTACGTGGGGAACTAACTCTCCCTTGGCATTTTCAATCACAGTCATGCCCGACTTCTTCAGGATGACTTGAATGGGGCTCACCCACTTGCTATCCGATATTGGGTAGATAATCCCGGAATCCAACAACTTTCTAATTTTAGTCCTCACCACATCTTTCATCGTAGGGTTTAGTCGTCTTTGAATTTCTCTCAAAGGCTTAACGTCCTCCTCGAGGTGAATCTTATGGGTGAAAATTAGAGGGCTTATTTCCTTTAAATCAGCTATAGACCAACCAAAATCACCTTGGTGATTCCTCAAAATCTTTAATAGTTTACCCTCCTGCTCTTCATCTAACATAGAGGAGATGATAACAGGAAATGCCACTTTTACCAAGGAAAGAATATTTAACATTGGAGGGTAGTTTCTTCAACTCGAGAGTCGGGAATGTATCGCTAGAGGGCACCATGCGTGTTTCCCTTAGAGGTAACTCCTCGAATCGAGAAACCCAATTAACATATCTCGTATCCTCGTCTGACACTCTCTCATCGAGTAAGCCTTTAAACTCCTCTATCTCCCTCTCAAACTCGATGTAGTCTCCCTCACTCTCAGGACTAAAAGATAGGCAAGCTTCTAAGGCGTCTCCACAGTAATTTTCCTCAAAGTGTTCTTCTATAATCTCCTCAATTAGGCTCACCGCGTGAAGATCATCTTCTTCCCCTGCTTGTTGGGCTATGTTGAAGATGTTTGTTTCTAAAGTCATATTCCCAAAAGTGATTTGCATCTGCCGATTTCTAGTATTGATAACTGTGTTAGCCGTAGATAAGAATGGGCATCCCAGGATGATGGGAATATGATTTTTCGAGGCAAAGGAGGGATTCGTGTCTCAAAAGACAAAATCTATCGGGAAGTAGAAAGTGTCCACTTGGACTATCCTGTCCTCAACTATACCCCGTGGTATCTTCACGATTCGATCCGCTAACTGAAAAGTGATCCTTGTGGGCTTAAGGTCACCCATATCAAGTTTCCTATAAATCGAATAGGGGAGTTTATTGACACTTGCCCCCAAATCGAGTATGACTTTTTCGAATTTGTTCTCTCCAATGGTGCAGGAAATGGTGGGGGAATCGGTATCTTTGTATTTAAGTGGGAGATAATTCAGAAGGACTAAGCTCACATTTTGTGCTAGAAACACGCTCTTTCTTACCTTCATCCTCCTCTTGACTATCAATAAGTATTTTATGACTTTTGCATAGGATGGAATTTGCCTTATTGCATTGAGGAAAGGTAAGTTCAACTTTACGTTCTTAAGTAATTCTAGCACTTATTCACTTATGGTTCCTTTATGGGAGGGAACCAATCTTTGAGTAAATGGTGCATTGAAGGGTTGTTTTACAACTACCTTGGGCTCACTAGTGTTTTCCTTTTCACTCTCGTTCAAGGAGATATCTTCGGCCTCTTTCGTTACGAGCGAATTCTCCTTATCTTTTGAAATGTCATGTGAGGAAGGTGATAAATCAATAACTCACCCACTACGAAGAGTAGTTATCGCTTGGCAATGCTCCTGCTATTCAGTAGAGGTGGAGCTAACACAAGGTTGACCTTGGTGAGGTCTTTGGCCTTGGGCAAAAAACTTGCCCTTCTCTTGGATTCTCAACGCAAATTGAATTTTGGAGATGTTTGCATTTATTTCGGCGAACAAGCATTCATATCGAGCATTGTTTTCACCTAGAGAATTTATGAATTGTTTCATTGTGTCCTCGAGGCTCCTTCATGGTGGAGCTATGTATGGGGATGGAGGTGATGGTGCTTGTTGGTATTGAGGAGGTGGGACAACTTGTGAATGTGGGTTTATCGCATCTTATGGTTGTCCATAATTGAAACCAGGATGGTTCCTCCATGAAGGGTTGTAAGAGTTCCCATATGGGGCATTAAAATTCCCCTTGAATCCTTCTATAGAATCCACTTGCTCGGTGTGCATGGACTTGTAGGCATAAATCACCGGGCATGCCTTTATGGAGTGTCCCGTCTCACAGATAGCACACATTTTTTCTCTCGAACCATGGCTGGATTTGAAGATATTTCTCAACTGACCATCAAACCACTCTTTTATATCTCTCTGAAATTGATGGATCGATGGTCTATTAAGATATTTCTATCCAAATGGTATAGACCGAATCTCGTTTGATTGATAAAAGGTTGTCCAGGTCGAGCTTGGTTGAAATAAGATGTGTCCCATGCTTGAGTAGTCTCCACGACATACTTAAGATGGGCCTCAGCATCGCATGAGTTCAAATCCCAAAAGGGTCTTTCACACATTCTTTGCACAAGTTGTTTGGAAGCTATTGTCAACCCATTATGGAAGAAAGATATCACTAGGTGTTTGTCAAAACCATGATGAGAGCATGCACTTACCAACTCTTGGAACTGTTCCCAACATCTGTCAAAAGACTCATTATTGTGTTGTCAAAAAGCTTGGATTTGAGTCTTGGTAGAGTTGGTTTTGTGTTGTGGATAGAATTTTGAGACAAGCTTAGACTGGATATCTCTATAGGATGTGATGGAGTTAGGGGGTAGAGACCATAGCCAGGTCTTGGCTTTATCCTTTAAGGAAAAAGGAAAAATCTTTAGTTAAACGATATCTTACGAGCAAGCTTGATCACTAAATGTATCACACGCCTCTTTGAACTCACGAATATGTAGGTATGGTTTCTACGAATCCATGCCATGAAACGTAGGGAGAATCTGTATTATCCTATTCTGAAAGTGGAACTGGCTGGCTTTATACGGGAGTAAAATGCAACCAGGGGTGATAGTCTGCTCAGGAAAGAGTAAGTCTTTCGTGGGACGTTCGGGGAGATCTCCCTCTCCAGTACCGAAACTCATTACATCATACATCGCACTCTCGCTATCTTCAAATGACTCTGTGTACTCACTCGGTGTCCTAGATGTGTGACTTGAAGTTTGACTCAGGATGTAACTACCTATGGAGTGCTTAGGAGTAGGAATTGGGAACCTGAATTGTGGAACGTGAGGTGTGTGTGGTCTTTCGGAGTTATACTTAACTATCGAATTTTCATTGATTTTGGTGGGAGTATTATGCGGAGTCTGAGTATGTTCAGGATTTTGCATTAAAGTGAGAGACGATGATTTTTTTTTTTTTTTTTTAATGTTTTTGGATTTTCTTGGTTAAAGTTTTAGATTGACTTGATCTAACCTCAGTCTACCTAAATCCCCGACAACGACACCAAAAACTTGACGCGACCATAAATGTGTCTAGTGTGCGTGCTATTTAGGCTCAAGTCCAAGCCTGTCGCTAAAGTAATAATCCGATAAGTCGGGTATCGATCCTCAGGCAAACAAGACGAACGGAGTCGTAACGATGCTGGAAAGATGAAGGTAAACTTTGACTCTCAAAAAGAATGAAAAGGTGATTTTGAATTGTGAAATCCTACAACTAGATGCAAATACGAAAATGATTAATTAATGTAATCAAGAATAAATGAAATGAAATTATTCTAACTAACTAAAGGACTAATGAAGATTTGACTAAAACTTTTAACTATGAGATGAGAAAGATAGGTCGGGTTACAATCCCCCACACCCTAGTAATTCACTTCCTAGGATACTAGATTCAGAATTAAAGCTTTAAATGAATCTTTAGTTTTAATGACCCTAAGTATTACATATATGAGGGATCATAGCCCGCACAGTATGTAAGCAAAGGATGAATTAAAATTCGGTCTTTATTTCTCCTGAATATTACATATATGAGGGACCTTAGCCAGTACAGTACGTAAGCAAAGGTTGAATTAAAGCAGTATCGTATGAACTACGATACAATTCATCTAAAATTTTAATTCCAACTTCCAATTCCACTATCATGAATTACATCGGGTGGGGTTCTTGAACCCCAGCCCTTGAAAACTTATTCGGACATATTAAAACTAGAAGAAAACATGTTTTGAAGGAAAGGAAACACTTTTACTAACTATTGAAAATGAAGAATAATGAAATTACTACTAAAGAAAGTAACTACTGCAATAATGAAAGCAAGGATTGGAATAAATTTACTTGGATTGAAAAACTGGAATCTAACTAGGGTTTTTGTTATGTTATCCTCAATCAAGAAGAAGATCATCTTAAATCTCGAACCCCGGATCGATCCGGTCAAGACATACCGGATTGGTCCGGGTAACAACCGAACTGATCCATTTTTATAAACACCTGGATCGATCCGCTAGATGAGTCCCTTTGTAGTAAATTTGAGGTCCGGACTGATCTATTTTTTGGAAAATTGGATTGGTCCGATAGAAGTCTTTTTATTCAGTGATTTTGGACACCGAGATTGATCCGTTTTTCTAATAAACCGGATTGGTCCGGCCTGGCTTCTCAACTTCTCTTGAATATCTCTTCCAAATCTCATGATTATTTCTCATCTTCGGGTCCTCATAACTTCTAATCGAGAATCAGATTGGGACGTCGTTTCTTCCTACGTGTTCATAAAATCGGATTCCTGGTAGAAATTACGCTTTTGCCCTTTTGATTCATCCTCTTTCTTTTCTCTTGCCTCTTTCTCTTTCTTTCTTTCTTTCATGTGTTAAATACCTGTAAAATTAATAAGAAATACACGAAAATCGGGATACTTGTTAGACGAAACCGTTAGTAAAGATATGAGATAAAATAATTCATTCTACGTTGTCCGAGGTAATAAAAGCTTCTAAATTAAGGGATAAATTTGGAAGAATTTATGCCTAATCAATATCTAATGCCCTTAAAATATTCATTTAGTCTCGTTCGAACTGAAGAGTTGACCTTGATCAAATGGATCCCGAGAGCGCTTGGTGGCCTACAAATCAATTTTCTAGGGAAAAAAGATCATTCGTCCGAACGATTATGACATTTTGTACACCAAATGGATCATTTCAAAGGGTATTCATTGACCCTTAAATATTCATTGATCTTTCACTCCGAAGATGAAGTTTATTGGGGTAAAAAATAGAGCCCGGGAGTGCCTAGTGGCCTCTAGATCATTTTTCGATTGTAAAATGGTTCATTCGTCCGAACCACTATGCGAATTCATGCACATGACATACTACTGTTTGTAAGGGAATTCAGAGCCCTTCAAAGTTTCATTGAGATGTTGCTATGACGATGAAGTCGATCGGATCAAACGAGGCCCGAGAGTGCCCGATGGCCTTTAGATCGGTACTCGAAGTGCGATTTATTTTTCATAGTGAATTGGGGTGGTTCTAGGAACTTAAGGAGAGCCTTTGGGGGTCCTAAAATGTGGTGTCTACGACTAGAATGCCTTCATATCAAAATTATTCGACGAACCTCGGCGTGAAGAGAGATGGCCTTGAGAGGTCCAATAATCCTTATTCCTGGGACATATTATTGTAACAAAGAATATGAAAGCCTAATAAGGATCCTCTACTAACTACAAATGCCTCAAATATGTGGATACGCTCATTTAACTTCTTCAGAGTGCAAGAAGAAAGGATAATCACTATTCTACCTACTTCCACCACTAATTCCAACTAGAATTGATAAATCCTATCCACATTAAATTAATCGATAAACTACCTTATTCCACCTTTATGTCTTTCTCCCACACTTCAGCTTGCTAGTATAGATTCCAGACTTCAGAGAGGCCTTAACTATACTGATGTACACACATTATCTCTCTAGGAGATTTCATTTATAAAGGAATCTTGGCAATGGTGAAAGACACTCTAAAATCATCGAACACATGTTGAACAAAAGGCAATTAAATAAAGCCAGTGTTTACTCTTTGTAATATATTCTGCCAACCCATTATTGAAAGAGGTTATATAGATATTGGATCAATTCTATCTTCTCATATATTGTATACCATGTTGAGTCCTAAACTATGAAGAGAGAAACATTAGAGAAGTCAATAAGCTACTTACTAAAGTCCTCTAATTAGTAACGAAGACCACATGTACCTTAGACTCCATTAGCCAAAGCCTAAAGGGTGATTAGATTATACAACGTTCATTTATGATCTAATGTACAAGAGAAACACCCTTTATAGTGTAAGTAGGATCCTCATAAGAGTTTCGAACCACGTTATATACTTATTTATGTCACAACTTATTTTTGGCATAAATGTACAAGACAATAACAAAGTAATGAAACTAAAGTTAAGGAGGAAACATATAAGTTTATTCATTATAGCGATACTAATATCATATTACATCTATTGCACTACCACCACGGGATTGAATTATTAATGTTACATTTTATCCTAATATTGAAAAATGACATAGTCCATCGTGAGATACCATTTTTACTTCCATCTTCCTTGATATCCTTCCCTATAGTTATATAAGCATACATATGATGTATGCAAATCACAAAAGGGAAGGGTACGACTTCCTTATCCTGGAACATCTGAGACAAAAGGAAATAGTACAACTATGCTAAGCAGATTTTAACTAGTTTTATAACAATTATATGTATATAGAGGTTTCAGTATGTATGGAGTCAATTGTTTGCTAAATGAAGCATAGGCAATATTTCACATAAAGAAGATCAAGCATTTTAAAATGGATAATCCCATAATTACCATTTTACTAATTGGTATAGAAATAATTAAGAATGATCAGTACAACCGAATAATAATATCAACTCAAAACTTTTGGGATAAATCTACGCGTCCAAACTAAAGCGACACTCATACGTTTGTAGCAATAAATCTAGGCTCTAAAACATTTGAGACCTTATACCGTGTACAAAAATTCTTTGGGATAATCAGTTAGTCAACTCCCTAGCTAATACTGATGCATATAACAAAGACAATTAGCACATAAGTGCATGGGTGAAATGATTCAATCATTGCAATAACCTCATGAAATCAGTTATTAGATAAGAAGGGTTTAAATTGATACAAATGATCCATATTCAATTATTAATGATATTTAGCAATATATGTAGCATTGAAGTATCATAAGATGCACATACTAAGAGTAATTTATGGCTATCACATTATGATATCAATAATAGTGACATCAAATATGCTGAAATTACTATTTAAAGGGAAAAACCTACTTTTTAGTTGTGAAGAACGTGATTAGAATATATTTAATTCGGGATAGAGAGGGTTAGGTGCTTGATTATCTATGAGTAAACATAGTCATGAGTGTATATTATTGGTAATAAGAATAAATTGGAAAATAAATTAAAAAAATTGTATCCTTTAAAGTTTAGGGGCTAATTTGTAATTATTTTTTAGAGTTTAAAATGTAAAGCTTAAGGTCATATTTGGAAAATGGTGCAGAAGACTTTTTGGTTTAAAATTTATCAAAGAGTACGTAGAAAAAGGTTGGGGACAAAATTCAAAGTGTCAAAACATAGGAGGGGTTAATTTGCGTATTTGAAAAATAATTTTAACATAAAACCTTTGTTTTCTATAATTTTGGCCATAGTTGACCAAACACTGCCTTACCTTATACCATTTTGACCACATAAATTTGAATAAAAATATAAAAAAAAAGGTATTTGGTCAGCTATGGCCAAAATTTTGATCTAGGTTTTTACAAAATTTTGATCTTAAATAATTATAATGTCCTAAATCATTTAACATGATTCATGAACCAATCCAACCTATTTTTTCATGAGGAATCGAAATATATAGGTTTTATGAATTGAGGTTCAGAATTCATCGAGTTCCAACAACTGTGGGGATTTTAGAAAATTTGACCAAACACTCATGGGGTTATAGAGCCTGGGAATGGTTTTTAATTTTATAGTTGGGTTTCTTCAGTCCTAAGGAAGAGTTTCACTTTGGTTTGAAGGCTTAAGGTATTCTAGTTGAAAATAATTTTGAAATTTCAATTTCTGAACTTCGAAAACACTTTTGAGAAATTGGGGTTCAAAACTTATTAGTGTTTTAAAATTACCATTGTAATCGAGCTCCTTGTCTCATAAAGAACTCATTCCTAACTTTGCAACAAGTTCAAAATCAAAGAATGGAGTTTCACTATTAAAGTTCAATAGTTGACGGAGTTTTTGAAGGTTTCTGTCTATACAGGCCATTCTACATATAAGAGCATGGTTTCTTTGATGGCTTGTGTATTGTGATAGTGCAAAAATTATTTTGGATAAAAAATAAGAAATGATGTGTAAAATCATAGGCTAGTTTGGAGTGGAAAAAAAGAAAGTTTAGTTCTACTGAGTGGGTGAAATTTAAGGATGGATTTTGTGGGGTATTTATATTATGAGTTAAGGATGGTGGATTGGTGCTTGAGGAGATGAATTCTCATAGTTTTAAGAACATAAACTTGGGCATAAGGTAGTCATATGGAGAAATGATATTATCCATGTAATTTTTGTCATTTTATGCTGATTAGGATGCTTTGTTGGAAGGGGAGAAAATTCTAAATAAGTTGGTTTTGGATTTGGTCCTTAAAGAGAAATTTTTATATCTATTTGGTATTTAATATGATAAATTTAAATTATTTATGGAAATTTGTATAATTTTATTAAAGTGTAAGGGTTAGGATGGTAAAATAAATTAGTTGATATCTAAAGGTTCTGTTTGATATAAGCTTTGGATCTAAGGGTGAATTAGAGGTTAAGTTATGCTTCTTTTAAAATTTATAGAAGTATTTTGTTCATTTTGTAACCTTAAGGGGCATTTTAGGTAATTGACCAGAGTTGTAAGGCTTCATGTGTAGTTTAAACTTTTTTTATGGTGTCTTTGAATTAGACTAAGTTATAAGGGGGACATGAGACAATATATGCAATTATAGGATTGAAACTGATCATTATAGGATGTGATACTATGTGGGTATTACAGTATACCGAACTAATAAAAAATTCGTCCTCCAATTTAACTGCAAAAATCTCGGGATAATTTTTGTTCATGGCTTGTTCTGGTTCCTATGTGGCTTCTTGCTCATTTTGGTGTTCCAAGAGTATTTTTACTAAGGAAATTTTCTTCCATCTAAGAACTTTTACCTGATGGTCTTGAATTTGAATAGGACGTTTTTTGAATTCATGATTGGGTTGAACAGAAATTTCATGCCACGTAATCATATGTATCGAATCTATAATGCATCGACGTAACTAAGACACATGGAATACATTATCAAAACTGGACAATTCTGGACGTAAGTTTAATTCATGAGACACGGGGCCAACACATTTAGTGATGTTCAATGGTTCGATGTATTTTGCCATTAACTTCCCTTTCTTTTTGAGTCATATAATTACTTTTGGGGAGAAACATTCAGGAATAGTTGATCAAAAACTTAAAACTCTAAGGGCTTCCCGCGATGACCAGCGTAACTCTTCTGTCAATCTTGGGCGCCTTTAGTCTTTCCTTCATATGTTGTATCTTTTCGGTACTTTCTTGAATTATTTTAGGACCAAATTGCTATTTCCTAATTTGGTTCAACATAGTGGTGATCGACATGGTCTTCCATACAATTCTTTGAATGGAGCAGCTTTGATACTTAATTGATAATTATTGATATATGAAAATTAAATTAATGACAAGTGCTCACTCTAATAATCGGCCATATCTAAAGCAAAAACTCTCTTTTTCAGGCTTGGGTAAACAATAATATTGGTAAATTTTGTATTGGATATTATATTTCTATATGGAAGCAATAACATCATAATAAGTCAGGTTCTTAAGTCTTCCAACAGGGTTATGTCTTAAGGCGCCAGCTACAAAATTTTCCTTTCTCGAATGGTAGTATAAATGGAATCTATAACATTTTAAAAATTCCATCCAACGTCTTTATCATAAATTCAAGTATTTTTGGGCAAAGATGTATTTCAAGATCTTATGATCTAAAAACACTCAAAATTCTTCACCATACAGATAAGAACGCCATATTTTTAAAGAAAAAACTACGGTTGCTAACTCAAAATCATGAACATTATAATTACTTTCATTAATCTTGAGGTGTGGAGATATATACTCAACTACCTATCCTTCTTAAAGGAATGAATAACATAGGGGCAGTGTTCAACTTATCCTTTAATGTTCAGAATGCCTGCTCACACTCAGAAGTCCATATATAAGAAATTTTCTTCCTAGTTAAATTCATTATTGGAAGAGCCATTTTATAAAATCCTTATATAAAACGACAATAATAATCATATAATTCATGAAAAATCTTAATCTCGGTGACACTGGTTGGATTTTTTCATTATAAAATGGTCGAAAGCTTTGTTGGGTCTACTTGGATTACTTTCAGAAATCACATGTCCTAAAAATTTTACTTTTTTCATCGACAAGTCACATTTGCTCTTTTGGCATACAACCGGTGGTTTCTCAGGGTACCTAATACTATCTCTAAATGTTGGGCATGTTCTTTAGGATTCTAGGAGTAAATGAAAATATAATCAATGAATATGATAACAAACTGATCCAGAAAAGGTCGGAATACCCAATGCATTAGGTCCATAAAAGTTACAGGGGCATTGGTCAATCCAAAAGATATCACAGTAAATTTACAATGTCCATAACAAGTTCAAAATGAGATTTTAGGAATATCCTCTTCTCTCATTCGTAACTGATGGTAACCAAATCTCAACTACATCTTTGAAAATATCCTTTCACCCCTAAGTCATTCAAATAAATCACCAATTTCTAGTAAGGGATGCCTGTTGTTAATTGTTACCAAATTCAACTTACGATAATCTATGCAAAATCTAAAACTTACGTCACTCTTTTTTCACGAATAACATGGGTGCTCCCCAAGGAGATGAACTAAGGCGAATAAAACTTAAGCATACCATCTAGTAGGGCATGAAATACATGAAATACATGAAGTTCTAGAGGATCCATTTGATATGTAATTATAAAAATAGGGGAAGTATTCAGGAAAAGATTGATGGTAAACTCAATTTCTCGGAAGGGTGGTATTACAGGCAATTATACTAGTATAACATGATCAAATTGTTCTAAGATTCTAGAAATAAAGGGGAAGTGTTACTTTGGATTTGGGAAGTCAAAGGTTCGGAATGACCCGTTCCTTAGAACATAGAAGCCTGGTTTTCTTGGTCTCGAAAGTTTACTATCATTAAATAACGATCGATGTAATCATGATTCTTTGATAATACATTCATTCTGATATTAATATCGAATCCATGTATATCTACGATTATTAAATTCACAAAGAGTGTACCTATACCTAGTTGAATTTTATAGTTATCATACCTTTGAGTCGTGTGCTAACCTCATTGGTGGGTAATTATATTTCTAAGGGAGTGTCCAATGATTTCAATTAAATCAACAAATCCTTAGCTAGTTTAAGAACAATGAATGAATGAGTTGAACTAAAATCAAATAATACATGAGAGAGATAAAGATAAATAAAAAATAATATTTTACCTTCTACGATGTCGCTCAAATTCCGAATGGGCAAGGTGGCACGATTTCTCCCATGGTTGGGGACTGGCTCAATCTTTCTACCAACATTATAGGGCATGCACTGATTATAGAAACGAGATGTTCCTCTAGGTCTTGGGGAATTAACTGGTCGATTTTGGGCCACCAAGGGGTATAACTTAGGACATCGTGAATGGATATGTACTATCTCTTAACAGTCAAGGCATTGAATTACTGGATAGGTAGTGTTTTTCTTAATTTGTGAATAAACTTGTCCACTAGAGCTGGGATAAAGTTGGACTCGAGTCTAGGTAAAGTCCTAGCAATATAGTTGTTCCTATTTATGGGATTAGGCAGGTGTACATATCCACCTAAGGTGGGATTACGTTCAACAATCTAGGAGACTTTAATGAGTGGGGAAAAATCTCAAATTTACAAATGTGTGATGGAGTTTTTAATCCTTGGATGTATTCATATCTCAAAATGGTTACATTTCTTAACCTCGGTGTGCACATACTTGGTCGCATAATGGGATAAATCGATAAACTTTTCTTCGTACCGGGCTATGGATAGCTTAACTTATTATAATTTAAGAAAATCCCTGTTCAATTGCTATCTTTCAATCTTAAAAAAAGTAATTTTTGAAAGAAATTTCTTCAAATTTTTCCCCGGTTAAGGTGGTTATATTATGACTTCGGGCCATGGCTTGCCACCATAAATTATCTTAACCTTTAAATATAGGATCCTAAAACTACTCAAAGATTCATAGCAATTCCTACCTCGTTGAATATCTTCATGATTTGTCGTATCCACTTCTCAGCTTCACTTTCTCCTGGTTTCCCAAGAAATGGAGGGGTTTGTTGCCTTAGAAATTCCTTAAGAGCACTCATTTAACGTGTTTCATCTGTAGATTCTTTTCGAACTGGGTGTGTAATCGATGCATGTTGTTGTCTAGCAAGAGATGTTCCTCAGGGCATTTCCTAATTCCTTCTGTAATACCTTCTCCTAATAATTCGATTAATTTTTTTATAGAAATTATGATAGAGTAAGGCTGAACATAGTTACAGAATAATTATGGACAAAAGTTAAAATAACGGGCAGGTCATTTGAACGACCTAGGTAGGTCACTAGAAGCGATATGGACATGTTATGTGAATGTCACTCGAAGAAGGGCTTCAAACGAGATGCCACTCCTTTGTAGTGGCATGTCGCGCGAAGTTCGCTTTAATCCAGGCTTCGAATGAAGTGGATATGTCATTCGAGCGATGCAAGCATGTCGTTCGAACAATGTTGATAAAAAATCTTTAATCAAATTTTCCTTCTGCATTATCACATTTTTTCCATTAGATCGTTGAGCTATCAAACCCAGATTAGACTAGATTGGGAAAAAAAGGAATTTAGGCTTTGGGGGGGGTATTATAAGGGTGTGTTTGGGCCATTTGTTGGGAGAAAATGGAAGCAGAGAGAGAGAGAGAGAGAGAGGTGGGTTGTCTTCCAACTCCTCCCACCACAAACCACCACTCCTCCACCATACTTCAATCATAAAACTTCATTTTCTTAATATTTCACCAAATTTGAATGATATACACCCATTTCCACTATTGTTGAGGAAGATCTACGAATTTTAGAGAAGTGTTGGCGGATTTGGAAGAAGATGATGAGATATTTTATGGATATTGAAGGGGGTATTGCTTGGAAACTTGGATGGATCACATTTGGAGGATGCATTGGGCAACCCCTTGAGGCTACCTTTGGAGGTGGGCGTTACTCCTCTTACACCAACATCCCTACCATTATTTGGATCTATTAGAGGTTGGAAAACCAATTATAAACACCATATTTTAGGACCCCCTAAGTCTGTCCTTAGGTCCCTAGCACTCCCCCATTTCACTACAAACCTAAGGTCATACTCCGAGTACCAATCTAGAGGCCATCGGGAGCTCCCGGGCCCTAATTTGACCCTAACAAACTTCATCGTCAGAGAAAAAGATTTTTTAAACTTTGAATGCACTAAAACTACTTTCCAACGGCCCATCCCATGCACGAAACGGCATAACCATTCGGACGAACGATTCATTTCCCACCAAAAATGGATTCGAAGGTCACCGAGCTCTCCTGGGATCCGTTTGACCAAGGTTAAATCTTCAGATTGAACCAAACTGAATGAATATCCAAAGGGAACTGAATACCCTTTCCAATTGTTCACCATATGCGCGATTCTGACTTACGGTGCACACAAATGATCCATTTTACTCTGAGAGGTTATCTAAAGCTTTCGGGCCTCGATTGACCAGAGTCACTTTCTAAACCAAGCGAAGATATTTGTAATGTCGAAGTCCATCACCTAAACTTTCCAACGGTCCACCCCTCACGTGATTCTGACTTACCATGTGGATGGACAATCCATTTTTGTCCTACGATCTCCTATCCAAAAGATCGACGTTCGCTTCTGAGCCACATTTGACCCAAAGTCAACTATCGGACCCGGGAGAGGTCCAAAAGATTCTTGAAGGTCTCTGAATTACATTTCTAATAGTATTCCTCGTGCTCTATTCTTTTCGACAGATTATGTTCTACGACTGTTTTATAGAAAAATATGCATGAGACTTCCGATTGATAGGTCCATTTCCCTGCCTATTGGTAGTGTCACCTGCCAATGGGAAGGGATAGGTCCATACCGATTGGCACCACCCCTGACCCTATAAATAGTGGGCATCACCTCACTGGAAAAGCACACCTCATATCTATCAGGATCAATGATGTCAACAACCTTCTCTCGAAATTAGCGAAGGTCCATCCAAGCTTTCATTCCCATCATTTTCATACCTAATTTGTCAAAATAACATTCTCTCTCATCCAATCTTCATCTCACATTCAAAGGAGTTCATCCAAGATCAAAATCAAGATTCAAAGAAGGTCCAAATCCTTCCCTCTCTCTTTAAATTTCTTGTTTTTGCATTAAATAAATTAGATTCATAATCTAGTTCTTACTTTAGTTCGCACACATTAATATCTACAGTTTTATTTATATTGCACATACTTTATTTTCTATAAAAATTCAAAACAAACAAAAATAGTGTTACACCCATAAATTCCGAATGATATTATCCATCACACTTTTTCAAAACTAAAACACATTTTTCTACACACACCTATAATAAAATCCCGCAAATCAACGGGATAAACCCCATCCTTATGTCGCATGCGAAATACGTGGACTTTGATTCCTTTATAGGCTACATAGGCATCTCAGATTAAAACCCGTGACTCGAGTCCAATTTTATATTTTGCCAATTTTCTTATTTTTTAATTTTCCAATATCTCAAAAATTCCCCATTTTCATATTTATCATATTCTTGCATTATTATACATATTGTGTTTGTGATTATTATTAGTGTTTCATCCAACACATATTATTGTTTCATCTTAATGATAAATATCGCGATAAAAGCATAAATCATATTTTCTGTATATTATTTTGGGAACATTCCAATGAATGACCTCACTCTACCTTTTCCATGGTATGAGTTGAACGATTTCGATCTCCATTATACACACACACACACACTTCATAGAGAAATATTGGAAAACAATAACAAGACCCCATGAGAGACCAAAAGGGCAGGATAGGTGCCTAACACCCTCCCATTCCATAACTTAGCCCTGAACCTTCAAACTATTGGCTTCGTATACATTAGTTTGTCTTCGATGCCGCTCTCTTGAGGCAACAACATGTTCTTTTGCCTGTTTTGTGCAAAATAGGCTAGAAAATGCATCTCTTTACATTTAACCCAAACCGACGACGACCGAAGCATTCCTAAGTAGGGCGTGAGATCTTTCAATCCCCCTTCCTTACCCATCCCCATTTCGAAGGAAGAAGAAAGGAAGGGAGCGCATCTTGATCGGGATGGCCATAGTGGCGACTTCGCTGGAGATTTACTTTTCATAAGAGGGTTAAACTCTGTTTGCATGGGTGTTTTATTTTCTTGGGTGCGTATTCACCTACTTGTATGTTCCCTTTTTCTCCTCTACTATTTCTTGTACATATATATACCTCATGCTTATGTCACTACTCACTCACACACTTGTAGATATTCTCCATGTACACTTCACACTATGTGCACCTAGGATCACTTATATCCACATGTTGCACACACCACTTAGAATATCCATGCTTAGGCATCACTAACACACACCTTCACTTATAACACTTATATATATCCATGCTCACTCACACTTGTCACACACCACTTGTAGTTGATCCATGCTTAGGTTCACTACCACACACTCACTTGTAGATATTCAAACACCACTCACTCCCATATATCCATGCTTAGTATAGATTTAGTTTTTATACTTTTACATTATCCCCTGCTTGGCATAATGCTCATTAAAGATACTCTCTCCATAATATACTAATAAAGGATCATGCATTTTGCACACTACATCACCAAAAACCATTGTTATTTATAAAATTTTGTCCTGTAACTGGGGGGTCACATCGTGATGGGTGCTGGTCCCGCAGGTCGTAATTACCCTAAGAGATATGACTCTCACCTTTCATTGGCCAAGTGCCTTCGATGTATATCAAATAGTTCCCCCCACATCGTACTGCTGGACTGAATTCATGACGGGAGGTATATCACCAATAACTCATTCATGTACTTCGAGTATATAAAATTCTCTCTCACACGTACTGTCCCCATGAGGTATATAGTGAGATAATTCACCTACACTCAGGTATATCAAATGTCTTATCAACACATACCGATTTCCCTAAAAAGCAAGATGTATATCGTGAAAGTCATGCCAAATAGGGAACCCTTCCAGCTAACCCAACAATTGCATACCGTCATACAGGTGTGAAACCTAGGGCACTCATATTTAGTTTGTCGATTTTTACCCTAAACTCTGCCGAAATGACAGGCCAACATGCCCCACAAATTTTTGCGCAATTTTTAACATAAGACCTTACCCATGAGCCTGGTAACAATTTCAAGCATAATTTTTACATATTTTTCAAACCCAAATTTCCCAGGATCGGATCCCGCCCGACATTTATTTTTGCATTTCGGTAAACCTCATACAAGTGAGAACATAATAATAATCATGATGAGACCCGTCTCTAGTTTTTCTTCTTTCTTTACCCAAAAGTGTTAAAACCTTTTTTCCCTCTTTGATTAAAAATACCAAAAAACATTTTTTACTCCTTGCACTAAAAGAATTTTTCCTCCTGTTTACTCAAAAATATTTTACCCCCTCTTTTCCAAAAAAATGTCAAAAATATTTTCCTTCCTTTTCAAAAATAATAGTTTTCCCTCTCTTTTAAAAATAAATTCATATTTTTCTCCTCCTCGGGTTGATCACATACCCTCAGCCTGGCTCCTTATTGGCTTCGGTCTTCAGTCGAACCGCCCCGAAGCTCCATCTGTTCCATCACTACCTTCGAGTATAGAATTCACCTTTATTCGTCTTCCATGGAGAACATAGATCAAGCACCGAATATGCAGTCAGATTTGATAGCGATTCTAGCTCAACTCACTACTAAGATTGACAACTTTCAAATCGAGGTTCATGAGATACAATGAAACCTGGTCCCTATTCCCGAAGAGCTCGAGGTCCTCTTCCCTCGCACTACGGATCTTCCTGTACCCGAACCTATTTGGGTTCCTGAGAAATATGATCACGCTCCATGTGCTCCTCCTGCTAATGGGCCACCACGAGCCTAGTTTCCTATGCCGAATCTTGCACAGTCAGGGGCTAACTTACCAGTGATAGTTGATCTGAAAGAGGAAGAATTGAACAAGGTCAAGGAAGAACTCAAGTTGTTGACCAAGAAGTTCAACCAAGTCCTAACCTTTCCGAACTACATGGACTACATCCATATGTCTCCCTATCCTAAAGCCAGGTTGCCAGAAAAGTTCAAGATGCCCAACATTGAGAAATTCGAGGTGAGTGGACCTCCAATTGTTCATTTTCACAGTCATCACCGAGCCATGACTCTCCAAGGTGACTCCAAGGAAATAATGGACCAAATGTTCCAACGGAGTTTGAAGGACAGTTCTCTTCGCTAGTTCTTATCCCTCGAGGACTCCAGAATCCACAGATGGGAGGATGTTGCCCGCGAGTTCATGTCGCAGTAAAAATACAAGGAAGATTTAAAGGTTACTTATCATGATTTAAAAATTCTCAAGCAGAATCATGGGTAGTAAGTTAGTAATTTCATAGCAAGATGGAGGGAGAAAGTATCCACCATGACCAACCGGCCTTTTGAAGAGGAGAAAGTCAGCATCGTAAAGAAAAATTTCTTACCCCATGTAAGAGAGAAAATGTGATGACAGTATTACCCTCATTTTTTATCCCTCCGCAAAGCAAGAGTGGAGATCGAAGAAGGTCTTGCTAAGACAAAAGTGGGAGTGAAGAAAATGTTTGGATAGTTCTCTCCCAGAAAGTGTGAGAAGCCCGCCAGTACCTCAGTTTTAACCATCAACAACATCTCTCATCATGCCACTTCTTGGGCACCAAAAAACCACCCTAACCCAGTCCGAAAGGAATACACCAAACTTCACGTTCCCCTCTCTAAAGTTTATCAACCCTTACGAAGACAAAACCGTATCAAACCATTGGACCCTCATCCATTACCAAACCCAATTCCTAAAAATTTCAAACCAGATATCGCTGTGACTTTTATCAAACTCTCATCCATACCATTGACCAGTGTTTCCACCTCTGAAATATGATCCAACATCTGATTAACCGAGGTGTCATCGCCCCACCAGGGTATCCTAAAACAAACACTACCCACAATCCACTCCCAAATCATACAAACGCCATCTTCCTCAAAGAAGACCCAAAATTTAACCCATCTACCTAGATCGTACCAAGTAAATCTCCTATCATACCCATATACTCTCCTAAACCTTTCCAAGTGTGCCCGTATTTTCTCTTACATCCTACCATCTTCGTCGATCAAGACTTATCACTCCTTACCAGAGCATGCATCGTTGTTCATACTCATTCTAGAGGTAAATATATGGAATTATCATAAGTGTTGAATCAACTCTTAGAGTTTGGGATGAAATTTCCCTCCTAGATAACCATTAACTTACAGAAATTCAGTGCATTGTTCTTAGAATCTCGAAAATAGGCTCAAGAGTCGGATAATTAGGTGGTACCAACCAATTAAGTCATCTTAAATAATGTGGTCTAGATCATGGATGACTTATTTTAACAGCCCAGTGATATTATAGCATGTCCAAACTACTTGATGCTTTAAAACTACAAGGGCACCTGGTCCCTTCACTTCTGCATCTCCCCGCTGAATAGGAGGACTTATATGAATAAGCCATTGAGGTTGTGGACTGTATTGAATTTTATTAGAAAGATGATGTTATTGCTAACGGATAGGGGGACGAGTTCGATGATTCAAATGAAGAGAAAGATCCTCTATTAGTGGAAGAAAACCTAAGCTATCATCACTATGTGGGGACTCTTTATGTCTTCCCAACTACACCAAAATGCCTTGTTTAAGCTATTTATAGGGCCCATAGTCCCTCCTTCCACCACGCCAGATTAAGAAGTGAATCTGGTAAGATCCTTGACCTCTATTAGAATACTCTCTTTCTTCGAAGAAGAAATCCCTAAGATTGGGCCAAACCACAACTATGCTCTCAATATCTCTGTCCAAGTCATGGGAAAGGTTGTCCCGCTCTCTATTATCGATAATGGATCAGTTCTTAATGTCTTCTCGTTGATGACCCTTAATTTTTTGGGACTGAAAATGAGTGACCTTGCTCCAATCTCTACTTCTATACGCGCCTATGATAATACCCGTCTAAAAGTGATGGGATTCATAAAGCTTGAAATATGGGTTGGCCCTATAAATCCAGTTATTGAATTCCAAGTCATCGATATTCCATTTTGTTTCAATATATTGCTCGGACGACCGTGTCTCCATAGCATTAAGGGTGTGTTTTCTTCCCTCCATCAGAAACTAAAGTTCTTCACCAATGGGTAGGTCATCACCATCTTGAGCAATAAAGATAACATCGAGAATACAGAAACCAGTAATCCAGTACTTGATATACAACATGAGGAAAATTATATTCTTCTATTAGGCTTCTGAATTTAACCACTTCTACTCCCAGGAGGAGACAATTTTAAAGACAGGGTTTATCCAGAGTATAGACCTCCTGACAACGTCAATGTGATTCAGATGTTTAAGAACATACACTTCATACCCGGACTGGGGCTGGGACGATAATAGCAGGGCATGATTGAACCTATTGTGTTGAAGAAAGATTTTTTGCATTGCAATTTGGGCTATCAACCATCAACAGAAAAAATCAAAATGCTCTGCCAGCCTCGACTGAAGAGAAGTCTAGAAAGTACCAAGATTGTTTCAAGAAATTCCTTGAATGGAAGATTCATCAGAGAGGGTGAATATTTCCCCTTCTGCAGCTTTCTTGAACCGTGGTATGATCATGTGGACAAGAAGATGAAACAATGAATGGAGATATTTTTCCAATATAGCTACTCATTGGTCAAAAGTTCCCAGCATCATGTCCAACCACTCATCGAAGGGACCATAGCCGATACAGGAGATTTCGAGGGAATTGACTTTGAAGATTCATTCAATTTGTAGACACGGGGGCTGACACTCTGGATGATCCACATAGGGGCTACATAGTCGGATCCACCCTGCCTGATCAAAGATACTAATGCACCTCTCCTTAACTGGTATGCTGCACTAGTTCCACGTACTAAAATTCAACCCAACCCTGATGTTTATCCCATTTCCTCTTCTCTGGTTGTTCCTCCTTACTCTGATGTAATCGAAACTTCCTTTGGTGAGGTTTTCAATGTTGTTTTTCCTATCAATGAAATAAATAAATATTTTGAGTGTCTTGATGTGACTTACATTAATTGTCTTGATTATAATCAAACTCTTAATGATGAAGATTTTGTAAATGAACAATTATTAACTGATCTAAATAAGGTTAATAACAAATAACATAATCACATTCAAGTTAATGAAGATGAAACTGTTGTTATTAATCTCAGTTCTAATAGCCAGCTATGCAAGATTAGGATAGGGGTCAGCCTTGACAACCTTGAGCATGCGTAACTTAAGGAATTACTAAAGGAATTTATGGAAAACTTTGCATGGTCCTAGGATAATATGCCCATAATTGATCCCAAGATAACTCAGCATGAGATTCTAACTCTCCCAGATTGCAAATCAGTCAAATTGAAATCGTAAAAGCTCTGCACCGAATGATCCCTCAAAGATAAGGAAGAAGTGGTCAAACAGTTGAACGTGGGTTTCATACGTGTGATCGAAGATCCCACATGGCTAACAAATATCATACTTGTGCCTAAATCTGAAGGAAAGGTTTACATGTGTGTTCACTACCGAGACTTGAACAAGGCTTCTCCAAAGGATGATTACTCGCTACTGATATGATTATAGACAACAGGATCATTCATGCTCAGAAGTCATTCATTGATGGGTTTGCCTGATATAACTAGATCAAGATGCACCCAAATTATCAAGAGAAAACCACATTCATCACCCCTTGGGGAACCTTTCGCTACACCGTCATGCCATTTGGTCTTAAAAATGCAGGGGCAACCTACCAGAGGGTTGCCATAACTATCTTGCATGTTATGATACACACAGAAGTTGAGGTCTGTGTGGATGATATGATTATCAAGTCAAGGACTAGGGAAGGTCATGCGACCTGCTATTCGAAAGTTCTTCGAGCGACTACGACAATATCAGATGCGACTTAACCGACAAAAATGTGTCTTCGGTGTCACCAAAGGAAAGAACTTTGGATTCATGGTTAGTGAGAAAGGCATAGAATTATATCCTGCTAAGCTAAAGGCCATACTCAAGATGCCACCACCCCCAACGAAGAAGGAAGTCTGGGGATTCCTCAAAAACTTATAGTATATCAGTCGGTTCATCGGCCAATTGACTTCTATATGAGAACCCATATTCAAAATTCTCCAAAAGTATTCCACCAAGGTTTGGAATGAAGCTTGCCAAGAAGCCTATGATCGAATAAAGCAATACATAAACTAGCCTACGGTACTCATGTCGCTGCAACCTGGTTTTCCCCTACTCCTTTATCTAACTGTGATAGATACCGAAGTTGGGGCTTTGTTAGCCTAATACCTTGAAGAATCCAGTAAAAAAATAATCCATCTACTATGCCAGTTGCAAGTTAGCCAGATACGAAGTTAACTACACATTACTTAGAAAAGGCATGTGTTGACCTTGTCTTGGTCACCCTAAAGTTTCGGCACTACATGCTCGCCTTTCCCATCAAAATTATTTCTCGAATGGATCCCATGAAGTACTTACCTGAAAAAATTGTCTTGTCTAGCCGAATGGCCCGATGGTTGATGCTTTTAGCCAAGTTCAATATTATGTCACACAGAAATCCATGAAAGTAAGATCCATCTCTGACTACCTCACTGACTACCCTATGGAAGAAGACGATGTCTGGATTTTTGAATTCTCGATGAGAATATACTTTTCACCTCCTAAAAAGACCTCCGGTGGTAAATGTTCTTTGACGGTCCTTCCAACAAGAAAGTATATGGCATTGGGATGCTATTAATTTCCCCGATGACTCTCAGACTCTCTTTGCCATCAAGCTAGATTTTCCCTGCACTAACAACATGACTGAATACGAGGCATGCACGATAGGCCTCAAAATTGCTCTCAAGAAAGGAATTAGATACCTAGATGTCTATGGGGACTCATCCCTCATCATCAGTCAAGTACTCAGAAGATGGAAAGTCAAGGACGAGAAACTCTTACCCTTCCATGCCCACCTAGAAGAGCTGGCCTCCTAATTCTGAGAAATAACCTTCCACTATCTACCCCGAGTTAATAATAACCTATCCAAGGACCTTGCTACCGTAGCCTCCATAATTGACATACACGAAGGAATGCCCCTTTCCTAGTCTAAAAGAAAGATAAACCAACCCACTTCTACCAAAATGAGATCATCACATAAGAAGATTATGATATGTTCGACTGCTGGTACTAAGATATTTGGCACCTCATCAAACATGGTAGGGACCCCCACTTCTCTGACAAGAAAGATCGAGCAACCCTTTACAAATTGGTTGCCTAATACATTGTCTGCAGCAAATCACTGAATGGCCAAAATCCACTAGTAGGGACTGACATTGAAGAGATAATGCACAAAATCCACAACGGGGAGTGCGAACCCCACATGAATGGCCATATGTTTACCAAGAAAATCTTCCAACAAGGTTACTATTAGACTACCATGGTGCAAGATTACACTACCTATGTTCGGAGATGTCCCAAATGACAATAATTTTTCAACCTCCAACACCTGCCTCCGTGGGAATCGTACGACATGATTTTTCCCCGGACGTTATCCATATGGGACAACGACATCATAGGGAAGGTTACACCCAAAGCATCCAAAGTGCATGAGTTCATCCTAATTGCCATTGAATACTTCACTAAATGGGTCGAAATCGAGTCATAAATAGTTCTAAATGCCAAAAAGGTGGCTAAGTTCATCAAGAAAAATATCATCTACCGATATGGGGTCCTGTGTGAGCTGGTGTTTGATAACGGGTTGCATTTCGAAGAAGAAGTCACAGAAGTGGTCGACGAGTATGGGATTCAGAGACAAAAATCATCCCCAAAACGACCCCAAACCAACGGTGCAGTTTAAGCTGCTAATAAGAACCTTAAAGACATCATTAGTAAGATGACCAAGAGATATCAAGATTAGGCTAAACAGATCCATTATGCCCTTTGGGGATACCGTACATCAATTCGAACATCTACTGGGACTACCCGTTACTCTCTAATTTACAGAGTTAAATGACTTCCTTTTCCAGTCTACTACTACCTTCCTCAAAATAAAATAAAAATAAGCACCACTACACCTAAAATAACCCTCAAATTATTCCCACACACAACCAAACACCCATTATAAAAGCATCACAAGTAAAAAGTGTCTTACCCGTAGCTGCCAGAGGAACCATCCCCATCATAACCCACATCCTGGGGTCCCTAAACTTTCCCTGCCTGAATAAAGTGACGTAGACTAGCCTAGGGAAAACCATAACACCTCCTTCCATAGTATCAAAAATAGGGAACCACCTTTGCCCAGTCTCCACATCCAGCATCTTGGCAACTACTTTTCTCCACAACCACTTCATGTAGTCCCCAAAAATATTCCAGAATCTCCTAACAAACAGGGATGGACGGGTCGATGGTCAGTGATTCTCCCACAAAGAGCCAAGACGTATGTGAATACGCTCTATCAAGTCCTCCACTGGAAAGAAGTCTAGTGTTCGAGGTACCACAATCTATTCCCATCCAAATTAGCACAAGAGCCTCTAGGGAAAGTAAAAAGAAGTCTGTTTGAGGCCAACCAACCTAACATTCTGGTATTCTCCTAGTTCTAGAATGGGCAGCAGCTCCCCCCACCAAGGCATTGACCAATGCAAGGCTCGAGCCCCGTGCTCCATGAACCAATTTTCCTAGCTCTCTATGGCCAGGACTAATTAATAAAGTAGCGTGAAAATAAGTTTGGCACATCCGTCAAAGGATACTCAGGTGGGACCATCATACGAAACCTCTCTGACAGCCCCACGAATAGCATTACAGGGCTACCCCTAAAGAAGTCAGAACGACCTTCTTGTTAGGCATTCAGACCATTCAAAGTCTCTGATAATATCACCGCTAAAGGATTACAATGGTACGACATCCAAGAAGCAATTTCTATAAGTTGTGGGTCCACCAGCAGTTTCCCAGTCACTAATAACAGTTTTGAAACCAAGCCCAAAATGACGGCTCCAGCATAACCAGCATCACCAATAAACTACAAATGCACATAATGCAGAACCGCATAAAGAAAGATCATTCCTACCATGACCAGTGACCTAGCCGCCGATGGGAAAATATGAAGAAGTCCCGCTAAATACTCCCTAGGGGATCGAAAAAACTCAGGCATAGCCGCTGCAACACTGGGATTTACCCCCAACATGGCAGTGAACTCTTCATAAGTCGGGCAAAACTCGTCCAACCCAAAGCAAAATACATCGTCTTCAGGATAGCAGAACTCTACCACTATAATCAAAATGTTCCACTCTATGGGTCGGTTATGCCATAAGGAGACTCGACGCATGTTAAAAGTGTCGTAATAACATTGTATGAGCACATCGCCTCCAAGGTTTCGAGCTAGTTATCAAATTCAACACCGCCAGGGAGAGCCATTTTGCAAAGTAAGAGAAAGTAATGTGGAGGTGTGAAGAAAATGCTCCACCTGTACCCGCATATTTATACTTGAAAACCCTCAAACAAAGACGAGGAAGCCTGCAAAAATCAGAGGGAGACTTACCCCGCCAAGTACCAAGCAATTAAAGAAAGTGCAATCAAATCCTCCGGTGGATTGGAATGCACTGACATGCCGATAGGCAGGACAAGGAGCATGCCAAGCGGCAACACAATATTTTTGGAAAATTATATTTTTCCTTTTTTGTCAAAATAAAAAAAAAACTTAATAAAAATATTTTTTTATTCTTAAAGAATTTCGAATTTCCTTCTCCTTATATTTTTAATTATCTTCTTTTAAAATAAATCATTTTTAATTCTTTTTACAGGCTCAGTAGCAGAGTAAGAAAAGCATGTGTATTAAGTCATTAAAAGAAAAAATTAACAAAAACTTCATTTTATTTACATAGATGGTAGTGTATTTTTGTAGGGAAAAAATGCCAAAAAATCCCAAAAGATCCCTGGAAAATTCCTAAAATTACCAAATGAATGGTAGAACCTTTTTAACTAAGAAAAACATTTTTACCACACTTATTTTCCCAATGGAACTCTTGCCTCCCCAATGGAATTCCCGAAATCAATTAGATATCCTCCAAATAACTTCTCCAAAGGACACCACAAAAATAAAAATAAAAATCTCCCAGCTAAGAAACATCTAACCCTCGAATTATTTCCTTTCCCCCAGTGGAACCTAGAAATCAAATGCTTCCCCAAAATCCCCAGCAGAACTGCATGATAAATATACCAATTTGAGTCTCTACTTAAGCCCTCTTTTAGGTTAGAATTGACCTCGGCTCTCGATCATCACCTTTTTCGGGTTAGAATTAACCTCAGCCCTTTGTCATCACCTCTTTTGGGTCAGAATTGAACTCGGCCCTCGGCTGTCACTTCTTTCAGGTCAGAATTGATCTCTGCCCCCCGATATTCACCTCTTTTAGGTTAGAATTGACCCCGACTCACGGTTGTTGTGGGTTCCTTTTTATTTCTTATGCGAAAAGTGATTTAAGGATGACAAAATAATTTCTCTTTATATGAAAAACATTTTTCCAATTTTTAATTCGCAGCAAGTTATGAACCAACTTTAACTTAACCAAATTTTATCTTAATTAATCCTAAACATGCATCTAGTGATTAAATAAAGTAAAATAAAGTAAAGAAAAGAAAACTCATAACACCGGATGTATGAGGAAATCGTAATGGAAAAAAACTCGAACGACCCATGCTAAACATTCACTATTAATGTGGATTTATAACAAACAGACACAAGTTTTAATTAACGACTCGATCCCCACAAGACTTTACACTTTTATGATCTTCAACTACTCCTCTCATAGTGACCATATAGAAAGTCCTTGTTCTACAATATTTGTCCACAACACACGCGTCCAAGTATGTCTCAGTGCCCACCGATATGGATTGTAACGTCTACGGAATCGAAACACGAACTCCTTCGCTTCTTCTCTGTATAACCCTACTATGTTCTTCAAAGTATAGAACAAAACCTTCTTCTCGGTGCAACACGATCACTATTTCATAAACTAATGAAAACTCGAATCTTATTAACACTAAGGATGTTTCAAGCTTAGAAAACCTTAGAAAACTAACTGCAAAAACGTATTGGTTCGTAAACTGTAATCTGGACTGCACACTTGCGAAATTCTGATGGAAACATGCCTATTTGTATTTTTCTTGAGGCGAATTCTCTTTCAAGTTACTTTGGGTTGTCTCTCGAATAAGATGCACATGTCATTCGAACGACTGGTCAGGTTGTTTGAGCGACGCAACGAATTATAGTCCAAACCAAACACTACTCTAATATGTCCTTATCAGAAGAAAACGAAGTATAAACTGTTTCAAATAATTTAAAAACACTTTAAAATATTTTCTTAATAAAATAACATCCTTAAACAATTTAAAATAAATTTCGAGTCCCATTAAAATTATGCATTCATACCTGAGTCATCTTGGAATGCAATTAAAATTAAAGATGAATAAACTTGCACCAATTAAACCTTTGGCATAAATAATTCCTTGAAGCTCTACTGAAACGTCTTCAATAACTTCAACATGTCATAGTCTGTGTGGTATCGTGACAATAAAAATCTCCTTATGACTCAAACGTGTTTTGTTTTTGGAATAAGTCAAAACTATACAATGAACTCAATTAGAAATTTTGTCCTTGTAAATATCCCTCTTTGACTATTCCAGGACAAAACCAACAGGAAAATGCCTAAGGCAGGCCGTCAAGAAGTATGACGCCTAAATCCTATCCCATAAACCCAAAATCAAAAATTACAGGACAAGACAAGTAAATGATGGTCCGACGAGCATGAGTTGTCTGAATGTGATGTAGTATTGAAATCTCCAATCTCTAAAGCATACCTACAAACATGAAACAGACAAATACCCAATGAAGTATGGAGGAACAAATGATATAAACCAATATGTAAAAATAAATCCAAATCATTTGTTATGTGAGCAAAACATGATATCAATATGTAAACAACACTTAAATCAAGATACCAAGCTCATCACAAAAAATATCCCCCTACACCACATACATCTCTCCCCCTTTTTTGTCTCGAATAGACAACTCGACAAAAAGATAAAAATATCTAGAATCAAATAAATCAATGAAGTATATATAGATAAATATGAAATAATCAACTAATAATAATCAATACTATCAACTCCATATCTACCAAATAGAAATCATACAATATGAATAAGCAATCTATGCAAGTGTGACTAAATGACTCAATGTAGAAAAATATCAAATCTATCAAAATATACTGCATAAACAAAAACCAGAAGCAACCAGCAGTACCAACATATAAAACTAAATAACCCAGGGTACTGAAATAGCAGGAAACAAAAAATCCTAGACAGGTCACTCGAACGAAATACCCTTACTGTTCAAACAACATGAGGATCTCAGTTGAAGGCTTCGCACGACATAGGATTATCGCTCGAACGAGAAAATCATACAGTTTTGCCCACTGAAATTTTTTTGTGAAAAAACTAACTGGAATGTATGGGAGTGAAACGATCAAGAAGCTCTAATTTATAGCTATAAACCATCAAACTAGAATATCATATATACTAAGTGGGGAAGCCCACTACCATTGAGATTTCTATTTGGAAATAATTATGGAAATATACGTAAGAGTGAGAATGTGCTTAGTGATATTGGATTTTAGAATCAAATCCCAAAAAGGGGATAACTTTGAAGGTTCATATGATCAATTGAACCATATTTTGGATTGAAAATTAGAAATACTGATTGATGTGCATACGGATATAGAAAATATCCTTAACGATAATTAACTTGGGAGATGTTTCACATGAATTAGAAATGCTAATCGAGGTGCATTAGGATATAGAGAATATTCTCAAAGTAAATTGAATTGAGAGACGATTCAAATAAATAGAAGTGAGGTGTGAACTTCAAGTGAGAAATAGTATAGTGTATACAAAGTGGGGAAGTTATGTGAGTCATTGAGGATTAGTATATCGAGGGTAAAATATACTAAATAATGATGTTATTTCAACTACGCCTAAGAGCGTACTATGAGTATGAAACAGTGTGATATATATATACTTAATGTGATGGTATATATTTATATGATGTGACGATGTATGTATATATATATAAGTGAAGAATACCCCCTCCTTGCTATCATTGGGAAGTTGCGCGATGAGGGTGAGCACCCTGGCTCGAGGAGCAGGGTGTGTATATTCCCCAGGTCATAGTCATCCATTTTATTTATGTGATTATATTTTGGGGGCGAGAAATCGTGGGTATGTGTCGTTCTCACTTATCGGTTAGGAACTATGACCGCTTCCCTAACGTTGTGTGTATGTGTTGGCCGCGATGTCGGCGATATTGAGTCTGACCGCTGGTCCCCAGGGTGGTATATGAGTTATGCCCTGGAAGATGATAGCATTGAGAACCGGTGTCCTCAAGTTATAGCTCGTTGGTATGGTTATGATATTACTGGTGTGCTTAGTACTTTGGGTATCGATGGAATAATGGACCTCAACGACCAATATTTCCAAGGAGTAGTGTATCGGGGGGTTCCTTGTTTGGATTTCGCTTGCGAGACGTCCCACGCATGAAACGCAGTACAATGTTGGGAGTGAGGAGAAGTTAGTCCTTAATGCTCATACTTATATATTAGTATATCTCGACGATCGACAATGCCAAAGAGTAGTGTATCGGGGGGGTTCCTTGTTTGGATTTCGCTTGCGAGACGTCCCACGCACGAAACGCCGTGCACTGTTGAGAATTTAGAATAATTATTAAATTGGTTAATCTGTTATAAATTAAAAAGAGAATTTGGGTTATACACGTCATGCATTGAGGACATAATGAATCTTGATAATCAATACTGCCAAGAGTAGTGTATCGGGGGGTTCCTTGTTTGGATTTCTCTTGCGAGACGTCCCACGCATGAAACGCAGTGCAGTACTGAGAATTGGGAGAAGTTTAGTCCTTAGCACTTAGATGCTAATAACTCATATACATAATTATATATGACTATGTCAATGACTAGAATATGAGAAATTCTAGTAAAAGAGACTGTTTATGTATAGTATATATATTAGTAAGAGAATGTTTATGTAAACTTTATATGTTAAGTTAATGAACAAATAATTGAGATCAATAATATTAGATATTGGAGAATTATGCTTTAGTTGGATTTTAGATGAGTATCAATTGGGATTAAGTTAGATTACCTTGCCTAGATAGAATCGGGCACTTAATTGGAGATCATGTGCATACGTTTAGTTGTGCGCTCCAGTTGAGAGGTGAGTTGGATTTTATGGAGAGTGCGACTCCACCTTAATCATGTCATAATGCATTTATAATTATAATGCATTTTAATGCACTTGCTATAAATGTTTTCACACTTCGGGCTCTGACCCGTTTATATTTTCTCGTGTTGTGCACATATATTGTATTATTCTAGGTGTGCCTCCGCAAGGATGCCATTGATGTTATCCATCCCGTGTATTGTGGAGTTGTGGCAGTAGTGGACTGTTACGGAATTTTGTTATAGTCGATTCCTTTCTTTTGTGTATCTAGATTAGGATTCAGTTTGTATGTCGAGTTTATACCTAAGTGTTGTAGAGTAGCACTTTTATATTTTCTTTCTCAGATTATTGTACTGTATGTGACCCGACAGCATATTCGGGTATATTACTTCATATATTGTGTTGTATTCTTTTATATATTATTTCAAGCATGTGTGTGTCTCTTATAATATTTAGAGTCATGTTGTTGGTTAATGGTTGCATGGATGGTTTTAGTAAGTGTTAATAAAAAGTGTTAAATTTTTGACGCACTCTTTTTGTAGTAATGGATGGTTATCCGTGTTTATTGTTAGGATCATCAGTAGATGCAGAGAATGATCCACTTGAGATTCCTGATTATTTTAGTATAGGGATGGCCACCCGTTATTATTTTAAGCGGGTTGTCACAGGTGGTATCAGAGCATCAGGTTCTAGTGTCTTTAGGATCTGTGTGGGTTACTGCGATCTTTCGTAAGCGTTCTCGACGTAGAGCCTTATTATTAGGACTGTTGTGTTCATATGTCCATATTTCTTCTGTGATGAGAAAACATTTGAAAGGCGTTCTGATACAATTATTCTTATTTCAGATGCCACCGAAGAGAAGTCGTTAAGTCAGGGAAAATAAAGGGGGTGAAAGTGTGGAAACCCAATTGCCTCCCAGGACTATGACTATAGATGAAGTTGTCAATATTGTGGCACAAGCAGTAGTTGCTGCCATTTCTACGATGGCGCAGCAACCTACCGTTCAAGCAGCCCAAACCCATTCAGGACCATCCTTGTGGGAAGGATTTTGGGAAGATTTTAGTAAGGGGCCTCCTCCAGAGTTTTCAGGGGGAGTTGATGCAATGGATGCAAGTAAATGAAAGAATAGTATGCAAAGGCTCCTCTATATGGTCGAGTGTAGTGAGGTGCAGAAGCAATTTTTATCGACCTTTAAGTTGAAGGGTGCAGCTCTCCAATGGTGGGAGTCTGTCACCACATATGAACAGAGAGATAATTTGCTTATAACAGATTTTTGGGAACTCTTCGATCAAAGGTATTTTCCTTCCCCAATTCAGAAGGAATTGAGGAGTGAATTGATGGATGTGTTTCAAGGTAATAGAACGGTTGCAGAATATGAAAAAGAATTTACTTGATGGGTGAAATTAGTACCTAATAAGGTAAATACGGAAGAGGAGCGTATATCGAAGTTCATGCGAGGGTTAGATTGGAGAATTCGGCAGCATTTGTTAGAGAACCCAGCGTTAGAGACTTTCGTCGAGGTAGTGAATGCGGCACTGTTAAAGTGTCATGAATATCGTCTTCGTTCGCAAGGGGGTAAGAACTTTGGAGACTCAGGTTCATCAAGTAGGTCTGGCTAAGAGAATGTCAGTAATGCCGGTGGGTATAAGTCGGATTATAGAGGGTCACAACTGCGTTTTGTTCCTCAAGGTGGGCCGAGAGGATTTGAGGGTAGATGTTTCTTTTGTAAGGAAATAAGTCATAGAAAGAGAGATTGTCCTAAAAGAGGTAAAGGACCACGTTTTGATGAAGTTTTGGAAGTGAAAACCTTACAGCAGATTCGAGGTCATTTTAGGCCAGGGGACTTTATATGGGAGCCCAATGATAAGGAGGGGCAATCGGACTAGAGAGGGATGATGTAAGTTATTTTCCTTTGTGATTAGGATTATCACTATATGAATTTTTGGGAATATCGTATGGGAGATAGTTATGAGAGGGTAGTGCTATAACCCTATTATGTATGGAATGACCCGAAAGGGAATTTTGAGCAAATGAGTCACTTATGTTACTATATTTTGAGAAACTAGATGATTTTGTGATATGCTAAATAGAGAGCTATAACTTTGTTGTGAATGTAAGAATTATTATTGCATATTGATTAGCAATGATAACGCAACTTATTTTTATATAGTCATGTTAGACTTATATAATTGTTGTATTCCAGTTATGGAAGAGCCTAGTGAATGACAATATATATTAATATGATGTGAGAGATTATTTCAAAAAAGAATTCAGAATTTTGTGGACGATTGTGGGGCAAGAAATTTTATCTCATAATTATGCTAATTCTGTGAGCTATATGTTGTTATGTGTATGATGATCGTTAAAACCTTGTGTCATGGGCATATGGTATTTTATTTAAATGTCGAAAGACATAAATCGTTTTTAAAATAAACTATTTTCAAAATAAAAGGCCTTTGGGCCATATCAAAATGATTTATACAAAAATATTTTTAAACTCTAGTCCGGATATAACATACTCTCAATCCACGACGTCGCTACATATTAGGGTATTGGGAGGGTTTCTTGTTTTGATTTCGCTTGCGAGACCTCCCCCGCATGAATGTGGCGGATGTCAGGACTTGAGAGGAGTAATATCCTTGGACCTTTCAAAATTTTGGTATTATTAGTATGCTAGTAAAATTTAACATGTTCCAAATGGTGGAACTTATGAGGAAAGTGAAGCCCAATTATGTTTATAAGAGTAGAGATCGAATATAAAGGGTGTATGGGCGCCCTACTACTTATAATTGGTTCTATAATAAATTAAAATAATTCGTTGTGGGAAGTTAGAGGTTCGAGTATAGTGTTAGTGACGATAAGTTTCGTAGGAACTAGTTGAGCTTTGGAGTATTATGCTTAGCTTAATTTCGAGGACGAAATTCTTGTAAGTGGGGAAGTCTGTAACAACCCGAGATTTTTGGGACAATAATCTATTTATTTTTGGGAGAAATGAATATTATTTTAATTGGAGAATAATTAAATTGGTATTGAGGTCTAAATTTAAATATGTTATAAAGTGTTTCGTATGACGATTCTGAGGGTGTAGTTGTTTCCGGAAGGGTCGAGATAGTCAAAATGACTGTACTTGGGGTCTATTTGGGTTCCAAAATATTTTAAGTTCGTTTGGTTCGAATTAAAGTTAACGAGTCATTTAAAGTGTGTATTATCGTTTAAAGTTGTGTATTTTGGGAGATAAGGCTTAAAAGCCTACGGGAGATAGAACTCTCCTTAGAGAGAAAGAGAAAGAAATAAATAAAAAGAGAGAAGAAAAGAAAAGAAAAGAAAAGAAGAGGAGAAAGAGAGAAAAGATGGGATTTCCGGCCATTACGCGATCTCGAGGAGGAATCAGACCCTATGAACATGAGGCAAGTGATTAAACTTGCTAAATAGTTATTGTGTACCATTTATTTCATGATTTGTGGATTTAAATTGTGAATTTTGGGTTGAATATGTAAAACCTAGATTTTTGGGTAAATCTTAGATTTGTTGTGTAGATAATGGATTTGAGGTTAGAAATTAGTTGAGATATGTTCTTGGATGAATTTTAGTGTTATATATGTGATTGGTTTGAAGTGAAATGAAGAGAATATGATAAAAATGATTTTGGGAGATTTTTGACTTTGATGAAAATAGCCATTTTCGTAGCCCTTAAACAGGCCGAATCGATTCGGCCCCAACCCGAATCGATTCGAAATGTTCCAGCTTGACAGGTCTGAGTGATCGAATCGATTTGGCCCCAACCCGAATCGATTCGGCCTGAGACAGAATCCCAAGTCTTATGACCCGAATCGATTCGCCTTGGAGGCCGAATTGATTCGCAAGGCTGAATCGATTCAGAAACAGGGCAACTTCGGGGAGGTTTTTCTAGGGAGAATTTCATTCCGTTTTGTTTGAGGTTATCGATTGGGAACCTCTATAGGAGTTATGAGAAGTGTGTTTTGGAGACTTTTAGGGAGCCCTTATCCTTTATTATACCTGTTCTCCCTAATGGTCATACTTTTCCCTCTAGCTTCTCGACCTTGGGAACCAGCTCCTTATTTTCTTCAGAACCCTTCAACTTGTTGGCGACCACCAGACTATAAACGGCCTGAAGGTCGGTCAAGTCCTTCACTAACTTCTCATTAAGGGAAAAAAAATACTTCTCCTTCTCCTGCTCTAAATAGGCCTTAGCATTGGCTAGAGCCTTATCGGTGTTCTTTAGAGCCATTTCTAACTTGTTATTCCTCCTCGATCAGTCGGCCTGACCATGCAGCAGGTAAGACTATAAATAAACTGCAGAATAAAAGATAAGCACAGATTAATTTACAAAAATTAAGAAAAGGATTCAAAGAAAAACAGAGAGAGAGTAGGGGATGTACTAAAACAAGCCCTTGATTAGACTTGAAGGCCAACTGGTCAGACCCTATCCTCACCAATCACTCACAATCAGCAGTAACCACAACCCTCTCTAGCAACTGGGGGAAAGCAGGGGAGTGTCAACAACACTTGATCCCTTAGCAACCTAGAGGGGAGAATGCACAGAAGGGGCCTTTAAGGCATGCTCCCTCTTCCACTCCTCTTCTCTTTTTATTTCCTCCTCATCATTCTTTATCTCTCTCCCTTCTTTTCTCCTTTTCCTCCTTTTTATTTCTCTCCACCTCGTTTTCCTCCCCCTTGGTTACTAATTTGGAACCACCACCCATAGGGGAGACTTATTTCGTTCTCTTTAAGGACTATATTCGATTAGACATCAGATCATCATCTAAATAATCAGACACCTCCTCTTGGGTGGGGCCATCTCTTATTCTTCACGAGTTTCCTCTTCACATCCTTCCTCACTATCCTCATCAGATTCTTCCTTTTCACCATCTTCTTCCTCTTCGTCCCTTTCTTCTTTCTCTTCTCCTTTTTCTAACTGGATAGGTTTAGATAGACCACCAACCTCCTCCTCTGGAAGCTCCAAGTTAGGGATTTTATCCACAGGTTGAGAAATAAAGCTAGTAGTGGTGTTCTTTTATTCAAGTAGATATGCCACCGAGCGAGGATGCTCACCGTCAGAGAGCATATCCCTAGATTTCCAACCCTTCAACAGGTCAGCAACCCTTATCTCATGAGCGACACATTTTCAGTTCTTATCCTTAACTGCAAAATAAGAAGAAAATATGAAATCATAAAAAGCAAATAAAGGAACGAGCAAGCGAAGTACTAAGAAAAAGAGAGTGTCATCAACAGATGTATTCCTCCCCAAAGGTAGGGATCCAAGGTCCCTTGTACCTTATGCCCTCAGGTTGGGAAGGATATTGTCAATTCCTAGCAATGAAGCCTTAGATCCAGTAGTCCTTTTAGGAATCAGGAAAGTTAACCACCAAGACTCTGCCAGCACTCCTCGCCTTCAAGTATAAGATACCTTCACTTATGCGTGAAAAGACATAACACTAGCAAAACTCATTAAGCTCTAAGTTGGTGCAATATAATATATTTATCTTATGTACCCCATTTATAATTTTCCAAATATTTGTAGTACACTGAGTAGGAACAATATCAAAATACTTGAAGAATCTTAGAAAAAGAGGATCAGGGGAAACATCAAACCCCCTTGTGAAATCAAGAGAGTATGAATCCAATGACCATCATCCTTGGTAAAAACTTTTAGGGAATTAGGTCACACTCAATATCTACCCATTCAGGGATACCATAACATTTTCTAAACTCAAAAATCGACTTATTACTAAGTCTTGCCATTAGCACACCAAAGGAAGAAAAACCCTAGCTACAGTTACAAACTAATTCGAAGAAGAATAGAACTGAGAAAGTGAGAATTAGAACTTACAAGTGTTGGCAAAGCTTTGAAAGAACACTAAAGAAGAAGAAGAAGAAGAAGAAGAAGAGCTCTGGATTTGAAGAGAATGATCGGAGGGGAAGCTTAGAGGCGAAGCTCGTATGCAAAAATGACTAAAATCAGTGAACTGACGGTTAAGTTACACACAAAAAGTTTCAAATATCTCAAATGATGAGTTGCGCTTCCCCAGGAAGATCTCAACACATAACCTCAACAATCTTCATGAATTATAAACGTGTCATGCGGTTTTTATACTGTTACAAGACTTAGGCCTTGGACTCAATTAAAATATATTGACCCAAACTATCAACCCAAATATTTTAGGGGCAATTGTGGAGACGTAATTAAAAGCCCAATCAGTTGGCCGACCAACCCAGTGCGTAAGACGGACTACCCTGCCCAAACATTTAGATTATTATATTGACGTGCATTTAATATATGCTTAAATGCATGGAGATAAGTACGAATCAGTTACTAATAATCTCGGGGAGATATACAGGGACACTTATGTGCTATTTATCAAGTCGGTTGAGTTGCCTATGAAATTCAATCACTTATTTCATACTTTTATAAACTGTAAACCCGGACCCAGGGAAAATGGATGCAACGAATAACATTGAGAGACACTATTATAAAATAGTAACCTTTCAGTGGACTTAAGCAAGTTGTCGAATCACATATATCATTGTTGTGTGTGTGATCTTTACTTTTTGCTCTTCGTGATAGCTTTCGTGGAATTCTTTATTGTGATATTTCTTGTACTCACAGTTGGTATCATTTTTGCATCAAAATTGGTATTCATCGATCATTGTTTGGATTATTTGTACTACTATTTCCGAATAGTTTTTGTCATTTCTTGTTGCACTCCACATCATTTCATGATATACTTATTTTTCCTATATGCTTACGACTGTTTCATTTTGGGGGAGTTTTTATCATATTTGGGAGAAATGGTTTTAATATGCACATTTATTCTTTACCTATTCCTGAACAAAATTGGGGAGAAATGGAATCTCAATATTTATAGTCCGGGGTAGATTTTTGTCTTAAGAGGAATTGTCCTAACTTAGATATAGATTGTTAGACAAGGGGGATGGGGTATTCATATACATATTTATATTGTTATATATTCTCTTTACATTTGAAGGCATGCTTAAGTGTGCATGCTTGTAATGGTGTGGAAACATTTACATAAGAGCAAAGTTATTCAGTTTATGTATCACTCAAATTGTACTTTTTCCTTTGGGGATAAGGGATTGAGTCTTAGATGAGCTTAACAGTCCATAAGGGGGTTTTATTTTTGGTTTTGTCTTGAAATAGCCAAGGGGGTAGATTTGTAAGGACAATTTTTATATATATAATCATTTTTATGTATTTTTGTTTTATTCCTGTTGGAACACGAGGCCCCCAATTTTAAAACTTTTTTACTTCAAAAATAGTAATTTCCTTTTATAGATGCGGAAGCATAGATGGTTCAATTAAACAAATTAATAATTTTTAATTTCTTTTCAAATTAAAATTAAACACAATTTAAAGTGAACTTAAATTAATTAACAAATGGATTTTTCACTTTAACAAACTTAACCCAAGTCCTAGAAATTTGCCAAAGTCACATTTTCAATCTTACCAAATTAGGCCATACCAATTTTAATAAATTAAACGACGACTTGAATTAAATTAACAAAATAGTACCCAAATTAATTATGCACCAAATTAAATAAGTAGTGATTTAAACAAATTTTATCTTTTTACCTAAGCATGCATTCTAGGTGAGTATTGCAAAAGATAAAAATAAACAATGAATCACTACGCCGCGATGTACGAGGAAAAACCCACAACGGGAAAAAACCTCGGACGACCCTAGCCTCAAATCCACTAAGTACAGTTTACAAATACAAGACAGTAAGACTTACAACACTCAACTTGACGTCGTCCAAGCCCCGATTCTCCTTCTTGTATGCACCTCTTCCTAGCGAATAACCACGGAGCTCCACCGCAGTCTCGGAATCCATCGATCGGACTTCGTCGGTCACCGTCACCCGAACTAGGAGCCTTTCACCAAGTGGGTAAGTCAATGCAAAAAATCTTCTTATTTGTGGGATTTAGAAGCAAACCCAAACTTCTCTTCAAACGGTAGAGATAAAAATCGGTGCCAAACTCCAAGAAAAGTATATATATAGATGATCTTGGATAGACAAACTTTGGGTGTAAAACATAAGTGTTTTATGATTTTTTCTTGGAAAAATATACACTTAAACAATGAACGTTTCTTTGGAAAGATGAACACTCAAAAAGTCTCTCTATGAGTTGGAATAGTATGAAAAGTTAAGTTGAAAAAGTTGGTTTCCACACTTAATTAATGAGGTAAAAAGTTAGTGGGAAAAGAAGTGGGAAAGTGGGAAAAACTGCTCAAAACTGCCAAATTAACTTTTCCCGCCAAATCTCATTCGAACGAGATTTTCGTTCGAACGAAGTCTCGTTCGAATGAGACTTCTAATGAAGTTCCAGTGTATTAAAAGTTGAACTCGTTAGAAATCTCGTTGGAATTCTCGTTCGAACATCATTCTCGTTCGAATGACACTTCGAACGACATTCCAGTGGCCAATGTGGGAACTCGTTGGCAAACTCGTTCGAAAGACATTCTAGTTTGAACGACAAACTCGTTCGAACGACATTCTAGTTTGAACGACAAACTCGTTCGAACGAAAATATCGAACGAAAAAACAGAAAGTATAAAAATTCTATTTTTAGCCCAGAAACTTTATTTTAAAGTTTTAAAGATACTTTTCGAAAATAAATAAATAACAGTTTAAAATAAACTTACACCCAATATATATATATATATATATATATATATATATTAAAATGCATTCATACCTTAGGAGCAATGGAACCATGTTGATGACGTAAAAACGAGGCACTACAAACACGGCATTTGATGAAGCTTTATAATCTTGGCCGCTACGTCTTCAACTTTAGAATGTCATAGGCTTGAAGGATGGTCAATAACTATATCCTATGACTCAAACGTTGACCGAGCATAAATTCTTCAGAATTTAGCACCTTAATTTAGTGATTTTAATATCTCGAACAATGTAATTGAGCCATTTTTATGCCATATCACTCCATTGTCTATTCCTAACAATATTCCCTAGGTTTTGTATAATTTGGATGAAGTTTTCAGGAATGGAATGCAAGAAAGAATCCAAAAGAAAAGAAAAGTTGCAAGCAAGAAATGTCCAAGGGCAAAAGTGTAATTCCATTCAGAATTCGAAAGTGACACCAAAAGGGAAGTTGAAGAGAATGAGTTCATAAGAGCATAGGAAGAAACGGCATTCAAATCGGAGGTCTAGATAAGAAGATATGGACAGTCAAAGCTGCAAGGAAAAAGTCAAAGAAGAAGAGATCCGGACTGATCCGGGTAGGAGTCGGACCGATCCGATCCGGCCAAGACCAGTGCACCCCGGATGGATGACAAACCGATGGAAGCAATCATCGAACCGATCCGAGAACAGTCGGACCGATTCGGAAGAAAATAAAAGAACCGATCCGATGGATATCGGGCCGATCCGATTAAGACCTGGACCGATCCGGTCATGCGAAATCCTGGCATTAATTTGCCATTTATTGTGCAGATTTGATGAGTACGTAGCTGTGAAACTTGTTCCACAAGCAGGGTTGGAGGCCGACTTTCGATGATTTGTGCTATAAAAATCCAAGCTCTACATCATTTGAAGGAGGCTAGATTAAAAGGAGAGATTAGGAGGCTAGGGTTGAGAGTTCTAGAGAAAGTTTTAGGTCAGATTTTTAGGTTAAATTTCCATTTTCTTCGAGAGTTGCATGAACCCTAGTTTGTATTCTGAATCCCAATTCCGTTTTTGGTGCTGAATTCAAGTAATATCATTCGAATCTCTTGTGTTTTAATTTTTGCAAATTTCTTACAATGTTCTGCAGTTTCATAATTTCATATGTGAATTTGTTTTTCAACCAAATCACGAGTAGCTAATTTCCCAAGGGTTGGGGTACATGAACTCAATCCTAATACAAATTATTTGTATGGAAAATAGAAAATAAATGAAAATATTGATTGAATCGTGAATGAAAATCATATATACATTGTCAAATCTTTTAATCTCTCTTGCCCTAGGTACTTGAGATGTTTAAGACTGCTTTGTATGTATAATTTGTCGTTCACCCCTTTATAATTATCTTTGATTTCATATGATACGGGCTTGAACCTCATATATGTAATGATTAGAGTTTATAAGGACTGGATTTAATCAAGAATTTTGATTTATAATTCTAGTATTCTAAAGGATAATTTGTTAAGGATTGAGGGATTGTACCCTACCCTAATTTTCTCTAAATTGTTAAAACCAAGTTTCGTTGTTGATTTCTAATTGTTTTTCATAAGTAAATTTTTAGAAAGTTTCCCACAAATCAATCATCTTTTTATTTCTTTTGAGAAATCATTTCAAGGTTTGGTAATTCTTCTTGTTACTGTTTGGCAATTTCGATCCCTATGGAGACGATCCCGACTTACCGGGTTATTACTTGAGCGACAAGGCTTGCACTTGAGCCTAGATAAATACGCACTTTTAAGACAAATATTAAGTCGCGTAAAGTTTTTGGCGCCATTGCCGGGGATCCGAAATTGTTAAATTTTCAAGAAAGTTATTTTATCTACAAGTGATTTCATAAAAAAAAAAATATTCTCTTGTGTACTTATATGCAGAACTCATCTCCCACCCAAATTCACGAAAATCCTATTGCCGAAGCCGGTTCTGAAAATTCTGAGTCTCCTCATTTTTGGGTTCCACCTCCTTCGCCTAATAATTCCATCACAAGTCGTTCTTTGAGTCAAACCGGGAGTGAGAATTCTGAGCCTTTCGGTAGCGATATGTCGGATCATGGTAGTGTCGGTGTTGGTGCTGGAGAGGATGATGTACCATATCAACCCATGAAAGATCTTTTATTTTCGGAGAGAATTGTTACCCCTGGTTGCATTTTACTCCCGTATAATGCCGGTCAGCTCCACTTTCGGAATGGAATGATCCAAATTCTTCCTACATTTCATGGGATGGATTCGGAAAAACCATATCTCCATATTCGAGAATTCGAAGATACGTGTGAGACATTTGGAGATCAAGCTTGTCCACAAGAGGTAATCCGGTTGAAGCTCTTTACTTTTTCCTTAAAGGATAAAGCTAAAACTTGGTTATGGTCCCTGCCCCCAAATTCTGTTTTATCCTGGAGAGACATGCAAAACAAGTTTATCTCAAAAAAATTTCCACAACACAAAACCAATTCTGTTAAAGCCCAAATTCAAGCTTTTCGTCAAAATGAGAATGAGACTTTTGATAAGTGTTGGGAGAGATATCAGGAGTTAGTTAATGCGTGCCCCCATCATGGTTTTGAACCTCATTATCTGATTTCATTTTTCCATCAAGGCCTTACTGTAGCGTCTAAACAACTTGTTCAAACCATGTGTGAGAGACCTTTTTGGGAGTTAAGTACGAGCGATGTTGAGGCTCATTTGAAATATGTGGCAGAAACTACCCAAGCATGGGATACTTCTGATCCCAATAGTCAAAATAGAAATCGACAAGTGTCCAACTTTCCTGCTGCGTCCGGTATTTATCACTTGGACAAGGACACTTTGTTGGATCAAAAATTTGACCAATTGGAGAAGAATTTCAGAGATATGCTAGATATGCGATTGAGAGATGTGTCTGAACACGTACAAGACGGAAAGGAGAGGGTATGTGCCATTTGTAATGCGGGTCATTCTACCGAAGGATGTCCTACCATACCTGCATACAAGGCAATGTACACTGAACAGGTTGATGCAATAGGAGGTTTTCGGGGAAATTATAATGCTCAGCAAGGGAATGCATAAAATCAATCGTGGAGGAATCCCGGGTTCAATTATGGACAACCCCAAGGTGGGATGGTTCCTAACCCACAGATGACTCTACCACAACCCCCTCAATTTCAGCAAGTGGCAAATCCTATGCAAGTACCACCTCCTGGTCCTTATGTAGCTCCACCTAGGAGATCTCTTGAGGATAATTTCAATCAATTCATCCAATCCCAAAAAGAGAGAGATGCTAAATTTGAGCGAATGTTCGCTGAAATGCAAACTAACATTTCTAGGTTGCAGTCTGCAGTGAATACTCAAGAGAAGGGTAAAATTCCTTCCCAAGGCCAAAGACCACCTCTTCAGGGTCAACCCACGGTTTGCTCCACATCATCAGATTTGCAAGAACAATGTCAAGTTGTTACTACTCTTCGTAGTGGCCGCGTAATTGATCTAACACCTAAATTGCCAAAGGTGAATGATGATGGAGTGGAACCCGAGATTGCCAAGGAATCTGAAACTTCCGAGTCTGAAAAACCTCCCTTACAAAAGGAATTGAAAGATGAGGAAGTTGAGCCTGATATTGAAGTCAAGTTGCCTACTGCTTCTCCATTTCCTCAACGCTTAGAGTCACCCAAGAAAGGTACTACGCGTACCGAGGTGTTGGATGTGTTGAAGCAAGTAAAATTGAACTTACCGTTCCTTGATGTCATTCAGCAAATTCCAGCATATGCTAAGGTTATTAAAGATCTTTTGACTGTCAAGAGACGTCTTAAGGTAAAGAAAAATGTTTTCTTGGCACAAAATGTGAGCTCAGTTCTTCTCAATGATCTTCCACCAAAATTCAAAGATCCAGGTGCACCTACCATTTCGTGTATCATAGGAGAAAAAAGAGTGGAAAAAGCATTGCTTGATTTAGGTGCGAGTGTAAACATCCTCCCATACTCCATCTATAAGCAGCTTGATTTAGGTGGTTTAAAACCTACCCAAATCACTCTACAGTTAGCGGATAGAACAGTGAAAGTGCCTCGTGGAATTGTAGAAGACGTGATAGTTCAAGTGGACACGTTCTACTTTCCCGTTGATTTTGTCATTTGGGACACCGAGCCTGTTCCCCATACGAGAAATCATGTTCCAATTATATTGGGCCGACCGTTCTTAGCTACCGCTAATGCTTTGATCAATACACGTAATGGCCAAATACAACTCACTTTTGGAAACATGACTCTCGAGACTAATATTTTCAATGTCGCTAACCAAATGGGTGATGAGGATGAGATTCTTGAAGTGGATCTTATTGAGGAAGTTGTGGATGAAAATATTGAGACAATCATAGGAGGAGATGCTCTGAAAGTGTGCTTAGTGCAAAGTGGTGCACAAATGAGTGCTTATACTGAGTTTGAGAGAGAGGTGGAAGAGTTGAAAATTTGGTTACAAGAGGAAGAGAGTTTTGAGAGTTTGAGAGCGGTTGACTGGATTTCTAGGTATGAAGAATTGCCTCCGAGGGAGACACCCATGATCCCCTCTGAACATAGATTTCCTAGTATTGAGTTGAAGAAACTACCCTCCCATGTCAAATATGCCTTTTTAGGTGAGAATGATACATTTCATGTTGTTGTGTCTTCCCGTCTAGAAAAAGGGCAAGAAGGTATGTTGTTAGATGTGTTGCGAAAGCATATAAGTGATTTTGGTTGGACCATAGCAGATTTGAAAGGTATAAGTCCTTTGATTTGTACCCATAAAATCCATCTTGAAGAAGAAGTGAAGCCCTCGCGTGAGATGCAAAGGCGATTAAACCCAACCATGAGAGATGTAGTAAGAGCGGAAATCATCAAATTGCTAGATGCTGGAATTATATATCCCATTTCGGATAGTAAATGGGTGAGCCCAATTCAGGTCGTTCCAAAGAAATCAGGGATGACTGTGGTTGAGAATGCTAAGGGAGAATTAATACCTCAACGCACCACCACCGGGTGGCGTGTTTGCATTGACTACCGAAAGCTCAATGCTGGAACTCGAAAAGATCATTTTCCCTTATCATTTATCGATCAAGTTATTGAACGAGTGGCGGGCCATCCTTACTATTGTTTCCTATATGGGTATTCCGGTTATAATCAGATTGAAGTGGATGTACTTGATCAAGAAAAGATGACTTTTACATGTCCGTTTGGTACGTTTGCCTACAAACGTATCCATTTGGGTTATGTAATGCGCTAGCAACTTTTCAAAGGTGCATGTTAAGTCTCTTTAGTGACATGATTGAAAAAGGTCTAGAGGTGTTCATGGACGATTTCAGCGTTTTCGGTTCATCTTTTGACCATTGTTTAGCTAATCTTGAGAGAGTTCTATTCCGATGTGTGGAAAAAGACTTAGTCCTCAATTGGGAAAAATGCCATTTCATGGTTACCGAGGGTGTAGTATTGGGCCACATAGTCTCATCTAGGGGGATTGAAGTTGATCGAGCAAAAATTGAAGTAATAGCTGAGTTACCCCCGCCAAAATCACTTAAAGATGTGAGGTCCTTTCTAGGCCATGCTGGCTTTTATAGAAGGTTTATCAAAGACTTTAGCGCCATCGCTAGGCCTTTGAGTAATCTTCTCATGAAGGACACTCCATTTGAGTGGAATAAAGCATGTCAAGAAGCATTTGATAAACTCAAAACCATGCTTATTTCCGCACCTATCATGCAAGCTCCGGATTGGTCGCTTCCCTTTGAGCTTATGTGTGATGCAAGTGATTACGCGATTGGGGTTGTTCTTGGACAGAGGAAAGATAAGAAAGCTCATGTTATTTACTATGCGAGCAGAACATTATCTGGCCCTCAGCTTAATTACTCTACTACAGAGAAAGAGTTACTAGCAGTCGTTTTTGCTCTCGACAAATTTCGCTCTTACATTGTTGGGTCGCCTATTGTTTGCTTCACTGATCATTCGGCACTTAAATATCTCTTGAGCAACAACGATTCCAAACCCCGTCTAATCAGGTGGATCCTACTCCTACAAGAGTTTAATCTCTCGATTCAAGATAAGAAAGGAGTAAAAAACGTCGTTGCTGACCATTTGTCACGACTCTCGTCCGACGTGCCTATTGATCCCATTCCCATAGACGAGTATTTTTCGGATGAGAATCTATTTGCTACCTCTTCTCTCCCTTGGTTTGCGGATATAGTCAATTACCTTGTCACTGGAGTTGTTCCATCTAGTTGGAATCCGCAAGAGAGAAGAAGGTTTATTACTTGGTCACGCATGTTCTTTTATGATGATCCATATTTGTTTAAGTATTGTGCTGGCCAAATCATCCGGAGATGTGTACCCGATGAGGAAATCCAAGGGGTAATTCGATTCTGTCATTCGAAAGCATGTGGCGGTCATTTTTCTAAAAATAAAACTGCTGCGAAAATCCTTCAAAGTGGTCTTTATTGGCCCATAATCTTCCGGGATGTGAATGTTTTTTGTAAATCTTGCGATAGATGCCAAAGAATGGGAGCTATTACTCGCCGTGATATGATGCCATTATCCCCTATTTTAGTCTTGGAGTTGTTTGATTGTTGGGGTATTGACTTCATGGGGCCCTTTCCCCCTTCTTTTGGTTTTCTATACATCCTCGTCACTGTAGATTATGTCTCCAAATGGGTAGAGGCTATAGCTACAAGGACGAATGACAACAAGGTGGTGATCAAATTCATTCAAGAGAATATACTTTCTCGCTTTGGTATGCCTAAGGCCATAATTAGTGATAATGGAACTCATTTTTGCAATAGGCGGATGGAGAAACTAATGCGGAAGTATGGAATTGTCCATAAGGTTGGCACCCCCTATCACCCCCAATCGAATGGCCAAGCCGAGCTTGCTAATCGGGAAATCAAGAATATCTTGGAAAAGACAGTTGATCCTAATAGGAAAGGCTGGTCTCTTAGATTGACTGATGCTCTCTGGGCTTATAGAACCGCGTACAAGAATCCCCTTGGGATGTCCCCATTTCGATTTGTGTATGGCAAACCTTGTCATCTTCCTGTTGAAGTCGAACACAAAGCGTATTGGGCTATCAAAAGGGTGAACTTCAAAATGGATAAAGCCGGTGAAACACGTAAACTTCAGTTGAATGAGTTGGAAGAAATGCGCAATGATGCGTATGAAAGTGCTAAAATCTCCAAGGATCGAATGAAACGAGCTCATGACGGAATCATTCGTAAGAAAGAGTTTCATTTGGGACAAAAAGTACTTCTCTACAACTCGAGGTTGCACTTGTTTCCCGAAAAATTACGGTCACGATGGTCTGGTCCGTACATTGTGAAAGAAGTATTTCCCCATGGAGCCGTTGAAATAATAGATGAGAAAGGGGGAAACACTTTTAAAGTCAATGGGCATCGTCTCAAGCCTTATTTGGAAGCCATGGTTGAAGAAGCCGACACAATCTGGCTGTCGGACCCCATTTATGGGGATTGATTGAACAAAGAGAGTGAGGTCGTCGCACCCCCGACATGTATGGGGTGATTGTTGTACATATGCGTCGTAGGATGTAGAAGTCATAGGTTAGAGTCCGTTTTGAGGGTTGAGAATCCGAAGGGTGCGGGGTGTTTCATTATCCATGAGTTGTGAGGATAGTCGGAAGTATGCAAGGTTGAAAACTCATCTTTGGAGTGGAGTTTGAGCATTTCTAGGATGAGAAGAAGAGAGAAGAAGAATTCTGGAAATCAGCAACCGGATCGGTCCGGTGAAATTAAAAGAACCGATCCGGTCATCCGGATCGGTCCGGTGTAAAAAAAGAACCGATCCGGTAAGGCGGATCGGTCCGGTGCCCAAAACCGGATTGGTCCGGTGTCTGCAGATTTCATTTCCCAAGAGACATCTCTTCAATCCACCTCTTCAATCCACACCCTTTCACTTCACCCAATCCATCCCTTCCTTCAAAATTTCGCCCCCTCATTTCCCACCACTTCATTCCCTCCATTACACCCCCTCATACCTATAAATATATACCTCCCCCTACCCATTTTCTTCACACCTCTACCTATCTTCTCTCTTATATCTCCATAGATATCTCCTTCCTCCATACTCATGGCTGCTCCCCAGAAATATACCTCCATTGAAGTTCTTCCCAACGGAAATGGAGAGTATCGTTCCCGCCAAGAAGCAAATTGGTGCCGTAAGTTTTTCAGCCCTACACGCAAAATTCATATCGAACGTCAAGTGTTGTGGGACCAACTGCCCAACTCGGTCACAGCCCTTTTCCTGTCAAGAGGCTGGTGCCGTTTCTTCAATGAACCATATGAGGCTGTGTGGGACAATGAAGTCCGTCATTTCTACGGATCTCTCATCCGTACCGCTGAATTTGAGTCCCAAGCCTTTGTGGATTCCATACTTATCCCATTTTCACTTGATCTCGTGGCAAGGAAACTCGAATCATATGGTGTGATCACCCCAGCTCAGTTTGACTATCCGAGTCCCGATCCCGTCCTCACTAAAGAAGTTTGTATCTCGCGAATCCAGCCCGGTGCGGTTTGGACCACCGAGACCTTTCCCGTCGGTCGCTTGTCCGACAAGGCACGCATCACCTTTCATATCGTTTGTGCCAATATCTTGCAAACTTCTAATGATTCAGCGATGAGGCCGCGCCAAGCCACCATGATGTATCACTTGTTCGACCCGGCGATGGTGATCAATTTGGCCCGCACATTTTACGCCGATATCCTTTTTGTGGCTTATGATAAAAAGGGGCGCGCTCCTCTTCCGTATGGTCGACTCATTACCTCAATGCTTCGGGATGCCGAGATCGCACCACCTCAGGATCTTGTCAACCTTCCTAAACCTTTAGGACAAGAGTCCCGCACTCGAAGTGAGCGACAAATTAAGCTAGTCCGTGCGAGGCACGGCGACGATTCGAGTGAGGAGGCCGACGATGAAGAGGAAGACGTTGCTGATGAGGACGTGGAAATGGAGGAGGGTGACGAGGAGGAATATGATGAGACTGCTGATCCGGATTATGTTCCGGTGGGTACGGGCTTGACTGAGCGCGTTTTCTCTCTTGAAATGCGTTTTGACGCACATGTGTCCTCCTACGAGAGGGATATGAGTTTGGTCCTGCGTATGCAGGCCGACTTATACCGTCTTCAGGCGGGACCCGAGGCCCCTCTTCCTCCGTACTACTACAATCCATATGATCCAAATGCTCCGGGCACTTCCCATCCACCACCCGCCCCTTAGGCTCCCATTCCCTTTTAGGATTTTTATACCTATGTTTGTAGTTTTGCTTACACAGTTGTTTCCACAGTTTGTTTGTACTCTACAGTCTTAATATGATATTGGCTTGTTTTATTTATCGCACTCTTTATGTTGTCTTCTTTTTCTCTCTTATCTATTTGATTGAGGACAATGCAAATCATTGAGTTTGGGGGGATGACAGGTGCGTATTCATAAAACTTCGCTTATATTCATATATATGTGTTTAAAAAAAAAAATCCAAAAATATTTTTGTTCAAAATAAATAAAAATTTAAATTTAAATTTTTCAAAAATGTCACCTTTATTCTATTTAAAGTCTCAAATTGTTAAATCATTTGCACTAAGCCAAAATTGACCAAAGATGGAAGTTGAAAGAAAATTGACGACTTTACGAATAAGTGTGGAGATTAGTCAAACCCGGTGAGATTTTGAGCCTTTCACTTTTTTTTGAGTTTTTAAATCAATCTGAGTTTATGATTAAACTCAAAGTTCTTTTCAGTGTTTTAATAAGTCGTTGATGATCTCAATCCTTTGTTTTGATCAGTTATGGGAAATGTGTGAAATGTTATCTCGAAATTCGTGCTAAATATATCTCTAAACTTAATTAATCTCGAGATGCATATGGTAATGTGATTAGCAATTTGGACAATGAAGTAGGCCTTCGTTTGTTTAACCCAAAAATATTAGCCATAAAAAGTTGTGAAAAACAAAATTATCCCTTTGCAACCCAATTTGAGCCTAATAAAATATTTTCCTTTCGTTTGATAACCCGAAAAACCCAAATAGCCCGGAATTGTGAAAATTGAGAAAATTTATCAAGTAAGTCCAAAGTGTGCATAAAAAGGGGCAAGAGAAAAACAGAAAAAAAAATGAAAATAGAAAAAAAAGAAAGAGAAAATGAGAAAATGCCCGAAAAAAGCACAAATGGACATCATAAGAAAATTTTCCAATTCCGAACAGCCCATACATTCCCATTTTTACCCTTTACACTTTTTAACCAAGAAAAAGTCCTAACTGAGTCCGAATGGTGAAATTAATTACCGCATGGAGAGCTAAGACATGAAAAGATAATAAGAGAGATTAAATGGTGTGAATTAGAGGTGATGTTCCCATTTCCAAATAACTGTATTCCGATGATGAGATCTTTTCACCATATATTTCCTTCTTTTCAATTTTGTACGCATGAATTTGTGTCCATTATATTTACTCTTTATATCATGCATACCGAGAGAAAATAACCACAATCCGAGTGATTCGTTTGGGAGTGTATCCGTAAGAATTTGAATCAAACCGAATTTTCGGAAAGTAACGTAATGCTCAATCGGTGGAAATTTGAGGTTTAATTTTTGGCTTCGCACACACACACTATAGTTTGAGACAGTTGAATATGAGTTGATGGTGATTATTTTTTTGAAAAGTTTAAATTGTACAATTTTTAAGTATTTTGATATTTATTTGAGTCAATAAAGAATTTTGTGGGTAAATTCCCTGCAAACCCTCACGAGACAAAACTCGTCCTACTAGGGTAACCTAGAGGTTTAAAGGCTTGTTGCATACGCTAAATGCAATCGCGTGCCTGCGAAAGTGGAATACTATTTCAATAAAGAAGTTTTCAAGAGATGAATGTTGGTTAGATTCAGATACATTGCCCGGGACGTGCAAAGTCCTAAGTTAGGGGGATTTGACCGAGCATAAATTCTTCAGAATTTAGCCCCTTAATTTAGTGATTTTAATATCTCGAACAATGTAATTGAGCCATTTTTATGCCATATCACTCCATTGTCTATTCCTAACAATATTCCCTAGGTTTTGTATAATTTGGATGAAGTTTTCAGGAATGGAATGCAAGAAAGAATCCAAAAGAAAAGAAAAGTTGCAAGCAAGAAATGTCCAAGGGCAAAAGTGTAATTCCATTCAGAATTCAAAAGTGACACCAAAAGGGAAGTTGAAGAGAATGAGTTCATAAGAGCATAGGAAGAAACGGCATTCAAATCGGAGGTCTAGATAAGAAGATATGTCCAGTCAAAGCTGCAAGGAAAAAGTCAAAGAAGAAGAGATCCGGACCGATCCGGGTAGGAGTCGGACCGATCCGATCTGGCCAAGACCAGTGCACCCCGGATGGATGACAAACCGATGGAAGAAATCATCGAACCGATCCGAGAACAGTCGGACCGATCCGGAAGAAAATAAAAGAACCGATCCGATGGATATCGGGCCGATCCGATTAAGACCCGAACAGATCCGGTCATGCAAAATCCTGGCATTAATTTGCCATTTATTGTGCAGATTTGATGAGTGCGTAGCTGTGAAACTTGTTCCACAAGCAGGGTTGGAGGCCGACTTTCGATGATTTGTGCTATAAAAAGCCAAGCTCTACATCATTTGAAGGAGGCTAGATTAAAAGGAGAGATTAGGAGGCTAGGGTTGAGAGTTCTAGAGAAAGTTTTAGGTCAGATTTTTAGGTCAAATTTCCATTTTCTTCGAGAGTTGCATGAACCCTAGTTTGTATTCTGAATCCCAATTCCGTTTTTGGTGCTGAATTCAAGTAATATCATTCGAATCTCTTGTGTTTTAATTTTTGCAAATTTCTTACAATGTTCTGCAGTTTCATAATTTCATATGTGAATTTGTTTTTCGACCAAATCATGAGTAGCTAATTTCCCAAGGGTTTGGGTACATGAACTCAATCCTAATACAAATTATTTGTATGGAAAATAGAAAATAAATGAAAATATTGATTGAATCGTGAATGAAAATCATATATACATTGTCAAATCTTTTAATCTCTCTTGCCCTAGGTACTTGAGATGTTTAAGACTGCTTTGTATGTATAATTTGTCGTTCACCGCTTTATAATTATCTTTGATTTCATATGATGCGGGCTTGAACCTCATATATGTAATGCTTAGAGTTTATAAGGACTGGATTTAATCAAGAATTTTGATTTATAATTCTAGTATTCTAAAGGATAATTTGTTAAGGATTGAGGGATTGTACCCTACCCTAATTTTCTCTAAATTGTTAAAACCAAGTTTCGTTGTTGATTTCTAATTGTTTTTCATAAGTAAATTTTTAGAAAGTTTCCCACAAATCAATCATCTTTTTATTTCTTTTGAGAAATCATTTCAAGGTTTGGTAATTCTTCTTGTTACTGTTTGGCAATTTCGATCCCTGTGGAGACGATCCCGACTTACCGGGTTATTACTTGAGCGACAAGGCTTGCACTTGAGCCTAGATAAATACGCACTTTTAAGACAAATATTAAGTCGTGTCAAACGTTTTTGTCCGAAATTGAGCCAAAACTATAAAGGACTCAATTGGAAATTTACGTCCTTACGAATCTCCCCCTTTGCCTATTCCGAGACAAAAACCAACAAAAATCGTAAAGGGTCGTCAAGCTCTACTAGACTGACAAAAATGTCCCACACAAAATAAAAATACATAGCTTGACTCAAACAACCCAAGGATCAATATCTTTGCTCGATGATGAACGTTGCCATTTAGAAGAATTTCTGCACACTTAAGCAAACTATAAAACGCATAGGGAATATCAAGAATCACTACACCAAAAATAGGAATCTGGCACGGTTTAAAACTGTGCCAGATCAAATCTGGCACGGTTTTCAACTGTGCTAAAATCCGATGTTCCAAAATGGCCATTTTTTTTTGCACGGTTTAAAAGTGTGCCAGATTTGACCAAACAGGAACACTTCTGGAACACTTTTAAACTGTGGCAGAATTTGATATTTCTGGCACACTTTTGGCACAGTTTTGAACTGTGGCAGATTGAGCACATTTTGAATACCTTTTGGCACAGTTCAAAACCGTGCCAAAATTGATACACTTTTCGCACAGTTTTTAATTGTGCCAAATTTTTGGATAAAAGAAAAAAAATATTTGAAAACAAGAAAATTCACAAATTACAAATTTTGCGCGTTGTTAATAAACTAATGTACATACAAATTTCAAAATATTACAAGTATTTAGTAGTTCACAGACCAAAAACAAAATTGGGCAAAGTTTTCTCTATTTTCTAGACATTCTAAAACCTGTTAATATAAAATCTGCGTAATATAAAGCAAGTACGGCCACAAAATATAACAATAAACTTACAAAAGCCCGACGACCATAAAAGTTAATAATAAAACTAGAAAAGCCTGCACGGCCATAACACAAAAAAAATAGAATCATAAATATTAACGACATTAAATAAATAAACCCCTTGTTGTAAACCATTGACTTCTCCATGTGTTCCACGTGAATAAATGCTAACGATAAAATGTTATCCTACAAAAAAAATAGGATACAAAAAGGAGACGATATTAGTAACCAAGTAATTTATAAAAAAAAGCTTACTCAAGCTAAAAAATTACACATAGGAGTTGCAATTATTATATTCTAAAATTGAAAATCTTATGCAAGTTATGACTACCTGATCAGTTCCAACGAGATACATGAAAAAGATCGTTACTAAAGCCGTTTATTGAAAATAAACTATTTAAGTAACTCCGAGTTATTTTTTGAAGAAACTCTTTTCTTAAATCAAAAGTTTGAACACAAGATGTGTTTAACAAAAGTATGTACGAGATCTATTCAAGATTTAAGAAACAAGTTTAAAAGAAAATTTAAACAAGATTGTAAACTCAGCATAACCAAGAATGAGGTGAGAAAATGTAGAAAGACTCTGTTCACAATTTTTTACATGGTAAAACCTCACCAATTGAGGAAACACCCACGACTCCCTCTACGGAGTAAAAAGAAAAATCCACTAAAATAAATTTATGAGTTACAAGCTATTTAACTAACATGCAAACAATCCAGACCTATATAAGTTTAGGAATGTACCCTCTGGTGTCCTTATAACTTTTCTGCAATTCTGATTGTAGATGTAGTCCTCTCAGTTTGTCAACTCCTTATTTGTTCCAGCACTTTACGTCGACTTATTTTCACAAGATCTTATTACCAACACTTTACGTGTTGTAGGGTGAAAGTGTTTGTGGGGGTGCTTTCTAACACATGCATGCACACACGCACACTTATCAAGTACAAACATCCCAAACAAATTACAGTTACACTATATGTTGTGATATTTTCTTTTCTTTCTTTCTTACAAAACGTGGAACCTTTTTGACCTTTTAATCTATCCCAGAATCCACGGATATCTTTCTTCGAAATCAGTCAAGATCTTAATCAATTTCTATTTTTGAAAAGATTTTCGAGATTGAAAACCTCCAAGTGAGATTCCAACTAGGTCAAGGTTTAGTTTTACAAGAATAAGAAATAGAAAACATTTATTGTTGATCTCAAAGAAATAAAAACGTTTTAGGTAAAGATAATCAACAATATATTTCTCAAGATGAGAAATAAAAAGATACTAAGTGTAATGTAACATGAAAAACTCCAGATCTGAGATTTCTATGGAATCAGAAACTAGATCTGAGTAGAAGTCTAAGTTGGAAACAAGATCTCAAGAACCCAAGGTTACAGCAACCAAAATAACTCAACTTAAACTCTCAAACACTTGAGAAAACACTCAGGTTGGTGTTTTTGACTAAGGTGTTTGGGTTAGGGTTTGAAGAGGATTTGGACTAAGTTAGGATTTCTAACTTTCTCTCTGGTTTCTCTCTTCTCTCTCTTCTCTCTCTAAACTCAAAAAAATGCAAAAAAAGGCAAAAGTCTTCGAAGTCTGAGGGAAGGAATCTTTTTATAGTGGGAAGAGAAAGTTCGAGATATATGATCAGAACCAAGGGTCAGGATTAAGTCAATTCAAATTGACTTGAATCTGAGGGCTCACACAAGGCGGTGATTAAACAGGCGCTGATTGGTTTAAAAGATTACACTGGGATTCTCCAAGGCGACATGCATACCATCGATAAGGAATGATCCAAGGGATGACAACACACGAGAGTTTTGTCTCTATAAAGAAACACACTTCCAACCAATCAGAGGGCAACATGTGTTGGCTAATGAGGGGATGTAAAACGCGCGTCAAAACTATTTACAAAGTAAACCCTTAAGTCTCTGCCGCTTTTGGATTCTACCCAAAGTAACATTAGGCCATAAAAAGCAACAAATCATATTTATAGATTGACCCCATAAACTATTAAATCAAGTTTTAATTGTTTAAAAACTATTTAAAAAATGTTTAAAAATCCCAAAAAAATTAATAAAAATCATAATTAGGGATTTAAACACACTCAACACAATTACACACATAATGATGCAATATGACATGTATGAAATGAATTCTAAGTGTGTGAGTGTTGGCAATAGTCTCTTGATCATGACAAGATAGAAAGATGAAGAAGCAAACCATTCTCTGAAGCTTTTTGGTTTCTAGGTTGGACTCAATTTTGTCACAATTTCCAAACTAGATGAGCACTTATACAGTATATACTCAAGTGAGTTAAAGGTATAAGGGCTTTAATCTCCCCCTTTGGAAATATGAGACAAAATCTCCTTTGAGTCAACTAGGACTCGTAGGGCAACAAAAAATAAAGAAAAACTTAGTCCTATTAAAATTCTATCTACCCAAATCCTAGAAATCAAAAAGTACATAACTCAACTATTTACAATTAAACATCCTATTACAATAGTTGAGAATGACTGTACAAAGAGAATAACTGTATAAATAGAATACCTGCAAAGAATTACTAAGATCAAGCATTTTAGTATATGCATAGACTCAAATTTCTCCCCCATTTTGTCTCAAATGGACAAAGGGAAAAACTTGGATAAATGGAAAAGGTATTACTCAGCACCTACCATACCAATAGATTTACGTAATGAAATGAATCTATTATAATCTAGCGGTTTGGTAAACATATCTGCAAGTTGTAGATCAGTAGGAAGGTAATTGATTTCTAATTCCTTTGATTCAACCAATTCACGAATAAAATGATGTCTTATTTTAATATGCTTTGTTCGCGAGTGTTGAACAGGGTTTTTAGAAATATTAATCGCACTTTGGTTATCACAATAGAGATGTAATTGGTTTTCTTGAATACCATAATCACTTAGCATTTGTTTAAGCCACAATAATTGGGCACAACAGCTGCCAGCGGCTATGTATTCAGATTCAGCGGTCAAGAGAGATATGCAGTTTTGTTTTTTACTACTCCATCCAACCAAGTTATTTCCAATATAATAACATGCACCTGAAGTGCTTTTACTATCATCAGTACACCCAGCCCAATCAGCATCATTGTACCCAATAATAGTGCTTGGTGTGTCGTTCGTGTACCAAATTCCTAAGTTTAGAGTGCCTTTAACATGTTTAATTATGCGTTTAACGGAATTCAAATGGCTCTCTTTGGGGTTGTTTTGATAACGAGCACAAACACACACAGCATACATGATGTCAGGACGTGAGGCGGTAAGATAGAGTAATGTGCCAATCATACTACGATATAAAGTAGGATCTACAGATTTCCCATTTTCATCTTTTGACAATTTTACCGTAGTACTCATAGGAGTATTAGCATCCTTAGCACTCTCGAGGCCAAATTTCTAAACTATCCCTAAAGCGTACTTAGATTGCGAAACAAATAATCCTTCTGGACTTTGTTTGACTTGGAGACCTAGGAAGAACTGTAACTCCCCCATAAGGGACATCTGAAATTCCTTACTCATAGTTTTAGAAAAGGATTTTACTTCTGAGGTAGAAGTTGATCCAAATATAATATCGTCTACATAAACTTGAGTGATAGTAATGTGTTTGTCAAAATGTTTGACAAATAAGGTTTGGTCATTTACACCTCTTTTGAAACCTTTGTCCAAAAGAAAATTGGAAAGGCGCTCATACCAAGCTCTAGGAGCTTGTTTTAGGCCATATAAAGCCTTTTTCAGACGAAATACATGATTTGGATGTTTAGGGTCAATGAACCGTTTAGGTTGTTGTACATAGGTTTCCTCAGCCAGTATTCCATTAAGGAACGCAGATTTGACGTCCATTTGGTATAATGTAAAATGCATGTGGCAAGCTATAGCAAAAAGCAAACGAACTGATTCTAAACGAGTGACAGGAGCAAAGGTCTCGTTAAAATCAATTACTTCTATTTGATAGTAGCCTTGAGCAACTAATCTAGCTTTATTTCTAATTATTATCCCATTTTCATCATTTTTTTTTTAAATCCAACGAGTACCAACAACCTTTTTGTGATCAGGACGTGGAACAAGATACCATACATCATGAATGACAAATTGTAAAAGTTCTTCCTGCATAGAAGAAATCCAGTGAGAGTCATTCAATGCCTCATTTACATTCTTTGGTTCCACAAGGTAAACAAAACATGCATAATGTGCATAAGTTCTAAGTTGGGATCTTGTGCGCACTGGCTCACTAGGGTTGCCAACTACGTTATTTATGGGATGATCTTTAGAAACCCAGTTAGGTACTTCAGGTGTCCCCATAGGTAATGAATTATCTACTTCAGAAGAGTCATTTTCTAAAATATTTGAAGATTCTTCTTCGATAGTGAATTCACTAGTCTTGCTTTCTACAGTAGTGACACTAACAATTACATTTATGGATTCCATTAAGGTTTTAGTGCGAAGATTATACACTCGATAAGCTCTACTGTTAGGCGAGTATCCTAAAAATATGGCTTTGTCACCTCTGCTCTCAAATTTGGATAAGTGTTCCCTATCTTTGCATACATAGCAGTACTACCAAAGGTTCTAAGATACTTAAGGTTAGGCTTTTTATTGTACCAAAGTTCGTAAGGGGTTTGTTTGGAATTCTTTCTAAGATAGACCCTATTAATAATATGACACGCAGTACGAATAGATTCTACCCAAAAATATTTAGGTAAATTCTTGGCATGTAACATGACACGTGCCATCTCTTGTAGGGTACGATTCTTTCTCTCGGCAATTCCATTTTGTTGATGAGTTTTAGGAGCACTGAACTCGTGTTTGTAACCATTATAGTCACAGTATTCTACAATACCAGTATCTTTAAATTCACCACCTCTATCACTACGGATTCTATTTACTTGAGTATCCTTTTCATTTTCAATCCTAAGAAGAATTTTTAGGAAGGTTTGAAAAGTGTCAGACTTTTGTTTTAAAAAAGCTACCCAAGTAAATCTGGTGAAGTCATCAACCATAACTAAGATATAACTGTGTCCACAAAGGCTAACAGTTTGGGAGGGACCCATTAGGTCCATATGGATGAGTTCTAAGGGATTATAAGTGAGGATATCTTTCACTTTCTTATGAGGTGCCTTAACAATTTTACCTTCTTGACAGGAACTACAGACAATATTGCGAATGGGTTTAATTTTTGGAATTCCTCTAACTATGTCATGAGTAGACAATTTACTAAGATTATCGTAATTTATGTGACCCATTATGTTATGCCATATCTCGTTGTCATCCATTCTGGCAACATTACAAGTTTCAGAATTGTTCTTGACAGTGTAACAATTGTCAGGAGTTCTGAATCCAGTAATTATGCATTCACCTTTTTCATTTAAAATTTTGCAATTGTTCTTTGAAAAGGTAGCAGTATGGTCAGAGTCACAAAATTGTGAAATACTAAGTAAATTAGCCTTTAGACCTTTAACTAAGAGTACATTTTCAAGAACAGGAAGTCCTTCTTCTTTGAGAGTTCCTTTGCCTATGATTTGAGATGAAACTCCATCACCAAAAACAACTTTACCACCAACAAATCTGGTTTTGTTTAAAAGTTTAGATTCATCTCCAGTCATGTGCTTAGAACATCCAGAGTCTAAATACCAACCAGATGAAGTGTGTTCAGCTTTTAAATCAGTAACAACAATATTACACTTCATCTGACGTAATAGATCATCTTTTCTAACCCAAATTGCTCTAGTTTTCATCTTGCGCTTATTAGCTCTCAATTGATAAAATTTGCGAGCATCAGATTTTTACGGAAAAACATTTTGCTCATGATTTTGAATTTTGTGAAAGGCTTGTGCATTTGGTTTAGGGAAGTGATTAGGATTCCTTCTAGTAAATGTTCTTTTAGGTTTGGTCTTTCTCTTTCTATAGTTGGAGTTTTTATCTGGTTGTCTAGGAAGTATGTAATTGTTTCGACTCCTCCTAGAATAGTTAAAGTTTTGGTAGGTATGAGGATTATAGATAGGTTTAATCAGTCTCCTAGCATAGCAACCGTCAAAAGAGTGTCCGTAAATATCATAGTAAGAGCAATAAAGATTGCTCAGAATGGGAGTCTCCTCAGGAAAGTCTCTAAACAAAGGTTTTGAAAAGTTTTGAGGCTGAACTCTGTTCCTAGGTAGCACAGGTTTGAATGTAGGTTCACTCTTTCTGATAAAGGGGCAGGCGTATTTTGCCTTAGGTGAACTTTCAAGCTTAGAGCAACTTGATTCCCCAATGTTAGTACCTTTATGTTTTAAATCAAACTCAGTTTTAATGAATGAAAGTCTGGGCACATTTCAACAGGTCTTTTGCCTCCTGACACAAATTTGATGGGTTCAAAAGATTTTGTTTGTGTCTTCAAATTGGGACAAAACCCTATACCAGTTCGATCATCAGAATTGGTTTTAGATTCAGCAACAAATTCATCAAAACACTTAGAATTATTTTCAAATTTAGTAAATTTTTTGAAAACGGTTGCTGTCTTTTATTTGGTTTGTTCCAATTCTAACCATGTCCCTTTGTACTTTTTCTCCAGAATTTCATTAGTTTCAGTCAAATTTTTCAGTTTTTCATCAAAAACTTTAATTTCATTTTCATGAGTTAAGCATTGGGTAGTATACTCTTCAGCATTCAGTTTGACCATCAGGCTTAGATCTTCCAGTTTTTTGGTAAGATCTTTCACAATTCTTTCTAGTCTAGCGCTTTTCTTGAGAGTCTTAGTGTAAAGTGTGTGAATGTCTGGGAGGTCTTCATTGTCTGATTCACTAAGTGTAGTGTGTGAAGTGACCCCTAAGGCTTCATTCTTAGAACTGACACACCCATTGACATCATCATTATCGCATTCCCTTTGACTCACACACCCCGAGGTAGAACATGAAACATTCTCAGTAATCAAAGCATCTAAACCAGTAATAACCACATTCGGAGTATCAGTCATAGAACTAATTGGTTCATCCTCATTAACAAACATAGACATGTCATCATTATAAATAATCTTTGCAAAGAAAGACATACAAGGATCAAAAACCTCTGATGACTCAGGTTCCTCATTTTCAGAGTCACTTGAATCATCCCAAGTTTTGCAAATATTAGCCCTATTATGTTTGTTTTGAGTGTTCAAGTTAATTCTACAGTCTTGAGCAATGTGTCCCAGTTTACCACATCTATAGCATTCAGTCTTCTTAAAGTCTCTATTAGGTCTGACATGAGAGTCCTTATGATTTTTGTCATGGTTTTTCTCATGAGGTCTGTGACTTGAGGGAGTTGGATAATTTGATTTGCCTTGTTTATTTGCCACTTTGTTTCTAAATTTAATGATTTTCTTGAATTGTTTTGACATTAAGGAAATCTGATTGTCCAAACTCTCTATATCGCAATCCTCATCAGATTCATCATTGGAAGTATTAAACTCAGGCTTAATCAATTTAGAAGAAAATCTTAGATTGGAACTAGTCTGTTTCCTATGGGATTGAGTCAACTGTTTCTTAAATTCCAGTTCCATTTCCACAGTTCTTAATTTACTATTGAGTAGTTCAGGAGTGAGATTTATATCACACATTTCCTCAATAGCATATCTTTTGTTATCAAACTTCTATGGTAATGATATCAGAATTTTAGATACAAGTTCTTGTCTATCATAGGTTATCCCATTAGCATGCAGTTTGGTCACGATATCAGTCAGGTTCATGTAGAAGTCATCAAAAGATTCAGTCTCAGACATAATTAAGGAGTTATACTGTTGGATAAGCATTTGGGTTTTAGCAGCCTTTACTTTAGTGTCTCCTTCATGAGCAGTAACCAGGGTGTCCCAAGCTTCCTTAGAAGTGGTACAGGATGAGATTCTTTTGAACTCATGTTCATTTATGGACATAAATATGGCATTCTTTCCTTTGTTATTATTTCGAGAAACCTGTTTCTCTTCTGGAGTGAACTCACTTAAAGCTTTCTTAACCCTCTCATTACTTCCTTCGTTGGCTGGTTTAGTAGGAAAAGTATAACCATTTTCAACAATATCCCAGACATCATCTCCCAGAGTTCCTTGAATGAAAGCAATCATCCTTACTTTCCAGTAAGCAAAATTGGTTCCATTAAAGATTGGAGGTCTAGTCAAGTTACCAAATCTTTTATTTTTCTCGTTCGTATTTGATTTTCAGAAAACAATTTCGAAAACACAGGATCTTTTAAAAACAGTTTAACCAAGCTCTGATACCAATTGAAAAAGATCGTTACTAAAGTCGTTTATTGAAAATAAACTATTTAAGTAACTCCGAGTTATTTTTTGAAGAAACTCTTTTCTTAAATCAAAAGTTTGAACACAAGATGTGTTTAACAAAAGTATGTACGAGATCTATTCAAGATTTAAGCAACAAGTTTAAAAGAAAATTTAAACAAGTTTGTAAACTCAGCACAACCAAGAATGAGGTGAGAAAATAAAGAAAGACTCTGTTCACAATTTTTTACGTGGTAAAACCTCACCAATTGAGGAAACATCCACGACTCCCTCTACGGAGTAAAAAGAAAAATCCAATAAAACAAATTTATGAGTTACAAGCTATTTAACTAACATGCAAACAATACATACCTATGTAAGTTTAGGAATGTACCCTCTGGCATCCTTATAACTTTTCTGCAGTTCTGATTGTAGATGTAGTCCTCTCAGTTTGTCAACTCCTTATTTGTTCCAGCACTTTACGTCGACTTATGTTCACAAGATCTTATTACCAACACTTTACGTGTTGTAGGGTGAAAGTGTTTGTGGGGGTGCTTTCTAACACATGCATGCACACACGCACACTTATCAAGTACAAACAGTCCTAACAAATTACAGTTACACTATATGTTGTGATATTTTCTTTTCTTTCTTTCTTACAAAACGTGGAACCTTTTTGACCTTTTAATCTATCCCATAATCCACGGATATCTTGCTTCGAAATCAGTCAAGATCTTAATCAATCTCTATTTTTGAAAAGATTTTCGAGATTGAAAACCTCCAAGTGAGATTCCAACTAGGTCAAGGTTTAGTTTTACAAGAATAAGAAACAGAAAACATTTATTGTTGATCTCAAAGAAATAAAAACGTTTTAGGTAAAGATAATCAACAATATATTTCTCAAGATGAGAAATAAAAAGATAATAAGTGTAATGTAACATGAAAAACTCCAGATCTGAGATTTCTATGGAATCAGAAACTAGATCTGAGTAGAAGTCTAAGTTGGAAACAAGATCTCAAGAACACAAGGTTACAGCAACCAAAATAACTCAACTTAAACTCTCAAACACTCGAGAAAACACTCAGGTTGGTGTTTTTGACTAAGGTGTTTGGGTTAGGGTTTGAAGAGGATTTGGACGAAGTTAGGGTTTCTAACTTTCTCTCTGGTTTCTCTCTTCTCTCTCTCTTCTCTCTCTTCTCTCTCTCAACTCAGAAGAATGCAAAAAATGGCAAAAGTCTTCGAAGTCTGAGGGAAGGCCTCTTTTTATAGTGGGAAGAGAAAGTTCGAGATATATGATCAGAACCAAGGGTCAGGATTAAGTCAATTCAAATTGACTTGAATCTAAGGGCTCACACAAGGCGGTGATTAAACAGGCACTGATTGGTTTAAAAGATTACACTGGGATTCTCCAAGGCGACATGCAGACCATCGATAAGGAATGATCCAAGGGCTGATAACACACGCGAGTTTTGTCTCTATAAAGAAACACACTTGCAACCAATCAGATGGCAACAGGTGTTGGCTAATGAGGGTATGTAAAACGCGCGTCAAAAGTATTTACAAAGTAAACCCTTAAGTCTCTGCCGCTTTTGGATTCTACCCAAAGTAACATTAGGCCATAAAAAGCAACAAATCATATTATAGATTGACCCCATAAACTATTAAATCAAGTTTTAATTGTTTAAAAATTATTTAAAAAATGTTTAAAAATCCCAAAAAAATTAATAAAAATCATAATTAGGGATTTAAACACACTCAACACAATTACACACATAATGATGCAATATGACATGTATGAAATGAATTCTAAGTGTGTGAGTGTTGGCAATAGTCTCTTGATCATGAAAAGATGGAAAGATGAAGAAGCAAACCATTCTCTCAAGCTGAAAGTGTAGAATCCCCGGATTTTAAATTATAAATCAATTAAAATCACAAACTTGTAATTTCCTTTTTATTTAAACACAAGAGATGCGGAAGCGTTATAAAGGTGATGGTTCAACTTCCAAAAATTAACAACAACAAGTTTTAATTAACTCTACAAAAGTGAATAATTAATGAAACACACCAAATTAATTATTACTCACTTAAACCTGTTAAGTCCAATTAAATCCAAGTCCTAGAATTTGCCTAAATTATGATTGTTCATATTTTCAAGTTAGGCCAAACCAAATTAATGCAAGCGACTTGAATTACACAATTTTACCCAATATTAAATTAAAGTCCAATTTTAAAATAGTGTGAGAATTAAACCGAATTTTATCTTGAATTAATCCTAAAGCATGCGTTCTAAATTTTGTCCAAGATAACAATAAACAATGTCACACTACACCGCGATGTACGAAGAAAAACCCACTAACGGGAAAAAACCTCGGGACGGCCCTAGCCTCAAATCCACTAAAAACGGTATTACAAAATACAAGACAAAAGACTTACTTCCTAAACTCGAACTCTCACAAGCCGTGATGCTTCTTCTTGTATCGACCTCCAATTAGCGGATAACCAACGGAGCTCCACCGTGGTCTCGGACTCCCACCGATCGGGCAATTAGGCACACCGTCAACCACACATGACAAACCAAAACTCTCTTTGAATGGTGTAGAGAAACCGGTGCCAAAACTCCAAGCAATTGATATGAATATAGAAACTTGGATAAACAACTATTGGGTGTAAAACTAGAGTGCGTATGATTTTTCTCTTTAAAAATAACACTCAAAAATGAACATTTTCCTTTTGTAAATAATCTCTCAAAACTCTCTCTAGGAGATGTATTAGGATGGAAAAGTTGTCTTGGAAAATGTGTTTCCCGCACATAATAATGTATGAAAAAAGTTGGTTGAAAACCAAGTGGAGAAGTGGGGAAAAACTGCAAAAAACTGCCAAATAACTGTTCCCGCTGGAATCTCGTTCGAACGAACTTGATTCTCGTTCGAGCGAGACTTCTAACGAGCGACCAGCCTGGGCTCGTTATAAGTTCGTTAGATACCTCGTTAGAACGAAAACTCGTTCGAACGACATATCGAACGACTGACCAGTTAGGGTCGTTGGCAAAACTCGTTCGAACGAGACTGGTTTGAACGAAAAACTCGTTCGAACGAAACCTGGTTTGAACGAAACAAACTCGTTCGAACGACACTTCTAACGAATGACCAGAATGTTTGTAAAATTCGATATTTGGCCCAGAAACTTTTATAAACTTTATTTTATTAATCCTAACACCCAATAAACATTGTTCCAAGCTCCTATATGAATATAATTGCATTCATACCTTGGGAGCATGGAACTAAGTTGATGACGTACAAACGAGGCACATAAACTACGGCATGTTGATGATGCTTTATACTCTTTGCCGCTACGTCTTCAACAAACACTTCATAGGTCTTGAATATTACAATTAAATAAAATCCTATGAATAAATGTTTTTGTCCGGAATTGAGCCAAAACTATAAGAGGACTCAATTGGAAATTTGTGTCCTTACAGAAGCTTTTTGGTTTCTAGGTTGGACTCAATTTTGTCACAATTTCCAAACTAGATGAGCACTTATACAGTATAGACTCAAGTGAGTCAAAGGTATAAGGGCTTCATTACATTGGTCTCGTGTGAAGTGTTAGTGCTTCTTACACTATCGTTTGGGGTTTGGTTTGGGTTTTCACCCTTTAAGTGCTTATTTTTAAGCCTAATTTAGATATTATCAAATTATTTGTAATATCCTCAAATCGGGAGACCTGTGACTACGCGGTCAGTTTCTATGAGTTACATCGGTCCCGTGCGAGGTTTTATTGCCTCTTACAGGGTCGTTTGGCGGCTGATTTGGGTTTTCACCCTTCAACGGCTTATTTCTAAGTTAATCTATATATTTTCAAAGCATCATCATATTCTCAAACTGAGAGGCCCGTGATTCAGTGGTCAGTTCCTACGAGTAACATTGGTCCCGTGCGAGGTATTAGTGCCTTTTATGAGACCGTTTGACGGCTGGTTTAGGTTTTCACCCTCAAACGGTTTGTTTTTAAGCGTAATGTAGATATTTTCAAAATATCATTATATTCTCAAATCGGGAGACCCGTGACTACGCGGTCAGTTCCTATAAGTCACATTGGTCCCGTGTGAGGTGTTCATGCCTTTTACGGAGCCGTTTGGCGGCTGGTTTGGGTTTTCACCCTCAAACGGCTTGTTTTTAATCCTAATCTAGATATTTTCAAATTATCGACATATTCTCAAACTGGGAGACCCGCGACTACGCGATCATTTCTTACAAGTTACATTGGTCCCGTGCGAGGTGTTCGTGCCTCTTATGAGGCCGTTTGGGGGCGGGTTTGGATTTTTACCCTCAAACGGCTTGTTTTTAAGACTAATCTAGATATTTTTAAATTATCATCATATTCTCAAATAGAGAGACCCGTGACTACCCGGTTAGTTCCTACAAGTTATAGTGGTCCCGTGCGAGGTGTTCGTGGCTCTTAAGGGGAGGTTTGGCGGCTGATTTGAGTTTTTACCCTCAAACGACTTATTTTTAAGCCTAATCTAAATATTTAAAAACTATGGTCATATTCACAAATGGGGAGACCTGTGACTATGCGGTTACCTCCTACAAGTTACATTGGTCCCGTGCGAGGTGTTCGTACCTCTTACGGGACCGTTTGGCGGCTGGTTTGGGTTTTCACCCTCTAAAGGCTTGTTTTTAAGCCTAATCTAAATATTTCCTAATTATATTTATATTCTCAAACTGGGAGACCCGCCACTACGTGATCAGTTCCTACAAGTTACATAGGTCCCTTGCGAGGTGTTCGTGGCTCTTACGGGACCGTTTGACGACTGGCTTTGGTTTTCACCCTCAAACGACTTGTTTTTAAACCTAATCTAGATATTTCAAAATTATCATCATATTCTCAAATCGAGAGATCCACGACTACACGGTCAGTTCCTACAAGTTACATTAGTCCCGTACGAGGTGTTCGAGCCTCTTACGTGGCCGTTTGGCGGTTGGTTTGGGTTTTCACCCTCAAACGATTTATTTTTAACCCTAATCTATATATTTTCAAATTATCGTCATGTTTTCAAACTAGGAGCCCGCGACTATGCGATCAGTTCCTACAAGTAACATTGGTCCCGTTCGAGGTGTTCGTGCCTCTTAGGGGGCCGTTTGGCGGCTGGTTTGGGTTTTCACCCTCAAAAGCTTATTTTTAAGCCGATTATAGATATTTCCAAGCTATGGTCATATTCTCAAATTGGGAGACCTGCAACTAGGCGGTCAGCTCCTACAAGTTACATTGATTCCGTGCGAGGTGTTCGTACCTCTTACGGGGCCGTTTGGTGGTTGGTTTTGGTTTTCACCCTCAAATGGCTTGTTTTTAAGCCTAATCTAGATATTTCCAAATTATCGTCATATTCTCAAATCGGGAGACCCGCGACTATACGGTCAGTTCCTATAAGTTACATTGGTCCCGTGCGAGGTGTTCATGCCTCTTGCGAGGGCGTTTGGCTGCTGGTTTGGGTTTTTACCCGCAAATGGCTTATTTTTAAATCTAATCTAGATATTTCCAAATTATCATCATATTCACAAATCGGAAGACCCGCGACTACACGGTCAAATCTTACAAGTTAGATTGGTCCCGTGCGAGATGTTCGTGCCTCTTACGGGGCCGTTTGGCGGCTGGTTTGGGTTTTCACCCTCAAATGGCTTGTTTTTAAGCCTAATCTAGATATTTCCAAATTATCATTATACTCTCAAATCGGGAGACCTGCGACTACACGGTCAGCTCCTACAAGTTACATTGGTCCCGTGCGAGGTGTTGGTGCCTCTTACGGGGTCGTTTGGCGGATAGTTTAGGTTTTCATCCACAAACGGCTTGATTTTAAGACTAATCTAGATATTTTCAAATTATCGTCATATGCTCAAATTGGGAGACCCGCGACTACGCGGTCAGTTCTTATAAATTACATTGGTCCCGTTAGAGGTGTTCGTGCCTTTTATGGGACCGTTTGATGGCTGGTTTAGGTTTTCACCCTCAAACGGTTTGTTTTTAAGCGTAATGTAGACATTTTCGAATTATCATCATATTCTCAAACCGGGAGACCCGCGACTACGTGGCCAGTTTCTACAAATTACAGTGGTCCCGTGCAAGGTGTTCGTGCCTCTTACGGGGCTGTTTGGCAACTGGTTTAGGTTTTCACCCTCAAACGGCTTGTTTTTAAGCCTAATCTAAATATTTTTAAATTATTGTCATATTCTCAAACCGGGAGACCCGCGACTGCGCGGTCAATTCCTACAAATTATATTAGTCTCGTGCGAGGTGTTCGTGCCTCTTACGGGGCCGTTTGGCGGCTGGTTTGGGTTTTCACCCTCAAACGGCTTATTTTTAAGCCTAATCTAGATATTTTCAAATTATCGTCATATTTTTAAATCGGGAGACCCGTGACTACGTGGTCAGTTCCTACAAGTTACATTGGTCCCCTGTGAGGTGTGCGGGCCTCTTATCGGGTCGTTTGGCGGCGGGTTTGGATTTTCACCCTCAAACGACTTATTTTTAAGCCTAATCTAGACATTTCTAAATTATCATCATATTCTCAAATCGGGAGACTCGCGACTATGCGATCAATTCTTATAAGTTACATTGGTCCCGTGCGAGGTGTGCGTGCCTCTTATGGGGCCGTTTGGCTGCGGGTTTGGGTTTTCACCCTCAAACGGCTTATTTTTAAGCTAAATCTAGATATTTCCAAATTATCATCATATTCTCAAACCGGGAGACCCGTAACTACGCGGTCAATTCCTACAAGTTACATTGTCCCGTGCGAGGTGTTCATTTCTCATACGGGGCCGTTTGGGGGCTAGTATGGGTTTTCACCCTCAAACGGCTTGTTCTCAAATCGAGAGACCTTGTGTGATATAATAAGTGGAATTTTGAGTAATGATATAGGGTTTGTAGACCACCCCTATGAAAATCTTGGGTGCTATGTGTTATGATAACAAATGAGGCACTAATTCAAGTTAAAATATAAGCACAAATATGAGAATTTATCGATAGTGTTTCTTTCCTCAGTTATGTATAACAATAAGCTTAAGACCAAATCAACATGGTAGACCTAGTTGATCTCTTAATGACTCAATTTGCAAACTACCTAAATGCAAAAGGATTGAACAAAGAAAATAGTATAAAATATGTATGTCCTAAACATTGTATCCATCATCAAAGCTATTGTATTAGTCTTGTAAGTATTAATAACACAATTCAAATGAAATAAAAAAGATCAAGATACAATAGTTGACACAACCAACTAATAATAATTATTTCTAGTTTTGATTGTACCATTTTATTCTTGAGAACTACAGTCTACACTCGTCGTTTTTCTTGGTTTCTGACATTCTCTATTTATCTCCCAAAAATAAACACAATTAATAAACTGTTGCACAATTTATATATATTAAAATATTGACAGTATCTTTTCCAAAAATTGATACTCAATAAAAGGAATTACTAAAAATAATTTCCTTAGCTCAAAATGATATGAAACATCATTTCATTAAGTGGATACTATAGTCATTGTCAAATAGAGAATAGAAACTTATGTAGTCTCGGAAATATAGAATTGGTAAACAATATATAGTGTCATAGGTAATCAATATAAACTCATGACTATTTGGAGTAATATTTAAAGTAATCAATGTAAAACAAAAAGTTTGAGGGACGTCATTTTCAAGAGTTTCCGAAACTTCGGAAGAATCACCACAGTCCAAAATAAAAAGGTTGAGGGAATCTAGTGACCATGACCCATGTAAGAACCACTGCCATGCTATGGCCTACTGCTGATATCCAGCCTATGGGTTCTGGTACCCACCCCGATACCCAACACTTAACAGATGTCCGCCATAGCCTCTAGCACTGCCATTGCCCTGGTTTCCATACGTTGCATTTGTTATATAAGATATATACTTTTGTGTTTTATCAAATTTAAAATATGAAATAAATCATATTTATGCAATAAATTAATACCACTAGAAAACTTACAAACGAAGAAGATGACCGAGTCAAGTGTTTGACACTCTCTCCTTAAGACAAAATGCGCTCCCGCTACGGTGCTTACGGCAATGAACAATGAGCGTTTGCCTCCCAGGATAAAACGGTCTCGACACGCGCAAGAAGCACTTCAGTGTGTGTGTCCCACGAACCAATTATGTTTGATACTCTATCCGACTCGATTGGGAATGGAAAGTATAGAAAATATTTTTCCTCCTTTTTCCTCTCTTTAAAAATGAAGACAAGTCATGTATTTATAGAAAACAAAGTGTTTTTTCATGAAAAGACATGTCTTTTAGAAAACAGTCACTTTAGGGACGTTTTTCATGAACAGTCACAACTTATGGTGAACAGTCACAACCTTTAGGGACGGTTCTGAAAAACAGTCACTATATAGCGAACAGTCACAACCTTTAGCGACAGTTACGAAAAACTGTCCCAGAAACTTAAATAAATTTTCCAATAAACTTCATACATAAATGAGGCACTTTGATACCAAATTTCTTATTCATCATTTATCCATTTTAAACAAACAAATATATCGCGTGACTCTTGACATTCTACAAGGAACGCGCACGTACTTGGTCCTACTTTGACCAATATATTAATTTGGTTATAAAATAATTTGTGTAAAAACGCAATATTTTCCAACAATCCCCCACATGAATGAAATTTGGGTGAAGAATCAAATGAACATGAAGACAAATTAGACAGAGTATCAGTGGAAAAAGGGCTGCATCGGTAAAGATAGCTTTTGGCCTTGAATCTTTCCTAGTGAGAGACTATCGGGTTTACTGGCCAATCAATGAACGCGATGTCTTGAATTGATCAACCTTTTAGTGTAAACCGAGACAATAGAATTCACACAGTCCTTCTCCGAACATTCTTGGTTCTCACTTTTGTGTCCGTTTTGGCCTTGGACACCTCCTGGTTTCATGAGTGTGTTAGAGAATTTAACAATGTAGCCGTTGGTTATTCTCATAGAAGTGGCCCCTTCTCACTCACATAGGTGATTTCTATAAAGAGTATCCTGCTAATACCCCACTTGATCCTTATGTTCAAGATATAGAAATCATTAAAATAAAATTTATCCTATTACACGCGGCAGATAGTGCACTGACTCATCCTAGGAATGGGAGGAAGAATTTATTTTCTTCTCAGTGCTAACTGAATCGCACATAATTAGGTTGTCCCGTTGAACCTAATTCTTGGGATCTCCAGTCATTTAGGTTGGGTTTCCATTATGGCAATTCTTTTAGGTTTTAACCGGCTGTAAGCCCATTCCCCTTGATGTATGTATCTTACTCCCTTGTTAGCGGATCCGCAATGATTTTATTAGGCCTAATGTTATCACTAACAAAGAAAGATTTCTTTATGGTCTTATGTCATGACTAATAAGTCGTGACTTGCCAAATTGATTTATGCCTTTTCAAGCAATGATTTTCAATTGCAAGAACATGCATTATAATTGTTATCTCAAATCATCCTCTTTAAAATTGTCAAGGTACCTTGCTTTCTAGGAAATAATATTCATATTCCATCATAAGAGGATTTCCAAACATTAACACCTCTAATCATGCTAATATATCACTCGGAATACGAGTCTCGAAAGTCATATATTGTTTAAAATATATTCATAATTTCCTAATGTTTATGTCATTTGTCACTTATATCTTAGTATCGATACTGAGCGACTCATTTGTACTTTAGACTCTTTGATCCATTGTGTACACGCTTAATCATTTCCAACCTTGGAATATAATCAAAGTACTTAAGTATTAATTATCGTTCAATCCATGAAGTATACACTTCTTTAGACAAATGCACGTTGGAAATACTATTAGTACATTAAATGTACTTATGCAATCAAATACTACACTTTTAGTAGTGTTTATCCTATTTTCAATAGAAATCATCTTTGTTTCTATTTTTGGATAAAAATTATCGCCTTAGATAAATACCCCCACATTTATCATAATTCATACAAAGGTTCTCAACCTTTCCCATAAAATTTCATACAAAGGTTCTCAACCTTTCCCATAAAATTTTTATCAAATGTTAATGTGTTGAGAATATAACTCATAGAAAACACAATACTTTCCCCACAATTTCAAACATAAATTTGAAATTATACAAAGCTGATACATTTATTCTCAACCTCCAAACGCTTTATTTTTCTTAAAAATGAAATGATATTAATGTATATTTGGACCAACACATATGTCCATTTAGAAGGTATACATTCATTTCATTCTAAATAAAATTTAGTTGAGATAAGTTTCTCTACTTTAGTGATTTCGACATTTAATGGTATATTCCTTATTGTTCCATAGGCCTACAAATGCACTTGTGACAATTCTTAGTATTAAACTAAAGTTGTGTCACACATAATTTATATCCCTCAAAACCATTTCAACATATTCTATGATTATGGACTTTAAAAATATCATAATATAAAATATGCAATTTGGTTACTTTCCCTTCTTTGAGTTTACTAGTTGTGGTGTCTTGAGATTACGCCTAAGTCTCCAATGAGATCATAATTTGATTCTACCTTCTTTAAAGCAGTTGTAAAACCGCTCGGTTCTGAACCCCTTAATCATTTATATGGATTTATGATTTAATTCTATACCATCTTTAAAGCAGTCTTTAAACCGCTCGGTTCTGAATTTTGAATCATAAATTCAATAAATAAATCTATAATCACGCCACACTAATTTTTCTCCATTGAAGAATACGTTCAACAAACGCATTAATTTGAAGTATAAGATTCTTCCAAAATGAATTTATATATTACGGAAAGGAATGTAGAACTTTATATCAACTAAAGACTCTCATATCTTTTGCAATCTTCATCGCATTTGATAACATTCAATATAGTGAAGGGGAGTAACATATTGAAATTGATCATATCCACTCTTTCAAGTCTATGGAAAATTGAGCACCACGATATCAATACAAATTGTATTTATTTTTCATCAACGTTAACATCAATTGAATGTTACATAAAAATGTAATTCTTCATGAAACATCATGTTTAACATAGCATGTTCCAATGATATTTTGATGAATGTGTCTCACAAAATTAAGAGTGAAAGGGTCACCCCTAAGATTAAAAGTCGCATTATGCTATATGGTTAATGATATACAATCATGCAACAAATATCCAATAGACTTCTACACGTGAAAATAGTATGTCATTACACACCTCAATTTTCATTACATGACATTAGATCATCGGATGCCACAACTATAAAATTATGCAAACATAATAAATTCCTAACCTATAGGACTTTTTAATTTATTATGCGTGAAATTATTCTCAAATTTTCAATATGTTGGTTCACATCGTTTTAAACAATAGTGCATATTCATATCTCTAAGAGTCGATATAATGCATGCATTGCAATGTTTAACATACATACCAACAATAATGGACAATGCATTATATTATATTTTTTCTCTTTTTCGTGACAAGGGAGATTAAAAACCAATTTAAATGTAATATCAAGATTACATGAATTATCACAATAATTAAATATTGACATTCTACAAGGAATGCAACTTAAATCATGTTTCTAAATATATCACATTTCCGTTCATGTAATCTAATTTAATTAGGTGACACTAAAATAGTACTGTTACACGTATACATGTAACCATACAAGAGACCATAATATCATCGCATATATTATAATCACATTAGTTTGCATAAAATGCACTTAAAAAATCATGTGAATAACATTACCAAAGATGTGACTAAATCTCAACGCATAATCAGACATTTGATTAATCAGATATTTGACTATCATGTGATAATATACATAAATGCACGTTATTACACATGTGACATCACATCATTATTTACTAATTTATTTTTCAATCTAAGAGCGCACCAAAATTGGTATTTAGCTCTACCGTCAATAAATAAATTATATAAGTATACTATGAATCAAACACACTCTTGTTGTCCCTTTGTTCATTTGGACAAATTTGAATGAATGTATTCAAAATCACCTTATTTGAGACGCACTATTCTAATTTTAGACATTCAAAAGAATGCTAATTAAAAATTAATTAATTTTATCGCTAAAATTATCGCACGCCATACAATGTCAATAATCAAATTAAACATTAAAAATGCATTATTTATAAACTAATCACTTTTTATGCCATTTATGGCATAGTCCATGTAAAATGCATAAAAAACAAATACATCACTAAAGATGAAAAGATAAAAGTTAAATGCATATGAACATTACTCATACTTAATGGATTCAAACTGTCAAATAACCAAATGACACCACAAGTATTCATATATCAAATTTGAGTTTCCAAATTTAACCAAATACCTAAAAAAAAATTACTTCTTTAATAATTACATCCAAACTTCAATAATTTTAATATAAACGAAGGAGACGTTTGTAACAATTATGATCCGACCATAAATCTTTGAAACGTTCTTATAATCAATTCCAATCAAACAAAGTCTTCGTAATATTTTGAATGGTCACTCAGTTTCCATTTGCAACTTAGATGATGGCAACATACAATTAGCAAAAGTAAACAATGCCTTCTCATCATTCAGTACGCACAGTTACGGACAAAACTTCCAAAACTAAAGAGAATGCACCCGCATTTAGATTCTATTAACATTATATTTTATCCCAGGTGTGATATCATTTGCAATATTACTAGTATCATACTTAACCCACCAAGAGTAAAAAGACAGAAACATTAAGCCACATAAAAAATTGTGTACAAAAGTGACAAATCATGGAAAGTTACAATACCACACGTTCAATCATCAATGTATTACGAAAGGTCTAATTTCATGCATTAACTAAAGGATGGACAAATATGTTTTCACACTCGAAAACTATTCATAAAATTAAAACACAAAGTAACATAAAATATTTTTCATTTTGTCTTAAGATTGTTATATAAGATATATACTTTTGTGTTTTATCAAATTTAAAATATGAAATAAATCATATTTATGCAATAAATTAATACCACTAGAAAACTTACAAACGAAGAAGATGACCGAGTCAAGTGTTTGACACTCTCTCCTTAAGACAAAATGCGCTCCCGCTACGGTGCTTACGGCAATGAACAATGAGCGTTTGCCTCCCAGGATAAAACGGTCTCGACACGCGCAAGAAGCACTTCAGTGTGTGTGTCCCACGAACCAATTATGTTTGATACTCTATCCGACTCGATTGGGAATGGAAAGTATAGAAAATATTTTTCCTCCTTTTTCCTCTCTTTAAAAATGAAGACAAGTCATGTATTTATAGAAAACAAAGTGTTTTTTCATGAAAAGACATGTCTTTTAGAAAACAGTCACTTTAGGGACGTTTTTCATGAACAGTCACAACTTATGGTGAACAGTCACAACCTTTAGGGACGGTTCTGAAAAACAGTCACTATATAGCGAACAGTCACAACCTTTAGCGACAGTTACGAAAAACTGTCCCAGAAACTTAAATAAATTTTCCAATAAACTTCATACATAAATGAGGCACTTTGATACCAAATTTCTTATTCATCATTTATCCATTTTAAACAAACAAATATATCGCGTGACTCTTGACATTCTACAAGGAACGCGCACGTACTTGGTCCTACTTTGACCAATATATTAATTTGGTTATAAAATAATTTGTGTAAAAACACAATATTTTCCAACAGCATTATTATCATGGAAGGTTGCAACCCCTGACTGGATCCAAGCACATTAGTAATTCCAAAACTAGCTACTTAAAGTTCTGGCAAGATATTTTATGGAAGAGGTCAAGGACAAGACTGGGAAAAATATTGATGTTAGTTCCTGGAAGCAAGAACACGTACAGGACCTTCCTGATCAAGAGAATGGGTTCGACTGTGGGATGTTCATGATCAAATATGCTAACTTCTACAGCAGGGATGTCGGTCTCTGTTTTAATCAGGAACACATGCCATATTTTCAATTAAGGATTGGAATAAAAGTTATGTTAACTGTACATGGAACTTCATTTAATGTTGTGTTGTAGCTATGTTTTTATATCTCAAACCCCTTCGATCAATTAGCGATATTAATTGTACATGGAACTTCATTTAATGTTGTGTTGTAGCATTTCATGACAGCTAATTTTGTCATGTTAAGCAGCTTCTATTGATGGTCAAAGCCTTGCCTTAGAAACGATGGCAGCAGACATGAGCTCAGTTATTTCTGTAAAGCTTATAGGGTAAATCTGTAGCTTAGAAGATTGGATATCAAATGGTAAACGGAATAAGAGATCACCTTTTGATATGAAGAAATTCATTTTCTCGGGAATATTGATGTTGAGAAGAAAACGACTATGTGGCAGTGCTGATGAGTGACCATCCTTTGCTGTATCTTTGTTCCTTTTTTTAACCTTTTTCTCGGGCCTTCACAATTTGTAGCATGGCCCAACCTAGTTCAGTATCAAGGTTTAGTTCTACATTACCTATTTTTTTTTCCCGTTAGTAAAACCTTAGTTAATGAAGTCAACATAGGTGTAGGCTCAGATTTTACAGGCTTAGGTCAGAAAGTAATGAACCTATGGATTTGCAGTGATTAATTTTAGATTTATTGTATGCGAGCAAGATAAATTGGTGAGTTATACTTGGGTTTGTAGAATTTTTCTCTACCTCCATTTTTGTTGTCAGTATAATTTGGGTTTTGTTACGTGCCTTGCATTAAGAATCTCCATACATGGAAGGGACAAGAGGAATATTTATCTTTTTCTGTTCCTGGTACTTCTAACAAGAAACAATATAGATGGTGTACGATTATTAACATTTATGAAAGAAAAAGTGTTTACGCAATGAAGCAACCCTTCCACCATTGCAAATCACACAAAACAAACCAAACACAATAAGCAAGTTTGGACATTTTATCAAATACCTAGCCGACAATAAAGAAAATGTAGAACCTTAACACCATTATGATCTACACATACTGATACTTAAAAAAAAATTAAAGGGAGAGTGAAGTAGAGAAGTACTAATGGTATCATCAACACTAACAAATTAGCAATGAAGCACAAGTGCGGCAGGGTGTGGAATAAAGATCATTTTCAATGTTAATAATATATCGAAAATAAACACACCTTTCCCGAGTAATGTGATATTTCGCATGGGTAATTATCTCAATGCAAACCACTTCCAAGAACAATCATAACTCAACTAATCAAATTAATAATTTCTCACTTAAACTCCACATATATGAATTTGTAACCGGAAAAATAGAAGTAGAAATAAGTATTTATAGAAATAAACCCTAGAACATAAACAAAACTAAAAAAGATAAAAAGTGAAACTTAAAAAAAAAGACGATTTAGATCAAAATAGTGAGGCGGTCTTAGAACCAAAAGGGGCGTAGTATATAAAGTTGGGGTTTATGCCGTGAGGCGGTCACGAGAGGTTTGGAGTGTGTGAGATGGAGCGTTGTTGATGTGCATTAGCAGATAGAAATTTAGATGAGCTTATGGTAAAGCTAGTATTTTGAGTACACCTGGTAAAGGACTGTCGTATTAGCACCTTTTGGTTTTGGGGGTACTAAGACATAGTGGAATTGGTGATTGTAGTTTGATGGTGTAGGTTGTATCCAAATTTCGAGGACGAAATTCCGTTGTAAGGGGGGGAGTATGTAACAACCCGTCCTTTTTGGAGACAATTAAATTCCATAATTAAGTATAAATTGGAAATTTGCAGAATCTCTCGAAATAGTGATTTTTGGGATTTTCGAGGATTAGATGATTTTAGATGGGTGTTGTAACTATTTTTGGGATTAAATAGGTCGAAGTATTTTAATTATATGTCGCCGTGGAGTAAAGCGACAAAAAAGGTCAGATTTTAATTAGAAAACCCGCATTAAGTTATATTGGGTTAGAATAGTGATTTGCGGTCAAGTACCTCGGATGGGAATTTTGACTGCGCCGTAAGTTCCGGAATGTCCGAGATAGTCGGAAAAAAGTGTCCGATTGTCGAAATTGAGTTTCGAGGAATTTTGGAGTTAAACGGGCTCGTAATTGAGTAAACGAGTCGTTTTTGGGTTTTAAGAGTTAAAACCCTTTTCTTCCTATATAAAGAGGGAGATAGGTAAAGAAAAGAGAAAGAGAAGAAAGGAAAGAGAGAAGAAAGGAAAGAGAGAAGAGATAGAGGAGGAGATAAAAGAGGAGAGAAATGGACATCTCGGGCCAAACTCCGCCGGATTCGACTCGAGGTCGTCGGATTATATCCACGAGGCAAGTGTTTACTTGCTTTATTTATTTTTGAGCATAAATGTCTCATAGCATTGTTGGTATAACAAACCCTAAAGATTTTGGGTTGGGTTTTCGTGGATAAAACGGGTTTTTGGGAGTTAAAACAATTAAACCCCAATAATGTTTCAATTTGAGGAACTTAGGTTTTAACCTAAATTAATTGGTGATTTCGGGTTCTAGGACATTTAGAACCTGTATTTTATGTGTATTTGTAGTTGGTTGAGGTCGTAGAACGTTGGGTGAGGCGACAAAAGCTTGGGAGAAGCTTTAATGGCCGAAACCGTCTCAAAGAAGACGATGAATAGTGACCTGCGTCTTTCCGAATCGATTCGGCCTTGATGCGAATCGATTCGGCTCTTCGTAAAAAAAAATGAAATTTGTAGATCTCTTCGACCCGGTCGCGTGGGCGCCGACCACGTATTTTTCTGATTTTTCTACGGAAAGCTGTCCGAGATCGAAATCATTAGTTAGAAATTAAGGATAGAACTTTGGAGATAAATATTAGCGGTTCTCAAATGGAGTGTTAGGACCTCTAAAGAATTTGAGGAGATATAAAAACTTTGGGTTTGTAGGAATAAATCCAAGTTATGATTTAAATGGAGATTGGATTCTATTTTGGGTATTTTGGAGATTGAAAAAATTTTCCAAACAGTGCCCCCCGAACAGGCCGAATCGATTCGGGTCTAGGCTGAATCGATTCGCCTAAGGGGATCTGTGTTTCTGCAGTGGGCCGAATCGATTCGGATTTAGACCGAATCGATTCTTCATTAAGGACCTGTTTGCAGAACACTTTTCGAATCGATTCGCAATTGGGGCAAATCGATTTGCTTTGGTCAGATTTGCCAGTTTTCTCCCCTTAAGAGTATGGGGAGTTAAATTACAATTTGGGATTTTATATGAGGGTTCCTAGTTATGATATCGAGACTCCTAAATGATGGTTTTGAGGGTTAGTAAACCTTTAGATGAAAGAGAAGGCCTTGGATTGGTGTAGGGCATAATCCGGGGAACGAACATAGTTAACGTTCGAGATGAACAAAATTTGAGAGGGAGTTCGGATACCATCGAGCCTGGGTATTTATGTAATTGAAAGTATGTGAGGGAATACTTTGGGTTTAGTATCATGCGTATATGAATGCATGATTATGATTCTTTAAGAGAATCTTTGGGATTAAGGGTCATCGCTAGATGTAATTGGCAATTATGGCCATATGTATATATGCGAGGATGAATATATGGTATATATATATATATATATATATATATACACACACACTATGTGATTAAAGAATATATATGATATGATGTAAATAACTTTTGAAAATGTAAATATAAATGTCTTCAAAATGGAAAGATAAATAATTTTCATAATTAATAAAATATGGATACACACCTCTCTAAATCGCTATCTTAAGGGAAGTTGCGTACGTATGGTGAATCCCCCTGGCTAATGAATGCAGGGTGGATACAGTCCTATAGGCCATATGAGCAATTATTGTTTCTGTGCTGGTTAGGAGATTCCGGGTGTGATCTTGACTATCCCGCAGGCATATGGCCGCTTCCCGACGTCTTGCGCTGTAGGATCCTAGGTTGTCTTGATGATAGGCCCTGGAAGATGATAGCCATTTAGGGGGGCGCATAGTGGGGAAACCCGGACGGGAGGTCTTAGAACGTGTTATATGTTAAAGAAATTTATGATAATAAATTGGCTTTAAATACATTTCCTGGATGGAAGAAGGGAAATGGGATAAATGTTTTGGCATCGGTAACACTTCCCGGATGGAAGAAAGGAAGTGGAAGCATATGATATGGTAAAATCATTTTTATGATAATAAAAATGGCTTTTAAATATATTTCCTGGATATAAGAAGGGAAATGGGATGTTTTAAAACGGAAAAGCATTTTTTTTATGTTAATAAAACTGGCTTTTTAAAAGTATATGATATGTTAAAGCAATTCATGCTAATGAGTTGGCTTTTAAATACATTTCCTGGATATAAGAAAGGAAATGGAAAGTTTTTGAGTTAAATATGATCAGTATTGATAAATACTTTGTATATGAATCCTCAGTCCGGGAGATAGATCTAGATGTGTTTTATAAATTTAAATTGAATTGGTAAACCTCAGTCCGGGAGATATTATCCGGATTTATATTGTAAGGTATATATAAGAATGAATGTGATATGATATATAAATATATAAGTACGTATTTATACATTAGTTTTGTGCTACGGGCCTAATGGATCTCTACCATTAACCCTGCCAAGTAGTAGTGTATCGGGGGGTTTCTTGTTTGGATTTCGCTTCACGAGACACCCCATACACGAACTTAGCGCAGTGTTGAGAATGGAGAGAAGTTTAGCCCTTAGTGCTCGGGTTGTAGAGGTTTCTAGTAGACGGGGGTATTAGATTAGTTAGGCAGGGTAACTTAACTAGAATGTTAAGTGCGTTAGGTGTGCACTGTTAGAAGAGAGGTTAGGGGTATCTCATGGGAGCGCGATACCAATTTAAATATGAGATAAAATCTATTTTTCTAAAAATAAAGCATTTATGCACTTGCAAAATATTTTCAAACTCGGGCTCTGACCCGTTTATCTACCTTTCCTTTCTTGCTATATATATATATATATATATATATATATATATATATATATATATATATATATATATATATATATATATACTATATAGGTGTCCAGACAGAGGGACGCATGGATGACACTTCTTTCGAGTCAGACGTCTCCTACAACAGTTGTGGATACTTGCGGGTTCTCGGTAGACGCTTCTATCCTTGTACTCTAGATAGGAGGTATTATATAAACATTCAGACTAATAACCCATTCTATTCTTTTAGTAGCATTCGATTTGGTTGTATATTTTGACCGAGTGTTCGGTTATTTTATTTCATTTCAGTTTCATTTACGCAAACTGTGTGGATGTTTTATCTGTAATTGTTTAAAAAGAGTAGTTAAGTAAAATTTTGACGCCAGCCTAATAGGTTATTAGTAATTAAATTGATTTTCGACAGTGATGGTAAGAATGATCCATATGAGACTCCTGTTAAAATTTGATATAGGAGTGATCGCCCGGTATCTTATTAGGCGGGTTGTCACAGATGGTATCAGAGCATCAGGTTCTAGTGTCCTTAGGAATCTGTGCAGACATGCTACGCTTTCAGCGTTGCTCTCGATTTGATATAGAGCCTCAGGATTAGGATTGTTGGTTTCTCTTGTGAGATTTCGTTCTCCTACTATAGTATGAGATTATAGTAAATCCTTTGCGCGCTCGTTTGAGATTCGTGTACGAGGCTTGGATGGCAGCAGGAGGTGGGGCTGAGCTGGAACATCTAGCAGAAGTCGGGAATGTGGACCGTAGTATAGGTCACTTCCTTTATAATGATTGCTAAGGATTTTGGGTGGCGACTACTAAAGTATAGTAGTTATGAGTACCGTAGTACCGCCGTAGTAGAGAGTGGTACTAAAGTTTAATTTCCCAGTGAAGTAAGGATTCGAAAAGTGATCTTACGGATATTTTTAACCGTGAGTCCCCGTGATTCAGCAAGAATGAGAAGAGTGTTGTTTTGTCTTATTCACGAAAGGTTCAGTTAGAGGTCGACAGTGGATAAAGGCGAAGATGTTGTTATGAGTTTTACCTCAGAAGGAGGAGGTATATTTGGTGTGACTAGATAAAGTCGCGGTGTTTGTTAACCCTAGACTCGTGTGTGTAATTTGAGTTGTGGCGGTATCGATAACATTATATATGTATGCCTATGTGTTTTCCGAAATAGCGGAATTTTATTTTCCTTCATTCGCCATAAAGGCGGGTGTTGATATATTGTATATATAGATATCTGGTTTGAGATGCTCGTTTTATATGTCTATACGAGTATAGTGATATGGTGAGCATATAATGTTATTGGTTGTTCGGAGCGATAGCAGGCTTATAATGGCAAGACTATCGTGTCCGCAGTTCCAGGGTGGAACGGGTTGTTGTTGCGGTGTCTCACCTGGATATAGGTTGAGTTCGCCTTTATTATTATGGGTAGATGTAACGTCGATGAGCAGAGGTTCCATTATCGTGATTTGAGTATGTGGCGACCTTATAGATATGATTTGAGGTGTGCCGGATTATTGTTGAGCTGTAAGTTTAAGCTCATTATTGTTTGCGCAGAGACTGAGTGTAGTGCGATGCGCTTAATGGTGTGGCTCCTAGATAGAGTCGGGAGTTCAGACCACACTTTGTTGAAAAGGGGATAGGGTTATCCCGATTGCATGATTCAAATAACAGACCTCCATGACCGACAAAGTTAAGTAGGAGTGTGTGGAGGGATTCCTTGTTTGGATTTCGCTTTGCGAGACGCTCCACACATGAATATTAACGGCGTCGGGAGTGGAGAGATATTATAGGATGCAAGGATGATGGTTTTGTGGAAAAGTCTTATAGTGTGGATGAACCACTATAGACTATGAGCCATATGCTGATGGTATCCTTATGGAAATATTATGTTATGGAAAAGCACTAAAGTGGTCCTCTCACCACAAGTAGGTGGGTGAAGTAGGACTTAGAGAAATTGATGTGAGGCTTATAGTCAGGCCTTAATGAAAAGGCAAAATTTTGAGGAAATATGATTTGGGTATGATGTATGTAGTGCTCTTACAAAGATTGGGCACTTCGATTAGTTAGATTTCCTTTTGTATAGGCGAAAGGGTAGAGTAGTAGGAATGCGTTCATAGGCTAGTGGGGTAGGATTTAGGACGTCCCGCTGGTGTGCCTTAGGTCACTATATCTCAATGACCGATAACGCGAGGGAGTAGTGTAACGGGAGGGTTCCTTATTTGGATTTCGCTTTTACAAGACGTCCCACGCATGAAACCAAGCAAATGTCGAAAGTTGAGAGAGGCCTTGGGCACTAGGGATATACTTAGGATTTACTCTTTTCGCGTAGGTAGGGTAACGCATAGACCGTAGCATTGTTAGGATGTAAGTTTAGTAGAGTTAGTGGCGTCGAGGTTAGGAGAATTGAATTTCGCGGGTTGAGAGGACCCATGTGTGAGTATTACACCGAGGAAAGGAGACCCTCATTTAGAGAGAGTGTTATGGGTCCGACATTCGAAATGGATGTGCAGATGTGCACGGGTTAAAAAGGTGTATGGGCACCTTAGTGAGTTGGTTTTATATAACGCCTGAAATAGAAGGGGCGTAGTATATAAAGTTGGGGTTTATGCCGTGAGGCGATCACGAGAGGTCTGGAGTGTGTTAGATGGAGCGTTGTGGATGTGCATTAGCAGATAGAAATTTAGATGAGCTTATGGTAAAGCTAGTATTTTGAGTACACCTTGAGGTGGGTGGAATATGGTAAAGGACTGTCGTATTAGCACCTTTTGGTTTGGGGGGTACTAAGACATAGTGGAATTAGTGATTGTAGTCTAATGGTGTAGGCTGTATCCGAATTTCGAGGACAAAATTTCGTTGTAAGGGGGGGAGTATGTAACAACCCGTCCTTTTTGGAGACAATTAAATTTAATAATTAAGTATAAATTGAAAATTTGGAGAATCTCTCGAAATAGTGATTTTTGGGATTTTTGAGGATTAGATGATTTTCGATGGGTGTTGTAACTATTTTTGGGATTAAATAGGTCCAAGTATTTTAATTATATGTCGTCGTGGAGTAAAGCGATAAAAAAGGTCAGCTTTTAATTAGGAAACCCGCATTAAGTTATATTAGGTTAGAATAGTGATTTGCGGTCAAGTACCTCGGATGGGAATTTTGACTGCGTCGTGAGTCCCGAAATGTCCGAGATAGTCGGAAAAGAACGTCTGATTGTCGAAATTGAGTTTTAGGGAATTTTGGAGTTAAACGGGCTCGTAATAGAGTAAACGAGACGTTTTTGAGTTTTAAGGGTTTAAAACCCTTTTCTTCCTATATAAAGAGGGAGAGAGGGAAAGGAAAGAGAAAGAGAATAAAGGAAAGAGAGAAGAGAGAGAGAGGAGGAGGAGAGGAAAGAGGAGAGAAATGGAGATCTCGGGCCAAACTCCGCCGGATTCGACTCGAGGTCGTCGGATTATATCCACGAGGCAAGTGTTTACTTGATTTATTTATTTTTTAGCATAAATATCTCATATCATTGTTGGTATAACAAACCCTACAGATTTTGGGTTGGGTTTTTGAGGATAAAACGGGTTTTTAGGAGTTAAAACAATTAAACCCCAATAATGTTTCAATTTGAGGAACTTAGGTTTTAACCTAAATTAATTGGTGATTTCGGGTTCTAGGACGTTTAGAACCCTTATTATATGTGTATTTGTAGTTGGTTGAGGTCGTAGGACGTTGGGTGAGGCGACAAAATCTTGGGAGAAGCTTTAATGGCCGAAACCGTCTCGAAGAAGATGATGAATAGTGACCTGCGTCTTTTCGAATCGATTCGGCCTTGATGCGAATTGATTCGGCTCTTGGTCAAAAAATGAGATTTATAGATCTCTTCGACGCGATCGCGTGGGCACCAACCACATATTTTTTTATTTTTTTTGGATTTATAGTGATTTTTCTACGGAAAGCTGTCCGAGATCGAAATCGTTTGTTAGAAATTAAGGATAGAACTTTGGAGATAAATATTAGGGGTTCTCAAATGGAGTGTTAGGACCTCTAAAGAATTTGAGGAGATATAAAAGCTCTGGGTTTGTAGGAATAAATCCAAGTTATGATTTAAATGGAGATCGGATTGAATTTTGGGTATTTTGGAGATTGAAAAAATTGCCCAAACAGTGCCCCTCGAACAGGCCGAATCGATTCGGGTCTAGGCCGAATTGATTCGCCTAAGGGGGTCTGTGTTTCTGCAGTGGGCCGAATAAATTCGGATTAAAACAAATCGATTATCCATTAAGGACCTGTTTGCAGAACACTTTCCGAATCGATTCGAATTGGGGGGCGAATCGATTCGCCTACCCGAATCGATTCGCAATTGGGGCGAATCGATTCGCTTTGGTCAGATTTTCCAGTTTCCTCCCCTTAAGAGTATGGGGAGTTAAATTAGAATTTGGGATTTTATATGGGGGTTCCTAGTTATGATATCGGGACTCCTAAATGATGGTTTTGAGGGTTAGTAAACCTTTAGATGAAAGAGAAGGCCTTGGATTGGTGTAAGGCATAATCCGGGGAACGAACATAGTTAACGTTCGAGATGAACAAAATTTGAGAGGGAGTTCGGATACCATCGAGCCTAGGTATTTATGTAATTGAATGTATGTGAGGGAATACTTTGGGTTTAGTATCATGCGTATATGAATGCATGATTATGATTCTTTGAGAGAATCTTTGGGATTAAGGGTCATCGCTAGATGTAATTGGCAATTATGGCCATATGTATATATGCGAGGATGAATATATACATATATATATATATATATATATATATATATATATATATATATATATATATATATATATATATATACTATGTGATTAAAGTATATATATGATATGATGTAAATAACTTTTGAAAATGTAAATATAAATGTTTTCAAAATGGAAAGATAAATGATTTTCATAATTAATAAAATATGGATACACACCTCTCTAAATCGCTATCATAAGGGAAGTTGAGTACGTATGGTCAAGCCCCTTGGCTAATGAATGCAAGGTGGATATAGTCCTATAGGCCATATGAGCGATTATTGTTTCTGTGCTGGTTAGGAGATTCCGGGTGTGGTCTTGACTATCCTGCAGGCATATGGTCGCTTCCCGACGTCTTGCATTGTAGGATCCCAGGTTGTCTTGATGATAGGCCCTGAAAGATGATAGACATTTAGGGGCACGCACAGTGGGAAACCCTGACGGTCGATCTTAGAACGCGTTATATGTTAAAAAAATTTATGATAATAAATTGGCTTTAAATATATTTTCTGGATGGAAGAAGGGAAATGGGATATATGTTTTGGCTTCGGTAACACTTCTCGGATGGAAGAAGGGAAGTGGAAGCATATGATATGGTAAAAGCATTTTTATGATAATAAAAATGGATTTTAAATACATTTTCTGGATATAAGAAGGGAAATGGGATGTTTTAAAACGGAAAAGCATTTTTTTTATGTTAATAAAACTGGCTTTTTAAAAGTATATGATATGTTAAAGCAATTCATGCTAATGAGTTGGCTTTTAAATACATTTCCTGTATATAAGAAAGGAAATGGAAAGTTTTTGAGTTAAATATGACAAGTATTGATAAATACTTTGTATATGAATCCTCAGTCCGGGAGATAGCTCCGGATGTGTTTTATAAAAATAAAATTGAATATGGTAAACCTCAGTCCGGGAGATATTATCCGTATGTATGTTGTAAGGTATATATAAGAATGAATGTGATATGTATATAAATATATAAGTATGTATTTATACATTAGTTTTGTGCTACGGGCCTAAATGATCTCTACCATTAACCCTGCCAAGTAGTAGTGTATCGGGGGGGTTCCTTGTTTGGATTTCGCTTCGCGAGACACCCCACACACGAACTTAGCGCAGTGTTGAGAATGGAGAGAAGTTTAGCCCTTAGTGCTCGAGTTGTAGAGGTTTCTAGTAGACGGGGGTATTAGATTAGTTAGGCAGGGTAGCTTAACTAGAATGTTAAGTGCGTTAGGTGTGCACTGTTAGAAGAGAGGTTAGGGGTGTCTCATGGGAGCACGATACCAATTTAAATATGAGATAAAATCTATTTTTCTAAAAATAAAGCATTTATGCACTTGAAAAATATTTTCAAACTCGGGCTCTGACCCGTTTATCTACCTTTCCTTTCTTTCTATATATATATACTACATAGGTGTCCAGACACAGGGACGCCTGGATGACACTTTTTTTGAGTCAGACGTCTGCTGCAACAGCTGTGGATGCTTGCGGGTTCTCGGTAGACGCTTCTATCCTTGTACTCTAGATATGAGGTATTGTATAAACATTCGGGCTAATAACCCAATTGCATTTAGCTATTCTTTTAGCAGCATTCAATTTGGTTGTATATTTTGACCGAGTGTTCGGTTATTTTATTTCATTTCAGTTTCATTTACGCAAACTGTGTGGATGTTTTATCTGTAATTGTTTAAAAAGAGTAGGTAAGTAAAATTTTGACGCCAGCCTAATAGGTTATTAGTAATTAAATCGATCTTCGACAGTGATGCTAAGAATGATCCATATGAGACTCCTGTTAAAATTTGATATAGGAGTGATCGCTCAGTATCTTATTAGGCGGGTTATCACAGGTAGGTTATGAAATACCGTAGCTCGGTGTAGGTGAACCAAATCTGCAATGAACCTTGATTCAGATAAAGAGATAACTGATGTAACTTTTTCAAACCCATATCAAATCAATTAACGGAAGCTTATAATGTGAAACAGTATTAACAGAATTAGTAAATCAAATCCTCCAGCATTTAGAAACCAAACAAATCAAGTAGAATTCAGAAAAAAGGAAGAATACCTCAGTGTGGGAAATCTAAAATGCCCGTGTGAGAGAAAAAGATGAAATTCCTCAAAACTGCATTAGCAACTAATAAAAATCCCTAAATCATCCAAACCCAACCAATTCCGATACCCTTCCATGTGAAAGGAAAAAATCCCCTTCTTTAACTTATTTCTCAACAACGAGAAATCTATATCAGTATAGAAAATAAGTAGATCTGTGATTCAAAAAAATTACAAAATAACGAAAATCAAAACAAAAGACGGACAATCTAGTACCTTAAATGCAGATATGCGAGAACACAAAATGAGCCCTAGGTCATGGAGAGAACGTGTGTCAAGTGTTAAAGGGTCAGAGGGGTGGAGGAAGGAACATCGAAGTAGGAGAGAAAATCAAGCGTGAATGGAAATTTTTTGAGAGACAAATCCACCATTAAACAACAGGTAAAACTCAATTTTTAGAGAGAGGGAGATGAACGGGAAGGTTTGGGAATGAGAGGGATGAGAGAGCGGTAGAGTAAAATGAGCTAAGTGAATTATTTTTAGGGTATTTTATATTTTAGGAAAATGTACTCAATTTTGGCACACTTTCAAATAGTGCCAAATTTTGGTACTATTTAAAAGTGTGTCAGATTATCATTAAACCGTGCCAGAATCTGGCACAGTTTTAAACTGTGCCATATTTTTAATATCAAGGTGTGTCAAATTATTATTTTTAGTGTAGTGAATATTAAACGCATATAAAATAAATACATCCCCTAGATTAATTCTCCCCTTTATCAAACAAATGATTTACTTAGAAAGACGTCTCCCCCGAAGATAAATCTCTCCCAAACTAAGATACGATTATAATAGAAATAGATACCATTTCTCCCCCTTTTTGTTCAGGAATACACAAAGGTTAAAGAATCAAAACATTATCTTATCTTCCCCAATTAAAGTAGATACACCCCTTAAACTAAACAAGGGATAAATAGAATGGGATAACAAGCTAAACATGTATTAGTGCATGAAGAGATGAGAACATTAAAGCACAGAAGCAACAAAATCATAACTAATTCAACAAATAAGAACGGATACCAATATGATACATAAAGTATTAAGCATGTGATATCAACAATGAATCCAACAAGTTAGATACCAATTATGAATTAAAGCATAGAAGGACTATAAAGCAAGGCAAAGACCAAAAACAATATCATATATATACATACTTTAGATATACCAAAGATGCACAAGCATATATATATATATATATATATATATATATATATATATATATATATATATATATATATATATATATATATAGAGAGAGAGAGAGAGAGAGAGAGATATAAACACAAAAATGACACAAAATAAGATAAGCTTTTCACACTCGTATGGCAAAAATGTGTCATATGGAAACGGAAGTATTGGGGTGTGAACTAGTAACAATTAAATTTAGACCCAATCACTTAAAACATGTTCACGGAGTTCTCAATTGATTGCAAACTTCATCACATTTGAATATAACCTCATGTGACAATATAAATTGAACTCAATGAACAAACATACACAATGCATATAAGCATAGACTTTTGATGATTCTACAAACCAATAGAGTCATGACATTGAAAGTACAACTAGGATAAACGGAAATTGTGCAAATCATTGATATACCATCCAATCTCCCTCCATAAGCATATATATTTGAATGAATATATCAAACAAAAAATAGGCCTTGGTAATTATTTTTCTTTTTAATGCCATAATTCTATTTTTAGGCCTTGGACCATGTATTTATTTTAGGTCCAAACAAACGGTGGCTTATTGTTCGCAAAGGATAATAAATCCCTTTCGAAGCCCTTCCCCGTGCACTTTTATATAAAATATTTTTATTTCTCACAAATCTCACGTGGCACGGATTTTTGGCATGCACTAGTCCTCCTAGGTCACAAATATGTAGATGACACGATTGGTAGGAGAACACCTCACAAAGCTCAAATATAACATGTGACGATTAAATTTCAAAAGAGGCATGAGTGAAAAGGAGGTATATAGAAACAGAATCCATTATATCAACACAAAATCCAAATACTCCATGTAAGCATGGTAAAGAACATAATAAGGATTGACAATCTAAACCAAAAGTTCTAGCCACATGGGAGCGAAAAAGATGGGATTCAAACACAAGTATATGCCACATAGAGTGTGTCAAACTAAAAAACACAAAAAAAATATTTTTGAGTTTTTGAAATTTTTAAACCAAACAACAAAAATATTTACTCAAAAGACAAACAAAAATCATTTGAATTTTTCATTGAGCTTAAATTTCCAAGAGATAAAAACACAAATGATAAACACAAATCTTTTTGCATTTTTCATTTAATGCAAACAAAAATGAAAGAAGTAAAATACAAAAGATAAACAAAAATCATTATTCTATCATGTGATTGATCATAAAGCAAAGACTAGAAAGTGACTAAACATGCATACAGCTAGCAATGATATATAATATGAAGCACAAAAAGCTAGAGTATGCAAACAAAACTAACACATTCAACCTTTAGATTTTGCAAGGGAGGTTTCATGTGAAAGCAAATGAGAATCAACAAATTTAATATCTAGCACGTTTAAGAATGATTTCCGAACCCATATAGAGGTATATTTAAAATTATGGGATTTGGAAATTAATGAAATACTAGACATAGACTTCCTAGGACATCTTTTAAGATAAAAAAAATGACCTAAGGTGACCTTTCCTAACACAATGCAAGCATGTGAAAACATGAGGAATGATACCTACGGTGTGATCTTTTCAAAAGAGTAATTTCAAAACCTTTTTACTTCAAAAAGAGTAATTTTCGTTTATAAATACGAAAGTGTAGATGGTTCAATTAAACAAATTAACAAATTTTAACTTCAATTCAAATTTTAATTAAACCCAACTTAAAGTAAACTTAAATTAATTAACAAATGGATTTTTCGCTTTAACAAATTTAACCCAAGTCCTAGAAATTTGCCTAAGTCATATTTTTAATCTTACCAAACTAGGCCATACCAATTCTAATAAATTAAATGACGACTTCAATTAAATTAACAAAATATTGCCCAAATTAATTATGCATCGAATTAAACAAGTAGTGATTTAAATAAATTTTATCTTTTTACCTAAGCATGCGTTCCAGGTGAGTATTACAAAAGATAAAAATAAATAATGAATCACTATGCCGCGATGTACGAGGAAAAACCCACAACGAAAAAAAACCTCAGACGGCCCTAGCCTCAAATCCACTAAGTACGGTTTTACAAATACAAGACAGTAAGACTTACAACACTCGACTTGACTCTGTCCAAGCCCCGACGCTCCTTCTTGTATACACCTCTTCCTAGCGAATAACCACGGATCTCCACCGTGGTCTCGGAATCCACCGATCGAACATTGTCGATCACCGTCACCCGAACTAGGAGCCTTTCTCCAAGTGGTCAAGTCAACGCAGACAATCTTTTTCTTTGTGGGACTTAGAAGCAAACCCAAACTTCTCTTCAAACGGTAGAGATAAACACTGGTGCCAAACTCCAAGCAAAGTATATATATAGATGATCTTGGATAAACAAACTTTGGGTGTAAAACATAAGTGTTTTATGAATTTTTCTTGGAAAAATATACACTTAAACAATGAACTTTTCTTTGGAAAGATGACCACTCAAAAAGTCTCTCTAGGAGTTGTAATAGTATGAAAAGTTAAGTTGAAAAAGTTGGTTTCCGCACTTAATTAATCAAGTAAAAAGTTAGTGGGAAAAGAAGAGGGAAAGTGGGAAAAACTGCTCAAAACTGTCAAATTAATTATTCCCCCCAAATCTCGTTCGAACGATATTTTCATTTGAACGAAGTCTCATTCGAACGAGCCTTCTAACGAAGTTCCAGTGTATTAAAAGTTGAACTCGTTAGAAATCTCGCTGGAATTCTCGTTTGAACATCATTCTCGTTCGAACGACACTTCGAACGACATTCCAGTGGCCAATGTGGGAACTCGTTGGCAAACCCGTTCGAACGACATTCTAGTTCGAACGACAAACTCGTTCGAACGACAAATAGAAAGTATAAAAATTCTATTTTTAGCCCAGAAACTTTATTTTAAAGTTTTAAAGATACTTTCTGAAAATAAACAACAGTTTAAAATAAACTTACACCCAATATAAATTGTTCCAAGCTCCTATATATATATATATATATATATATATATATATATATATTAAAATGCAGTCATACCTTAGGAGCAATGGAACCATGTTTATGACGTAAAAATGAGGCACTACAAACACGGCATTTGATGAAGCTTTATAATCTTGGCCGCTACGTCTTCAACTTTAGAATACCATAGGCTTGAAGGATGGTCAATAACTCTATCCTATGACTCCTGAACAGATCGTCCTAGTTCTTATATTACTCAGTCATTGTCTTTAAATATTTGCAGATCTTCATGAAAATCCTTGAGATCCTGGACTCTGATGTTCAACCCTAGAATCAACCTCAATCGAAAGTCAGGAGGAATGTACTTATCTAAATCAATGGGATACAATTAACAAAATAAGTAATAAATTTGGTAAACATCAGTCATAACGAACAAAAAAAATGTTAACACAATCAAAAAGAGAAATCTTTCTTTTTGATTAAATTAAGGTCGGCCAAAGGTTGGTACAAGTCTTGGAGAATTACAACACCAAAAAGTAAGAAAAGATAGATAATCCTATAAACTACGAGGTTTCCACCTGCATGAAAGATGCTAGACCTTTTCCCTTCTCAGCAGCTCTGGCATCCTAGGCATCAATAACCACAATTATGCTAAGATCCCCTGTTATTTGATCCATAGGTAGATCCCTTGCAACTAAATTAGCAGGGTCCCCCTTAACTTGATCGATGGGCTGGTCAACCAGAGGCTCCTGAAAAACCATTGGATTAGGGCCCGACATATATTATGTGAACGAGTAAGACTCTACAAGGACCCTGGTAGTTATCAAGGCCTAGTCCCAGGCTTCTTGATGCCCACATGCCTGATCTAATTTATTTGATGCTCAGTGTCATCATATGCTCCTTCCCATCCTTTATTATACCTGCTCTCCCTAATGGTCATACCTTTTCCCTCCAGCTTCTTGACCTTGGGAACTAGATCCTTATTTTCTTCGGAAACCTTCAACTTGTTGGCGACCACCAGACTATAAACGGCCTAAAGGTCGGTCAAGTCCTTCACTGACTTCTCGTTAAGGGAAAATAAAGACTTCTCCTTCTCCTGCTCCAAATAGGCGTTAGCATCGGCTAGAGCCTTATCGGTTTCTTCAGAGCCATTTCTAACTTAGTATTCCTCCTCGATTAGTCGGCCTGACCATGCAGCAGCTTGGTAAGATTATAAATAAACTGCAGAAGAAAAGATAACCACAGATTAATTTTAAAAAATTAAAAAAAAGGATTCAAAGAAAAACAGAGAGAGAGTAGGGGATGTACTAAAGCAAGCCCTTGATTGGACTTGAGGGCCAACTAGTCAGACCCTATCCTCACCAATCACTCACGATCAGCAGTAACCATAACCCTCTCTAGCAACTGGGAGGAAAGCAGGGGAGTGTTAACAACACTCGATCCCTTAGCAACCTATAAGGGAGAATACACAGAAGGGGCCTTTAAGGCATGTTCCCTCTTCCTCTCCTCTTCTCTTTTTATTTCCCCCTCCTCATTCTTTATCTCTCTCCCTTCTTTTCTCCTTTTCCTCCTTTTTATTTATCTCTACCTCATTTTCCTCCCCCTTGGTTCCTAATTTGGAACCACCACCCATAGGGGAGCCTTATTTCGTGCTCTTTAAGGACTGTATTCAATCAAACAACAGATCATCATCTAAATAATCAAACACCTCCTCTTGGGTAGGGCCATCTCTTATTCTTCACTGGTTTCCTCTTCACATCCTTCCTCACTATCCTCATCAGATTCTTCCTTTTCACCTTATTCTTCTTCTTCCTCTTCGTCCCTTTCTCCTTTATCTTCTTCTTCTTCTAACTGGATAGGTTTAGATAGACCACCAACCTCCTCCTCTGGAAGCTCCGAGTTAGGGATTTTATCCACTGGTTGAGAAATAAAGCTAGTAGTGGTGTTTTTTTATTCAAATAGATATTCCACCGAGCGAGGATGCTCACCGTCAGAGAGCCTATCCCTAGCTTTCCAACCCTTCAACAGGTCAGTAACCCTTATATTATGAGCGACAGGTTTTCAGTTCTTATCCTTAACTGCAAAATAAGAAGAAAATATGAAATCATAAAAAGAAAATAAAGGAACGAGCAAACGAAAAACTAAGAAAAAGATAGTGTCATCAACATATGTATTCCTCCCCAAAGGTAGGGATCCAAGGTCCCCTGTACCTTATGCCCTCAGGTTGGGAACGATATTATCAATTCCTAGCAATGAAGCCTTGGATCCAGTAGTCCTTATGGGAATCAGGCAAGTTAACCACCAAAACTCTGTCAGCACTCCTTGCCTTCAAGTATAAGATACCTTCACTTATGTGTGAAAAGACATAACAGTAGCAAAACTCATCAAGCTCTAAGTTGGTGCAATATAATACATTTATCTTATGTACCCCATTTACAATTTTCCAAATATTTGGAGTACACTGAGTAGGAACAATATCAAAATACTTGAAGAATCTTAGAAAAAGAGGAATAGAGGAAACATCAAACCCCCCTGTGAAATTAAGAGAGTATGAATCCAATGACCATCATCCTTGGTACTAACTTTTAAGGAATTAGGTCACACTCAGTATCTACCCATTCAGGGATACCATAACACTTTCTAAACTCAGAAATTGACTTATTACTAAGTCTTGCCATTAGCACACCAAAGGAAGAAAAACCCTAGCTACAGATACAAACTAATTTGAAGAAGAAAAGAACTAAGAAAGTGAGAATTAGAACTTACAAGGGTTGGCGAAGCTTTGAAAGAACACTAAAGAAGAAGAAGAAGAAGAAGAAGAAGAAGAAGAAAAAGATCTATGTATTTGAAGAGAATGACCAGAGGGGAAGGTTAGAGGCAAAGCTCGTATGCAAAAATGACTAAAATCGGTGAATTGGCGGTTAAGTTACACACGAGCAAGTTTCAAATATATCAAATGATGATTTGCGCTTCCCCAAGAAGATCTCAACGCATAACCTCAACAATCTTCATGAATTATAAACGTGTCATGCGGTTTTTATATTGTTCCAAGCCTTAGGCCTTGGTCTCATTTAAAATATATTGACCCAAACTATCAGCCCAAATATTTTAGGGGCAATTGTGGATACGTAATTAAAAGCCCAATCAGTTGGCCGACCAGCCCAGTGCGTAAGACGGACTACCCTGCCCAAACATTTAGATTATTATACTGACGTGCATTTAATATATGTTTAAATTCATGGAGATAAGTACGAATCAGTTACTAATAATCTCGGGGAGATATACAGGGACACTTATGTGCTATTTATCAAGTCGGTTGAGTTGCCTATGGAATTCAATCACTTATTTCATACTTTTATAAACTGTAAACCCGGACCCAGGGAAAATGGATGCAACGAATAACATTGAGAGACACTATTATAAAATAGTAACCTTTCAGTGGACTTAAGCAAGTTGTCGAACCACATATATCATTGTTGTGTGTGTGATCTTTACTTTTTGCTCTTCGTGATTGCTTTCTTGGAATTCTTTATTGTGATATTTCTTGTACTCACAGTTGGTATCATTTTTGCATCAAAATTGGTATTCATCGATCGTTGTTTGGATTATTTGTACTACTATTTCCGAATAGTTTTTGTCATTTCTTGTTGCACTCCACATCATTTCATGATATACTTATTTTTCCTATATGCTTACGACTGTTTCATTTTGGGGGAGTTTTTATCATATTTGGGAGAAATGGTTTTAATATGCACATTTATTCTTTGCCTATTCCTGAACAAAAATGGGGAGAAATGGAATCTCAATATTTATAGTCCGGGGTAGATTTTTGTCTTAAGAGGAATTGTCCTACCTTAGATATAGATTGTTAGACAAGGGGGATGGGGTATTCATATACATATTTATATTGTTATATATTCTCTTTACATTTGAAGGCATGCTTAAGTGTGCAAGCTTGTAACGGTGTGGAAACGTTTACATAAGAGCAAAGTTATTCAGTTTATGTATCACTCAAATTGTACTTTTTCCTTTGGGGATAAGGGATTGAGTCTTAGATGAGCTTAACAGCCCATAAGGGGGTTTTATTTTTGGTTTTGTCCCGAAATAGCCAAGGGAGAGATTTGTAAGGACAATTTTTATATATATAATCATTTTTATGTATTTTTGTTTTATTCTAGTTGGAACACGAGGCCCCCAATTTTAAAAACTTTTTACTTCAAAAAGAGAAATTTCCTTTTATAGATGCGGAAGCGTAGATGGTTCAATTATTCAAATTAACAAATTTTAATTTCTTTTCAAATTAAAATTAAACACAACTTAAAGTGAACTTAAATTAATTAACAAATGGATTTTTCACTTTAACAAATTTAACCCAAGTCCTAGAAATTTGCCTAAGTCATATTTTCAATCTTACCAAATTAGGCCATACCAATTTTAATAAATTAAACGACGACTTGAATTAAATTAGCAAAACAGTACCCAAATTAATTATGCACCAAATTAAATAAGTAGTGATTTAAATAAATTTTATCTTTTTACCTAAGCATGCATTCTAGGTGAGTATTGCAAAAGATAAAAATAAACAATGAATCACTACGTCGCGATGTACGAGGAAAAACCCACAACGGGGAAAAATCTCGGACGACCCTAGCCTCAAATCCACTAAATACGGTTTACAAATACAAGACAGTAAGACTTACAACACTCGACTTGACGTCGTCCAAGCCCCGACGCTCCTTCTTGTATGCACCTCTTCCTAGCGAATAATCACGGACCTCCACCGTAGTCTCGGAATCCACCGATCGAACTTTTTCGGTCACCGTCACCCGAACTAGGAGCCTTTCACCAAGTGGGTAAGTCAACGCAAACAATCTTCTTCTTTGTGGGATTTAGAAGCAAACCCAAACTTCTCTTCAAACGGTAGAGATAAAAATCGGTGCCAAACTCCAAGCAAAGTGTATATATCTAGATGATCTTATATAAACAAACTTTGGGCGTAAAACATAAGTGTTTTATGAATTTTTCTTGGAAAAATATACACTTAAACAATGAACTTTTCTTTGGAAAGATGAACACTCAAAAAGTCTCTCTAGGAGTTGGAATAGTATGAAAAGTTAAGTTGAAAAAGTTGGTTTCCACACTTAATTAATGAGGTAAAAAGTTAGTGGGAAAAGAAGTGGGATAGTGGGAAAAACTGGTCAACACTGTCAAATTAATTATTCCCGCCAAATCTCGTTCGAACGATATTTTCGTTTGAACGAAGTCTCATTCGAACGAGCCTTCTAACGAAGATCCAGTGTATAAAAAGTTGAACTCGTTAGAAATCTCGCTGGAATTCTCGTTCGAACATCATTCTCGTTCGAACGACACTTCGAACGACATTCCAGTGGCCAATGTGGGAACTCTTTGGCAAAACCCGTTCGAACGACATTCTAGTTCGAACGATAAACTCGTTCGAACGAAAATATCGAACGAAAAATAGAAAGTATAAAAATTCTATTTTTATCCCAGAAACTTTATTTTAAAGTTTTAAAGATACTTTCTGAAAATAAACAACAGTTTAAAATAAACTTACACCCAATATAAATTGTTCCAAGCTCCTATATATATATATATTAAAATGCAGTCATACCTTAGGAGCAATGGAACCATGTTTATGACGTAAAAATGAGGCACTACAAACACGGCATTTGATGAAGCTTTATAATCTTGGCCGCTACGTCTTCAACTTTAGAATACCATAGGCTTGAAGGATGGTCAATAACTCTATCCTATGACTCCTGAACAGATCGTCCTAGTTCTTATATTACTCAGTCCTTGTCTTTAAAGATTTGCAGATCTTCATGAAAAGCCTTGAGATCCTGGACTCTGATGTTCAACCCTAGAATCAACCTCAATCGAAAGTCAGGAGGAATGTACTTATCTAAATCAATGGGATACAATTAACAAAATAAGTAATGAATTTGGTAAGCATCAGTCATAACGAACAAAAAAAATGTTAACACAAGCAAAAAGAGAAATCTTTCTTTTCGATTAAATTAAGGTCAGCCAAAGGTTGGTACAAGTCTTGGAGAATTACAACACCAAAAAGTAAGAAAAGATAGAAAATCCTATAAACTACGAGGTTTCCACCTGCATGAAAGATGCTAGACCTTTTCCCTTCTCAGGAGCTCTGGCATCCTAGGCATCAACAACCACAATTATGCTAAGATCGCCTGCTATTTGATCCATAGGTAGATCCCTTGCAACTAAATTAGCAGGGTCCCCCTTAACTTGATCGATGGGCTGGTCAACCAGAGGCTCTTGAAAAACCATTGGATTAGGGCCCGACATATATTATGTGAACGAGTAAGACTCTACAAGGACCCTGGTAGTTATCAAGGCCTAGTCCCAGGCTTCTTGATGCCCACATGCCTGATCTAATTTATTTGATGCTCAGTGTCATCATATGCTCCTTCCCATCCTTTATTATACCTGCTCTCCCTAATGGTCATACCTTTTCCCTCCAGCTTCTTGACCTTGGGAACTAGATCCTTATTTTCTTCGGAAACCTTCAACTTATTGGCGACCACCAGACTATAAACTGCCTAAAGGTCGGTCAAGTCCTTCACTGACTTCTCGTTAAGGGAAAATAAAGACTTCTCCTTCTCCTGCTCCAAATAGGCGTTAGCATCGGCTAGAGCCTTATCGGTGTTCTTCAGAGCCATTTCTAACTTGGTATTTCCTCCTCGATTAGTCGGCCTGACCATGCAGCAGCGTGGTAAGATTATAAATAAACTGCAGAAGAAAAGATAAGCACAGATTAATTTTAAAAAATTAAAAAAAGGATTCAAAGAAAAACAGAAATTATAAAAATTCTATTTTTAGCCCAAAAACTTTATTTTAAAGTTTTAAAGATATTTTTTAAAAATAAATAACAGTTTAAAATAAACTTACACCCAATATAAATTGTTCCAAGCTCCTATATATATATATATATTAAAATGCATTCATACCTTAGGAGCAATGGAAACATGTTGATGACGTAAAAACGAGGCACTACAAACACGGCATTTGATGAAGCTTTATAATCTTGGCCGCTACGTCTTCAACTTTAGAATGTCATAGGCTTGAAGGATGGTCAATAACTATATCCTATGACTCAAACGTTTTTGTTCGAAATTGAGCCAAAACTATAAAGGAGTCAATTGGAAATTTGTGTCCTTACAAATCTCCCCCTTTGGATATTCCGAGACAAAAACCAACAAAAATCTTAAAGGGTCGTCAAGCTCTACTAGACTGAAAAAACTGTCCCATCCAAAATAAAAATACATAGCTTGACTCAAACAACACAAAGATCAATATCTTTACCCGATGATGAACGTTGTCATTTAGAAGAATTCCTGCACACTTAAGCAAACTATCAAACGCATAGGGAATATCAAGAATCACTACACCAAAAATAGGAATCTGGCATGGTTTTGAACTGTACCAGAAGCCGATGTTCCAAAATGGTCATTTTTTTGGCACGGTTTAAAAGTGTGCCAGATTTGACCAAACAGGAACACTTCTGGCACACTTTTAAACTGTGCCAGAATTTGATATTTCTGGCACACTTTTGGCACAGTTTTAAACTGTGCCAGATTGAGCACATTTTGAATATCTTTTGGCACAGTTCAAAACCGTGCCAAAATTTGATACACTTTTGGCACGGTTTTGAACTGTGCCAAATTTTTGGACAAAAGAAAAAAAATTATTTGAAAATAAGAAAGTTCACAAATTACAAATCTTGCACGTTGTTAATAAACTAATGTACATACAAACTTCAAAATATTGCATTTCTTTAGTAGTTCATGGACTAAAAAAATTGGGCAAAATTTCCTCTATTTTCTGGACATTCTAAAACCTGTTAATATAAAACCTGCGTAATATAAAGCAAGTACGGCCACAAAATATAACAATAAACTTACAAAAGCCCGCATGACCATAAAAGTTAACAATAAAACTACAAAAGCCTGCACGGCCATTACACAAAAAAATAGAATCATGAATATTAACGACATTAAATAAATAAACCCCTTGTTGTAAACCATTGACTTCTCCGTGTGTTCCACGTGAATAAATGCTAACGATAAAATGTTATCCTACAAAAAAATAGGATACAAAAAAGAGACGATATTAGTAACCAAGTAATTTATAAAAAAATCTTACTCAAGCTAAAAAATTACACATAGGTTTTGCAATTATTATATTCTAAAATTGAAAATCTTACACAAGTTATGACTACCAGATCAGTTCTTACGAGTTACATTGGTCTCGTGTGAAGTGTTAGCGCTTCTTACACTATCGTTTGGGGGTTGGTTTGGGTTTTCACCCTTTAAGTGCTTATTTTTAAGCCTAATTTAGATATTTTCGAATTATTGTCATATTCTTAAATCGGGAGACCTGTGACTACGCGGTCAGTTTCTACGAGTTACATCGGTCCCGTACGAGGTGTTATTGCCTCTTATGGGGTCGTTTGGGGGCTGATTTGGGTTTTCACCCTTCAACGGCTTATTTCTAAGTTAATTTATATATTTTCAAGGTATCATCATATTCTCAAACCGAGAGGCCCGTGATTAGGCGATTAGTTTCTACGAGTAACATTGGTCCCGTACGAGGTATTCGTGCCTCTTACGGGGCCGTTTGGGAGCTGGTTTGGGTTTTCATCCTCAAACGGCTTTCTTTTAAGCCTAATCTAGATATTTTCAAAATAGCATCATATTCTCAAATCGGGAGACCCGTGACTACGCGGTCAGTTCCTACAAGTCACATTTGTCCCGTGTGAGGTGTTCATGCCTTTTACGGAGCCGTTTGGCAGCTGGTTTGGGTTTTCACCCTCAAACGGCTTGTTTTTAAGCCTAATCTAGATATTTTTAAATTATCATCATATTCTCAAACTGGGAAAAGAAGTGGGAAAGTGAGAAAAACTGCTCAAAACTGCAAAATTAACTGTTCCCGCCAAATCTCGTTCGAACGAGATTTTCGTTCGAACGAAGTCTCGTTCGACGAGCCTTCTAACGAAGTTCTAGTGTATTAAAAGTTGAACTCGTTAGAAATATCATTGGAATTCTCGTTTGAACATCATTCTCATTCGAACGACATTCTAGTGGCCAATGTGGGAACTCGTTGGCAAACTTGTTCGAATGATATCGAACGAAAAACCAGAAAGTATAAAAAGTCTATTTTTAGCCCAGAAACTTTATTTTAAGGTTTTAAATATACTTTCTAAAAATAAACAACAGTTTAAAATAAACTTACACCGGATATAAATTGTTCCAAGCTCCTATATATATATATGTTGATACCAAAATTGACATGCTGACGTAGATGAATCACAAGAAGACACGTGTCAGGTTACGTGGCACCTACAGACATTTCTACAATCACTTTAGCAATGAGGAACTCTGCCTCCCCGATCAACTCAGACACTCCGAGTAACAGGAATACTCCGAGGAACTTCATTGCTCCGAGGAACTCCAATGCTCCGAGGAACTCCTGAATGTAGAGCAACTAAGGCGGTCCGAGCTGTATCTCGACCATAGCATTAATTGCCAGATAACCAACAGTTCGACTATTCATTGAATTCTTATCATACAGATGTATACGCTTAAGGGGCATTAATTATTTACCCTTTCACATGTACAGCCCAAGGGCTATAAATACATTGTATCATCCTAATTTAAGGGGGGCCGGAATTTCTTGATCAAACCTGTAATCGAGAATTCCCAAACATTCAGCAATAACAGAAACAGTGGACGTAGGCCATTCTTATAAGGATGAACCACTTTAAAAATTCTTTGTCTTATTTAAATTTATCTGTGATTAAATAATTAGAAACAATCTAATTTTTTACATCAACGGATTGGCACCGTCTGTGGGAAACGACTGGTAGTATCGTTTTTCACCCAAAACAATTCATCATCAATGGCTGATAATCCTGAATCCAGCAATCAAAACGCTGGAAATCCACCAAACCCATCTGCCCCGCCAAACGTTCCAGATCTGGCTGGAATAATGACAAATCTGGCCCAGGGCCAGACCGCCATGCAAGAAATTATGCGGCAACTCATACAAACCCTTCATGGCAGTGCACCTGCCCATTCAGGACAACGAAGTATTCAAAGACAAACCCATTTACTTTCTTCGCGAACCAGGCGTACTGATTCATATCATAATGAGGAATCTGATGATTTCTCCTATCAACCTGGGCGAACTTCATCGGTACGGGCCACAGATACTGAACAACGTATCACTCTCTCTCCAGAGAGGACCAGTGCCCTGAAAAGATTAAGCGGGGTGTCTCCTTTCAGTCAATTAGGCCCTAGGAGGAATAGAAGTCCACCTAAGGCCATGTCGAGGAGTTTTCGACAACCATCAGATCTAAGAGAAGGATCGGCACAATCGCGAACAGCTGCTCGTCAAGATAGATCTCAGGAAGCCACATCAACTCGATCAATTGCTCGAACCAATAGGCCCGAGGAAGGAAATGACGCGTGGAAAGGCTCTATTCAGAGACTAGAAGATAGATTGGGAGAAATGGCTAAGTCGAAGAATCCCCTACAGCGAACTTTTGTTCAAGGGACACCTTTTGTCCAGGCCATTGTGAATTTTCCCACACCGTCAAAGTTCAAAGCACCTGTTGTGACCCCCAAATATGATGGAAAGACAGATCATGTTCTTCACATAGAGCAATATCAAGCTGCCGCCGACATCTATGCTATCCCCGACGAGATGAGATGTAGAGCATTCTCGGGAACTCTTACTGGATCTGCCCAGATATGGTACAACAATCTTCCTTGGGGTAAGATTTCAACTGGCCGAGTTATTCATTGGGAATTTCTGTTTTGGAGCAAAGCCAGTAAAACGAGTAGCGCATTTGTTAAGCGTTAGACAAAAAGCTGGTGAGAGTACTAGAGACTACATAACTCGTTTCAATAATGAGAAACTAGAAGTCATAGATTATGAAGAGAAGACAGTGATCACCGCCTTGATGAGTGGGATATTGCCCAATAAGTTGTATTACACTTTGGCTAAAGATCCACCTACAACCATGTCAGAGTTAATGGCAAAAGCGGCCAAAATCATGAATGCCGAGGAGGCTATGGCTGCGAAGAAGAATATGGATAAAGAAACCAAAGTGGAAGTCGACAAAGCTAAGAAGAAAGAGCATAAGGGCAATGGTGGTGACAAACAATCTAAAAATAGGTCGTCATGGGAAGTCTTGAAGAAGTTTGATAATTATACTCCTTTGAATATGGGAATCAACCACGTCCTGGAAGAAATCAAGAATAACAAGGAGTTAAAATGGCCAAAGAAGATGAAGGCAGACCCTGAGAGGAGGAATAGGGAAAAATATTGCGAGTTTCACAAAGATCATGGCCATATGACTAAAAATTGCATAGCTCTTCAGAACGAGATCGAAACCCTCATTAGACGAGGAAAGCTGACAAAGTATGTTGATCATAAAAATGAAAGAAGAAATGACGACCGAACAAGGGATAGGTCTAGATCTCCTCCTCGAGCAGAGGAGAACAGGAAACGAGACCATGAAGATGATCCAGAAGACGATCCCGATCTTCTTAAAAGGTCAAGGCAACCAGAACGCGAGGTATTTTCAATACGTTTTGGAACATTTGATTGTAATGTTATTACAGGTGGAGACGCAGGAGGAGGAGATCTTACTGCAGAAAGAAAAGCTTACCTCTGTGAGGCTCAAGCTTGCTCATATATTCAACGGATAAATTTGGCCGAGGAGGATCGCCGGAGAAAGGTAAAAAAAGAGAAGTTGGTCATTGGTTTTTCAAAGAACGACCTTGCAGGTGTCCTATATCCTCATGATGACCCATTGGTAATCAAAATGAGAATGAAAGAAGTGATGATTTCGAGAGTTCTGGTAGATAATGGTAGCTTGGCAGACATCATGTTCTACTCGTGCTTCGACAGTTTAAATCTAAAGTTATCTCAATTGGAGCCTTATCACAGACCTCTCCTCGATTTTGCTGGCGAGAAAGTCTTTCCACTTGGGACGATCAAGTTGGATATATTCATTGGTACATGGCCTGCTTGTCGAACAGAAAGAATACGCTTCTTTGTGATGGATAAGAATGTTCAGTCATCTTACAACATCATTATGGGAAGGGTTAGATTGAAGAAGTTTGAAACAGTTCCATCTACGGTACACCAATGTCTAAAATTCCCAACAAATTTTGGAGTAGGAGTTGTGAAAGGTGATCAGAAAGTAGCTCGGGAATGCTATTATTCTTCTGCCGAGCAAGAGGAGCTGGAGGAATCGAGGAAAAAGACTACTACCTATCAAGTGGATGAAGGGACAAAAATTGAAACACTGGATCCTAGAGATGAATCTCAACTTGTAAAAGGTCAGGTGGTGGAAGCTACGGAAAATGTCATTCTAGACGACAAGCACCTTGAACGAACAACCCAAATAGGTTCGTCGTTGGATGCCTCAATAAAACATGAGTTGATAACTTTCCTAAGAAGTAGAAAGAAAACTTTTGCATGGAGTCATGAAGATATGCCTTGAATAGACCCAAATTTCTTATGTCACGAGCTCAACGTGAATAAGGAGATCAAGCCAGTAAAGCAGAGAAGAAGAGTATTCAGTCCCGAGAAGAATCAATCTATACAAGAGGAGGTCGAAAAGTTCCAGAAGGTTTGTTTCATCGAAGATGTTAAATATCCAGACTGGTTAGCAAATGTGTTGATTTCACCGATCTCGACAAAGCATGCCCAAAGGATCATTTTCCATTGCCTCGAATTGACCAACTGATAGATGCTACCTCGGGACATGAGCTGCTCAGTTTCATGGACGCTTATTCCGGTTACAATCAGATCAAAATGAAACCTGAAGACAGGGAGAGTACTTATTTTATTACCCCTAGGGGAACTTATTGTTATAATGTTATGCCTTTTGGTTTGAAAAATGCAGGTGCGACATATCAGCGGTTGATGAACAAGGTCTTTGCATAACAAATCAGTTGCAATATGGAAGTCTATGTCGACTATATGCTGACAAAGAGTAAGAAAGTTGTCGATCATCTAGCTGACTTAGGCCAGACCTTTGATCAACTGGACAAATACCAAATGAATCTGAACCCGACGAAGTGCATATTTGGAGTACGAGAAGGCATGTTTCTCGGATACATTGTCAATCAACGAGGCATTGAAACAAATCCAGAAAAGATCAAAGCTCTATTAGGGATGCGATCTCCAACGACGAAGAAAGAAGTGCAAAGTCTTAAAGGACGAGTAGCAGCGCTCAACAGATTTATATCCCGAGCAACTGATAGATTTCTCCCATTCTTCAAAACACTCCGAAAAACTTTAGAGTGGAATGATGAATGTGAGAAGGCCTTTTAAGACTTGAAGAATTATCTGGGAGCACCTCCACTGTTGTCTAGGCCAGTGATGGGAGAAACATTGTACTTGTATCTGGCAGTATCAGATAATGCAGTTAGCTCAGCATTGATCAGAATGGAGAATGGAGTACAAAAGTCAATTTATTACACAAGTAAGGCCTTACGAGGAGCAGAGATTAGGTATCCAAAGCTGGAAAAATTGGCACTTTCGCTAATTGAAGCAAGTAGGAGAATGAGGCCATATTTCCAGGCCCATACTATAGTCGTATATACTGACATGCCATTGAGGCAAGCCCTTCACAAACCAGAAAAATTAGGGAGATTGATGTACTGGGAAATAGAACTCGGTGAATATGATATAATTTATTAACCCAGGTCATCGCTTAAAGGGCAGGAAATAGCAGATTTTATAGCAGAGTTCACCTATCCTGATACCCCCGAGGAGCAAAAGAAGCTCGCCGATTAACCTGTGGATGTTACAGGATCGACAAACACTAGCTCAGACCAACTTAAGTTAGTAAAAGGGCAAGTGGATGTTACGTGATCATCAAATTCGAGCTCAGACCAACTTAGGTTGGTAAAAGGGCAAGAAAAGATGGTCGACGAATAGCAAGAAATATCAAGGGATGGTGAAAAGAAGCAACAAATATTTCACCGAGGAACTCTGTCAGACCAGAAATTAGAAGACGAGTTGCCTATATGGAGGTTGTATGTAGATGGCTCATCTTGTACTACAGGCTGTGGGGAGGGATCGTTTTGAACAGCCCGGACGAAGTCGATATGGAATATGCACTACGATTCCAATTCAAAGCTTCCAATAATGAGGCTGAGTATGAGGCCATGATAGCAGGTCTTAATTTGGAAAAAACTATAGAGGCGCAACAGGTTATTGTCTTCAGTGATTCTCAATTAATTGTGAATCAGATGTTGGGAACATATGCAGCCAAAGGAGAATTAATGATTAAGTATCATGCAAAGGTGATGGAGTTGGTATCAGAATTTATTGCCATTCAGCTGATCAGAATACCAAGAATGGAGAATGCGAGAGCAGACGCCTTAGCCCGATTAGCATCAGCTACTCGTACCGAGTTGCGAAGAACAATACCAATTAAAATGTTAGCTAGTCGAAGCATAGATGAAGACCTCATGATGAATTTTATCACCCTTGACTTAGGACCATCTTGGATGGATCCCATAAGGGCGTATATCGAGGAGGGAGAATTACCAATGGATAAGCTCGCGACCAAGAAATTGAAGTTTAAAGATGGTCGGTAGGTATTAACTAATGGTGTTCTGTACAGACGAGGAATTATGGCAGGTTTGCAAAGATGTGTACATCCCTCCGAGGTGAAAGAATTGATTGAAGAGGTCTACGAAGGGTCCTGTGGAGCCCATGTAGCAGGTCAGAACTCTTTTGCAAAGGGTAATGACGCAGGGATACTACTGGCCAACGATGAGGGCTGATTGTATAGCCTATGCTAAGAAATGTGACAAGTGCCAGCGCTTTTCCTCCATCCGAAGAACTCCACAAGCATTATTGACACCTATAACTTCACCTTGGCCATTCGCCATGTGGGGGATAGATTTGGTCGGGCCACTGCCAACGACCAGGGGAAGGTTCAAATACCTTGTCGTCGCAGTGTATTATTTTACCAAATGGGTAGAAGCTGAGCCTCTTATCGACATGACTTACGAGAAGGTATATCAATTTGTTTGGAAAAATATCATCTGTAGATATGGTCTTCCTCATGCATTCATTACCGACCATGGAACGTAATTTGATAACGAGGAGTTCGCTGCCTATTGCCATCAGTCCAACATTTTGAAGCTCCACTCAGCACCAGGTCATCCCCAAAGCAATGGACAGACTGAAGTGATGAACAGGACACTGCTAAATGGCTTGAAGAAAAGACTCAGTGAGGCAAAAGCAAATTGGATCAACGAGTTAAAGTCAGTACTGTGGGCTTACCGAACTACTCCCCGAGCAGCAATTGGAGAATCCCCATATATGCTGGCGTTTAGAAGTGAAGCTGTAATACCTGCCGAGTTGGGTCTCCCAACACACAAAGTACTGAATTTCAACTCCCCAGTTAGTGACTTGATGAGAAGATTGGATTTGGACATGCTCGAGGAAGTTAGAGAAGAGGCAGCCATCAGGAATGCTGCTTACCAACAACGAACAGCTATGTTCTACAATAAGCGGGTGAAGAAGTGCGATCTAAAATAAGGAGATTATGTGCTAAAGAAAGTCATTCAGAAGCACAACAAATTAGAGGCAAACTGGCATGGACCATACCGAGTTACAGAAGTTGTTCGACCAGGAACTTACCGAATAGAAACTTTAGAAGGGGAAGAGTTTAAGAATGCATGGAATGCTGAACACCTGCGCAAGTACTATCAGTGATATAAAATCTTATGTAAAGCAGCTCCATCAGTATGAATAAAATGACAATATTTTGCCAGCCTCTCTCCTTTTATTAAAATTTTTTTGGGGAAAACTAGTGTTATACAGATTAATTATAGAAATTGTTGGAAAACAGCTAAATTACAGCTCTGTCTTACAGCTGTACAGCTGTTGGTTGCAAATCTTTGAAATAGCCTTAAGGCTGTGTCCCACATCGGTGGGAAACAAATATTGTGTTGTGTATATTTACAATTTTTTGGGAACAAAGGTTCAGCCCTTTGGGCATTCAAGTTTTTGTGGGTATGTGGGGCAGACCCAATGGGCCAAGTCACACGCGCGCGCGCCGCCGCCGCCGTCCGTCCGGCCCGGCCCGTGCCCATGCCCGTGTCCGGGTCCGGGTCCTGGGTCTTGGGCTTGGGCTCATTAAGAATTAATTTTTTGGACAAATAAATTAACGTTTTTGGGCTTTAAAATTTATTTTTTAACGGTAATTAATTCCGAAAAATTAAAACGTGGTTTATTCCGTGTTGATTTCTTCAACCGAGTTGCCCACTTCTTCCAGTTTTTTCTCCACGTTGTTTACCAACGTCTCTTTTCTTTTTGCCCCATAAAAGAGCTGGTTGCCTCCGGTGTTGGTACACAGTTATCTGCTTTCAACACAGATTTTTTATTTCTCTCTACAGTTCTGGAAAAAAAAAAAAATTCTCCCAGAATACTTTTCCAGAATAATTAATCTCATTCCCAGATTAATTATAGAATCGATCAATTAATACAGAATGGGTGTATACAGACCGGATTGATTCTTGTGCTGTCAATCCGTAATTTAATTTTGGAGGCTATTTTATCCTGGGGGTGACGGGGCTGCACACTGTCGGCACAATTGGAGGCAGAGCCGCGAAACACCTTAAAGAGAGCGACCTAGTCCGCGACTCAGCCGTGTTCTTGACTGTCCAGTTCCGGTTTTCTTATAATTTTCTGCCCCAGATTTATTAGCTCCAAAAATTGGGTAATTTCGTTCCTGTTTTTTTAATTTCGCATTTAATTATTTAAATTGTTGTTACAACTATTTTAAGGTGTTCTATATTCTGCCATGGACGAAATTAACTCCAGTAACCTAAATAAGCCTTTCAAATATGAAGGCACTCATTTTAAACGTTGGAGCAAAAAATTGCTATTTTATTTAACTACGAAAAAAGTCGCATCATGTGTTCAATTTGACAAACCCGTAGTAAATAATCCACCTACTGTTGAGGAAAGCAAAACAATTAGAACTTGGGAGGAAAATGATTTTTTGTGCAAGAACTATATTCTGAATGCTCTAAGTGACGAACTTTATGACTATTATGCCAATTATAAATCTGCGAAAGATGTTTGGGACGCACTTTTTAAAAAATATGACACGGAGGAGGCGGGTGCTAAAAAATATGCCGTCAGCCGTTATTTGAAATTTCAAATGACGGATGACAAATCTGTTGTTTCTCAAACCCATGATTTGCAAATGATTGCCCATGAAATTATTTCCGAGGGCATGGCTTTAGATGAGCAATTTCAGGTGGCTGTAATTATTGATAAATTGCCTCCACTGTTCAAAGAGTTTAAAAATATTTTGAGGCATAAGTCTAAAGAATTCTCACTAGAGTCATTAATTACTAAATTGAGAATTGAGGAGGAATCCCGAAAACAGGACTATAAAGATGAAATTCTTGTTGTGTCTAACAACAAAAATCAGAAAAAGAACCACACTCCAGTTGTTTTAAAAGGCAAACGGAAAAAATATGAAAAATCAGAAAAAGAGCCACAACCAGAATTTTAAAAATCAGACTCAGACTCAGAATAAGTATAAGAACCCTGGAAATGGACAGTCTAGCAACTCGGGACAGTTTCTCTGTTTCAAGTGTGGCAAGCCTGGCCATATGGCTCTCAAATGTCGCAATGTGCCACAAGCACAAGCGAATTTGACCGAAGAGGACCTATGTGCTATGATTTCAGAAATCAACATGGTTAGCGGTGCCGAAGGGTAGTGGTTGGATACTGGCGCTTCCCGCCATATCTGTTATGACCGTAGTCTGTTTAAGACTTATTCTGAGACTGCAGGTAAGAAGGTGTTGTTGGGTGATTCTCACTCCACCGAGGTTGCTGGTACTGGAAATGTGGAATTGAAGTTCACTTCGGGAAAGACTATTATCCTCAAAGATGTTCTTCACACTCCCGAGATAAGGAAAAATTTGGTTTCGGGCTATCTTCTCAACAAAGCTGGCTTTACTCAAACTATTGGTGCTGATTTATTTACTTTGACCAAAAATGGAATTTTTGTAGGCAAGGGTTATGCCACTGATGGGATGTTTAAATTGAATGTTGATGCAATGAATAAAATTTCTCCTTCTGCTTATATTGCTTGTTCATTTAATATTTGGCATGCTAGGCTTTGTCATGTGAATAAACGACTTGTTAAAAATATGAGCACTTTAGGATTAATTCCCGAATTATCATTAAATGATTTTGAAAAATGTGAATGGTGTAGTCAAGCAAAACTCACTAAGACACCACATAAATCTGTTTTTAGAGAATCTGAACCACTTGATTTAATTCATTCGGATATTTGTGAATTGGATGGTGTCACAACTAGAAATGGCAAACGTTATTTTATAACTTTTATTGATGATTGTTCCGATTATTCATTTGTGTATATAATGAAAAATAAAAGTGAAGCGTTTGACATGTTTAAAATTTTCCTTAATGAAATTGAAAATCAATTTAATCGGAAAATAAAAAGGTTACGTAGTGATAGAGGCACCGAATATGATTCTGGACCATTTATTGAATTTTATAAAACCCACGGTATTATTCACGAAAAAACTGCCCCTTATTCGCCCGAAATGAACGGTAAAGCCGAAAGAAAAAATAGGACATTAACTGAATTAGTTGTTGCTATTTTATTAAATTCCGGGGCTGCCTCACATTGGTGGGGTGAAATTATTTTGACTGTGTGTCACGTGCTTAATAGAATTCCTAAGACTAAAATGAAAATATCTTCTTATGAAATTTGGAAAAATATTAAGCCTAACGTGTCATACTTTAGAACGTGGGGGTGCTTAGCCTATGTACGTATACCCGACCCTAAAATGTCTAAATTGGCGAGTAGAGCATATGAATGCGTTTTTATAGGCTATGCTATTAATAGCAAAGCATACCGATTTTATGACTTGAAAAATCAAGTAATTATTGAATCAAATGACGCCGATTTTTATGAAGATAAATTTCCTTTTAAATTGAGGAATAGTGGGGGCGAGTCATCCACTAATATTTCTTTAAATAAAAATAAAGAAAATAATGAATCCATTTTAGAAATTCGAAAAAGTAAAAGGGCTCGTGTGGAAAAAGATTTTGGTCCCGACTTTTATGCTTACACTTTAGAGGAGGATCCTAACACTATTCAAGAAGCCTTATCTACTTTAGATGCCGATTTATGGCAAGAGGCCATTAATGATGAAATGGATTCTTTGGAAATAAATAAAACTTGGCATTTAGTGGACCTTCCTCCTAGATGTAAAACAATTGGGTGTAAATGGATACTTAAAAAGAAATTAAAACCTGATGGCACTGTTGAAAAATATAAGGCACGTCTTGTTGCTAAAGGTTTTAGACAAAGAGAAAATGTAGACTTTTTTGACACATTTTCACCCGTGACTAGAATAACGTCTATACGTGTACTATTTGCTATAGCTGCCTTAAATGATTTAATTGTACACCAAATGGATGTTAAAACTGCATTTTTAAATGGAGAATTAGAAGAAGAGATTTATATGGATCAACCTGAAGGTTTTATTGTACACGGTCAAGAAAATAAAGTGTGTAAATTAGATAAATCTCTTTATGGACTCAAACAGGCACCTAAACAATGGCATGATAAATTTGATAGCCTAGTCATCTCTAATGGGTTTAAAATTAATGAAAGTGACAAATGCATTTATTATAAATATGTTGAGAACATTTGCACTATCATATGTCTTTATGTTGATGACTTGCTTATATTTGGTTCTAATATTCATGCCGTAGAAAATGTTAAATCATTATTATGTGCCAACTTTGATATGAAGGATTTGGGTGAAGCTAGTGTAATATTAGGAATTAATATTACTAGGTCAGAAAAGGGACTTTCTTTGGATCAATCTCATTACATTGAGAAAGTTCTAAAGAAATATAATTACTTTGACTGTAAACCTGCTAGTACTCCATTTGACCCTAGTGTAAAGTTATTTAAGAACACTGGCGATAGTGTAAACCAAAATGCTTATGCAAGCATTATTGGTAGCTTACGTTATGCTACAGATTGCACTAGACCTGACATAGCTTATGCTGTGGGAGTACTATGTAGATTTACTAGTAGACCTAGTATGGAGCATTGGCATGCTATTGAGAGGGTCATGCGGTACCTTAAAAGGACGATGAACCTCGGATTATACTATAATAAGCATCCCGCTGTCCTTGAAGGATTTAGTGATGCAGATTGGAACACCCTATCTGATAATTCTAAGGCTACTAGTGGATATATATTTAGCATCGCTGGTGGTGCAGTTTCTTGGAAATCTAAGAAACAAACTATTTTGGCTCAATCCACTATGGAGTCTGAGATGATAGCGCTAGCTGCTGCTAGTGAAGAGGCAGGTTGGTTAAGAAACCTCCTGTCAGATATCCCATTATGGGAAAGACCGATTCCAGCCGTTTTGATTCATTGTGATAGTACCGCGGCTATTGCAAAAGTTGAGAACCGTTATTATAACGGTAAGAAACGACAAATACGTCGTAAGCACAGTACTGTTAGAGAATTTATCTCTACGGGTGCTGTGAGGGTGGATCATATACGGTCTGAACAGAACTTAGCTGATCCTTTGACGAAAGGACTAGCCAGGGAGAAGGTGTGGAACACCACGAAAGGGATGGGACTAAAGCCCTTGGATAAATGAGTCATTTGTGATGGTAACCCAACATATAGACTGGAGATCCCAAGAAATATGTTCAAAGGGTAATAACAAGTCACAAGTGATATGGGTTGAATCATGCGATTATTAATTAATATAGAACGGGGTTTTACTCCGAGTCCATCCCTATGGAGCATGATATCCTGAAGCGAGTTAAGGATGAGTTATGATAACTCTTAATGAGATCTATAGCTCTATTTTGCGTGGGGTACTTAGCTACAGGAGTATTCTTGATAGACTCACCTATGTGAATGTGGAAGTGTGGCCGCTTCCTATGGATATTTTGGGCAAATTCCTAAAGCGTTCACTATACTGGGATAGAAGCACATGGCCGTAACGTGCTAGCTATTAGACTTACACCCAAGTAGGGTTGTGCGTGGGATGTTGTCAGAGATAGAGTTCAAAACTACGGTTACTCTAGTATATTCTGAATCATCTTTACTACGTAAAGGTTCAAGTCGAAAGACGCCTTTGCTTATGCACAATTCTATGAATTATTGCTCGATAAAATGTTTTCAAATTTTGCAAGTGGGGGATTGTTGGAAAACAACTGTTTTACAGCTCTGTCTTACAGCTGTACAGCTGTTGGTTGCAAATCTTTGAAATAGCCTTAAGGTTGTGTCCCACATCGGTGGGAAACAAATATTGTGTTGTGTATATTTACAATTTTTTGGGAACAAAGGTTCAGCCCTTTGGGCATTCAAGTTTTTGTGGGTATGTGGGGCAGACCCAATGGGCCAAGTCACACGCGCGCGCGCCGCCGCCGCCGTCCGTCCGGCCCGGCCCGTGCCCATGCCCGTGTCCGGGTCCGGGTCCTGGGTCTTGGGCTTGGGCTCATTAAGAATTAATTTTTTGGACAAATAAATTAACGTTTTTGGGCTTTAAAATTTATTTTTTAACGGTAATTAATTCCGAAAAATTAAAACGTGGTTTATTCCGTGTTGATTTCTTCAACCGAGTTGCCCACTTCTTCCAGTTTTTTCTCCACGTTGTTTACCAACGTCTCTTTTCTTTTTGCCCCATAAAAGAGCTGGTTGCCTCCGGTGTTGGTACACAGTTATCTGCTTTCAACACAGATTTTTTATTTCTCTCTACAGTTCTGGAAAAAAAAAATTCTCCCAGAATACTTTTCCAGAATAATTAATCTCATTCCCAGATTAATTATAGAATCGAGCAATTAATACAGAATGGGTGTATACAGACCGGATTGATTCTTGTGCTGTCAATCCGTAATTTAATTTTGGAGGCTGTTTTATCCTGGGGGTGACGGGGCTGTACACTGTCGGCACAATTGGAGGCAGAGCCGCGAAACACCTTAAAGAGAGCGACCTAGTCCGCGACTCAGCCGTGTTCTTGACTGTCCAGTTCCGGTTTTCTTATAATTTTCTGCCCCAGATTTATTAGCTCCAAAAATTGGGTAATTTCGTTCCTGTTTTTTTAATTCCGCATTTAATTATTTAAATTGCTGTTACAACTATCCCTAAAAATGCCAACTCGGTTTGGTTAGGGAACGACATTCCTAAAAATGCCAACTTCGGTTGGTTAGGAAACCATACTCCTAAAAATGCCAACTTCGGTTGGTTAGGAGGCAAAAATATCCCTAAAAATGCCAACTCGGTTTGGTTAGGGAACGACACTCCTAAAAATGCCAACCTCGGTTGGTTAGGAAACCATTCTCCTAAAAATGCCAACTCGGTTTGGTTAGGAAGCAAAAATATCCCTAAAAATACCAACTCGGTTTGGTTAGGGAACGACATTCCTTAAAATGCCAACTCGGTTTGGTTAGGAGGCAAAAATAGTCCTAAAAATGCCTACTCGATTTGGTTGGGAGGCAAAAATATTCCTAAAATGCCAACTAAGGTTGGTTAGGAAGAAAAAAATATTTTTCAAAAAATTCCAAAGTTGGTCGGGAAAGAAAAATTCACCAATTTATATTGGTCAAGAATCAAAAGATGTAGATCATTGCTGGTCAGAAACATTTTACCAATGTAGTAGAAGACCAATTTAAATTACTTGTGATTTTCTAATTGGTCGAGAAGCAAAACATCATTATTTTTGGGTCAGCCAAATGATTACTACAAATTTAAGCTAGTCGACAACAAGTTTGAATCAACTACAGTTGGTCGACAAGATACAAAATGTTGTTATCTTTTTAACAGATATACATACACAAATGAAAAATGTTTTACAAACTACAAGATAATGACAATTAATATTTGCAAAATATATGTCTTTCATTAAGATCCAAAAATAAAGTACATTGATTATGAAATGTATAAATAACCATTACATCAAGAACCTTATTCTATTGGTTTCTTTCCTTGTGCTTTTGAAACAGGTTCCTCGCCAGCAGGAGGATCTTCCAAGGAAAGGGGAGAGTTGATGAAGTTAGGGTCTTGAAGCATTCTGATATTCATTACAGATGGTCTATCTAGCAGGTGCTCGGGACGAGATAACTCTGCATTTGAATGGAGATTATAATCACCGAGATACTTGGAAATCAAGCACCGAGGAATGGCCCGAGCAGGAATCCAGCTCATGTAAAGCTTGTAAGGTGGAACTGGTAGATCGAGTAGTCCAGGATTATGGTAATCCCATAAATAATGACCTTGATCTAATTGCAGTACACCCAAAGCGTTCAACCACCCCTGCTTATAGCCTTCATTATTGGCATTTTCAATGCGAGCATCCAAATGGTAAAGGGCTTCGTTGTAGCCTGCCATCCAGAATTCTCGAGGTTGCTTATGGAATTGATAAGTTAATCTTTCTAATTGTTCGTGAAGACTTCTGGCAAAAATTTCCTTGGTCTCCAAAGCAGACTTCTGCGCAGCGAGTTGCTTGACCAAACTCTGGATTTTCTTGGACATTTTAGACAAGGCTTGATTTTTTTCCATCAACTGGAACGCTTGGTTTTCTAACGCTGATTGAGTTCGAGCTTCTTCAATAGTAGGCCGAAGAACTCTTGGTCGTCCCCGAGCAGGTGGAGAACCCTGTTCCTCGGCAGTATTCGGAGCAGCTCTTGCTCATCCCCGAGAAGCTCTTGCTCGTACCCGAGCAGGAGTAGAAGGACCAACTCTCCTCAAAGTCTCTAACTCATCTCGAAATTTAGCATTTTCAACTTCCAAAAAGGAGAATCCCTCATCAGTTACAGGGACCAAGGCATTTGAGGAGGAGGCAACAGACTTCAATTGAGCTAACTCTTTTTGCAGATCATTATTTTCTAGCTCCAACAGCTCAGCTGTTTGCCTGTGCTCCTCGACTTCTATTTTCAAAGTTCTTTCTCTCACTTCGTAAGCAGCAAACATCTTGTCATAGCCTTTGTCAGCACTGAGTTGTTGATATTTCTTTTCATACCCTTATGCAAAAGAGCTGAAGATTCTTTGTATTGCTGTTGAAGTTCATCAAGAGTACCTTGTAAGTCTTCAATCATTTCATAATAAGCTAAATTATTGGCTACAGAACGATCAAGAAGACACTTCAGATATTGATAAGCCTCAATTGCCTGCTCTGAAGAATCTTGGCCAAGGATGTCTATAATTTGTGATTCATCCAAATCAGTGTGACCAGCCTTAAAATATTCATTGCATTGTCTCAGCAGTTTTGTGCCATGAGCAGACAACAACTCCATTCTGGCCATAAACTAATAAAGAGGAGAAGGCAAGAATTAATAAGAATGCAAACAGAGTATGAAGGAAAGAATCAACAACATATATGATCAAAAGTGTAAGTTTTATTACATCATGGAAAAGGAGTACAAAGTTCAAAGTTACATATGCAAAAAGAAAATAAAACAAAGATAAATACCGAACAACTTTACACATTTTCCTTGTCTCCCAAAACTTTCTCGGGAGCCTGGGACGAGGAGCTAGGTTGCTCGTTTGGAATAGAAAGTTTCTCAGCAAGTGCAGGAGTTTGCTCGGATGAAGCAGGTAGAAGTGGGAGCTGCTCGTTGGTTGGTTGGATAACTTGGGTAGCAGGGATTTGATCACCCACGACCATGGAGGACTCTTCGGAGGCAGTTTCATCCTCTTCTTCTTCCTCGGGAGTTGGAGGGGGACCAGGAATATGTCGTTGAAATAGGTCAGAACCCTCATCAACCTTCAATTCTTGTAGAGCAGCAACCCAGCCATCTCTGAAGTACTTGAGACTGCCATACTCAACGTGCGCCATCATTGCAGCCACTCCTTTATTCCATCCCTTGTCCCAGCCAACGCTGAAGGACTTCTTCACAGCTAATTTTCTTTTTGTTTTCTTCGAGGATATCTTCTCGGACAGAAGCTCCTCGACAGCCTTCAACTTGCCTTCCACCTCCTCCTTTTGATGATTTACCTCGCGAAGATGGATTAGTTCTTCCTCAGCAATTTTGAGCTTGTTCTCAAGCTCACCAGAATTCTTGAGCTTCTCGTCAAGCTCCTTATTCTTCTCTTCTAAATCTTTCACTTTTCTCTCCAAACCCTTGGAGACTTCAACAATCTGAGCCTTCTCTTCCTCGACCAAGGTCAGTTTTTTCTCCCAATCAGCTTTGTCCTCGTCTTATTTCTGACGGGAATCCTTCAGAGATTGGGTCAAACCCACTAAAGCTTCCTCCACACCAGACGAGGAGCTAGAAGCCTTGATTGCTTCATCTTTCTTCACAATTGTATTAAAACAGCTCACCAACTGGAAAAAGGAAATAACTACAAGTCAGTATAGAGACAGATACAACAAGGGAAAGATAAAAAAGATTCGAAATAAGAAAAACTTACTGAAGCAATATGGCGAGTAGCCAAAGAAGTGAGCGCATCCCGAGAAAGGTTTTTTTCAAGTCCTTGGATCTCGAGGATGATCCAAGTCTTCACCGAGCTCATGGCAGAGCTTGGGGGAACAATGGTAGGAACACCAGTACTAATAATTGGGGGCTGGGAAATGGTTTCAGCCAAATTGACCGAGGAGCTTTTCTTCAGCCTCCTCGGGAGCACAGGAACAGTTTCGGCCAAGGAAGAACTCTTGGTCGGGGAAATGGTAATCACTTCCTTGGGAGCATCATTCTTGCTCGGAGCCACTGGGGGCTTCTCGGCAGCCTTCTTGGTTGCAAGAGAAGGAGCAACATCTATTTTCTTTGTCCCCTCTGGGACATCAGACTTACTTCTTTTTGCCTCCCCAGCAGAGGCAGATTTCTCGAAGATGGCAGGAACTCTTCTTTTACCCATCTTCTGACTCTGGGGAATGTGTGATTCAGGAGAAGAATCTTCAGGAACTGGCACCGGTTCAATATTGTTGATCACCGGACGAGCAGTAAAAGAAGATGTGTAGCTCTTATACTGCAGCAAGTATGAAGCAGACCTAATGTGTCCGTCTGCAACCGTCTGATGCAAGCTCCAGATAAGTTTCAAGTGTTTTATGTTAACTTCTGCCTCTTTTGGAGCTTTTCTCTTACTATTAACTGCAAATAAATATACATTGAAATATCAGTCACACATTTTATCAAACATAATGAAAGCATAATTTCAAAAATAAAATAAAAATAACCTATCCCATTGCCATAGGGAGGGCATCTGGGACCCTGATATACTGCATCTCCAGTTAAAGGAGCATGTTGACAATTTTTAATAACAACCCCATGCTCGAAATAGTCCCTATTGGCATCTCGGAGATTGACCACTAAAGTCCTATTTAAAAATCTAGTTTTTAAATAAAAAGTATTATCCCCAACAGTCCATCTATAACAGAACATAATCTCTGGAATTACTATGAGAGTTCCATGAATTTGATTTAACCTATGCACCCCATTAACTATTCTCCATGTGTTGGGGGCTATTTTTGCAGGAACAACATCAAAGTATTGACAGAATTCTAAACATAAAGGATTTAGTGGAAAAGAAAATCCACACTCAGCAATAAAGAGACTGGGGAACCAATGTCCCTCAGTCAAATGGAAATAATCTGAAGGCTCAGAAAGTTCCTCCAGAATTACCCAAGAAGGGATAGAAAAATCATAACAGAATTTATCAAGAGATTCAATAAGATAAACCATGATGAATAAAAGAAATGAAGAAGAAGGAAGAAGATCTTACAGAAAAAAGGGGAATCTGTTGACAACGAACGATGGAAAATATGAAAGCACAAGAGAGAGAGAGACAATGGAAAACTCGAAGACAGAAATTTGAAAAAGTAGAAGACGATGGGATTGTCTACGACGCTTAAATACTTTGCCTCGGGAAATGGTAAAGGAAATGATTACAAAAAGGAACGATTACGCTACCGGCGGCTAAAAGAACAAAAAGTGCGCGAAGATCGAAGCAGTTATAAAAATTCAAAAAGTCTTATTCTTCGAATTTGGAAGGAAAAATAAATACGAAGGAAACGCTCCTAAAAATCAGGAGGATCATTTAAAATTGTCATATTCCGAGAAAGAATGTTCTATACTCCTTAAATTTCGAACTATGAAACATTGGGGGCTTCTGTTGATATCAAAATTGGCACCTACAGACATTTCTACAATCACTTTAGCAACGAGGAACTCTGCCTCCCCGATCAACTCAGACACTCCGAGTAACAGGAATACTCCGAGGAACTTCATTGCTCCGAGGAACTCCACTGCTCCGAGGAACTCCTGAATGTCGAGCAACTAAGGCGGTCCGAGCTGCATCTCGACCGTAGCATTAATTTCCAGATAACCAACAGTTCAACTATTCATTGAATGCTTATCATACAGATGTATACGCTTAAGGGGCATTAATTATTTACCCTTTCACATGTACAGCCCAAGGGCTATAAATACATTGTATCATCCTAATTTAAGGGGGACCGGAATTTCTTGATCAAACCTGTAATCGAGATTTCCCAAACATTCAGCAATAACAGAAACAGTGGACGTAGGCCATTCTTATAAGGCTGAACCACTTTAAAAATTCTTTGCCTTATTTAAATTTATCTGTGATTAAATAATTAGAAACAATCTAATTTTTTACATCAACATATAAATATAAATATATATATATATATATATATATATATATATATATATATATATATATATGTATATATATATATGTATATATATATATACATATACATATATATATATATATATATATATATATATATATATACATATATATATATATATATATATATATATTAAAATGCATTCATACCTTAGGAGTAATGGGACCATGTTGATGATGTAGAAACAAGCCACTACAAATACGGCATTTGATGAAGCTTTATAATTTTGGCCGCTACGTCTTCAACTTTAGAATGTCATAGGCTTGAAGGATGGTCCATAACTCTATCCTATGACTCAAACGTTTTTTCCCGGAATTGAGCCAAAACTACAAAGGATTCAATTGGAAATTTGTTTCCTTACAATTCCGCATTTAAACAAAACCATTTAAGTCATATGTTAGGACTTGAGTGTGTTGACCTTTCAAGTATATAGTGTGGTTTCTTGACCAAGTTAGAAGATCGACATCATCGTGTCATGTTTAGTTCCGTGTTTTGTCTTCAAGTTCCAAATATCTCTTATATATGAATGCGTATTTATTTTAATCCTTGGAGATTTTATTTTCGGGTGTTAGGATTTTATAAAATTCATCCGTTTTCATAGCTTTTTAGAAAAAGAAATTGCAAGGACGTTAAAACGACCTGATATGTCATTCGAACGAGATACCCTCTCCCGTTTAAACACGATTCTAACGAATGAATCTAACGAGCACTTTGACTTTTGATGGAATCTCGTTGGACGTGTCATTAGAAGCCGATTCAAATGAGATGAGGTACTTCATTCGAACAATATGTATCGCATTCGAACGAGTATACAATTTTTTTATAATTTCGAGATGTTCCAAAATTCTTTTCATCCTTATCTCGAATTTGGAAATACTCTTATAAATAGAAGTGGTAAGGAACAGTCTTATTGGAGACAAAAACTTATGTTTTGATTTCCCAAACTCTATCACAATGATCTCAAAAGCCTAGTTTTTACCCAAGTTATATAGGACCAAGTGTTCGTCTTATTTTGTTTTAAAGATCATGTTTTGGGCATCAAAGGTTTATTCTTTATGTCTTGTTGAGAATTGTTTCATAAGATGGACTTTGTATTTTCTTTTTACACACAGTGGACTCCGCGATTTGATGTTATAGTGAAACGGAAGTTGATTCCGTGTTCCAATCCATAGACAATTGCTGAGTTGTTTAGTGAATATCAAGGCATGTGTGGACTCACACGTTGTGTCACTGCACGAGTGGACTCGTGCATGACACTCAATGGTAGTTGAGGAACAAAGATCATCAAGACTTGTGAGGCCGTTGAGTCTGTGTTGTAAGACTTTTGTCGTGTCCTTTGTGATTCCATACTTAGTGAAGTTTGCATGGCTGGGTCGCCCAAGGTTTTTCCAGTTGTGAGTTTTCCTCGTACATTAGACATTGTGTGATTATTTATTTTACTTTATCCTACTATCACCTAGATGAATACTTTAAAATAAAATAAAATTTTCTAAAACTAGTTTACACAACTTTTGTTTATAATTGGTGCTTATAGTTAATTTGTTTAAGTATAATATTTTTTTTTAAAAAATTAAAAATTTACTTTTTTTCAGACCATTCCATATACTTGCATTTCTCAAAGTACATCTCTTATTAAAAAAATCATTGCTATTAAAAAAATTATTTTTATTGAATTGAAATACATCCCTATATCTTATTTATTAAGAAAGTTATATATATGTGGGAGTAAGAAAAACATTTTTTGAGGAGAAAATGAATGACGTGAGTGAAACAAATTTTACACTTTTATCCTTCAAATGAATCAAACATTTATTCTCAGTGAGATAATTATGAGGATAATTCTAGATAGATAAAAAGTCGCAAGAGTTTCATGGAGGCTGGCTTTATATTCTAGTAAATCCCTAGGATAACTCATTAAATATAAATGTAAAGATATTCATTTATGATAATGTAGATAAATCATCATAGTTGGCATGGAATTGAAATAACTGTGTGAAAAAGGAAGAGTTTAATCCGTAGTTCCATAGTTATTGTGGCATCTAAATAACTTGAAATGCCACATAGCCTAAGAATTAAGTCAAATATTGCATATAACCTTAGAATTAAGTCAAATATTGCATTTCCCCTCATATTTTTATGTCCACCCTTTGCATGTTGTGTGGATTTAGTGGCTACAACAAATGGAGCTACCAAAAGAGGTGTTATTCCTTTTATTTCTTTATTGGTCTCTTTAATATTGATTGTACTTGAATCAACATTCTCCATTTTAATCCCTATATAAGTAGAGAAATCCCCCTCAACAGACCAACTATCAAGTTATCATTCTTGGGTACTGACCTTTCAATAGGGCCATTCCCTTTATTGGGGACATCCACCTTCTTTTGGGTGGGCAGATTTAGTACAAGACTTGAGTTAGTCTTTCCTTTCTTATGCGGTTGGCGAACTGGGGGAAAGGGGCCCCTTCATCAAGTTCGAAATCCTTCTTCTCGGTGTTATTCCCTCGTTAGTTATGGAATGGGTGACAGTATGGATGGTGGTGATATCAATAAATTCAAATGAGACCGAAACGATCACGGATGAAGAATTTTTTTTGCCAAGCCCTTGAGGGATTTTTGGATCCCTGTTAACTGGTGTGGCGACAAAATATGTGGTGGTGGTGGTGATGGGAGATGGGTAGGATAGTATCAGCGAAGCCAATTTGGGGTGCTCACAAGAAGCAATCAGAGGTTGCCTGAGTCTTTAAGCTTCCCTCAACTCAGCAAAATTTATGTGCCTCTGGTCGGGCTCTTTTTTTTTCTTACTTTCTGCATGAGCAAAGAGCACAACGTCAGAAAAATTAAACAAGTTATGGGCGAACAAGAGGACAGCCTCAAAATTAAGACTACATCTATCACAAACCCCCTTTTAGGCTTTAGGGAACCTACGGCCTATATATAGTTCACTACCCTCTAACATGAGTAAATTCTCCCAATCTTGCACTATAAAACCATGAGATTAATAGTACTTCTTGGAATTCGACGGATTTACTATGAGGACCCTCTTAGTCTTTCTCGCTTTCATATAATAGATGTTCTCACTGGATCTAACCCACAGGTAGTAGTATCAGATTTTTGGTACCCCAAGCCTGGTCCTATACAGATTGTAGATTTTATGGACCCTATATACAATCCTCCAAGTGTTTGGAGAACATTGGGCAGGGACCACATAAAAAAAACTCATAAAACGTTAGGAATAGTTTGTTTGGGGGACAGGTGATGTCGACATCAACAACGAATTAAGAAAAAAATCTCATGGCCCCTGGTGTTATAATAGTCATGGGGACGATCCCTAACTCAACAACTACTAATTTAGGTATCTAACGTCTTCGAAAGTTCTCTATTATATCATCATTGATCGGATAAATCATCTATGCAACAAGGTAATGAAGAGGAAACAATAATAAAATTGATTCATAAAAGAAAGATTTGCAGATAATGAAAGTCGGGAGAAAAATGGACTTATAGTGAGTAAAGGCACAAATGAAGCTTTTAGATGACTTAAAGATGAAATGAGAATGGAGAGGCACCACGCCAAACTGGCAGCATCAAAAGAGTTAATGCAAGTGCACCCCCAAATTACGGTTGGCACACGTTATTGCCTTTTGGGAAAATTGTAGCAGATTTACCAGTGTCCCTTAAAAACACCGGGGCAAATTACAAGCATTCCCTAAAAGTCCAACAGGCAAAATAAAAGAAGTTTATAACTCCAAAACACGAGTGTTAAAAACTTACGAACATAGTGCTAGTGGACGACCACATTTCACTATCGACTGTGATCAGGACTCTTATATTCAGAGTAAGAAAACCTGCTACTTAATCAGATGCAAAGCTTTGGGGGAAGTTGTGCAGGGATTATTCAACCACATCTGAGAGGTGGACACATGGTTGTAAGTCCTATCATTCATCACGATTCAAGAGGATAAAACAGTTGAGGCCGATCAGTAAGAATATCATAATTAGATATAATCGATCGGGTTATAATTGTTATCTAAGGTCATGTAGACCCACACGTCTCAATCTTCTATTTCTTTTCTCTATAAATGTGACCCTAAAATTGGGGCAAAGAGGCATGGAATCTTTGTTATCAATAGATAATTAATAAAGAAAAAGAAATATCCCGTGGATGTTGGCAAATTATTAAAACACGTACATATTATTTTCTTGTGTGATTGTGCATGCTTTTACTTTATTCGGCTTTAATCGTGTTGACAAAATATCAGTAGATTTTTTACCACTTATAATAGTTGTTAATAATGTGATATCACATGGTTAATTGTCAAACCTTTTTTATTAAATGGATAGCTCTTTATATTCTTGATATTATATGAAACATTGATATATTTTCTTGTTACTCAAATAGTTGATTATATTATATGATGAACATTGATAAAGATTCTAAGTTTAAATGCTCTTGTTATACAAAAAACTCTACTGTGGTATTTATTTCATTTTACTTTTGGTTGGGTTATTTTACCCAATTTGGAAAATATAGATAGTATTCTTGCAGTGGACGCTGACCCATTGTTGTTGACTAACATCTCAGGTTAGGATCTAGGAGCTGATGGATCTTGAAGTGCAGGTTGGGACGCTGATCCATATATATTATGTGCATTGTAGTTTTATTTTCCTTTGTTCACTTCATATGAAACAACTTTTGGATTTGTTGAGTCATTTTTTATTCCACATTTGTATTTGGGTTATTATTAGAGATTTCTTTTGTATATACTGGATTATATTCGAGGATGTTATAGTTAGACTTTATTATTGTTTACGATTCATATTGTTATCTTTCACGTCTTATATTCTAAGAAAAGTTTTAAATTGTCTCATAATTATATCACGTGGTAAGAATGATATTTTAGGTTATAGAAATTTGTATATTCAAATATTTAGACTTGATCAACCCTGATAATAAAACATGCATTGGTCATTCAACGGGGAGGTTGATTATTCATTAAGATTCTTGTTTATTAATACACCATCATTACCAAATATTAGTGACAAACTACTGTTACAAAAATGAATTTTAACAAGGCCACGAATATTTTGACACAAAAGTATTTTTCTTGTATTGTCTTTTATTTTTCTACAATTATAAAAGCTTTTTATTCAGGTTAATTGATTTTAAAGTTAGAAAGTATCGGAAAGGAATTCAATTTTATGAAAGAAAGAAAAATATAAAAGGAAAATATGTCTTGATGGAATATTCTCTTACCTTTTGAATTTTAATAGAATATAAATGTTTATGGGAAATATATAAAATGTTTCAAATTTAAGAGTATGTTTTCATTAAGTAAGTTTGATACCAAACACTATAAATATATCAATGAGTAAAAACATATATATTGCATCAAACAAATTGAGGTAAATTAGCACTCCCTTATTTTTGTAAGGAAAAATTATGGGGGTCCTAAAATAATCTTGTGAGCAACATAAGGTTCAACATTTTTTTCCTTTTCGATAGGTCTCTCATTTTTCACTTTTGTTACAAGTCATAAGTTTGAATAAATCCTTTTTTTAAGTGGTTAAGCATTATCTTATGGTTACAATCTTTTTTTATAAAATTTGATGTGATAATAAGTATAAAAAAGAAAAAAATTATTAAAAATATGATCTCACATGATTGAGAAATCAATTTGTAAAAAGAAAGTTATACGAATGATATGTAAGGATATCGTTACTCAAATGAATACCCTATTACGAGCAACCCTCATGTAACAAATTTTAGGGTTGCTAATGTAAATATGGTGCGGGAAAAGAGGGAGATATGTTATGGGTAGGCCAAATTTAGAATAAAAGAACAAAAGACGAAACCAATTTTGGATACAATTTGAGGCTGAACATGATGTTCCGCATGAAGTAATTGCATTTATTTTTATATATATGTCCATAATATCAGTGCTTTAATGTTTTGAAATACATTTAAAATCCTAATAACTACATTTTGTTAACAAATAAAATTCACTAAAAAAATTATTTGCAGATTTTTGAGTAAGATGCCTTGTGAAAAAAAATTAGATTCAATGAACTCATATTCATACAAAAAATAATAATCGTTGGTGTAACAAAAATAAATCCGTTGGAGGGTCAATCTGTAATTTTAGAAACTAGTCAGGTTTTTTCAAACGAAACATTGTTGACCGCAACAAACATTTTTAGTTTTTTTAATGATTTCTGGTGGAACATCATGTTCCGCTTAGAGTTGGGTCCATATTTTTTTTAATAAAAAACTAAGTTTTGACTTTAATACACTCCTAATTTTTTAATTTATACTTTAATACACGACACAAATATTGTGCTTTATAATTTCCACACCATATTAAATACTATATGATATGAATAACGCAAGTAAAATTACGAATAAATCGTATTTAGGGCTAGTTACGGTATGTTTTTCACGTTAACGTACCATTTTGACCCAAAAAAAAATAATAGTGGTTTACTTTATTTAATTACCGAGAATCAAAAGTACCGAGAACGAAAATTACTAATATTTTATGGTTGGTTTTTTATTTATGCATTTTCAAATTGATTTATCGATAATACTGTACCAAAATATAAATATCAAAATGACCATACTCAACCATACCAAAATTACCACTTTACCATACTAAGTATACCAATTTGTTAAAAAAATAATATTTTTAATAAAAAAATCATTTTAACTTTACGTATTAAACCAAACCTCCAAATTTCAATTTACCCACTCACATGCTCTTATTCTGTGAATCTCATTATTATTCTGTGAATTGGATTTTTCTATTTTGTTAATTTCTCTCGATAATCTCTATTTTGTGTTTTTTCATCTTCAACTTTGATGCAAATGATGTCATTGATGCATCCATACATAATAAATTACATAAGCATATTAATCGCCATAAAAAATATGCTTATGTATTCAAAACTATGTGTCACTATTTATATATGCTTATGAATTCAAACATAACAAATATGCTTAATGGTTTATATTCTGAATTCTAATTATTCACTTTATATACATTTTGTAAGACCCCGCGCAATCTGACAAGCGAGGTGGCTAGAAGCCGCCAAACTACGTCGGGCGTCATTAAATAAGTAATCATTCTTAGCATGTGACAGATATAAGACGTATAAAAATTCATTTTCAAAGGATAATAATCAAATTAATCCAATAAATATAATCATCCATGCAAATATTAAAATTCACCACCATGCTAATCTCCAAAATAATCTAACTCCAACTAAATATAAGTTCTAGCAAATAATCCAACTCTGAATATCTGAATAAAATCGTAAACAACTGTGGAACCGATTGACCCGCAAAATCCATAAATAAAGTCTCATAATAAATACGACGGAATGGAAAAGAAATCTAAACTACTAAAGCATCTAAAATAAATGAGTCTCTAGTTGCACCTCCAAAAATATCTTCAATCTCCATATATGCAATTACTCCAGCGATATACCAGAAATGTTAGTCAACGCAATGGGTTAGAGCCCACTGCATGAATACAAGCTACTATCCCCATTTAGGGTCCGTGAATCCAGACAATATCATTATACATAATAAACACCACAATAAAGTATTTTAATTTAAACGAGATAATTATTAACATGCGAGTAAAATAAAATGCCATCACCTAATCATGTAATTATTCGACCCAAGAGTTTAAGTCCAATATATGTTATCACAATCTGATAATTACTTTAGAGTCACCATCTTTATTTAAAATTGATTTATCGAATTATTATTATTATTATTATTATTATTATTATTATTATTATTATTATTATTATTATTATTATTATTATTATTATTATAGTGGTGCCGTCATAGCCACCTGACCATACTGTATGCCCTAAACTTATTCGATCCCATCAAAAGTTTTACACCACACACATTTCCCGCGGTATAGCCAGTCGATCCGTATTCTGTCAGTCCTGCACTTATTGATGAGGTTCCACACACGACACGTCATAATAGTCGGCCAACGCATATTCTGTTAGCCCTGCACTTATTAATGACGCTAACACACACCCACGTCACAATAGCTAGTTAACCCTTATTCTGTCAGTCCTTCACTTATTAACGACGCCGACCAATTTTAATACTCATTTATTACGTAGGCATTAATTCTCAATTTCTCAGTTTCTCATTATTTTAAATTAGCCCCACTCTATTATAGAGCATAAATTCTTAAACCTACCCGTAGTCCCATACCCAGAGCTCTTCAAAACACAAGTACATCCTACCCTACTTTATATGACGAATTTCTACAATTTACTTGTTCCGAGTCTCGCGCCTACGCTATCCAACTCAATGGAACGGCACCAAAATCAACTCCACCCCAGAATGTCCCATCCATAAAAATCTACATTAACTAGTCCCATACATATAAAGTGTTAATCACGACTAATACATACCCACTAGTTCCATACCTAGCAAGTATTCCTAAAATTAAGGTGAGAGCATAAATACCCAAAAATCCCGTCATCCCCACGATGGCAATTATGAGTAAAACAATAAGTTGCACAATCAAAATTATCAACAATTATACAAATTGCTCATACGGTCACAATTAACAAAAATTTAATTCTTTCAATCCATCGTCGTAACTAACACGATTTATTTCATTCAACCATTATAATTTCAACATCATGCGAGTTTATGGAGCGCACAATAATAATTCGCTCGTCGGGCGTCACTAAATAAGTAATCATTCTTAGCATATGACAGATATGAGACGTATAAAAATTCATTTCCACAAGATATTAATCCAATAAATATAATCATCCATGCAAATATTAAAATTCATCATCGTGCTAATCTCCAAAATATTCTAACTCCAACTAAATATAAGTTCAAACAAATAATCCAACTCTGAATATCTGAATAAAATCGTAAACAACTGTGGAACCGATTGACCCGCCAAATCCATAAATAAAGTCTTATAATAAATACGATGGAATGAAAAATAAATCTAAACTACTAAAGCATCTAAAATAAATGAGTCTCCAGTTGCACCTCCAAAAATATCTTTAATCAGTTCCATTTATGCAATTACTCCAGCGCTATACCTGAAATGTTAGTCAGCGCAATGGGTTAGAGCCCACTGCATGAATACAAGCAATTCTCCCCATTTAGGGTCCGTGAATCCAGACAATATTATTATACATAATAAACACCACAATAAAGTATTTTAATTTAAACGAGATAATTATTAACATGCGAGTAAAATAAAATGCCATCACCCAATCATGTAATTATTCCACCCAAGAGTTTAAGTCCAAAATATGTTATCACAATCCGATAATTACTTTAGAGTCACCATCTTTATTTAAAATTGATTTATCGAATTATTATTATTATTATTATTATTATTATTATTATTATTATTATTATTATTATTATTATTATTATTATTATTATTATTATTATTATTATTATTATTATTATTATTATTATTATAGTGGTGCCTTCATAGCCAACTGACCATACTGTATGTCCTAAACTTTTTCGGTCCCGTCAAAAGTTTTACACCACACACATTTCCCTCGGTATAGCCAACCGATCTGTATTCTCTTAGCCCTACACTTATTGACGAGGTTCCACACATGACACGTCATAATAGCCGGACAATGCATATTCTACCAGCCCTGCACTTATTAATGACGCCAACACACACCCACGTCACAATAGCCTGTTAACCCGTATTCTGTCAGTCCTGCATTTATTTCATTCAACAATTATAATTTCAACATCATGCGAGTTTATGGAGCGCACAGTAATAATTCGCTTTGATCATACCAAAATAATTTTATGTGATTGCACAGGTTTCGTTTTCATTTAAATAAAATTACTATGGTTTCTACATGCAAACCTACACCCATATTAACCAAAATCCAACCTCTACCCTAAGCATACAAGGGTTATCAGTCTTAGTTTATATTAAGATTTTTCACCAAAATAGTCCCAAATTAGATTTCACTTTCCCTAATTAAGGTTGCTAATTTATTTTAAGAAAAAAAATATGTAAATTAATGTTTAGGCAATATTTAAAACGCATAATACTAATAAGAGAGAATAAAATTATTCATGCCTGATGAAAAGTGAGTTGAAAATTCTGATTAGGTAGTTGTTTTCCTCTCGAAAAATTAACAAAGACTCGTTCTTGAACGATCTTGAGAAAACACCGTTTAAGCCTTTGAAAATTGGGTTGAATCTTTATTTAATTTGGGGTTAGGATTTATAGATGGAAGGTAATAAAGATGTAGAAGACTTTTTGTTTCAAAGTTGGTGAAAAAATGTTTAGAAAAGTCTAACCCCGAGTTATTTTATTATGGAAAAAGATTAGAGTTGTAATTAACTTAAACTCTCCACAAATCCTCAAACCTGTCGACACTGATCATTCCGAATTGGTTCGCCCTCCAGGCCGAATCGGTTCATTACGATTAAAATCCTATTTTCCCTAAATAAAATCCAACATTTTAAATCGCTAAAAATAATTAACTCCAAAATTTTTATTTTTCCAAATTTCAAAATAAATTAAATTATTACCAGTTTAAAATATATTTTATTGGGGTTATTAATGAGTTTGCTAATTTGAATATTCAACCAAATTGAAATGAACAACGAAATATGCAAGGCTTTTATGTAATTTTTTTGGTTTCTCTTGTTTTTCTCTTGTTTTATTTATTTTTCTATCTCTATTTTTTCCTCTTTCCTCTTTCCCGTTTTCTATTTTTTTTTTTACGTTTTTTGGACTCTTGTATTCTGATACTTAGTACTACAACCCATTCAATCACCAATTTCAACTAATTCATAATCATCAAAATATTTGAAACAAATACATATTGGGAAGACAAAAGATTCTTAGCGAATTTCTAGTGGCAAATGAATAAACAAACACAATTCATAAAATGGCATTCTAAAGTTATAATAATTTTTTCAACTAAATAATCCCATGTATCTAAACTCTAAGGCATTCCTTTACCGATGAAGTTTAAACAATAAGAATAAAAATGGTGGCTGAATTGGTAAAGTTGAATATTCATCAGAAGGATAAAATCTTACACTTAGAGATATTTGTGTTCCCTACTGAAGAATGTATTCTATCTACAATTATCCTTAGTATCGAGTAAGTGATATAAAAAATTACCAGCATGTACCGAATACTATATAAATTACCGTAGAGAGAAATTTATCGTATTTAAAAAAATAATTTTATCGCAAAAAATCGATATCACCGATGTACTGCGTTGTTTGATTTTGATTTATGGACTGGTGAATTGATAATTTTGATTTGATGACTTCAAAGTTAATTTGGTATTGGTATGCTCCATTTATCGACCAAACTGACCGAAAACCAACTCAAACCGACTCATTGTATTAATGTTAGGCAAAAAATACGACCCCTAATGACACGATTAATTCGTATTTTTACTCATGTTGTTCGTATCATATAGTATTTAATATGGTGTGAAAATCATAAGTGACATTATTCATGTCGTGTTTTAAAGTCTAAAATAAAAATTACTAATTTATTAAAGTCAAAACTTAGTTTTTTACAACAAACTACAAGTTTTCAAAAAAGTAATGTTTTATAAAAAATTGTAAAAAACATTTTAAGAAAAACATATATTTTATAATAAAACTTTCGTCCATTTTTTATTAAAAAATGATGTTTAGTTTTTTGTTTAATATATATAATGCCAACTTTTTTGTGATAAAAAGAATGTTCATTTTTTAAAATAAATAACGAACATTAACCTCTATTTTAATAAAAAATAAATAAGCTTTCCTTATAAATAACACAACATTTTTGTAAAATAAATAAATAAAAACTTTTATGATTTTTATATTTTCAGAAGATAAGAAAAAAATTATTTTCCAAAATATTAGGATTTTTTTATATTCAAAATGTTATTTTTTATTTTTATTTTCAGAATATTATGTTTGCTCAAATCATATTTGCATGAAGGATATTTTGGTGTTTATATACTTGAAAGTGTTGTTGGGAGGAAGTAGATGCTGTAAGAATAGCTGAGGGTTACTCTAAGACAGGTTTGTTTTGAGTTTTGAAAAAGGAGTTAGAATTTAAGTTGTTTTCATATATATACCAGTAATGATAGATTGACACAAAAATACGACACAAATTGCGACACAATTGATGTGTCGCATTCTAATTTGCTCGTGTACGAAATCCACTTGATTACACTCTTAGTAAAATTTGAAAACAAACGAATGAGTGGAACACTTGTGTCCCACTTTTATTTCTAGATTTTGTGGATGCATATAATTTTTTAAGGAATCTTAAGTATTTAGTCCCATGTAGAATGATTTAGTTGAATCCCATCCCATGCATTTTTATTTTTAGTAGTTGGTCATGTTGAGTGGCGGTTAATAGTTCATAGGATATGTGTCAATTTTTAAGGACATAAAGAAGGCCGATTGGAGATGGTAATGAGAGGTTATGGGATTAATTATAATGATAAAATATACGGGATGAATGACCGATTACTAAAAATTAGGTACGCACATGGATCATCTAAAGCCTTAAAACCTAATTTATATCTAATATCTTAATATAAAATCAGTGGCTCCATTGTGTTTGATGCCACGTGGATCGTCTAATCTAATCTAATATCTTAATATAAAAATGGTTGCTCCATTGTGTTTGGTGCCACGTGGATCACCTAATTAATAGATGATGTGATCCTTTTAGAGCTGTGAAGAAATCCATCAGCGGTGAAGATTAAATATCTTCCCCTTTTTCAATCCATGTATTTTCCATCGAACGCTTTAACTTTAACCATATCAACTGGATAATTTATTTTAGATTTGGGTTCTAATTTGAAAATTTTGGGTTCTAATCTGATAGTTAGGTTTTTCAGTTCACTTTTTAATTGTTTTTTTTTACAAATTTGAGGAACGAATTGTGGATCCTCACGTGATTTTTTAATGGACGAAGGTTGTATAGGAGTTACAGTGGAGGTGGTGATAAAGAATAACCTCAAATTACTTAGCTAAGTGAAATAGAAGATTAGATTGAGTGATTTGATTTGTGATATAATGTTTTGATGGTTAACTATATAAATTATATGATTTATGGTTCAAATCGAAAAGGCTAATTACATTCTTTAATTATAAAAATGATGTCCATGCACATTTTCATATGTGCTCGCAAACTTTATATTGTATATATATAATTTAGTTCCGAATATCATGGGGTCACGAACCGCGAAAGCCACGAATCGCGAGCGGGGATTAGTCGAGGTGCGCGTAAGCTCATCCGGACACCTCGTGGTATGAAAAATACCTTACCAAAAATATATATATATATATATATATATATATATATATATATATATATATATATATATATATATAGTACTGAACTTGTGCATACCGGTATGTATTTTAAGAGTGCGGACCTGACATGTGTCACCTGGCAGTGAGCCCAGAAGAGAGAGAGATTGTGCCTATAATTTCTAGGCTCACCGCCAGGTGACACATGTCCAGTCTGAACTTTTAAAATACATACTGTATGCACAATACCAATATTATATATATATATATATAATGCTCTTGTGCGGACTAGTCCGCATTTTGAAAGTGCGGATCGGACATGGGTCACCTGACGGTGAGCCCAGAAAAGAGAGAGAGTGTGCCTATAATTTAGGCAATAATTTCTAGGCGTACCGTTAGGTGACACATGTCCGGTCTGCACTCTTAAAATGCGAACTAGTCCGCACAAGAGCAGGACTGTATATAAAATTTGGTGAAATAGTCTCTGTTGAAGTGTTTGGGGGGAACTCCCAAACACATCTGATTAATATACATACTGCTAAGCATGATGAGATTATTGGTAGCGATCTGCCTAATCAATTTGCCTATAATAAAGATTTTAAGTCTTATATTTATAGAGTAACTACATTTATTTACTTTAATATGTATAATGAATATTAAATTGTAATTTCAGTTCCACATATTTTGGTTAATGACAACATATGTACATACAACATAATCATAATTTTATTTATGATCATTCTTGTAATACACCTTATTCATAAATAAAATAGTCTTAAAATATCACAAATGAATTAAAGTAAATGAAATAATAAAGTGATGAACAATTATATAATCAAGATTAGTCACAATATACTTCAAACTATGAGAATCAAACAATTAAATTCCACTAATCACCACAACCAGCTTTTCATAAAATATATTTATATAAAACTCCATTCTTGATTTGCAAACATTTTAACAAGTCTTTCCTCCAACCACTCCCCATTTTTCAACCCTCTGTACCATTTAAATTCATAGCCTTAAAATCCAGATCAATTAGTTTACGTATGTCAATCACCTCTTTAAAATTGCGAACCTGTCAAATCAAATATCTGAAATCAGCCACACGTGAAACACACGTGGGCACAACTAGTCTATATAAAAAGCATAAATATTCGACACACGCAAAACGAAAGTACCGTCCATATCCACCCTAGAGAGAGAAAGAGAGAGAGAGAAATGTGTGGAACAGAGCAAACTCGTGTTATCAGACACTCGTCGTCTTCCGAAGAAGCAAGGGAGGATGGAACCATAAATAATCATTTTTCCAATGCTGTCACCATCAGTCTCGATCTGTAAGTATATCTGTTCAAATATATAATAAGGCCCCGTTTGATGCGCCGTATAAGAGGGTCGTATTGGATTAAAATATCCTATCCGATGTTTGGTATAGATTAGGATAGGATATGAGATGGAATAAGTTATCCTAAGTGAGCTCCTTATCCCATAAGGAATGGGATAAAAAGAAACACCTCTAAGGTGGTATAAAATTATCCGGTGTCAAACATGTAAATAAAGTTACTAAATTTCCCTTATTAAGTAGAGTCCAATACAATTTGGATTCTACTTTATAAATATACCTTCGTAGGTTTCTTTAACATTCTACTATTTATAAGAGACAAGACTCGTCTCCTTCATCACTTGTTTCCATCATCAGGTATACCGGCTGCACTATTTCCTTCATAACCTCTTTCCTTCATCAGGTATACCTGCTGCATGTATGCCATAATATATATACACATATATATACAACATAATCCACATATGCACAGGGCCGGTCCTAAGATCGAAAGTGCCCTGTGCGAAAATCAATTTAGGACCCTTCTAAGAAATAGTTTAAAAAAATAATAATTTTTAAAAAATATATATATTTTTTAAAAATTATGTGGAGTGTCCTATTTTTATACAACTTTGAGTTAAAATGGACCTTTCCCCAAACCCCTCCTACATAAAGTAGTTAGCATTAATTTTACCCATATTGTAATTTTTTATATGCTATTGAAGTGTTCAATGCTTATGCTTAATATATGATATACTTGTTGTAATTAAAATGGTGCTCATATAATTTTTTGAAAATTGTTAGATATGGAAATTAACGAAGATGACATCATCGCATATATGATGTTCCAAGAGTTGGTCAATTTGTTTATTGTTGGGTATATATTTTTTATGATTACGTATGGTAGTGCAAATAGGCACTACCAAAAATATATGTTAAAAAACAGAACATTTGTTAGGTATGAGACACGAGTAGAGCATATTAATCGTCTTGTGCGTGAGAGTGATGTGGCATGTATAGATCAACTTAGAATGGATAGGCGAGCTTTTGGTATTTTATGTGAACTTCTTCGTACGGATGGCCAATTGAAAGAAACTGAAAATTTCATAATAGAAGAAAAGGTGGCCATGTTCCTAAATATACTTGCCCATCACACGAAGAATCGTGTGATAAAATTTCAATATCGAAGGTCGGGAGAGACAGTTAGTAGGTATTTCAATGAAGTCTTAAATTCGGTGTTGCGAGTACAAGGCCTATTACTTAGAGCACCTGAACCAGTACCAGAAGATTGTACTGTAGAAAGGCGGAAATGGTTTAAGGTACATATATATTATTCAACACGACCATACTGAGCTATAATATTAAATTTTAATGGATACTGATTTTAATAATTTTTTCTGTTTAGGGGTGCTTAGGTGCGCTAGATGGAACATTTATTCGTCTGAACATCCCAGAGGTTAATAAACCTAGATATCGAAACAGGAAAGGGGACATTGCGACTAATGTCTTATGAGTATGTGGACGTGATATGAAGTTTATATATGTGTTGCCAGGATGGGAAGGTTCAGCTGCAGACTCTAGGGTTTTGCGAGATGCCATTTCTAGGAGAAATGGACTTATAGTACCTACCAGTGAGTTATTTTTTTCCTTCATATTTTTTCACAATAATAATTTCGTGTATGTGATATTCATGCCTGAAGTGGAGAAAAGATTTGAAGAAAAGATGCCCGAGTGTGGTATTAAAGCAAACCCACATATAGAGTCAAAGATGAGAGTTTTGAAGAAACATTTTAATTTGGTAACAGACATGTTGGGTCGTAGTGGCTTTGGATGGAACGAAACTTTGAAATGTGTTGAGGTTGATCGAGATGATCAATGGGAAGGGTACTTGCAGGTAAATTAGTTAACTTTATTATTTATCTCTTCATTGAATAATAATACTTTTCACTATTTGACTTAACTTAATTTTATTTATTTATTGCAGAGAGATCCTGATGCAAAGGGACTAAGAAACAAGCCATTTCCGTTGTATGATCGGTTGGGATACGTGTTTGGAAAGGATCGCGCTACTGGTGCTGCAGCTGAGTCTCCTCCCGATGCCATGGATGATACAAATGGTCAGGACGAGGAGAGTATTGACTTAAATGGTGCTACTCCAACACATGCTGTGCAACCTTCCTTCAGTGTTCCTAACCCAAATCAGAGAAAGAGGAAAAGAAAAAGCGATACTTGGAGTGTGGGTATGCAAGATATGGCAACAGCGTTTACCTCATTTGTAGAAAATTCGAACAAAAATTTTGAAGCACTTAGTGAAAAGTTTGGTGAAGATAAAGTAGGAAATAACAGGAAAAAAATGCTTGAGGAGCTTAACACTATGACCACTCTGAATGCAAGGGAGAGCGTTTATCTAGCCAGAAAAATTGTCGAGTGAACGGATTATGTGGACATATTTCTTTCGATGTCAAACGAAGACCGTATGGAGTTTGTTGCCCAACTACTTGATGAGGGTTTTAGAAATTTAAATTATTTACGCTTTGATTTGCAGACCTATGTTTTCAATGGATTAATTTTAATAATTTATTATTTCGACTTTAAGACCAATTTGGATGACTATATGCTGGTATTGATGACCTTGTAATGATGTCAGGTTGCTATATTGATTTTTCAATTTTAAATTTTAGTTTTCTTCATTATGGAGCTACTAAAAAATATGTTATTGAGTTAAAATAAGTGATAACAGTATATTTTTGTATTTTTTAACATATTAAATACAAAATAAGGGTATTCTTGGAAAACTGGAGATTAATTAATCCTATCCGGAGCATTTCAAACACAAGATTGTATTATTATATCCCATCCCGTCTTCTTATCCGGAAGTGTTCCAAACGCAGTATTGGAATACGCCTTATACGGTCCATCCTTATCCTATCCAATCCGACTCTTATCATATCCTATCCGGACCCCTTATACGGCGTATCAAACGAGGCCTAAGGGTTTGTTCTGTAAACCTTAATAAATCCAATGGGTGTGTCAAAACAGACATTGTCTCCTACTCTCCCTCGTATCCAGGGACATTACTAAGAACGTAAACCGTGAAGTCCGAACACGAGTGAAGGAGGACATGACACATTAATGGTGTCGACTTTTTTGTCACGAGGCGTCCTCTTTACTTTAATAATATTATTCATCATCACTCACTGTCACACTTTATCTTTCCTCTACTAGATTAGTATTTATGTTCATTGTTTGGAATAATACTATATATCTAAAACTGTCCTCGAAAAATAAATCCTTTGATACGTCATTAACAAATTAAAATTGGTGTATTTATGGGCGGTCACTAAAAACATCATATAATGTATTAGTTTTTTCATTTTGGTTTGGATTAATGCTAACTTTTCTATCAAATTTGAATCTCTAATGCATTAAACGATTTTACTTGCACTTGTCTATTAGTTGTTACAACCGGATCAAGGACTAAAAATATAAAAACATGGGAGCGGGTGCAAAAGAATTTTTAAAAGTGGGATTAAATACGTGTGATCCAATATATATATATGTCAGTAATGCTCTTGTGCTTGTGCGGACCATGTATCACCTGACAATGACCCTAGAAATTATAGGCACACTCTCTTTCTTTTTTGGGCTCACCGCCAGATGATACATGTTCGGTCTGTACTCTTAAAATATCATGTGTCACCTGATGGTGACCCTAGAAATTATCGGCTAAATTATAGGCAAACTCTCTTTCTTTTTTGGGCTCATCATCAGGGGACACATGTTCGGTCTATACTTTTAAAATGCGAACTGGTCCGCATATATATATATAATAATGCTCTTGTGCAGACTGCCCTGCATTTTAACAGTGCGAACCGAACATGTGTCGCTTGGCGGTGAGCTCAGAAATTATCGACTAAATTATAGACGCTCTCTATTTTTCTAGCCTCACCGTCAGGTGACACATGTTCCGTCCGCACCGCTAAAATGTTGGACAGTCCGCACAAGAGCAGTATGTATATATATTCCTTTGTTTGTGTAGTGTTTAAACATTTTAGACGACTTATAAAAAAATCAATTAAAAATTATTTTTGCTATATTAAAAAAAATGAGTTAGTCCTAAAAAAAGGGTTCAAAATATAAAATTGTCATATATTTGATATATTAATTTGAAATGTTTAAACATCACAAAAAAAATAAAAATATTTTTTACTATTTTTAATAAATAATCCATTTTTGGATCCGTTTTATGGAGTCTGGCAGAGAACCGGGCCCACCTAGCATTACTTGAGTTTAAATTGTTGACTATTATAATTTATTGGTCAAATGGAGTCAACAAATTTGAAATAATATGAATAATTTTTTGTTGTGTGCAATTAGCAGAGGTGATCCGACCATGTTTGAATCCTACTGGAGAAAAATGGGGGGCAAATGTAGGCTTGTGATCAATGGATGGGACTCTTTAAGTTATTTTGCAGATGTGAATAATTTGTGTTGGTTTTTGGAGCCAAAACTTGAGGAAGCCATCAGGAGGTTGCATCGTGTGGTAGGGAATGTAGTAGTGGAAGATCATCATTTGGTGGTGGGGACGGGTTCAATTCAGCTTATACAGGCAGTTTTGTATGCTCTATCGGATCCTAATGAAGCTGAGCCAATGAGTGTGGTCCCCACCGCTCCTTATTATTCGGTCAGCCATTGTGGATCTAAATAACTATCCTTTAGATTTACTTCAGATTCGTGCTTCATTTGACTTCTTTTAACATAATAAATGCATGCTATTTTAAAATGCTACACACCCATTAAAATAGCTTACTATCTCAATTCTTAACCACCATAATGAGTTTTCTATGTTTAAATACTTATTGATATTTATTAAAGCAATCCTGCACTAATTTGGTGCCTGTTATCATCTAAAAATGGAATTCAATTTGTGTTTTAGCTAATGGACAACCAAATCAGATATTACAGACAATAGTATGGTGATGACTATGAGAAAGAAGTGAGGATAAGCGGATTCACAATAAGATGTAAGTGGTTCAGCGTTAAGAATGACCTACGTCCACTGGGTGTTTTGCTATGCTTGGAATTATCTCAAAGAAGATAGTCGTATCTAGGGCTTTGACATATCCAGATGCTTATATGTAAAGATTGCAAACTTTGGTGTATCATTAAGTATGTCTTTATCTGAGATTAGTTTTCTTTTGGGCGAAATCCCTCTATTTATAGTAAATTAATAGAGGGAATAAGTAAATTAATAGAGGGAATAAGTGTGTTGTCTAGCATGGTCCATGTGGGAACCTTTTAGGTTAGTGGATCTTTCCTTGAGTAATTTAAGGGCTTTGTCACATGATGACAAACTGCAAAACCGGATGGAATGTCTCTTTACTAATCACTAGGGTCCCAAGCAATCATTTTGCCTTGGTGTCATCCAGCTAAGCAAGTGAAGTAGAAGAATCCAAGAGGCCGAGATCTTGTACTATAATAAGTTCGGTCGGGGCCGAGCTCCTCTAAGTAGCCAGAAGGCCTATGCATAAATATGATATAACAAAAGCCCCAAGACTTTCTTTGCAACTGCTACGGAGTAAGTCGAGTTTTTCTTTACCCTTAGTTATTTGTCGATTATTTGTCTAGTTCAACAGCTCGGCCAACCGAACTGATTGCCTTGAGTCCTATATACTCTAATCTGCCACGTGTCAATCATCCGCCCAATTCTTTATGTAGCCCTCGCGCGTGTAATAAAACATCTGGAAGTATAAAAGGCGGGTGGAAACAAAGTTTTGGTTTATTTTAAAAATTATTCCAGCTTCTTGAGAGAGAGAGAGAAAGAAAGAGTTTCGACCGTCCAACTCCCAAACATCAACCCTAGCCTGTTTTCTTTAATAAACCCAGTCTTGTTTTCAAGTATTTTCAGGTATTTTCACCCATCTCTCTCATTTTCATTTTCGTATCTTTCATTCCTGTTAGTGGCGTCTTTTTTTTCTTTTCTGGTTGGAGCTTTCCTTCAATCTTCATTCAATTGGGAAGGGTTTCGAGGGTTTTATTTTTTACTAGCATGAGGATTTCTGATTTTTGTTAGGGTTTTCTTCGGAAGCATTAGTGGGTGCCCCGTATGAGTGAATCCTCTAAGATTTGAAGACATATATACAAGCTTCACTAAATATACCCTGAGGTGTTCTCTGATAGATTTCCCCCTCCATTACAAACTCTTCACCCAAAAGACAATCCAGAAAACCCTAATTATACCACAACATTAGCTTCTTCTGCCTCCTCAGCCCCCAAACCTCCCTGTGTTGAATATAGTACGTCTGAGTTCCATACCTCAAAGAGCTTGGCTAGTGTAAATATTACGGTAAGAGGGAAGAATTACACAGATACGAGTGATACCACTGCTTCAGTGAGGAGATGGCCTTGGATGATGCCCCTGTCCCCTCCTTGGATGATACCTCTGATGCTAAGTGGTAGTATAGAAGCAACGTCCGAGCTGAAGACTTAGCCGATTTGAGGGTCTTATACTTTATTCCCAATGAGGTCTCTATTAGGATTCTCGACATAGAGGAGAGAGCATACAATAGGAGAAATAGTGATGAGATCTGTCTCCTTTAGGCTCTCCAGGTAGGAGTTCTTCTACCACTCCACCCTTCTATTTGGTCTATTTCGAGAAGCTTCGACCTGACCCTCACCCAGTTCCCTCCAAATGCTTATAGAATTATTATGGGAGCTATGATCTTTTGGAAGAAATATGAGGGGTTTGATATTGATGGGGATATCTTTAGATTTGTATACGGCTTAAAGGAGAATAACAGGACTCATGGATACTATTATTTCTCTCCTAGGAAGTCTAATATTAAGATGGTCCAAGTCTCTTGGACCAACAAACACAATTGGAAGACTAAGTGTGTTTTCATTTATGGTGCTCGGGAGTTCTTCCCCAATTATCCTGAAAGGGGGATAAGTGTGCCCAGAGATTGGACTCATTCCAACCTTATCACCAAGGAAGCCCTTACTTTAAATAAAAGGCTGGTGAAGCTTATACGAAAAGTTTGCACCTCAGATCCCTCGATGGTATATACACCCCCAGGAGGTTTGGGAAGATGACAAACTACCTGGTCCTCAACACTATTGACCTCAATACCTACAAACCTTTCAGGCCTTTTGAAAGTGAAGAAGAAAGTTCTGAAGAGGAATATACGGCTGAAGGCCAAGTAGGAGGTCGAAGTTTAAATTTTTTTTACCCGAGTGTTAGATCATCCTCATATAAGCCAACCTCTACTTTTATTCTATACTTCATACTTCTTTATCAGTTTAATAACTCATCTGTTACTCCTATCTTCCATTGCAGTCTCTTCCCCTCAATCCAGTTCAACTTTGATGACTCTAGTAAATGTTTCCCGTGACCGAATGAAGGAAATCAAAGTTAAACTGTTGTGGGAGTTAACTGAGAAAATAGCTGCCAAGAAGTCGCAAGAGGTGGTGCATACTAAACAGCGCAACGACAATCCGCCTTGTATAACCAACGCTGAGGCAGTGCGGTTGGCCGCTGTAGAGGCTAAGCAGAAGGTTGTTGACAAGGCAAGGGAAAGGTTTCTGAGAGCCAGCCGACATCCAAGAAAAGACCGCTGGAAGACCCTCTTCTCAAGGACCCTAAAGTGCCCAGGACAACAACTCGACGGTTGGTCGAGAAGTTGATTCCTCTTCTCCCTATGGTACCGTTGAGCCATATAAGACAGAGTCTGCAGCTAATAAAGATCAGCTGACGGTGGATCCCAACTCCATCTTAATTAAGCTCGCCAATACCCCTGCAGTCCTGGGATATATTGGTTACTGTCTTGACTTTTGCTTTATGCGAAGTTTGGATGTGGATACTTTGTGGAGCTTCTCCTCCCACCCTACACAGTGAGTTAGATTTTCTTCTTGTCATACTTTTATCAGGCCGAGCTTATTTTCTTAGATTTAATACTAATTTTTTCTTGTCTTGCAAAGTAACTTGGCTACCATTATTTTAAAGGAGAAAGCCAAGGTTTCTAAGAATACTTTTGACTAGCTGAAGGCTGCCAAAGAAGAGATTGAGGAGAAGATGAAAAATCTTGAAGTCAACTTGACCAAATCCTAAAATAAGCTGCAAGAGTGTGAAGAGCTGGTGGTGCGCCAAGTTGAGGAGCTCAACAAGTTAGAGGGTGATCTTAAGGTGTCCCAGGATGATCTCAAGGTTCCCAGGGATGAGCTTGGGACTTTGACGGTGAAGCTCGCCCAGGCAGAGGTTACTACATTTATGGCTGAGGAGAAGGGCATAAAGGAGTTCAAGGCTTCTGAGGAATACATAACTGATACCATCATTGCCTTACTCAGGGGATATGATGAGCTTAAGAGGAGGGTTGCCAAGCACTACCATAACATTACTGCCACCATCATGTCTTGGGAAGGAAACGATGATGAAGTTAGGGCCTTGGATGAAGAGGAAGAAGCTGTCAGACGTGCTAAAGGGCCTGCGTCCGAAGATGATTAACTAGCAGTGCAAGTGGTGGAGGATAAAATCGCAACTGATGATTCAGAGGTTGCTCCTGCTGACCAAACTTGAGCTGATGATCCAACTACTGCCAAGGATGTTGGAGCCGCTCATTAGCTTTGTTTTATTTGGTTTTTTGTAATTTGTAACTTGAACAATATTCTCTATGTAATTTGTAACTATTTTTGGCCAATATGATATCTGCAATATTTATTTCTACCTCTTATGCACTTTGTGGATGTTATCTTGTATGTATCTTTCTGCCCATTATTTATTTTGATCTAGTATTTCTTAGTATATATCTTTACTATTTCTTCTGATAATAAGGCATAGTAAATAATGCACATCAGATCAAATGGGTTGGCTGAGGCCAACCTAATCTACTCGCTGGATTAAATGGGTTGGCTAAGTGGACCTGATCTATATTTGGTGAAATTAAAGCCGTGCATTAGATCAATTGGGTTGGCTAAGGCCGACCTAATCTACTTGTTGGGTCAATTGGGTTGGCGAAGCCGACCTAATCTATATATTTGGCATAGTCAAAGACTTGCATTTCCAAATATAAGAAAGTTATGTGATCGAATCTTGTCGATGCATCCTCTCCAAAAACTTTTTTTTTTCAACAGATCAATTGGGTTGGCTTGAAGCCGACCTGATTTGTATATCTAGCGCAGTCAAAGACATGCATTTCCAAATATAAGGAAGGTATGTGATCGGATCTTGTCGATATATACTCTCCAAAAAATGTTTTTTGTCCAGTCAAAGATGCGTATCAGATCAATTGGGTTAACTTGACTTGAAGCCGACCTGTATATTTTTGGCATAGTCAAAGACGAGCTTTTCCAAATATAAGGAATAACAATTGGATTAAAACTATAAGAAAAAGTAAAACAACTTTCATATAATGAATCTTTATTCGTACAATTTTCATGAGCTCTGATAGTGGACACTAATGATAATATTTCTTGAGATGCTCTGAATTCAATGGGTTTTTAAATGGTTACCCTTCTAATGTTTCAATGAGATAAGTGCCAAGTTGTACCACTTTGGCCACATGATACGGACCATGCCAATTGACCTCCAGTTTGTTGGATTTTTGTGGGACTTTCTTTAGGACGTAATCCCTTTTCTTGATTAAGCTCGGCTTGACTTTTTTGTCATAGAATTTAGTCGTGCATTGTTGATATACCGCTACTTTGAGTGCAGCTGCTTCTCTGACTTCATCTTCCAAATCTATATTCAATCTCCTCGCAAAATCACTTTTAGTAGAATCAAAATTCATGACTCTATGACTGGGTAGGCTGAGCTCTATTGAAACCATAGCTTCATTTCCAAAAGCCAGCATGTAGGGGGTCTCCCCTGTTGCAGTTCGTGATGTTGTTCTGTAAGCCCACAATACACTCTGTAACTCATTCATCCAGTTTCCTTTGGCTGCCTTCAGTCTTCTCGTGATCCCATCCAATAGAATTTTATTTGTAACTTTCGTCTGCCTATTGCATTGCGGATGCGCTGGCGATGAATGTAACTTTCTGATATTTGCTTTGTCACAGTATTCTTGGAAATCATCGTTATCGAACTGGGTTCCGTGATCCGTGATGAAAGCGTGGGGGATCCCATACCTGGTGATCACATTCTTCCATATAAATTGGAAGACTTTGGCATATCTCAATAAGAGATTCGACCTCCACCCATTTTGTGAAGTAATCCACAGTAATCACTAGGTATCTGAATCTTCCTTTGGTTTTCGGCAGTGGGTCGACCAAATCCATACCCCAAATAGTAAAAGGCTAAGGCGATGTGATTGGAGCCAATTTAGCTCATGGTCTTTTGTGCACCACTCCAAATCTCTGGAAATTATCCCACTTCTGCGTGTAACCTTCGCAATCTTTCTTCATCGTTGGCTAGTAATACCCTTAAATGGCTATTCTTTTTTCCAGCATTTGACCTGCCACGTGAGCTCCACACGATTGTTCATGAATCTCCTTAACCAAATTTGGTTCCTTCATAAGATGTATGCACCTTAGTAATGAGGCTATAAAACCCCTCTTGTATAGGACCCCCTTGTCCATTGCATATCGAGCAGCTTTATATCAGAGTTTTTTGGCTTCTTTCTGGTCGGTTGGTAGGACGCCTTCCCCCAAGTACTTGATAATTGGGTCCATCCATGATGGGCCCATGGTGAGTTCAAGGAAGTTTACATCTTCAACATCGATGCTCCTATGTGCTAGTATCTCCACATGAATAGTTCTTTTGAGCTCGGCTCTTGTAGCGGAGGCTAGCTGAGCTAATGCATTTGCTTTGGTGTTTTTAGCTCTGGTTATCCTGATCATCCAGAACACTTTCAACTTGGGTATTAGAAGTTTTACTTTGGCCAGGTATTTCAGCATATTTCCCTCTCTTGCTTTGTACTCTCCCAACACTTGATTTACCACCAGCTATGAAATACTGTGTCCTCTAATTTGTTCATCCCTTAGTGATATAGCTAATTCCAATCCTGCAATTAAGGCTTCATACTCTGTCTCATTGTTGGATGCTTCAAATTTGAACCGTAGAGCATATTTTACATCACCTCCATCGGGCATGTTGATTAAGGCCAGCTCCACTGCCTTTAGCACGTGACGATCTGTCTACGAACACCTTCCATATCGGGACATCGTTACTGAAATCACCTTCTGTCAAAGAACCATCTCTGAACAATTTGGGGGTGATTTTGATGGTTTCTGTTAGGCTAGTCTTCAGGTCATCTGAGATCTTTATCAACTCGGTTGGAAGTTGGATTTGCTCGTCTGGAGTTGTAAGCATAGTCATTGTATCCTTATTTTTTTCATAAATGAACTCTACGATGAAATCTGCAACAACTTGGCCTTTGATTCCAGTCCTTGATTCGTATGTAATTTCATATTCTCCAAGCTCTATTGTCCGTACCATTAACCTTCCTAATTTTTCAGGTTTATGGATGGTTTGTCGTAGTGAAAGATTGGTATAATAAACCACTATAGAGTGGGCTTGGAAATATTGTTTTATTTTTCTAGATGCCACTATTAGAGCCAAAGACAGCTTCCCCATTCTAGAATACCTCACTTCTTCTCCAGCACAGGCTTTGCTTGTGTAGTACACCGAATTATGAGTTCCTTCATTATTTCTAATCAAGGTCAAACTAACAGCTGATTCTGAAACAACTAGGTAAAGGTACAACTTCTCTCCTAGGATTGGACTTGATAGTAATGGGCCTTTCCTAGGTATTTCTTCGATTCCAAGAAGGCGGTCTGGCATTCCTTCGTCCTTCAAAAGAGTTCTTGATGACTTTAAAGAATGGGAGACATTTATCCGTGCCTTTGGACATGAATCTGTTTAGAGCGGTTACTCGACCGGTCAGACTCTGCATTTCTTTCTTATTCTTGGGAGGTTGCATGTTGATCAATGCCTGGATCTTGTCAAGGTTGGCTTTTATGCCTCTCTGGTTCACAATAAGGCCCAAGAACTTTCTAGCTTTAACTCTGAACACGTATTTAGCTAGGTTCAGCCTCATCTGATACTTATCCATCTCATCGATCATCTAGTCGAGATCTTTTATGTGAACTTTTGCTTTGATACTTTTGGTCAGCATATCATTCACATAGACCTCCATGTTCTTTCCTATCTGGTTCTTGAATACTTTGTTCACTAACTTCTGGTGAGTGACACCTGTATTCTTTAGTCTGAAAGGCAATACATTATAGCAAAAAATACCTCATCTAGTGATGAAAGATGTATTCTCCTTATCTTCTTGCTTCATTTTGATCTAGTTCTAGCCAGAGTATGCGTCTATGAAGCTCAAAAGCCCGTGACCAGCTGTTGTATCTACCAACTTATCAATTTGAGGTAAAGGATAGTAGTCTTTGGGACATGCTTTGTTCAGATCCGTGAAGTTCACACACATCCTCTACTTGTCATTCTTTTTTGGTACCATGACCACATTTGCCAGCTAGTCCGAATACATTACGTCTTCAATGAACTCAACCACCTTTAACTTTGCCACTTCCTCTTGTATCACCATGTTCTTTTCTTCTGAGAAAACCTGTCCTTTCTCTGCTTGATTGGCCTGGCATTTTTTATGATGTTAATTTCATGATAAATGATGGCAGAGTCTATTCTGGGCATATCCTCATGACTCCAAGCAAATACCGCCTTTCTAGCTCGAAGGAAGTTCCCTAGCTACTTCTTGAGGGTTGGATTTAAGGATGAGCCGATCTGAGTTATCCTTTCTGGGTGTTCATCATCCAGTATTACTGGCTCGATTGCTTCAATGGATTCCCCAACTATTATCCTATCTTCATCTCGAGGATCTAATGTCTTGATCTAATAGGTTTAGGTCAGTTTCTTCCTTTCTCCTTCATCGTCCGAGGTGAAGTAACATTCATGTGCTTCCACCTGGTTCCCTTTTACTATACCGACATCATAGTTGGTAGGGAACTTGAGGCATTGATGCACAGTAGAGGCTACGACCTCATATTTGGGAGTAATTACTGGCAGATGGAATTTCTACCACATGAACCATGAACGGGGATCCTTGGACAAAGCTCCTTTGTAATGAATTTTTTGTTTTCATGGGATCGCCCAACTGATCTTCTATTCTTTTGATTGATCCTTTCCAAGGTCGAGCTTCATCAATCGTAATGTTAGGTTTCCTGCGGCTCTTTGCCAAACACTCTTCCCTCTGACAGACCTGCTCACGTTGGTTTGACACCTTGGCGTTGCCTCTTGAGCTTCACTTATAGTCTAACCCCTGCCGTTCTTCTTGTCCGATGTCTTCATGGGGGTGAGAATGTTCCCACGCCCCTTTTCTTCCCAAATTTGATCGAAGACAGGTACCTTGCTAAGTCTTTCAAAGGCACTTGTACGTTCCTTCTAATACATTTGGTCTTTATCATCATCAGTAGTCCACAGGGTAGAGGTCCTACCAAGTTGGTAGGATGATTCCTCCAGTTTAGACTCTTGCAGTCGAACTGATCTGATCGTCTCAGATCCCGTATCCATTATTCTTGGATTTTCAAAGGCTTTACCTCGGCTCTCTTGTTTCCTATCCTGGTAGGGGGATAGTGGAGGTATGTCTTGATGCATTCCAACACTCATTTCCATGGATGGGGTGATGGGAGGTGAATCAGCTCATGTCCATGAGGCCAACACACTTTGCATGAGTGGCCTCATGCTCTCTTTCATGCCTTTTTAGCTTGTGACCAGGCTTTGCATGAATCCATCCAGGTCTCCCATTCCAATGGGGGTGGAGCGAGGTGCATCTTCTTTTTCTCTACTGCTTTCTGGGTGTTCAGCCATTAGTCCAAATGATATGCAGAAATAGTTTCTGGAAATATGGTTAAGGATGACTTCTAGGTGGGACTTGTACTAGTAGAAACAGAAAAAATTGGGTATACGTGAGCTTTCAATTGGGAATTTGAGATTTCCGTAATCAAGAGTCGAAGTTTTGCTAGAGAAACAACTAGGATTTCAGGTGTTTCCCACATACGGTGTCATTCTGTTGTCGTCTAAAAATTGGAATCCAATTTGGGTTTAGCGAATGGAAAACCAAATCAGAGATTACAGATAATAGTATGGTGATGAGTATGAAAAAGAGGTGAGGATAAGAGGATTCACAACAAGATGTAAGTGGTTCAGCCTTAAGAATGGCCTACGTCCACTGGGTGTCTTGCTATGCTTGGAATTATCTCAAAGAAGACAATCGTATATAGGGTTTTGACATACCCAGATACTTATATGTGAAGATTACAAACTTTGGTGTAGCATTAACTATGTCTCTATCTAAAATTAGTTAGATGCCTTCTCTTGGGCGAAATCCCTCTATTTATAGCAACCTTAATATAGGGAATAAGTGTGCTGGCCAGCATGGGCTATGTGGGAACCTTTTAGATTAGTGGAGCACTGGAGTAATTTAAGGGCTTTGTCCATTATGTGGGGGAGGTTTAACACATGATGACAAACTGCAAAACCGGATGGAATGTCGCTTGACCAGTCACTAGGGTCCCAGGCAATCATTTTGCCTTGTTGTCATCCAGCTAAGCAAGTGAAGTAGAAGAATCCAGGAGGCCGAGCTCTTGTACTATTAAGTCTCACCTCGAGGAGTTGGCCCAATCTGGGCATTTGAACGAGTTTGTAGAGAAAAGGGCAGAGAAAGTGGCTGCCAATAAAGAGGCGAGACCTGACAACGTGCTGCAAGATGAAGCTGGACACGAGTTCGTGATAATTCACAGGGCATCTGATGCCAGGCAGATACAAGGAAATTCAGCTCGAATGGAGATGAAGAAACTTACAGCAGTAATGCAGGCTTTTCAGATCGATCCAGCAAAGTCACAGTCAGGAAAATGTCGACGAGCAGATGACATCAACTATAACAAGCATATTATCTTCACAGATGAAGATCTGGTGGGAGTGAGGACCCCACATCATGATGCTCTGATCATTACACTCAGGATAGCCAACTTTGACGTCGATCAAGGCAGCTCGTCTGAAGTAATATATCTCGATCTATTCAGAAAATTAAAGTTAAGCGTCGCCGACCTAAAGGAGGCTACTGTACCTTTGGTTGGTTTCGCTGGAAAAATAACTATGCCCCTGGGAAAGATTGTACTACCAGTGCATGCTGGAAACGTCTCCAAGATGATCGAGTTTTTGGTAGTTGACATCGACTCACCATACCAGGCCATCCTCGACAGGGGATGGCTTCATGCGATGAAGGCAGTCTCCTCAACCTACTATCAGAAACTCAAGTACGTAACCGAACGAGGAGTAATGGAAATCCACGATGATCAGGCAATGGCGAGAAGGTGCTTCATAGCAGCCATCCGTCCAAAGCCAGAGAAGAAGTCCGAGCAGCCTAGCGAGAAAATTGAAGAAGGTATGACACCTTCTAAATAACAATTAAAGTATGGGAGACCTGGAGTAGAGGAGACCAGGCCCCTCCCCTCCGAGCGGGTCATCAAGGAACTGGTAGAAGTTACGTCTGGAGATGGTGACAGTAACAGAGTCTTCTTGATTGGAGCGTCTCTTACCAATCAGGAACAGAAGGAACTAACAACCTTGCTGAGGCGCAACGTAGATGTTCTCGCGTGGGAACCATACGAGCTACCTGGAATCGATCCTAGTATGGTCTGTCATCAGCTGCACGTCGACCCCACCTTCAAGCCAGTCATGCAGAAGGCACGACGAACTACACCCGAGAAGGCTAAGGCGGTCGAAAAAGAAGTTGAAAAACTACTGGATGCAGGATCAATACGGGAAGTATAATTCCCCAAGTGGTTATCCAACCCAGTAGTAGTTTCGAAGAGCAATGGGAAGTGGAGAGTTTGCATCAACTTCACTGACCTCAACAAAGCATGCCCTAAAGATAGTTTCCCCCTCCCAAAAATAGACCAACTAGTAGACGCCACCGCAGCTCACGAGCGAATGAGTTTCCTGGACGCATACTCAGGGTATCACCAAATCCCCTTATATGCCCCAGACCAGGACAAAATAGCATTCATCACTACAGTTGGGTTATACTGCTACAAAGTCATGCCCTTTGGGCTCAAAATGCAGGGGCAACATATCAGTGGCTGGTTACCAAGATGTTCAAAGATCAGATGGGAGACACCATGGAGGTCTACATCGATGACATGCTTGTTAAAAGCAAGAATAAGGAGAATCACCTCTCAGACCTGTCAAACACCTTCGAAATCCTCAGGAAGTACCGAATGAAACTTAATGCAAGTAAGTGTTCTTTCGGTGTCCAGTCAGGAAAATTTCTTGGGTACTTGGTCAGTAAGAGAGGCATAGAAGCTAACCCAGACCAGATCGATGCCATTAGCAGGGTACAACCCCCTCGCACAATCCGAGACTTACAGAAGCTTACTGGTATGCTCGCTGCCTTAAATCGTTTCATCTCTAAGTCTTCTGAGAAGTGCAAGCCTTTCTTCCAACTTCTAAAGGGGAACAAGATAGTAGAATGGAGCCCGAACTGCTCGCAAGAATTGATCGAGCTCAAGTCTTACTTAAGCTCTCCACCGCTGCTCGTCATACCACAGCAGATAGATTCTCTGTACCTATACCTCTCCGTGTCCAATCACATTGTTAGCTCTGCGCTAATATGCGAAGTTGCAGGAACCCAGCACCCCGTGTCCAATCACATTGTTAGTTCTCCAAAGGTACCTACCATTGGAGAAGCTCGCCTTTGCACTAGTAGTAGCCTCGAGGAAGCTGAAGCATTATTTCGAAGCTCACACTATCATCGTCCTTACATCGCATCCCCTTAAGGCAATCCTAAGGAAAGCGGATTTGTCGAGCAGATTGTCTAAGTGGTCAGTCGAACTCGGTCGATTTGACATCTAATTTCAACCAAGGACAGCTGTCAAAGGTCAGATCCTCGCTGATTTCATAGCCAAATTCACGGGCGAGGAACCCTCCGAACAACCTCAACCAGCAAGACAAAAGGGGAAATAAGCAATAGAGGAAACCAGGAAACTGTTTGTTGATGGAGCCTCCAACTCGAAGGGAGCAGGGGTAGGCATTGTCCTCATTACTCTAGAAAATACAATCCTTGAACAAGGAATCGGGTTTGGATTTACAGCCTCCAACAACGAAGCGGAGTACGAAGCCCTAATAGCCGGCCTCCAAAAAGCGCACACTCTAGGAGCAAAACATTTACAGGTGTTCGGTGATTCCCAACTAGTTTCCAATCAGATAAGTGAAGATTACAATGCAAAAGATGAAAGGATGGCAGCTTACCTCACCTTAGTGAAAAAACTAATGTCGAGCTTTGAAGAAATCAACGTCCAGCAGTTTCTCAGGGGGCAAAATAGTCATGCCGACGCCCTAGCAACCCTGAGTTCATCAATTGACTCCGACCTAAAAAGAACCATCCCCATTGATTTCCTCACTCACCCGAGCATCAATCGCAAAAGCAAGCCACCAAATGTCGAACAGGTACTCCAGGTGGGATAAGCCCCCAGCTGGATGGACCCCTTAAGGGATTATTTAAAGGATGGCACGCTCCCGGGTGACAAGAAGACTGTCCACCAGATAAGAGTCAAAGCTGCTCGCTTTCACTTATCCCCAGAAGGCAACTTGTATAAGAAATCCTTCTCCGGTCCCTACCTCCAATGCGTCCACCCAAGAGATGTCGAGACAGTGCTACACGAGCTTCACGAAGGAGTCTGTGGAAGCCATATCGGAGGAAGATCTCTAGCCTTTTGAGAAATGAAGGAAGGCTACTAGTGGCCATATATGCAAAGGGACTCTGCGGTATATGTCCCCAAATGCCTAAAATGCCAACTTCACGCTCCTATGGTCCACCAACCCGCCAGCGATCTAAAATCCCTATCCAGCCCATGGCCATTCGCCCAATGGGGAATGGACATCATGGGACCGCTACCTACCGCCAGTGGAAATCTCAAATATCTGTTGGTCGCAACTGACTACTTCACCAAATGGATCGAGGCGCCCTGGCGAACATCCGAGACGCTAATATGATGAGGTTCATATGGAGGAATATAATCACTCGTTTTGGCATCCCTAGGACCATCATCACCGATAATGGAACACAGTTCGAAAGCGGCTCCTTTCAGAACTTCTATTACGAACACGGTATCAGACACCACTTCAGTTCGGTAGCCTACCCTTAGAGCAATGGCTAAGCTGAGGCTTCCAACAAAACTGTTATCGATGGATTAAAGAAGCGATTGGAGCGAGCCAAAGGCGTATGGGTAAATGAACTACCTCACATCCTATGGGCATATCGAACCACTCCTCGGCGAGCAACAGGAGAAACCCCATTTTCGCTGACATACGGCATGGAAGCAGTCATCCCACTCAAAGCAGGTTTGCCGACAATGAAGTCCAACCTTGTCGACCAAGGCCATAATGATGTAGCATTGCTCGCTGAGCTCGACCTAGCCGACGAGCGCCGGGAGCTAGCCCTAGTGAAACTAGCGAGCTACCAGTAACAGCTCGCGAGGCATTACAACAAAAGGGTTAACTCAAGGGCATTCTGAATTGGGGACTATGTTCTAAGGAAAGTCCTGGGCAGCGCAGTAAAACCATCAGACGGCAAGCTAGGCCCCAATTGGGAAGGACCCTTTAAAGTAACCAGAGATGACCTGCAGGGTGCCTATCACTTGGAAATGATGGAAGGCGGAGAAATACCATGAGCATGGAACGCAGCCAATCTCAAGAGATTCTATTTTTAGATCTTTCTTTTATTCTTTTGTTATGAAGCTAGAAGATCATTTCCCTTATCATGAATAAAAGTTATTTAATTGGTTACATTCTGATGAGTAACAGCTGCATTTATCGCACATCTTTTCCAAATAACAGGCACATTGATCACTACACTATAGCAGGGCAATATCCCTCCTCAGGTCATCATTATGAAACACGAAGGTCCCATTAGCCTTGCCCCTGGCAATATATAAAGCCCTACAGGGGATCCTTAGGCAGTATGACCAAATTTTATACTGGTCATCAAACCTACTTTGGTTAAATAAAACCCTAATCGGATAAATCATCCAACACCAGGTGTGTCCTCGCCAATTGCCCCACTTAGGCCTAAGGGAGTGTGACGACACGACCTAAAAGGTAAAGTGGTGCACAATGGTATCTCGGTATGATACAGGACTGGGAGGACACTTGCATGACAAAACAAAATTAGAAGATCATAGAGCAGCAAAAATATGAAGAATATAATGCACATGTTTAGTCGGCAAAATTGCCCAAAACACAAACTTTTCATTAATTTATCATATTTACAACAATGGTAATACATGTTTAGTCGGCGAGCTCGCCCAAAGCATTTACATTACCAAAAATACAAAAAACAACAAACTGACAAAGTCTCAATGGGGGTGAGGCCTCTGAGCGAGATAATCAGCCACTCGAGCTCTTCGTCCGTCTTCAGGAGCAGGAGCTAACTCTTCCTCAACCTCATTCGCATCTGACTCCAATAATTACCGATGGATGGCATCGATGGGGATCCATCGATCATCCCTCCTGAAGGGGTTAGGCATCAGGATAGAGGGGGAAATCTCATGGCGATACCAAAGCATCGAGTTCCTTGGGACTTGCAGCTCCTTCAAAGCACTCAGCCATCCCCTGACGAAGGAAAGCTCTTCGAGCTCTGTCAACCTTGTGGGAGGATCTGACCAGCCCTGGTCGTATCCATCAGACCACACTTGCCGAGGACCTTTTTTGAATAAGTGCCGCAACCGAGTGACATCCCTCTGAAGCCCAGCAGCGATCACATATGCTCGATGGACGTCGCCACGAAGCTCATCCATCTCCCTCTCACGAAGCTCTTCCATTTCCCTGTCTCGGCTCCTGGTGCTCCTGCCAGCTCGCGCCAATGAAAAACCCCGCGGCACAGGAGGAATATCACTCCGACCAGCTCTGGCTCGCGATGATGAGGAACCCTGTAATACTGCTGGAGCAGTGATCGGCGCATGCTCCTTAAGTCGTGAGACCTCTCTCCTCAGAACCTCATTCTCTTGCTGAAGCATCTCACCAACCTGGTTGATCTCGGAAGCATCAAGAAGCTTTTCTCTCAGCGTATTCACTTCTTCTTGCACTGAAGCCCCAACCTCTTCCATCTCCTGGAGCCTGTCCTTCAGCTTGGCCATAAGTTTAGATTGATCCTTATACTTCTGATTCCTAGACCGAATGGATTTACAAAGTCTAACGAAGGCCTGGCGAACCTCAGGACTCGCATTAGGATCAAGGGTCCTGCCCAGTTGAGAAGTAGCAGGAATGTAATCATCAACATCAATCGACTACAAATAATGAGAAGACAAGGGAGAGAAGAAGACATATCAGTGCACAGAGAAATAGAAGCCTTTTTCATTAATGAAGGTTGAAATTACATCGAACAGAAAAAAGAAAGTTTACAGACAGAAAAAACCAAAAATACAAAGTAATCCTAGCAGGTAACTAATTAGCAACCTCAGGTGGACCAGAGGTTGATGGCCCTTTCCCCTTATTGGCATCAACAGGAGCACTGCCCTCGGCAGGGGTGATCTCTGTCGCCTCAACAAGAGAAACGTCAGCAGGGGTCACCTGAGGAACAGGATCAGAGCTTTCAACGGCTTGGGTAGGGTCCTCATCTATGACTGGACTCGGCCCTGGGTCATGCTCGTCAAAAAGAGGAGATGCAACATCCACTCCAGCAGCTATAAGGGCCTTGTTCCAGCCCTTCTTAAAGTTCAGACGGCTAATGTAGCTTATCTGAACTTCAGCATCCTCGTATGCTGTAGCCCAACCAGAATTGTAGGAGTCCTCCTTGGCAGTAACAGCCTCAGACTCCTTCTTCTTCAACTCTTCAGAGAGCACCCGTTCTCCTCCACAACAGCAAGTTTCCTCGAGCAAACCAAGTCGTAGGCCTGCCTCAGCTCCTTCAGATCCTCGACTGCAGCGTCCTTCTCCTTGTTGGAAGTAGCAAGAGCCAGGTCAGATGAAATCCGAGCAGAGTCCATGTCTTTAAAACTAACCTCGAGATCTTTACCCTTCAGCTTCAAGGCAGCGTTTTCCTTCTCCAGCTCACTATTTTTCTTCACCAGCTCATCGCGTGAACGATACAGCACAGCGAAGTCAGTAACAAACTGCAGAAAGAAGAAGATGTTAAAAGAGGGAAATGATGAAGTTCATAAAAACATGGGAGAAAAGGGAAAAACATTACCAGATCTAGCATTTGACTAGCCTGAAGGGCAAATTGCTCATACCCTACCGCCCTTTGGCGATCAGCTGGGAAGACAGCTCTCTCGAGCAAAGCGGGGCCAACTGAGGGGAAATCACAACAGAAGCCCCATCGGGCAGCGCAGATACCGGGACCAAGGCCTGCCCGGTCTTCGTCCTCGCTTCAGCCCTCCTCTTATCCTCTTCTCTCTCGTTCTTTTTCTTCTTCCTCTCCTCTGCCCTCCTCCTCTCCTCCATCTTCTTCTTTTCTTCTTCCTTTTTTCTCTCTCTCTCCCTCACCTGCTCCTCTTCCTTCCTCTTTCTCTCCTGCTCTTGGGCAGAGGATCGGGAACCAGTAGCCACAGCCCCAGAATTAGATTTTTGCTTCTTTGACCTTTGAACAAGAAGCACGTGGTCCTCATCATCATCATCCCTGATTAAGTTCTTCCTTGGAGGAATCATCTCCTCGCTCGAACTGTTAAAAGTGCTCGACGACCCTCGAGCTTCAGAAACCTCCCTACGATCAGAGGGAACTACTACTGCTAGAGCTCTCTCCCCGCAAATCACTTACAACTCCTACAATGTCACTCTCAGAGCTGCTCTCTTCCTCGTCCAACTGGATAGGACCCGCAGCAGTCTCTTCGAATAAGTCGAACTCTGGGATACTGTCCACAGGCCTTGCTATGAAGCTGGAGCCAACGTTCTTGTACTCGAGCAAAAAAGCAGCAGATCTGGGATGCTCGTCGTCATCCAAAGGCTCCCTGATATTCCAAGCCTTTATTAATTCCGAAAGACGAACCTCGCTGAGAACAGGTTCCAAGTTCTTTGACCTCGCTATAAAAGAAGAACAGAGAAGAATAAGAAGGATCACAAATCAACAAAAATCGAAGCAACAGAGAAATGTCTACCTATGTATTCTTCCCCATAAAAGGGAACAGTGAACCTCTCATATCTCAACCCTTCAAATTGGGGAGAAAACTGTTAGTTTCTGGCAAGGAAGCCTTCTTGCCAATAGTCCTTATGGGAATCAGGTAGGTTTACTACCAATACCCTATCAGGGCTCCTGGCTTTGAGATAAATAACCCCAGAGCTAGTTCGAGAGAAGGAATAGCAAAAATAGACCTCGGCGAGTCCTAACCTAGTACCATACAACTGATTTATTCGATGTATGCCATTAATTATTTTCCACACATTGGGCGAGCATTGTGTAGGAACAATATTGAAATAGCCAAAAAAATGCAAGAACAAATCGTTGGGAGGAAAGGTGAGTCCCCCCTGGGAAAGCAACAAAACATGGATCTAGTGGGCGTCATCTATCTCTCTAACGTTTCTAGGAGGGGAAGCGCGACACTCAATATCTACCCAATCAGGGACGTTATAAAACTTCCTAAATTCAGAGATCGACCTATTCCCAATCTTCGCCATTGGAAAACCCTAGAAAAGCTACAAACTCAAAGAGAAAGTACAAAGAAAAGGCACAGGAAACTTACAAAATAGAAGATCGATTCAGGCGATGAAGAAGCACGAGCCCAAACAACTAGGAAGCGATGAGAATGGAGATTGAGAGAAGAAGGTACGAAGTGCTAGAGCTCACAGAAAATTGAAGAATGCTGGAAAGACTTAAGCGACGGTAGAAAAGTGGCTATTCCAATAAACCTTTAAATTCTGCTAATCATAGTGCACAAGAAATGAAGCGGGTGCCGCCAAAATCAACTTCACAGTTTTCGAAGAATTGCAAAAAATCCATTATGGCTAATCATTTAAATTTATTGAGCCCAAGAGCATGGCCCAACAAACTTAGGGGCAATTGTGTGTACCCAGAATTAAGACCATGGGCATGGACGAGTAGCCCATTTCTGGCGGCCCAAAGTCCAGGCCCCCCATTTCTCATTTAACTATCCGATCTCTTCCCACGTTCCCATTAAGGGAGGTTATAGGGAGAGATGGAAAACGTGGGGGAATCCAACACCCCCACTTACCTGAACATACATTTATATATTGAACCCTAGGTCCAGGGAAAAAGGACAAGTTGTATTCTCTGTAATCACTCTCCGGAGTATATAGAATTAACATCGACTGCACCACCGTGGACGTAGGCACTCCTTTACTGAACCAAGTACATCCTTTGTTGTGTGATTGTCATTTTACATTCATGTTTCCTACTTGGTGATTGCCTTTCTCTTATCTGTTTGTGTTGCATAATAATTGTCACCACAGTTCCATATTAAGATGAAGTGATTTTATGATCTACGTAATTAATAAACAGCTGCTTAAAACAACATTCACCGGAGGCACATGGAAAATAGTGTGAGCATATTAAAAGTGTAAAGAAAGTGCATTTTTCATTAAACATCATATTAAAGTTAAGGACTTGAGCCTGAATATCCTTGTTTCTTTTTGCGGTCATATTCGGAGGTGGCGAACTTTTTGCGGTCAGGGCTGTACAAATGGGCAGGCGATGCACGCTCTTTCGATAAGGTTTCCGGACGTTACGTTGAGATGGTGACAAGCCAAAACAACCCTGATGGTGTTAACCAGGACGCTGTTGTTGGTGAGAAAGGGAAGCTCGTTCATGATCTAGCCTATTATTGGCCACAATATACTCCTATTACCAGCCCTGCTGATTATGATATTATGCTCTTTATTGCCTCCAAGTGCACTGGCCACGCAGGATCCCGAATTGGGTATACTTCTTAGCACTTACGAAAACCTCAATAATCTTTTAATAAAAACAATTTGAAGCACATTCTTATTGCACTTTGTGATTGAATGTTTGATCTTGTGTTTGAAGTTGGGCTCTTGTTAGAGATAAAGAAGTGGCAAGAAAGATGATAAAGTTCATAGTGATTAACACAATTGGTGTATCAAAAGAATCTCAACTCAGAACTGCCAAGATCCTCGGAGTCATTTCTGATAGCAGCCGACATTTTGGTCCTGACTCGGATAATTTTTTCGAAAACGGGCAATGTATAATGGCTGAAAGATGGGAGAAATTAAGAGAGGTGGTGAAGAAAGGTGAAACTTTTAGTCTACCCAAATATCCCCTCCGCTACTGCCCTTTCAGTGGAGAGTTCACTGAAGCACATCCTGGTAATTAGTTCTCTTTTATTGTATCTTTTGGTAGTGTTATATTTACTCATCTTAGAAAATTTAATGATAGAAAAATGTTAATATGTATCTTTTTTTTTCAAATGGAAAAAATAACAGCATTTGCATGGATAAAGTGCAAGGAGAGCATAGATGACTGTGATAAGCTATTGAGAGGGCATAAGATTCTGACCAGAGGTGGGAGGCACTTCGGGAGTGACCCCAAGTATGTGAAGGCTAGTATGATGAGCGGGGAAGAAGATTTTAACCTCTTTCTGGAGAGGTTGTTGGTTATCCAAACACAAATGGATTGATTTATTAGTAATGGATCATATTACTTTGTTAATTTTATAGAGCCGCCTAGCAGTTTGAGATTGTTCGGAAGTGCTATCCTAGAACTAGTCTTTTTTCCTTTGTCTTTTTTGTGTGTGCGTTGAGGCTTTTGATTATTGTACCAATGTACTCTAAAGGTTTCACTATTGTAGACAGTCACGGGTTTTCATCTATTACTGTGTTTCTTTTTGTTAGCACCCTGTGTGTTGGGGCTTTCATTATTTACGCTAAAGATTTCATTATTGCATTATAAGTAAAATCATTTGGGCATTTATTACACTGAAAGATATTTCCCTTCTGGGTGTGCGTAACTTTTAATGACAAAAAATTGTTACACGTGTTGGAGCTTTCAATATTTGCTCGATCGATTTCATTATTGTATTCTAAATAAAATCATTTGGGCACAGGAATTTCCCTTTTGTATGTCACTTTTAATACATAAAACTTTCCCCAGCGGACAAAAAACTCTTACAATAAATATAGCTTACACTATTCACCTGGGATTGATAAAAATTGTTAAGGTTTCATTTAAAAATTGTATAATCGGCACCTATTGTGTATATTATTATAAAAAATTAGGCCCAAAACATATAGATTAAAATAAATAAACTAGTTGGGCCATATGTGATCGTCCACTTAGCATATGTTCTGGACCGTTTCTGCTATTCACGCACAACCCTCTTCCACCTTTAAGAATATACACGGGTGAGAAAATCTCTCATCTCTCACCCAAAAATCTCACCTTAAGAAGGGCCCAGTTTCTCATACTCAAAATCTCAACTTAGGAAGTGCCACATTTCTCATATTATCATTTTGATTAAACCCCTTTGCCAATATATATATTCTTCGGTAATATTTGTTCATTAAATTATTAGATATTTTGATGGCCTGACATATACTTTGGTTCAATTAACAAAGAAAATAACTTTGGTCAAATTACTTATAGTATTACAATGCAAAATAAATACTTTAGTTAAAAACAATACTTTTAAAGTTGGGGAAAGATAGTGTAGAACCTAACTTGCAAATAAACAATACCAACTTAAAGCAATATATAAATATATATAGGGAGAGGTTCACAAGTGAACCTAAAAGATGAACTTTTTAATGAACCTTAACTAATAACACCTAACAACTCATTAATTTTAATTTTTATGTTATAATTGGTCCGCGCCAGTGGCAATGAACACTCTTGTCGATCGATCCCCAACCCCCTCACCCTCCCAACCCCCCAACCCCAACCACCACCATGGCGGCCCCTATAGCAGCCCTTGTGACAGCAGGGCTGCCATTGGGGGGGTGAGGTGATTGGGGATCGACCGACACACGTGTCCGTTGTCGTTGTCGCAAACCAATTACAACATAGGAATTAAAATTAATTGATTATTAAGTATTTTTTGTTAAGGTTCATTAAAAAGTTCATCTTTTAGATTCACTTGTGAACCTCTCCCTATATATATATATATATATATATATATATATATATATATATATACAGTCAGGCTCTAATGCGGACGCAACTTGCGGATTTAACTTGTGGACGGATTTTTGTGTATTTGTTTAAAATAGTAAACAATCAAATTTCGACTTGATTTTTTTTATGTGCTATTTAAATGTTTCAGGGGACCCCCTGTAAAAAAATCAGCTCAAAATGAAATGTTTTACTATTTTTTAAAAATTGGTCAAATAGATGTCAGTTTTAAAGCGCTTTAAAAACTGACATATGTTTGATCGATTTTTTAAAAATATCAAAACAATTCATTTTGAATTTATTTTTTTTATACGGGTCCCCTGGAATGTTTAAATACCACAGAAAAAAAAATCAAGTCAAAAAAAGTTTTTTTTACTATTTTTAAAAAATACGGAAAAATCCGTCCGCAAGTTAAATCCGCAAGTTGCGTCCACATTAGAGCCGCCCTATAGATAGATAGATAGATAGAGAGAGAGAGAGAGAGAGAGAGAGAGAGAGAGAGAGAGAGAGAGACTCTCTCCTGTAAGGACTCCTTATGGTGCAAACCCCGGTGTACATATTATCTTTTTAAAATAGTAAAAAAAATGAATATTTTGATGAAACTTCAAGGATATGATCTTTAAGGTGAGAAGATCATCTCCAAATTTTTTCATCAACAAATTCAATAAAAAAACCATTGAGATAAGGTGATATGTAAAAAAAATGATATAAATATGCATTTCGACCGTTGAAATGTTGGCGATCATCTCACTCACTTTTTGATTGAATTGTTTTATGAAACTTCATGGATATGATATCGATACTGAGAAAATCATATCCATTAAGTTTTATCAAAAAATTCATTTTTTTACTATTTAAAAAAATGGTTTGTACCGAGGTACACCATAAGAAGTCCTTATAAGAGACTTTCTATATATATATATAGGGAAATGATCAAGTGTGCTCCTAGTTTGAAGTCCCTGAATGAGGTTAATTTTTTTTAAATAGTAAAAAAAAAAAATTGCTGATTTTTTTTATGGGTTTTAAACATTTCAATAGGACCATAAAAAAATAATCAACTCAAAATGAATTTTTTTGCTATTTTAAAAAAAATTGGTCAAACTATATCAGTTTTTAAGCTGTTAAAAACTGACAAAGTTTGACTGATTTTTTTAAAATAGTCAAAAAAAATCATTTTGAGCTGATTTTTTTCATATGACACTACTGAAATGTTTAAAAATCATAAAAAAAATCAACCCAAAAATATTTTTTTTACTATTTTAAAAAAATGGACCTTATTCAGAGACCTCATGAGATCATCTCTCTCTCTCTCTATCTATCTATCTATCTATATATTTATCTATCTATATAGGACCGACTAATCCCACTCCACAATCTTCCTCTCCCACTCCACTTTTAACATTTAAACACTAAATGACTAAAGTGCCCTTGTATACATATATAATTTAGTTTGAGAAAATATAATATTTTGTTAAACGCCTATTATTTATTTTAAAATACGTAATATTTTGGAAATAAAAAAAATAATAATTTGAATACAAAAATACTATTATTCTGGAAAATAATCATTTTAATAGTCTGAAAAAATAAAAATAATAAAAGTTCAGTTTTTATTTAAAAAACATTCGGTTATTAATAAGAAAAAAAACTTATTATTTTTTAATTGAAACAAACGTTACTAAAAAGATGTTTTGTTATTTATGTAAAAAAATGGACATTTTTTTACCAAAAAATATTTTGATGATAATTATTTCAAATAAAAAAAACTAGACATTATTGTTTTTAAAAGAAAAACTGCAGGAAACTTTTATTATAAACTTAAATTTTTTGAAACCTTTATTTTTTTTTACAAATTTATAAAGCATAACTCTTTTTATATAACTCTATTTTTATTTTTGTAAAAAACTAAGTTGTGACTTTGAAAAATTACTAATTTTAGTATTTTATATCTTGATAGCCAACTTTCCTTCTTCCCAAACCCCATCATTCCCTTCATGGGAGATACCCATAGAAACACCTGACCACCAGCATCAAACTTCAAAATTCTTCGGTTCGCAATAGCTTAACTTTTTCGACGATCCTGACCTAGCCAAATACTACTCCTGATAAACTCAATTCTTGTCGACGTATCCTGAATCATGTCCAGCTCAAGAAGCATGTTGTCCCCCACCTTTAATAAACCAGAGAAAGGCTCTTGTACAAAGCTTCAAAAAGTGTCACGTCAATAATAAATTGGTACGGGATATTATACGCAACTCCACTAACGGCGAATATTTCTCTCAACTACCCTTAAAGTCCATAATACACATCCTCAGCATATCCTTCAACATCTGATTCACCCATCCCGTCTGCTCATCGGTCAGCGGGTGATATGTCGTGCTCAAAAGCAACTTTATCCCCATCGCCTCCAGAAAACTCTGCCAGAGGTGGGACACAAAGATCTTATCCCGATATGAAACAATGTTGAGATGCACTCCATGAAATTTCACTATCTCTGCAATGAAAACTTGGGCATACCGCCCTGTCGTGTAATCCACCCATATTGGTAAGAATGGATCCACCTTAGTTGACTGATCCCAATAATCCAGATGGAATCATGACACTTTTGTGACGTTGAAAACTCCAAAAAAATCCATCAATACACTCTCACTCCCATACTGGAATCTCCAATAGTTGCAAAATCTCGGTCGATCATCTATGGTCAGCCTTCACTATCTGGCAAGTGGGGCACCAAACTTTACTATGTCCCATTTCACAGTGGCCCACCAACACTAGTTGTTCAATATCTGGTACATCTTCCGAGATGCATAAAAAACTGTAACATGTGCGCCTCCTCTTTATCACCGCGCTATAGGTCCTTATTATCTGGGATAATCAAACTCCCATTGAATCGTAAGCTACCCTCAGCACTAACTGAGTAAGACTCTTCTTCATTGCCAATAACTTTTGTATCCCCTTCTGACATGAGGGATCCCCTTCCAGCGCCTTCAGAATGATCTTGGGTGTGACAATCATCACTGCCACATAGGCCGAACTATCTCTTTCTCTTGAATAAGTTCATCCCACTTCTCTTTCCAAACTGTCGCTAATTACCCTATAAGCATACGACTTAACGCACCTACCACCACGTTAGCCTTTTCTAAATGATACTAAATATCGAACTGACTAGGGTACATGTACACCCTATACCACGTGCATACATGCACAATTATCACTTTTGCAACTCAGATGCGTCCTAAAAATTAACTAAACATATCATGTGTGACTATACAATAAAGGTATAGCCTATTACCCTACTAATCGTGACTCCACTCTCTTTGAGATCGCCTCACTTATTCCACTAGTGATGCAAACATTCCTGAGTGCTCTTGACATTACACTCTTTGGATCTTTTGGCCTATAATAATAGCTCACTGCTCGATGTGTTACATCTATACACTTGTAATGCCTAACGTATAAAACAAAGGTCCTTGAGCCCAATGTCACTCAGCTCCCGACACTTGTAAAGCCTCATACGTGGGACATCTTGCAAGCGAAATCCAAACAAAGAACCCCCTAATACATTATCGCTTAGCTCTGTCGATTATCTAGATCCGTTGGCCCAAGACACGGTACCAAGACATCCCAAGGTAATGTAATCCTATGGATAAAATCCTTCCCCAAAAGATGCTAAATCTTAACTCTCGACTCCCACATCTCTAAAGGAGTCACACAATGATACGCTCGCACTATCGCCAAGTCCCCTGTGCTAAGTTGATCACAAACTCAATCTCTCAACTCAACTCTAACCCCGATATCTCTTGAATCACATCAGTATAGTCCCTAAACACTGGGAACGAATATAATGACACAATTATACTCTCTAAAGTCTCTTCCCCAATATAATATATATGCATTTTCGACCATCTCTCTCGGTGAGGCATCGTCATAAAAAACCCAGACTTCCCTAGGAAATCGACCACGATAGTCCTACTATAACAATCCACCATCGTTATAACCATCGTTAACCAGTCCATACCTAAAATAACACCATACTCGTACATCACTAAAACGAGCAGATCCATAAAAAAACATAACCTCCACCGCTCCCCTTTAGATGGAATGAATGAGAGACCCTCCATCGAATCGTAAATATACTACCATAGTAATATCAAACGCTATATCCACTAAACTTATTTCACGTGCAAATCTAGTGCAACAAAATAATGTGACACACTCATGTCAATCAATGCCCTCCCCATGTGCCCATGGATAGAAAACATACCCTCAATCGTTAATGGCGTTGGCTATAACACTAGTCCTCGAATGTGATACACCCGCCCAAACTTCCCCTGCCCTTTCCCCTAGAAAGGCGGCAATGATGGAACTGTCGTTGGCGCTGAAAGCTACTGTAACTGTAGCCCCTCCTGGGCACCCAGTTCCTGAACCCTAGCCCTGCTCGGGCATGTATGATGCATGTGGACCTGCTCCCTACATACGAAACATCTTGCAGTGAAGTTTTTCGGTCTCTGGCCTTGCTGGACCTAGTGAGGCTTCCCTTGTTGCTAGATCTACTAGCCTTGATATTTTTGGCCCTAATAGCCTCCAGTCTGGTTACCCTGGCCCTGCTGACCCTAAGGATCATGATGTTGGTCCTGATGGCCTTACGTGTAACTACCATTACCTAGGCTAAATTTCTTAATCGAGTCCCCCTGTTGAGAACCCTACTCCTACTGCCTACTCCATTCCAATGCCATCTCGTTGGCACCATTGCCCTGCTAGCTCGACTATCTTATCCTATTATGTCCCATATGGTGGAAGCGATGGTCCTGGCAGTGGAGCAACACGGCGTTAAATACATTAATATAAGTCTTCAACCATGGGTACCCCAATAAATGTTGGCAGATCCTCCAAGTAAGCTTATCCATAAATTTGAGACTCTTCTTCTCATCAGTGTTAACCTCAGTTGGCACAAAGTTCGCCAGGTGAGTGAACTCTTCCTCATACTCGGCCATAGTTTGTCCCTCCTGCGAAGGTTCTAGAAATATTCTCCTCATCTCTGTCTACACTGCCGAGGGAAAGAACTTGCGATCAAACCATAACCAAAATTCCTTGATAGTCTCCATTTCCTCTGGCATAGTAATTGACTCCCACCACTAAAGGGCTACCCTGACTAGATTGAACGTAGCTAGTACCTTCTTTTGAATTTCGCTACACTCAACCATACGTAGATGCCTGTAGATGTCCTTCTTTCATTAGCTTGCTGCTATTAAATTTTCACTGCTATGAAATTCTGACGGATGGCCCTTCTAAAAAGCTGAAGCACCTTATACCTTTGACTTACTTAAGTCTATACTGTATAAGTGTTTAACTAGTTTGGAAATAGTGACAAAATTGGTTGTCCAACCTAGAATCCAAAAAGCCTCAGAACCTATCTCTCTAACCATCTTCAATGATCCATGAAGGTATAAAATGAATCACACTACACACAATTAGAAGTGCATACATGTGTTCATATTGCTTAAAATTGAGTGTGTGTTTAATTCCCCTTGAATTGGAGCCTTAATAATTTTTTGGGAATTTTTAAATAATTTTAAACCTTTTTAAACTTTTTTAAAACATTTTGTTAAAAAAAATATTTTTTAATAAAATGAGTTTATAAAATGTGTGGGGTTAATATACTATTTTGGAAACTTCTGTTTTCATTAAAATGTTTGGTTGGGTAGGAACTCAAAGCGATAGAGACTTCAGGGTGATTTTTTGTAATTAATTTGACGCGCGTGTGAGAGCCTCTAACCAGCCAACACTTGTCATCCTCCGGGTTAATGTATTTGTGTTTCTTATGTGAGAAGGCTGGATGGATGATTGTTGATCGTTGGATCATTCCTTATCAAGGGTCTGCATGTGTTCTTAGTTAATCCCGGTGCAATCCATATGAACCAATCAGAATCATCTTAAACCACCGCTATTTTATAACCTTTGGATCAAGTCAAACATTGCAAGACTTGATCTCAGCCCTTAATTTGCCTTGATCATCCAGAACCTTCCCCAGGCACTATAAATACCCTTCACTTCTCAGCCTTAGAAAACTTTTGGGCATTCATCTTTCTGAGAGAAAAAAAAATAAGAGAGAAGTGAGAGAGAAGAGAGAAGTGAGAGAGAAGAGAGAAAAGAGAAAAGAGAGAGAAGAGAGAAAAGAAAAGAGAGGAGAGAGAAAGGGAAACCTGTTAGCCAAACCCTAACCCTAAACAGTTCATCCTCTCAGAAACAAACCTTCGTACATTCAACTCCAAACACAACCTTGAGTGTTTGTGAGAGAGAGTGGTTTGTTCTTTTGTTGCTGTAACCTCATTATCTCTGATCTTGTACACAACTTAAACGTTAGAGTGAAGATCTTGTTTCTTTTTCCATAGAAACGTTAGATATATTCTCTGCATGTTACATTTTCACTAGATCTGCATTTTTTCGACTTGGTTCAAGAAAATCTTTACTGATTTGGTTTTGAAAATGTTTTCTGGTTTCTTTTCTTACGAAACTTAATCCTGACCTAGTTGGATTCACACTTGGAGGATTTTCAATCTCATAAATATTTTCAAAAGAGATTGAGAAAGGTCTTGACCGATTTCTGAAGCAAGATCTCCGTGGAATCTGGGATTGATTTAAAGGTCAAAAAGGATTCGAGTTCTGTGAGAAAGAAATAAATTAAAATCACTGCATATAGACTTTATATGTAATTTACTAGGAATGTTTGTAAATCTAAGTGTGTGTGAGTTCATGCATGTGAATAGGAACCACTACACAAACACTTAACACACTACTACACTGGAAGTGTTGTGTTTAAGATCTGAGATCATTGAGTCGACATAAGGAAGCTAAAGCAAAGGAAGTTAGCAAACTGGAGAAACATCAACAACAAATCAGATCTATCAGAAGTTAGAAGCACACCAAGTGGGGTATATTCCTAAACTTAGAATAGGTTGATTTGTGTGCTTGCATGTTGTATAGTTTGTAACTAATTTTTGTTATTAGTGGGTTTTTTGCTTTTGTGACTTAGAAGTCACCGTGGATGTTTCCTCTGTTGGGAGAGGTTTTACCACGTTAAAAATCGTGTGTTGATTATCTTCATCTACTCACCTCATTCTTTAAGTGTGCTGAATTTTTTGAAACTGCCTTAGTTTTAAAAACTGATTACACATTCTTTATTACTCTCATACATAAGTTCTTTGTAAACAAATCTTGTTTATAATTTTTATTTTCAAAAGAAAAGGGTTTCTCCAACAAACATTCGGAGTTGCTTATACAGTTTAACCTTGTGTTAAACGACATTAGCGACGTTTTTCAAAAGCCACCCTGACTCACTCCCATACTGACGACACTGAGTGAGTCTGAACTGACGCTACCACTTGCGACTATAGTTATGCCAGGGAAAATGTTGTGCTAGAGTGGTCATTACGGCATTAACTGCCTGGCTACAATATATGTGACCTCTGTTGCGATCACAATCCTTTGAATGGCCTATGGCTCCGGATGAGCCTCCTCTTCCATAGCCCTCCTCGCTGCATGAGCTAGTCTACCTCTCATTGTGTATGGAATCTAAAACCAAATCAAAATTGTATGAGATTCACTTCATATATAAACAATAGGGAAATAACGTAAACGCGTAATATGAAAAACAATCCTAATCATAGGGCTATATATCGAAGAAAATGCAACGCTGACAACGTAGCAAGTTCGCACAGGTCCTAAGGACACTAAAAACTGACGCTCTGATACCAACTGCAACAACCTACTTATTTTAATACCGGGTGGCCAATCCTCTACTAAATTATAACATGAATCTCAGTATGATTCATTCACAATATCACTGTCGCAATAATAATATAATAGAAATAATAAGAATAACCTATACAATACAGTGAATGAAATGATCATCATGCATAAATAAGTGAAGAATCTGAACCTAATAAACCATCAGTCACCAAATAAATATCCACGATATAAAACTGAGTAAGGAAAAGTAAATGTATGACAAAAGTATAAATGTCTAGCAATAAGATAAAAGCCTCTCCATCGACGAGAAACACGCACCCACTATAAACTGAACTAATCCTATCCAAATAAAATCGACTAAGGCGTCTTAGTAAGGATGTAGTGTCCACATCTACTGTGCGACTAGAATGGAATATCCTTATTATCCCTGTTGTTGTTGCTGCACACCTGGGTAATAAAAGGAAAATACAGGAAAGATAAAAACCTACGGGTCAAAATCCGAAGAGTAAAAAATATTTTACGTGTAAATAATTATTTTAAACCGATTAAAACAGTACTATATTACTTTCATGATTAACCAGTCGCACTCACTTAAGACAAACATCACCCCTCAATGGCAGTGCGCACTTAACATGTTCATTTTATTTATCCTGATTAAAGTATCCGGTTTAACTAGGACATATAACCACTATTTAAGCCTGAACCGCCTGATACCCTCTATTAGCTAACTATAACTACCTTCACTTGGTATATATTATATATTTATAAATAGTATTATAGATACACGCTTGCTATAAGTAAATAATCACGTAATAATCATAACATAGCCACGCTCATGCTATAAACATATATACATATTATATCATATAATCATACATATATATCGCTCACTATATAAAGATAACCGTATTCCCAGAGATGGGACCTCGCGGACACACTCCTCGTGTGCTATCCAGCTCCAGACCTCACGCCTCACACCGAGCCACCGGGTCAAAATCCCACCACCGATCCCAAACGAATACATATACAATGAAGGCGATCATAAACATACATCCGTGGGTCGTAATCATACCACAACACACCCAACTGGACTCGAAAAGAACATTTATCCTTACACACGGATTGTGGTCCTGCAATAGTATTATAACCTGAGGAATCAACCCAACACATGTTGGTCAACGTCGGGGGATTACACACTATACGCAACCTCTTATGGTAGCACTCCCGAGTAGGTATGTTTAAATCAAATAAGTAGCACATACATGTCACTATATTATATATATATATATACATACATCTCACTCTAATGTGAATATATATAATAGGTATGCATATCCCACCGTGCACAGTTCACTTAATCTCGGATTCGACCCAACTTACCGATTAATTATTTAACTAGTCCCTTAACTCAACACTCTAGCTAATTATTAAATTCTCAATTAATAAATAGCGACCCAAAACTATTTTTAATTAAATATCCACTTACTTGGGTAACCTCCCACATACTCGCTTGAGTTCATAAAAATCCCCGAAACATTTTCACGATCCAAAGTTGACCCATACCCACAGGTCATTTGAATGAAATCCCATCTCGTTGGAATGAAAACGACCTCTCATTACAGATGTCAGACCTGAAGCACTTTTCCTAATCAAGATTCATCTATAAAAACCCAACTTCGTTTCTAGGGTTCTTCCTACCAAAATTCCAAGAACTATAACCCATATATCATCAAGAAAACACGATTCCATCATTATATATTTGATTATAACATGGTAGCCCCCATAAATTCAAGATCATAGTTCCTTCATCAAGTTGATTTTAAAGATTCAATCTTTCTATCTACGTTCTACATATTTTTTTCTAATTACAAGTGTAATGAATCCCAATTAATCAAAAAGTTTAATATCATTCATCCTCTTTCAGTTAGGTTTATACATCAAATCATTAAGTTACAATCTTTCATACTATAATCTATAACTTTTATTTTTAAACCAAGAAAGTATAACTACAGTAAAATTGTGATATAAAGCAAGTATTTACTTGCCTCGTTGGACTAAAACTTGAAGTCATATACAAATTGAGTGATGGGTTGAGTCCTCTTTATTCTCCTTTCAAGTTTCCTCTTCTTTCTTTTTCTTTTTTCTCATCTCTAAGTCTCTCTCTCTCAATCCCTTGTGTAAAATATGAAAGGTGGTTTGTCATCTACCTTCTCAATCCCTTAGATGTCCTCTCAAAAATCTAATCATGTTTCCCCTCTTAATTCTAGGTATAAAATGTCCCTCCTACCCTTATAAGGGTCCTTTCATGTCTAAAAAGCCCTCAGGATCCAAACATAACACCCGGGAACCTATTCTAGACAATTTCGACCCTTCATAGATCATTACTGCCCTCGAAAAGGTCATCCAATTCACCCAACTCTAAATATGCTAACATTCCATTAATGAAGCCCGACACGTGCGTACCCTACACATTGGCAATAAATCATATCGATCCCGATGTAACATTATATCGACATATACTAATAAATTATCGCTATCACTCATACGCGATATATAATGAATCACATAACTATTTACTTATCACACGCAAGTAAATAATAATTATAATAAATATTAATCCTTTATCTCGCTAATTAATATTTACTAAAATTCGATTTAATTTTTAATAATAAAAGTATGGGGCATTACAATACATTGTTAGGATAATTACCGCAAGAGCATCAAAGCAGTGCCTCAACTTCCTTGTGGCGGTCACTAGTGATAAAACCATCTTCTCTATGGGCATGTACCTGGTTTATACATTAAGAAAGGTGTGGCTCATGTAGTAGATCGATCTATACTCCCCATTATTTAGACATATTTAACGTCATGTTGGTCGCACGCCCTGAGATAGCAAAATAGAGGTTTAGATCTTCTCTGCCTCTGGGAGTTGACAACAAGGGATGGAATCCCAAATACTGTCGAATCCCAACAAATATCGATCGCATTCTTCTATCCAAACAGTGGTGCTTACTTTCTTCAAGGCTTGGAAGAACGATCGAAACTTGTCCGAGGATATTAAAATAAAGTGATTTAGGGCCGCTAACATTCCAGTAACGACTTCGATATCCCTAATAGTAGTCGGTATTATGATGTCTTATAGAGCTTTGATCTCATTTAGGTTCACCTCTATGTGCCTCTGGGTCATTAAGTAACCTAGGAACTAGACAAATCTCAAACTGATTATCCATTAAGAGGAGTTGAGCTTCATTCTATACTATCTGAGAATGTTGAAAGTCTTTGTCAGATCCATGATGTGATCGGCTGAATGTTTTCTTTTTATGATCGTATTATCGATATATACCTCTATGTTGGAATCGATCAGCTTCTTCAACATCTTGTAACGAGCCTCTAATAAGTTATCCATTCTTCAAGCCAAAGGGCATTACTTGGGAATTGTAAAGTCCCAAGGTTATGATGAACGAGGCCTTCTCTTAGTCTGGGACGAACATGGGCATCTGGTGGTAACCAGAGTATGCATCTATAAAGCTCATGTGTTGATGCCCCGATGCGTAATCCATAAGTTGATCTATCCGAGGTAGTGGGAAACTATCCTTAGGATAGTGCTTATTGAGATCAATGAAGTTCAAACAAAACCTCAACTTATCGTTCTACCTTTTCAAGTCAATGGTTTTGGAGATCCAATCTGGTAATTGGACCTCTCTGATTGAGTCAGCTTGGAGTAGATTGTCAACTTTAGCTTCAACATCCCTCACTTGTTTGGGGGGAAACTTCCTGGGCTTCTTCTTTATGAGCATGACACTTGGATCTACATGTAATCGATGGCAAGTAAACGATGGTAAGTAATCTATAGGTCTATTCCTAAGATATCATAGGGCTGCCATGAGAAAATGTATGCATTTGTTCTGAGAAAGTATGAACGTTGCTTTGCTTCATCTTTAGGTTATTTCGAAATTATGACGTAAGTCTTTTTCGAATGTGCTTCATCAAAAGGAATAAATATAAGTTCCTCTATTACACGTTTGGCAGGAGTCAATCGAGTTTCTTCAACTCCTGGTCGAACGACCTTTGGCTACTACTTGGGCTATCCACCTTACAAATTATTCTCATCTTGATTATTCGTGAAATCGGTCTACTTTTCTTTGATAGTTAAAAAAATAGATTCGTGTCGCTGCTTGATCTCCTTTGATCTTGATATTATTCCCTGATCGGTCATAAATTTACGCTTCTAGTGGAGGGAAGAGGGGACTGCCATCATACCATTTAGCCATCAACTACCTAGTACGGCATTATAAGGCGACTCCAATTAGATTACGTGTAACTCTACTTCCTCTTTGTTGGACCAAACTTGACCGATAACTTATTTTTTTTCAGGGGAGTCTCTACATCTTTATTGAAGTCGATCAGTGGGCTGACATTGATGTCTAAATCTTTGATGTGAAAATCGATCTTGTAGAGCACTGTTAAGTACATGATTTTGGAAGTCCTTTATCTATCAACACTCTTCTTACGTCAAAGTTCACGATTCGCAAGGTGAGCACTAAGGCATCCTTGTGAGGCAAATTGACACCAACCAGGTCATCTTCGGTGAAGACAAAGGAAAGATCAGTATTAAAGTCTTTCCTTTCCCTCTTGGCTAAGACTGGCTTAGATAAGTCTACTTGAAATGCCTGTTGGATGTTGGCTACGATTCTCACCTTCTCTATGAACTTCTTAATGATATACTTAGTCGGGTCGGTATAACCATGGATAACGGAGACCAATCTTTCTGGTGGCACTTCCTTCTCAACATTTTGGATTGTGTTTATCTTGGTCATCATCTTTGGCTTTGTTATGTGAAAGTGTTTGCCCCGAATTTTGATTATCTCAATTAAAATCAAATTTATAATTTCCTTTTAGAAATATTCGAGATGCGGAAGCGTAACAAGGTGATGGTTCAACTAAAAATACTAAATTCCAAATTTCAAATTTTAATTTTATTACACAAATTAAAATTAATTAAAGTGAGAATTAATGAAAACAAAGTTATTAATTTTCACATAAAACAATTAATTCATCCAAGCCCTAGAATTTGCCTAAGTCATATTTTTCATTTAAACAAAGTTAGGCCAAAGCAATTTTAGCAAGTGACTTGAATTAAACAACTTTACCCAATATTTAATTTAGCACCAAATTAAATTGAGTGTGATAATTAAAACCGAATTTTATCTTGAATTATCCTAAGCATGCGTTCTAAATTATTTAAGCAAGATAAAATAAACCAATCACACTACGCCGCGATGTACGAGGAAAAACCCAAGACGGGAAAAAACCTCGGACGGCCCTAGCCACAAATTCACTAGATACAGAATTACAAGTACAAGACAAAAGACTTACAACACACGACTCGATCCCTCTCAAGCCCCGATGCTTCTTCTTGTAGAAACCTCTTCCTAGCGAATAACCTTGGAACACCACCGCGGTCTTGGAATCCACCGATAGGACTTTCTATGGTCACCGTCACCCATACACGAAGCCTTTCTTCAAGCGGGTAAAACAATAAAAAACACTTCTTCTTTCTTTGTGGGAGGTAGAAGCAAAACCCGAAACTTCTCTTCTTTAATTCGGTAGAGACAAACCGGTGCCAAACTCCAAGCAATTGATATGTGTATAGGTGAACTTGGATAAACAATATTTGGGTGTAAACACTAGAGTGGTGTAAATGAATTTCTCTTTGAAAATTAACACTCAAAACATGAACATTTTCCTTAAACAAATTTGCTCTCAAACTCTCTCTAAGAGGTGAAAATGGAATGGAAAAGTTAAGTTGGAAAATGTCCTTCCCGCACATGATAAAGTCTGAAAAAGTTGGTTAAAAACTAAGTGGGTAAGTGGGTGCAAAACTGCCAAAAAACTGCCAAAAACTGTTCCCGCCTGGCATCTCGTTCGAACGACATTTCGTTCGAACGAAATCTCGTTCGAACGAGACTTCTAACGACGTTCCAGATTGGACTCGTTAGAAACTCGTTGGAAATCTCGTTAGAACGAACAATCTCGTTCGAACGACATTTCGAACGACGGACCAGTATACCTTGGTGGGAACTCGATGGTAAACTCGTTCGAACGACATCTGGTTCGAACGAAAAAACTCGTTCGAACGACATATCGAACGACTTCCAGAAATTTTATAAAATTCGATTTTGGCCCAGAAACTTTATATACTTTATTTTAAAGTTCTAATTAAATATTTCTGAAAATAAAACACAGTTTTTATTAAACCTAACACCCAATAAACTTTGTTCCAAGCTCCTATATATATACAAAATTGCATTCATACCTTGGGAGCATGGAACCCTGGGTGATGACGTAGAAACGAGGCACGCAAACCGGCATAGTTGATGAAGCTTTATACTCTTTGCCGCTACGTCTTCAACAAACACTTCATAGGCTTGAGAGTATTACAATTACATACTATCCTATGAATAAATGTTTTTGTCCGGAATTGAGCCAACACTATACATGGACTCAATCTGAAATTTGTGTCCTTACAAATCTCCCCCTTTGGCTATTTCGGGATAAAAACCAAACAAAAATCCTAAAGGGCCGTCAAGCTCTACTAGACTCAAAACATAACCCACCCAAACTTGACTCAACCCAAGGATCAAACGCTTTGCCATTAAACAATGTCGCTTTAGAAGAAATCCTGCACACTCAAGCAAACTCATCAAATGCATAGGGAATATCAACGTATTAAATGCAATTTTGTAGTTACTCCCCCTAAATTAATTCTCCCCTTTATCAAACAAATGACATACTTAGAAAGACGTCTCCCCCTAAGATAAATCTCCCCCAAACTAAGATACGATAATAATAGGATTAGATACCATTTCTCCCCCTATCATTTCTCCCCCTTTTTGTTCAGGAATAGGCAAAGGATTAAGAACTAATAAGCATGTTGAAGCTTAAAGTGTTAAGACATTAAAGCACATGAGCAACAAAAGCATAACTAATCCAAGATAGATATCAATAAATAAGTATAAGCATGGATGGACTAGAAGGCAAGGCAAAGACAAACAAATATCATATATATATACTAGAAATATACCAATAGAGTACTTGCATATATATATAGATACAAACACACACATGACACAAAATACAATAAGTTTGCACACTCGTATGGCAAAAATGTGTCATATGGAAACAGAAATGTTGGGGTGTGAACTAGTAACAATTAAATTTAGACCCAAACACTTAATAAACGTTCACGGAGTTATCATTTGATTGCAAACTTCATCACATTTGAATATAACCTCATGTGACAATATATATTGAACTCAATGAGCAAACATACACAATGCATACAAGCCTAGCATATTGATGATTCTACAAACCAATAGAGTCATGACATGAAATACGCAACTAGGATAAACGGACATTGTGCAAACCATTGATATACCATCCAATCTCTCTCAATATGCATTTATATTAAATTTGAATGAATATATCAATCAAACATAGGCCTTGGCAATTTATTTTTCTTTTTAAGGCCATATTTTTTGTTTTTAGGCCTTTGGACCACGTATTTCTTTTAGGTCCATTCAAAATGGTGGCTTACTATCGCAAAGGATCACTTAGTCCTTTCGAAGCCCTTCCCCGTGCACATTTTATTTATCATGTTTTTCATTTTTCACACAAATCTCACATGCAACGGATTTTGACATGCACTAGTCCTCCTAAGTCACAAATATGTAGATGACAAGATTGGTAGGAGAACACCTCACATAGCTCAAATATACATATGAAGTTAAAATTTCAAAAGAGCTCGTGCATGTGTGAATAGAGGTATATAAAAATAGAATCCATTTAATCAATACAAAATCCAACTACTCCATAAAATATGGTAAAGAACATTTTAAGGATTGACTATCTAAACCAAAAGTTCTAGCCACGTGGGAGCGTTAAAGGAGGGATTCAAACACAAGTATATGCCACTTAAAGTGTGTCAAACTAAAATACACACAAAATAAAATCTTTTTGAGTTTTTGAAATTTTTAACCAAAAATAAATAATAGATATATACTCAAAAGACAAACACAAATCATTTGAATTTTTTCATTAAACTTAAATTACTAAGGGATAAAATCCAAATGATAAACAAAAATCTTTTTGTATTTTTCATTTAATGCAAACAAAATGAAGGAAATATAATACAAAAGATAAACAACAATCATAATTCTAGCATGTGATAAGCATAGAGCATAGACTAGAAAATGATTAAACAAGCATACATTTAGCATGTGAATATAGCATGAAGTACAAACACTAAAGTATGCAAACACTAACACATTCATCCTTTAGATTTAACAAGGGAGGAAGCATGTGCAAGTAAATGAGAATCAAAAACCCTATTTTGCAAGGCAACCAAGTCGGATTTCCTAACCCAAATTAATGAAGAATGACTATCTTGGGGTGTTGGAACTTTAACTACCGTGGTTACATTACTATGGGATTTTCTAGGAATTCGTTTAAGATCAAAACAAAATTTCCTAAGATGACCTTTTCGACCACAATGTGTACAAGTAAAAACATGTCGAAAAGATTTTCTTAAGGAGTGATCTCTAAAATCCTTCCTAGACGATTCTCCTAAAACATTGGTTTTGGCATCATGAGTAAGTTCATTAAAAGAATTGAAGCCTAGACCACACGTGTTATTTTTAATTTGGACCGTTCCTAAGATTTTATCTAGTTTTTCCGAACGACACTCCAAATCAAATTTGACATTACTAGAGTCTTTTAATTTATTTTGCAATTCTAAAATGTTAGACTCTAATAAAACATTTCGCTCTTCAAAAGCAAGAAGCTCCTTTTTCAAGGATTCCATTGAACCCCTAAGGCTATCTCTTTCGCCTTCTACATATTCAAGCTTCTCTTGAAGAGTCCTCTCACGTGTCCTAAGGTCTTCTATTAAAGCATTTTCATCAACGACCTTGACACTCTCCATTAAACTCGCTTCTAACTTCAAATTAGCTCTTTTCAGTTTGATAGATTCTTTATAAAGTTCTTGAAAATCATTTTGAAGTTCACTCACATTAACATCTTCTTCATTTTCACTCTCTCTTTCTTCTCCACTCTCACTATCATCAAAAATAAGGGAATCAAAAACTTTAACCTTGGAAGTGTCATGTGTTAAGGTCTCATCAATCGATGAGTTCTCACTATCACTCAAATGACTAGCCATAAAAGCCACAAAATTTTTCTTAGTGGGGGAATCGGGCTTCTCTTCCGTATCACTATCACTAAGGGTCGCATTATATGAAATGGGTCGCTTACCCTCTTTCCTTAGTTTAGTGGGGCACTCAAAAGCCCTATGGCCATAACCTTCACAACCAAAACACTTATTAGACTCGTCCCTATCTAAATTTTCATTACTAGGTTTAGGGATCTCATCGGCTTTAGGAATCTTCTCGCCTTTGTCATGCTTATAAGATTCAAATTTCTTAAAATCATTTTTAAATTTATCTTTGTTAATTTTAAGAAATTTTCTAAATTTACGAGCAAATAAAGCCATGTCTTCCGAGTCACTGTCACTCTCGCTCTCTACTACTTATTTGACCTCTTTTCGGGCGTAATGCCCTTTTTGATTTTCTTTTCAGTTTTAGAGGGAAACATATCTAGTTCATAGGTTTGCAAATCACCTACAAGCTCTTCTAATTTCGTAGAGGCTAAAGTTGGTAAAGAATTTAAAACGGTCACTTTAGGAATAAATCTATCGGGTAGGGACCTTAAAATTTTCTTTACAACACGATCGTCAGGTATTTTCTCTCCCAAGTTAAAAGATGAATTAACAATATCAGAAAGTCTAGCATAAAATTCATCAAAAGTTTCTTTTTCAATAGTTTCAAATTGAGTGGTGAGGTTTTGAAGTTTTGAAGCTTTAACGACACTAGTTGCTTCATGAGTTAATTGTAAAATATCCTAAGCTTCTTTAGCGATCTCACACGTCATAATGCGTCAGAATTCATCCGGTGTGACAGCACTAAACAAGGCATTTAAACCACGGGAATTGAAATTCGCAAGTTTAAACTCATTTTCAGTCCATCTATCGGCGGGTTTGATAACAAGTTCATTTTCAACTAAATAAGTTGGTGGGGACCACCTGTTACCAACAGACATCCAAACTCTCTCGTCGATAGATTTTAGTGCCGATTTCATTTGAGCTTTCCAATACGCGTAGTTTGAACCATCAAAAATAGGAAATTTTGAAAATGGGGAAAATTCCATTTTAGCCAAAAATTATTTAAAGGATCTTAACGAAATAATTTATCGTTTTTGGCTCTGATACCAATTTGAAAGTGTTTGCCCCGAATTTTGATTATCTCAATTAAAATCAAATTTATAATTTCCTTTTAGAAATATTCGAGATGCGGAAGCGTAACATGGTGATGGTTCAACTAAAAATACTAAATTCCAAATTTCAAATTTTAATTTTATTACACAAATTAAAATTAATTAAAGTGAGAATTAATGAAAACAAAGTTATTAATTTTCACATAAAACAATTAATTCATCCAAGCCCTAGAATTTTCCTAAGTCATATTTTTCATTTAAACAAAGTTAGGCCAAAGCAATTTTAGCAAGTGACTTGAATTAAACAACTTTACCCAATATTTAATTTAGCACCAAATTAAATTGAGTGTGATAATTAAAATCGAACTTTATCTTGAATTATCCTAAGCATGCGTTCTAAATTATTTAAGCAAGATAAAATAAACCAATCACACTACGCCGCGATGTACGAGGAAAAACCCAAGACGGGAAAAAACCTCGTACGGCCCTAGCCACAAATTCACTAGATACGGAATTACAAGTACAAGACAAAAGACTTACAACACACGACTCGATCCCTCTCAAGCCCCGATGCTTCTTCTTGTAGAAACCTCTTCCTAGCGAATAACCTTGGAACACCACCGTGGTCTCGGAATCCACCGATAGGACTTTCTATGGTTACCGTCACCCGTACACGAAGCCTTTCTTCAATCGGGTAAAACAATAAAAAAAACACTTCTTCTTTCTTTGTGGGAGGTAGAAGCAAAACCCGAAACTTCTCTTCTTTAATTCGGTAGAGACAAACCGGTGCCAAACTCCAAGCAATTGATATGTGTATAGGTGAACTTGGATAAACAATATTTGGGTGTAAACACTAGAGTGATGTAAATGAATTTCTCTTTGAAAATTAACACTCAAAACATGAACATTTTCCTTAAACAAATTTGCTCTCAAACTCTCTCTAAGAGGTGAAAATGGAATGGAAAAGTTAAATTGGAAAATGTCCTTCCCGTACATGATAAAGTCTGAAAAAGTTGGTTAAAACCTAAGTGGGTAAGTGGGTGCAAAACTGCCAAAAAACTGCCAAAAACTGTTCCCGCCTGGCATCTCGTTCGAACGACATTTCGTTCGAACGAAATCTCGTTCGAACGAGACTTCTAACGACGTTCCAGATTGGACTCGTTAGAAACTCGTTGGAAATCTCGTTAGAACGAACAATCTCGTTCGAACGACATTTCGAACAACGGACCAGTATACCTTGGTGGGAACTCGATGGCAAACTCGTTCGAACGACATCTGGTTCGAACAAAAAAACTCGTTCGAACGACATATCGAACGACTTCCAGAAATTTTATAAAATTCGATTTTGGCCCAGAAACTTTATATACTTTATTTTAAAGTTCTAATTAAATATTTCTGAAAATAAAACACATTTTTTATTAAACCTAACACTCAATAAACTGTGTTCCAAGCTCCTATATATATATACAAAATTGCATTCATACCTTGGGAGCATGGAACCCTGGGTGATGACGTAGAAACGAGGCACGCAAACCGGCGTAGTTGATGAAGCTTTATACTCTTTGTCGCTACGTCTTCAACAAACACTTCATAGGCTTGAGAGCATTACAATTACATACTATCCTATGAATAAATGTTTTTGTCCGGAATTGAGCCAACACTATACATGGACTCAAATGGAAATTTGTGTCCTTACATTGTGCTAACATATTCCTTGAGGTGCCCCACTTAGACGAGTTCCTCTAGGTTCTTCTTGAACATCTTATAATTTTTTATGAGGTACTTGTGATCCTGATGGTAGGTATACCTGAAACTAGCGCCTCTATATTCTAGATCATTGGTTATCTTGGGAGGCCTCTTAAAAAAGGGCCATCTCTAATCTGTCAAATGAGCTTGTATATAGGCTCTTTGAAGATAGTCTCAAACTCCTTGTAGTTGTTCTAACTAGCCTAATATTTGAGGTGATTCTTTGAGGTTTCGTTCTAAAATACCTTTTTAGCTGAAGAGGGTTGATTTCCCCCTAGAGGCCTTCTTAAACTAATTCTTCTTTTAGTCGATCAGGGACTCTACATTGACGAGCTCGTCCCCCACCTTAGTGTATCTATAAATGTGAGACATGGGATCATCCATTATAGAGGTCATCTTCTTCATCAGTGATTGACATAGGTCGTTTGATCATTGTAATACCCCGCACTTTTACACATAATAATTTTTATGGAAAATGTGGACTAATTAAATTAGAAGGAGAAAATTTAAATTGTAATTAATCCAATTTTTTTATAATAATCACTAGCGGGATAAGAGTTAGTAATTATTAAAATAATAGTATAGCCGGGAATGAGATGCACGACAGTTACGTTAAGAGTTAATAATTATTGAAATAATAGTATGTCCAAGAATGAGATGCACGGCAGTTACATTATAAATATTTGGAACGCGTATGAGTCACGCCACTAGTATATATGTGGGGGTTTAAAAGGTGAACTATTTTTGTATAACTCGGATGACTATTTTGAGTGGGCCAGAGTGTCCGGAAGGGTTGAAATAGTCAAAAAACACTACTCGAGTATTTAAATTAGAGTCCGGGACTTTTTAGCCCAAAACGACACCCCGGAGGGGTATTTTGGTCTTTTGGAATTTTTAGGTAATTATATGGACGAAAATTAGGTTTAATTAAAAGGCATTTGGGGTTAGTAGTCGTCAGTTTCAACCTACGTGAAAAGAGAGGAAAAGAGAGAGAGAACCAAGGAAGAAGAAGGAGACTCCATTAGAGCCCTAAGCCAAGAACTCAACCTTTCACAACAAAAAGTACACCAGCGCGTAGATCGTGTCAGGAGGATCGTTCCAATACCAGTTTCAACCCGCGAATTAGAAGTTAATTTTAAGGCAAGTGATTATCTTGCTCTCTCTCTCTTAGCAATTATTACTCTTGTTAACATATGTAGAGATTTTAGAACAATTAATACCAAATTTGGTTTACCTATGATGGGATTGTGTAGGAATCTTAGAAATTTGATAGGGGTTTGCATGTAGATGATTCTCCCCTTTATAGAAGTGTGAAATTATGAGAATTAGATGCTAATTACGAAATAAAAATGGAACTTTATGGATTTATAATTCTAGGTTTATGTTAATATGATTCAAAGGAAAATTTAGGAGTTTGTTGAATTTATTTGATGATTAGAAGGATTTGACCCCTAAACTATGTTAAGAGATGTTTTAGAGTGACTTAGAGTAGTTTAGAAACCTTGTACTTGGGTTGGAATGGGTTTAGGTTAAATTTAAAGAGGAGTAAATATGGAAAAACGAACTTTGAAGATGAACTAGGCAACTGCAGAATTTTCATTAGAAGTCCAGCCCAAGTCGTTCGAATGACCTTGTTCGAATGAGACTTCCAACGAGTTTCCAATGGCCCTTATAATGAGATTGGTAGTTAGTTCAAACGACCTCGTTCGAACAAGATTCTCTAGGTCTTCTAACGAGATTCCAGAATGACTCTTAAGACCCGATTTTTATTTTGAATTTCCCGTAGGCTTATTTATATGAGCGTTAGACCTATATGAATGTCGAGTGACTTAAAACTTATAATCATTAGTGAGCGAAGAATAGGGCGACCCTTGGACGGTACTACAATTCATAGAATTAGAGAGATGCAAGAAAATAAGCAAAAATACAAACGAGTAAGGTACGGAGGAATAACAGGGGGTTATATTATGCGTACTACAAATACTAAGCTACGGGAAAGCCAATGAATTTATATAAGTTGTGTGTATGCTTATTGCTCAAAATATTATGTGTATGACATACCTAGCTACTGGCTATCGAACGGAGGTTAACGCGTTGTGGACGAACGAATCTTGTGTGCCTTCAGGGGATTTAGAGTCGTACCACTAGAGCATGGAACCTAAGTACGGGCTATCCATGAGAATGATAGTGATGACGGTCGTATGGGTGCGTAGGTATGTGCGTAGCCCATCGGCTTAGGACTATATTCTCCTTCAATAGGTGTTTATATTTTTATTGGTTCTCGAGAGATTGAACCTATTGTCCTATATGCGTAAGCGTTGTAAAGGGACTAGGTAGCCAAGTATGCATAGCACAAAGGGTTTCTCAACCAAGGGTGCAATATTGCTATATTTATATAAATTAATATGTATACATGAAGCGAATAATGTGTGTATACTAGAATCATGTTTGGTGTCTTATGTTGATGACGCTATTTTTAAATGTACACTTATGGTATTATTAGTTGGGCATTTAGAAGAATACGAGAATAAACTAAAGTAATCCTAAATCTATATCAAAATCATAAGTACGCCAGTTTTGAGTTATTTAGTGAGACTTTCAAGCATAATATTATGCACTTAGTAGTCAATTCGGGTATTATGACTAGTATGGGTAGTTAGGTTCATTAGACGTGCACACTAGATTGAGGGGTGAGTATCTCAAGTGGGTATGCTAAGTTAACTTGAAGAATAATCGTGCTAATTGAATCAATTTAAGCACTTGCTATTTTAAACTGTTTTCAACTCGAGCTCTGACCCGTTCTCTTGTATATCTTTCTATTGTTCCATTATTTTAGGTGCCCAGCCATAGGGACACCAACCTTAGGAGACTATATTCAGTTGTCGTGCTATAGCTGTTGTGGAAGCTGCAGGATTATTGCTAGTAGACGACTCAGCTCATTCTTTCCTTTTGAGTTATTCATTATGTTGGACATGTCATCCTTACTTATGTTTACTTTCAGAGATTTAGTCATTTTAAATTCGCTCGTAGATTTGATTTCTTTATTTGGATTTATTGTATGGGATTGTATTTGGAGATGTTTACTTCCATCCATTTATTTTACTTCAGTCAGACTTTACTTATTTTACCAGTGATGCATAGTATTTATTAGTATTCTTTTAGTAGTAATTAATGACAAGATAAAATTTGGACATTACTCTTTTTAAATACTAGGCGGTTAGTGTTATTAAAATAAAATTTGAGTTCTCGATAGTGATGCATTATCTGAACCAACTTGATATTCTAAAATTAATTAATTAAGGACTGACCACCCGGTAATTAATTAGGCGGGGTGTCACAGGTGGTATCAGAGCATCAGGTTCTAGTGTCCTTTAGGATCTGTTCGGCGTATTGCGTTTTTCGCTTAGCGTCTTTGATATAGAGTCGTACTATTTGGACTATTGCATCCTTATTTCGTGTTGTAGATTTTGTACTTATGCTATAATGTTATGTATGAACAGTGGTTTTATAAACTTCATTTAAATTTCAGATGCCGCCTACGGAGGAGAGACGTACTAACACCGTGGACGAAGTAAATGCGGGACAAGACCAACAATTACCTTAGGTACACCAGGGAAGAGAAGAAATCATGGAGATTACGAACATCATGGCACAAGCAGTGACTATCGCAATATTGCAGTACCAAAATCGCAGTGTGCAACTTACAAGGGGCAAAAGAACAAGAGAAGTTTATCGATATGATCTTTCGAGGAATAATATCAATGGGAAAATACCATCACAACAGTGATAAGATCCATAGAGACATCAAGACCAAAAAGACTCTGAGAACCGTGGGAAGAACCAAACCCACCTGGGCCAACACGGCCATCAGGTTCAGCAGGGCCAACAGCAGGTTCAGCGGGCCAGAATGGCCAAGGGATGGGTGGTAACAGCCATCAGGGACGGGGATAATAAGGAAAAGGGGGAGGACCCTTCCCAGGAAGATGTTTCACGTGTGTAAACACTGACCACAAATGCCAGGACTGCCCACAGAAGGGTAGAGGTCAGCCAGACCAACAGGCCCAGCAGTGTGCTCAGCAGGGCCAGCAGAGCAGAAACTGTGTGGGTAAGTGTTTCATATATGGCGAATGGGGTCACTATAATCAAAATCTCCCTAGCAAAGGCAGGATCCTATAGCAGTCATTGAATGTTCACCCGACACCAACGAATATCCAAATTGGGGAAATAGGGATAATCACCCCAGTAAAACAGACTTCACAATAGCATCACGTAGTATAGTATGAATGTATCTATAATGCCTGATATGCAGTTATGTCTCTCATATCGCATCTACCACCCACGTTTGGAGGTACGGCATTTTATCATTAACAGTGCTTCCTTTTAGTTATGAGGAAAATTTCAAATAACCTATGTGCGTTACAGCTTACTTGTACTACGTGAGAAACATGAGCATAAAATGTATTGCTATCCCGATCTCAAATCGAATAATTCATGTTTGTGTGATGATAGACCATTAAAATAATATTAGGTGTCCATTAGTCCTGGAGATGAAATAATTTGTGCTAAGTGTCATCCGAGAGGAAACGGAGTCCCTTGTATACATAGGTATTAAATCCTACAGAGACTTGTGGAGTATGTCGTCAGGTTATACCAAATCCCGGGGGGGGTAGAAAAGTTTACTATAGTGAATCAAGAAAGAATGAAATACCTCTGGACATGGGAATAATTTTATGGTAAAGTGAAGAGCCTAACGCCAAATTAGTAGTAGTAATGTGTTGAATATCTTTTTCGTAACATGAGCATGGATACGCTATTATTAGCAGGAAGAAGGGATGTGGGGTAAGAGACAAATACTGAGGACCACAACTCTCGTTTACCGACAATGTTAGATTGTAGTGTATCGAGGGGGTTCCTTGTTTGGATTTCGCTTTGCGAGACATACCACGCATGAAACCTAGCAAAGGTCGGGAGCTGGGGATGGTTGGTCTTTAGCACATGAGTTTGGTACCCTATTTATCATCCGTAAGAGAAACCGTAACCTTAAATTTAATTTTATTCCTACGCACGGTCAGTAGAACTGTACGATATGACATAAGTAGTGATATCAAATTCTAACATCGAGAATAAATCGGTGTAATAAGGGAAGATGATAAAGTCAAGATACGAAACAAATATCTGTTGCCTCAAATCGATGACTTATTCGACCAGTTGAGAGGAGCGACTTTATCCTCGAAGATTGATTTAAAATCGGGATACCATCAACTACGTATCAGGGGGCAGGACGTGTCAAAGACTGCCTTCCTAACGAGATATGGTTCCCATGAATTCAGGGTTATGCCTTTCGGATAACTAACACCACAGTCGTGTTCATGTACTTGATGAACAGGGTGTTCAGAGAGTTCCTGGACCAGTTCGTCATCGTATTCATAAATGACATTTTGGTTTACTTGCAGACCGAGGAGGATCATGCCGAGCGCTTGAGGCAGGTTTTGCAGACACTGCACCAGCATGAGTTGTACGCAAAATATGAGAAATGTGGGTTTTGGCTAAAGGAGGTATAATTTTTGGGGCATATCATCTCCGATAGAGGGATATCCGTGGATCCAGGGAAGGTGTCAGGGGTGAGGGAGTGGGGACAGCCCACAACACCGATCGAGATACGCAGTTTCTTAGGTTTAGCTGGATACTACATGAGGTTCATTCGAGGGTTTTCAAAGATAGTGGGTCCGTTAACTCACTTGACTCGCAAAGGGGTGCCATTTATCTGGAGTGACGCCTTCCAGTTAGCCTTTGATGAGTTGAAAGATAAGTTTACCTAAGCACCAGTGTTAGCATTACCCAGGCGGGGAGTGGAGTATCTAGTCTACACTAATACGTCCTTATTAGGACTTGGAGGTGTACTTCAGCAGGAAGATCAGGCTATAGCTTATGCCTCCCGTAAGCTTAAGCCTCATGAGAGAAATTACCCCACCCACGACTTGGAGTTAGCAGCAGTCTTGTTCGCACTTCGGATTTAGAGACACTACCTCTTAGGGGAGAAATTTCATTTATTCACGGACCATAAATCAATTTAGTACCTCTTCACGCAGAAGGAATTAAATATGCGTCAACATCGGTGGCTTGAGTTCGTGAAGGATTATCAAATTGATATCCAATATCACCCGAGGAATTCTAACGTGGTAGCAGACGCGTTGAGCCGTAGGCCAATTGGTGAGATAGCCGAGGTGTGGAAAGTGAAATGGAAAGAGTTAGGGAACCAGTATGCAGTGGCTCGATCGGTTATGTATGCAATGACGATTACGCCCCAGATTATTACAGGAGTAGTACAGGCTCAGGCAGATGATCCGTTCTGCCAAAGTCAGATAGTGAAGCTTCTAGCAGAGGGAGCTAAGTCTTACACCGTGGGTTCAGACGGGGGCCTACGTTTTACTGGGAGATTGGTTGTTCCCGAGGGTGAAGATTTGAGATACAAGGTGATGACAAATTCGCACGGTTGTCGATTTGCAGTGCATCTCGGCGGGGATAAGATGTACCAGGACATTCGTAAACAGTATTGGTGGAGCGTAATGAAGAAGGATATTGCTAAGTTCGTCTTGAAATGTGCCATTTGTCAATTGGTAAAGGTGGAACATCCGAGGCCGACGGGACTTCTACATCCATTGGAGGTTCCTATGTGGAAATAAGATAGCATTTCCATGGACTTCATCACGGGACTACCTACATTGCAGAGGGGTCACGACTCGAAATGGGTGGTAGTGAATCGGTTGACCAAGTTAGCCCACTTTCTGGCAGCCAAGACAGACTATACCGCGGGACAGTATGCCCAATTATTCATAGCAGAGATAGTTAGACTCCATGGAGTGCCTCTCAATATCGTGTCTGACAAAGATAAGGTGTTCGTTTCTCGATTTTAGGAGAGTTTCAGGAAGCGTTGGGTACAGAGTTGCGACTGAGCACAACCTATCACCCGCAGACGGATGGTCAGACATAGTGGACGAATCAAATGTGGGAGGACATGTTATGGATGTGCACCATTGATTTTGGCGGAGGTTGGGAACAGTACCTTCTACTGGTGGAATTTGCCTATAACAACTCCTACTAGTTTACTATCAGTATGGCTCCATTCGAGACCCTATACGGTAGACCTTATCGTTTCCCAACATATTGGATAGAGGTGGGCCAACAATAAGTTACTGTGTTTGGAGGTGATTCAAGATACTTCGAAGAGGATAGAGTTGATACGGAGCCGTATTCGAGATGCTCAGGATCGACAGAAGAGTTATGCTAATGCCAAACGTTACTTTCGAGAATTCAACATTGGGGATCAGGTATTACTTCGAGTGTCCCCTAGAAGGGAGTTATGCATTTTGGGAAGAAGGGAAAGTTGGCGCCTAGGTACGTAGGGCTATTCCCCATTATCGAGAGGATTGAGCCAGTTGCTTATAGACTTGGGTTACCGAAGCACTTGCATAGAGTTCATGACGTGTTTCATATCTCTTCGATGAGGAGATTTCTTCTAGATGATCTGGCCCATACTCACATTACGTTAGAGGAGATAGACTTACAGCCTAATAGCTCCTACAAGGAGGGGTCGATTTCTATCTTAGACCGTAGGGAGAGGAAGTTGAGGTCGAAAGTAGTACCACTAGTACGTGTTCAATGGCGGCACCATAATGTTGAGTAATCAACTTGGGAGCGCGAGGATGACATGCGTGAACGTTATCCAGAGTTGTTCTTGCCAGGTATATATATATATATATATATATATTCTTTTCCGAATTTTGGGACGAAATTCTGTTATTACGAGGGAAGTATGTAATACCCCTCACTTTTACGCATAATAAATTTTATGGAAAATGGGGATTAATTAAATTAAAGGGATAAAATTTAAATTGTAATTAATCTGATTTTATGATAATAATCACTAGCGGGATAAGAGTTAGTAATTATTGAAATAATAGTATGGCCAGGAATGAGATGCACGACAGTTACGTTATAAATATTTGGGACACGTATGAGTCGCGCCACTAGTATGTATATGGGGGTTTAAAAGGTAAACTATTTTTGTATAACTCGGACGACTATTTTGAGTGCGCCAGAGTGTCCTAAAGGGTCGAAATAGTCTAAAAGACACTACTCGGGTATTTAAATTAGAGTTCGGGACTTTTTATCCCAAAACGACACCTCGAAGGGCTATTTTGGTCTTTTGGAATTTTTGAGTAATTATATGGACGAAAATTAGGTTTAATTAAAAGGCATTTGGGGTAGTCATAAGTTTCAACCTACGTGAAAAGAGAGGAAAAGAGAGGGAGAACCAAGGAAGAAGAAGGAGACTCCATTAAAGCCCTACGCCAAGAACTCAACCTTTCACAATAAAAAGTACACCAACGCGTAGATTGTGTCAGGAGAATCGTTCCTATACCATTTTCAACCCGCGATTCAGAAGTTCATTTTAAGGAAAGTGGTTATCTTGCTCTCTCTCTTAGCAATTATTACTCTTGTTAACATATGTAGAGGTTTTAGAACAACTAATACCAAATTTGGTTTACTTATGATGGGATTGTATAGGAATCTTAGAAATTTGATGGGGGTTTGCATGTAGATGATTCTCCCCTTTATAGAAGTGTGAAATTAGGAGAATTAGATGTTAAATATGAAATAAAAATGGAGCTTTTATGGATTTATAATTCTGGGTTTATGTTAATATGATTCAAAAGAAAATTTAGGAGTTTGTTGAATTTATTTGATGATTAGAAGGATTTGACCCCTAAACTATGTTAAGAAATGTTTTAGAGTGACTTAGATTAGTTTAGAAACCTTGTACTTGGGTGGGAATGGGTTTAGGTTAAAATTAAAAAGGAGGAAATATGGAAAAACGAACTTTGAAGATGAACTGGGCAACTGCGGAATTTTCGTTAGAAGTCCATCCCAGGTCGTTCGAACGACCTCATTCGAACGAGACTTCTAACGAGTTTTTAGTGGCCCTTCTAATGAGATTGGTAGTTCATTCGAAGTTCCTTTGTTCGAACGACCTCGTTCGAACGAGATTCCCTGGGTCTTCTAACGAGATTCCAGAATGACTCTTAAGACCCGATTTTTGTTTTGAACTTCCCATAAGCTTATTTATATGAGCGTTAGACCTGTATGAATGTCGAGTGACTTAAAACTAATAATCATTAGTGAGCGGAGAATAGGGCGACCCTTGGACGGTACTAAAATTCATAGAATTAGAGAGATGCAAGAAAATAAGGGAAAATATAAACGAGTAAGGTACGGGGGAATAATAGGGGGTTATATTATACGTACTACAAATACTAGGCTACGGGAAAGCCAATGAATTTATATAAGTTGTGTGTATGCTTATTTCTCAAAATATTATATGTAAGGACACAAATTTCCAAATGAGTCCTTTGTAGTTTTTGCCCAATTTCGGATAAAAACGTTTGACTCATAGAATAGAGTTATTAACCATCCTTTAAGTCTATAACATTCTAAAGTTGAAGACGTAGCTGCCAAGTCTATAAAGCTTCATCAAATGCCGATTTAGTGTGCCTCATTTCTACGTCATCAACATGGTTCCATTGCTCCTAAGGTATGAATGCATTTTGAATATATATATAGGAACTTGGAACAATAGTTCATTGGGTGAACTTTTAGTTTAAACTGCTGTTTATCTTCTTGAAAGTTTTTATTAAAACTTTAAAATAAAGTATATAAAGTTTCTGGGCTAAGATCAAAATTTTACACTTTCTGGAAGTTCGTTCGAAATTATCATTCGAACGAGTTTGTCGTTCGAACGAGTTTGTCGTTCGAACGAGAATGTCGTTCGAACGAGTTTGCCAACGAGTTCCCACATTGGCCACTGGAATGTCGTTCGAATGAGAATGATGTTTGAACGAGATTTCCAACGAGATTTCTAACGAGTTCTCACTAGAACTTCGTTAGAAGGCTCGTTCGAACGAGACTTCATTCGAACAAAAATGTCGTTCGAACGAGTTTTGGTGGGAACAGTTTATTTGGAAGTTTGAGCAGTTTTTTCCCACTTTCCCACTTCTTTTCCCACTAACTTTTTGGGTAGACTTAATATGTGCAGGAACCAACTTTTTCTAATTAACTTTTTCATATCATACAACCTCCAAGAGAGAGTTTGAGAGCAAACTTAAAAGTAGAAAAAGGTGATTGTTTAAAGTGTTAATTCTTTCAAAAAAATCCTTAAAACACTTATGTTTATGCCCAAAGTTTGTTTATCCAAGTTCTTTTATATATATACATTGCTTGGAATTTTGGTACCGGTTGTTCTCTACCACATTGAAGAGAAGTTTGGGTTTGCTTTTACATCCCACAAAGAAGAAGTTTGTTTTGCTGCGGCATTCTCACATGGTGAAAGGCACCATGTGTGGTTGAAGGTGTACCTATTATCTCATTGGTGGATTCCAAGATTTCGGTGGAGCTCCGGGGTTGTCGACTAGGTGGAGGTGCTTATAAGAAGACGCGTCAAGGCTTGAAAGGGGTCGAGTCGATGAAGTAAGTCATCTGTCTTGTAATTGTAAAACCATACTTAGTGGACTTAAGGCTAGGGTCGTCCGAGGTGTTTTCCCGTTGTGGGTCTTTCCTCGTACATCGCGACGTAGTGATTCATTGTTTATTTTATCTTTCGCAAAACTCACCTAGACCGCATGCTTAGGTAAAAAGATCAAATTTGGTCTAATCACTGCTTATGTTTAATTCGGTGCTACATAATTAATTGGGTAAATGTTAATTTAATTCAAGTCATCGCTTAATAATTGGTTTGGCCTAACTTGATAATATTAAAAATATGACTTAGGCAAATTTCTAAAAGTGAAATTAAAATTTGTTTGGATTTAATCTTATTTCACTTTGTTTAATTTTAATTTGAAAAGAAATTAAAATTTGGTGTTTAATTTGAACCATCTTCGCTGACGCATATCTATAAAAGAAATTATCTATTTTTAGTAATAAGATTTTAAAATTGGGGGCCTCGCGTTCCAACAAGTGGTATCAGAGCCAGAGCGCTAATTTATAGCGTCAAAGATCCGTTTTTCGGCTTTTATAATTTTTGTGCTCCTTGCATTTTTAAGTGGTTTAATTTTTTTACTCACTCTCAATTTTTTTTGTATCTCTCGATGGGACGCCTTAATGATAATTTGTCCATTTCTAATGATAATGATGTTTTTGCTATATACGAGGAATTTAATGAGCTTTATAAGTGTAAAGAAAAATTAATAGAATTAAATTTGAGATTTGCAAAAAGAATTAAATTTCTTGAAAATGAAAATTCTTGTTTTAAAACTAAAGTTGAGTTTTTACAAATCTCCCTAACTCAAAAAGATATTTTTCGTGAAAAGCTCATGGACATAAATCATAACTTTAATATTTTAGAAATGTCCAAGAAAGAGAGTGATTGTCGAGAAAAGACTCTTAGGGACAAGTTTGCTCACATTGAGGGGGAGCGTGATAACCTTCTAGGAGTTATAGAAAATTTAAAGAAGGATTCCCGTAAAATTGAGGAGTCTAATTTATTACTTGAGTCCAATATTTTAAAAATGAAAAATGACTTACAAGGCTCGAGTAGTTGTGATAATGGTTCTAGATCATCTAGTTCAAATACTTCTGTTACTAAAGCTAAGACCATTGTTTGTTTTAGAACGTTGACTTTATCCAATGACTTTTGAAAAGATCACACCGTAGGTATCATTCCTCGTGTTTTCACATGCTTGCATTGTGGTAGGAAAGGGTCATGTTGTTTTGATCTTAAGAGAAGTCCTAGGAAGTCTATGTCTAGCATTTCATTAGTTTCCAAATCCCATCATTTTAAATATACATCTATATGGGTTCGAAAATCATTTTTAGACGCGCTAGATATTAGATTTGTTGATTCTCATTTACTTTCACATGAAACCTCACTTGCTAAATCTAAAGGTTGAATGTGTTAGTTGTTTGCATAATCTAGCTTTTTGTGTTTCATATTATATATCATTGCCAGGTGTTGCATGTTTAAATCATTTTCTAGCCTATGCTTCATGATTAATCACAAACTAGAATAATGATTTTTGTTTGTCTTTTGTATTATACTTCTTTCATTTTAGTTTGTATTAAATGAAAAATACAAAAAGATTTTTGTTTATCATTTGGGTTTTGTCTCTTGGTAATTTAAGCTTAATGAAAAATTCAAATGATTTTTGTTTGTTTTTGAGTATATATTTTTATTTTTGGTTAAAAATTTCAAAAACTCAAAATGATTTTTTTGTGTGTGTATTTTAGTTTGACCCACTCTATGTGGCATAAACTTGTGTTAGAATCCCATCTTTTTCTCTCCCATGTGGCTAGAACCTTTGGTTTAGATTGTCAATCCTTATTATGTTCTTTACCATGCTTACATGGAGTAGTTGGATTATGTGTTGATTAAATGGATTCTATTTTTATATGCCTCTTTTCACACATGCACGAGCTCATTTGAAATTTTAACATCATATGTATATTTGAGCTTTGTGAGGTGTTCTCCTACCAATTTGGCATCTACATATTTGTGACCTAGGAGGACTAGTGCATGTCAAAATTTGTTGCACGTGAGATTTATGAGAATAAAAAATATTATATATAAATGTGCACGGGGAAGGGCTCCGAAAGGATTTATTATCCTTTGCGAATAGTAAGCCACCGTTTGTTTGGACATAAAAGAAATACGTGGTCCAAAGGCCTAAAAATAGAATTATGGCATTAAAAAGAAAAATAATTGCCAAGGCCTGTGTTTGATTGATATATTCATTCAAAATTAATATATGCTTATTGAGGGAGATTGGATGGTATATCAACGGTTTGCACAATGTCCGTTTATCCTAGTTATACTTTCAATGTCATGACTCTATTGGTTTGTAAAATCATCAAAATTCTAGGCTTGTATGCATTGTGTATATTTGTTCATTGAGTTCAATCTATATTGTCACATGAGGTTATATTCAAATGTGATGAAGTTTGCAATCAATTGAGAACTCCGTGAACATGTTTTAAGTGATTGGGTCTAAATTTAATTGTTGCTAGTTCACACCCCAACACTTCCGTTTCCATATGACACATTTTTGCCATACGAGTATGAAAAGCTTATCTTATTTTGTGTCATTTGTATGTTTATATCTATATATATATATGTGTGCGTGTGCATCTTTGGTATATCTAGAGTATTATATATATGATATTTTATTTGGTATTTGCCTTGCTTTCTAATCCATCTATGCTTTAATTCATAATTGGTATCTATCTTGTTACATTCTTTATTGATATCACATGCTTAATACTTATGTATTCTATTGGTATCATTTTCTTGCATCTTAGTTGGTATCCGTTATTATTTTTTGGATTAGTTATGCTTTTGTTGCCCATATGCTTTAATGTTCTCATCACTTTATGCGCTATAGCATGTTTAGCTTGTTCTCCCATTCTATTTATCCCTTATTTACTTTAAGGGGTGTATTTGCTTTAATTGGGGAAGATAATTAAATGTTTTTTATTGTTTAGCCTTTGTTTATTCCTGAACAAAAAGGGGGAGAATGATAGGGGGAGAAATGGTATCTATTCCTATTATAATCGTATCTTAGTTTGGGGGAGATTTATCTTAGGGGGAGACGTCTTTCTAAGTAGGTCATTTGTTTGATAAAGGGGAGAATTAATTTAGGGGGAGTATTTATTTTATATGCATTTAATACTCTTGATATTCCCTATGTGTTTGATAGTTTGCTTAAGTGTGTAGAAATACTTCTAAATGGCAACTTTCATCGGGCAAAGATATTGATCCTAGGGTTGTTTGAGTCAAGCATTGTATTTTTATTTTGGGTGGGAATTTTTTGTTAGTCTAGTAGAGCTTGACGGCCCTTTAGGATTTTTGTTGGTTTTTGTCCTGGAATAGCCAAAGGGGGAGATTTGTAAGGACACAAATTTCTAATTGTGTCCTTTGTAGTTTTGGCTCAATTCCGGACAAAAACGTTTGAGTCATAGGATAAAGTTATTAACCATCCTTCAAGCCTATGACATTCTAAGTTGAAGACGTAGAGGCCAAGTTTATAAAGCTTCATCAAATGTCGGTTTAGTGTGCCTCATTTCTACGTCATCAACATGGTTACATTGCTCCTATGGTATGAATGCATTTTGAATATATATATAGGAGCTTGGAACAATTTAAACTGCTGTTTATTTTTCAGAAAGTTTTTATTAAAACTTTAAAATAAGGAATATAAAGTTTCTGGGCTAAAATCAAATTTTTATACTTTCTGGAAGTTCGTTCGAAATTGTCGTTCGAACGAGTTTTCCAACGAGTTCCCACATTGGCCACTAGAGTGTCGTTCAAAATGTCGTTCGAATGAGAATGATGTTCAAATGAGATTTCCAATGAGATTTCTAACGAGCTCACACTGGAACTTCGTTAGAAGGCTCGTTCGAACGAGACTTCGTTCGAACGAAAATGTCGTTCGATCGAGTTTTGGTGGGAACAGTTTATTTGGTAGTTTGAGCAATTTTTTCCCACTTTCCCACTTCTTTTTCCACTAACTTTCTAGGCAGACTTAATATGTGCGGGAAGCAACTTTTTCTAATTAACTTTTTCATATCATATAACCTCCAAGAGAGAGTTTGAGAGAAAAATTCAAAGTAGAAAAAGTTCATTGTTTAAAGTGTTAATTCTTTCAAGAAAATCCTTAAAACACTTTTGTTCACACCCAAAGTTTGTTTATCCAAGTTCTTTTATATATATACATTGCTTGGAATTTTGGCACCAGTTTTTCTCTACCACATTGAAGAGAAGTTTGGGTTGCTTCTACATCCCATAAAGAAGAAGTTTATTTTGCTGTGGCATTCTCACACGGTGAAAGGTACCATATGTGGTTGACGGTGTACCTATTGTCTCATTGGTGGATTCCAAGATTCCGGTGGAGCTCCAGGGTTGTCGACTAGGAAGAGGTGTTTATAAGAAGACGTGTCAAGGCTTGAAAGGGGTCGAGTCGAGGAAGTAAATCATCTGTCTTGTAATTGTAAAACCATACTTAGTGGACTTAAGGCTAGGGCCGTTCGAGGTTTTTTTTTCGTTGTGGGTTTTTCCTCATATATCGCGGTGTAGTGATTCATTATTTATTTTATCTTTCGCAAAACTCACCTAAACCACATGCTTAGGTATAAAGATAAAATTTAGTTTAATCACTACTTAAGTTTAATTTGGTGATACATAATTAATTAGGTAAATGTTAATTTAATTCAAGTCATCGCTTAATAATTGGTTTGGCCTAACTTGATAATATTGAAAATGTGACTTAGGCAAATTTCTAGGACTTGGGATGAATTAGTTTGGTTTAAGTGAAATTAAAATTTGTTTGGATTTAATCTTATTTCACTTTGTTTAATTTTAATTTGAAAAGAAATTAAAATTTGGTGTTTAATTTGAACCATCTTCGCTTCCTCATATCTATAAAAGGAAATTATCTATTTGTAGTAATAAGATTTTTAAATTGGGGGCCTCGCGTTCCAACATTATGTGTATGACATACCTAGCTACTGGCTATCGAACGGAGGTTAGCGCGTTGTGGATGACCGGATCTTGTGTGCCTTTAGGGTATTTAGAGTCGTACCACTAGAGCATGGAACCTAGGTACGGGCTATCCGTGAGAATGATAGTGATGACGGTCGTATGGGTGCGTAGGTATGTGCGTAGCCCATCGGCTTAGGACTATGTTCGCCTCTAATAGGTGTTTATGTTTTTATTGGTTCTTGAGAGATTGAACCTGTTGTCCTATATGCGTGAGCATTGCAAAGGGACTATATAGCCTAGTATGCGTAGCACTAAGGGTTTCCCAACCAAGGGTGCAATATTGCTATATTTATATAAATTAATATGTATACATGAAGCGAATAATGTGTGTATACTGGAATCATGTTTGGTGTCTTATGTTGATGACATTATTTTTAACTATACACTTATGGTATTATCAGATGGTCATTTAGAAGAATACGAGAATAAACTAAAGTAATCATAAATCTATATCAAAAGCATAAGTACGCCGGTTTTGAGTTATTTAGTGAGACTTTCAAGCATAATATTATGCACTTAGTAGTCAATCCGGGTATTATGACTAGTATGGGTAGTTAGGTTCGTTAGACGTGCACACTAGATCGAGGGGTGAGTATCTCAAGTGAGTACGCTAAGTTAACTTGAAGAATAATCGTGCTAATTGAATCAATTTAAGCACTTTCTATTTTAAATTGTTTTCAACTCGGGCTCTGACTCGTTCTCCTGTATATCTTTCTATTGTTCCGTTATTTTAGGTGCCCAGCTACAGGGACACCAACTTTAGGAGACTCTATTCAGTTGTCGTGTTGTAGCTGCTATAGAAGCTACTGGATTATTGCTAGTAGATGACTCAGCTCATTCTTTCCTTTTCAGTTATTCATTTTGTTGGACATGTCGCCCTTACTTATGTTTACTTTCATAGATTTAGTCGTTTTAAATTCTCTCGTAGATTTGATTTCTTTATTTGGATTTATTGTATGGGATTGTATTTGGAGATGTTTACTCCATCCATTTATTTTACTTCCGTCAGACTTTACTTATTTTACTGTGATGCATAATGTTTATTGGTATTCTTTTAGTAGTAATTGTGGGGGCAAAATATATGCCTACAGAATAGCATGACGTGTGGGGAGCACCCCGGTGAAGATGGCGACGTGCCGGCGATACAGGGACGACTAAAGTCCTTAATAAACGGGAAGACGAGGAGCAGTATCTGATGGGAATGAAACTCCACCCATCCATATTTGTGACTCATCCATATTTGTAACCCTAATGTAACCCTTAACTCTATATAAAGGGGACACCCCCCATTGTGAAAGGGGGCTTAGAAGTTAGAGAAATACTCTCATGTAAAACTCTCTGATCATCTAATGGAACACACCAGCAGCCCCATGGACGTAGGCCATTCATGGTCGAACCACGTAAATCTTTGTCTCTCTCATATTTATTTTTATACTTGTATCGTGATGAATTGACACCCTCCGACGGGTGAGATTTTCTGCACCCCCAATTGGCGCCGTCTGTGGGAATCGACACGAAAAGTCTTTCCTTCCTGTTTACGAGATGGAGATTTACGTTGCGACCTCATGGTGTACACGCACGATAATCAAGAGCTAAGTTTACTTTTCTTTTCTTTCCATATGAATAATTATATATCTTGTATAAACATCGTTCTATTGATGCACAATTCTATGCACATTGGTATTCTTGCATTTTGTGTATTTAATTTTTAGGCATCTGCAAATCTGCATAAACAGCTTTGATTCCATACAATTTTCACTGTTTGATTCAGATAAAATTCACTATCGGAGATGTCTTTGAAAACTCTCCAAATATATGAATTCTTTTGATGTTTTTATGCGTATACACGTTATTTTCTGGGTTACATCATATATCATGATTCCCACATCCCATATTTTGTGGCACGAGATAAGCGTTAAAAGCGGCCCTCTCTCTCAGAGATGTTGACCACGTCTTTATGAACATATCTGATGATTCTCTTTCAAGAAGATATTTTTCACAAAGATACAGACAGATTCAGTCCACACGAACAGTCCAATCTTCATCTCCATCCATACAAATTTTACCGAACTGGGACACAAAAGATTTCCTCATGCCGTGAAAATTTTGGGCAACGTACAAGCGTTAGCATCTCATCTCCGCCGACATGCGTTGTGATCTACTGACTTATGAGTTTTGGGCAACTGCTCTTATCTCGCTATTTGGAAACAGTGGGGAGCCTGGGAGACCCAAGATCTGATAGGACGGGCTCACTCCTTCAGCTCGCATCATCTCTGACCTTATAATCTCTTCGCCGATCTACTGTTCGGCCATGATGATCCTCGATCAACTATGGAATTTTGGTCTGCGATCAGATGCATATTTGACCACACCGACCTATAACCGGAGCAACCACCTTTTGGTCGACCTTCATATGCCACTAACGAAGAACCTCGATGAAACACCAAACCCAGAGGTAAACTTCCACCAGGCCATCTACACTGATCGGCGGCATCACAAGGACAGGCACAGGCTGGATTGATAGGTTTGGCACCCCCTTTTGACTTTGTCAAAGCTCACAATCGATGTTAAGAGACAGGGCCAAATGCAGATTTCGGAAGTAGAACACATGAACATTAGAAAAATCATCTATCACCAATCGAGCATCAGCAAGCTCATCTCCGACCTACAAACTTCACGGTCGAGCTGCCCCCTGTGATGGGCGACCTGTTTTGACCTACCAGGCTACCACCGACCAACAACCAGTTTTCATTTGTCAACAGACCTGCGAACTGAACCTGTCTCGGCCCCTGGGATAACATTCAGGTCGCCAACAGAATATTGTCACTCGTCGAACAGATCGACGAGCACCAGTTACAACGCCGGACCACCCTTCGTGGTCGGCGAACAGAGTACCTGGACGAGCTCGAACTCCAGCTCGGCGAACAGATTTGGAGCACGAGTCTCAGTGAAGTTTTAAATTTTTTAAAATTTGTTGAAATTAACATTTTCTATTTTTCTTCCTTCGTAGCCTTATGTGTCTTTACGAGGAAGCATATCTTTGGAACCAACTTAGTTGGATATTGGCTTGGAGTCCAAATATTTTTGCAAAAATTCTAAATCAATCCTATGTCTTACATTTGAGATATATTTGACTAATTTTTGCACTTCTCGGTTCTCTCCAACGATTTTAGTTGGCACTTTTTTATGTGACCTTATTACAAATTATTTTATCCACATAAATAAGTGGGGCGCACTTATATAGCGCTCATGTCATTTATTCGGATATTTTAATTTTCAATATTGTCATCCAGCTACAACAATTTAATCTCACCAGAGCGAGATTGTTGGTTATTTAGCTCAGCCCCGACGGATGCTCGGGCACAGTTATCTCAATGAGATTTTTATGATAAAAATCATTGGGTCTTTATTACATTCATACGCGACTATGAATTTTTTCCGCGACAAATGGCCGAGCGAATGCAGATCTTATATACTTTGTTGAACATATCATTTTCATGATAACTTCTATTTTGATTTAGTCTCAACAGATGGTCGGGGAATTTACTAACTTCCACAGGTACAAGATTCAGTCCCGACGGATGCTCGGCAATAATCTTAAGTCCTTGGAAATCTCATCGATGTTTCGACGGATGCTCGAGCACGAATTGCTCGCTATATCTACTTGGTATTCTACAACTTTTCCCCGGCGGACTATCCAGGCACTATTCATTTTATTAATGCTCCGACAGATAGTCGAGCACACTATGGCACCTTATACCCAAAGAAACGCTTGGGCAAATTATTATTACTCCGACTGAAGCTCGGATTCTATGATTCGGTAACCTGAAGAACGGTCAGGCACATTTGAGATTCATCTTGGCAGATAATCGGCAAAATATTTCTATATATTTAGTCCCGAAGATTTTTTCCTCGCATGTCGCATTTTATCCCCAGTGGATAGCTGGCCAGGATAATTCTTGTATTTAGCGCAACCCCACTTGATGGGTACACACATTTATTTGTACATTGTTCGTTTTCATCTCATAATACTTCATTTGCTCACAAATTATGCTCACGATTTTTATCATCATAAATTTGTTAGCAGAGGGCTATCTATACTCTATACTTCACATGAGAAAAACAATTGATTGCCACTACACAAATTTTTATCACAAAAATTATGATAATTCATGTCATTCATTCAATACTATGAATATTTTCGTTCGACTTTATTACAATTATTTTGTCCACATAAATATTGGGGCGCACTTAGAAGAGCACTCATGTCATTTATCCGGTCATTTAATTTTCAATATTGTCGTCTAGCTATTATTTATACCAATGAATGGTCGGTGTAATATCTTTACTTATACTTAGCGTAGCCCCGACGAATGCTCGGGCGCGGCCATCCTCGTGAGATTTTATCACAAAAATTATGGGATAATTCATGTCATTCATTCAATACTATGAATATTTTCCTCGACAAATGGTCGAGCGGATGCACATCATATTGCATGATAAATTCTATTTGAATTAGCCTCGACAAATGGTCGAGCAACTTATTAACTTCTACAGGTATAAGATTCAGTCCCGACGGATGCTCGGCAATAATCTTAAGCTCTTGAAAATCTTATTAACACACCGATAGATGCTCGAGCGCGAATCGCTCTCTATATCTACTCGGACCTGTACAACTTCGCCCCTGCAAACCAGTCTGGCACCACTTATTTTGTTAATGCTCCGACAGATGGTTGAGCACTTTACACCACTTTGCACCCAACACATGCTTGGGAAATATTATTTATAACAGACAGATGCTCGGATGTTGATATTTCTTGAATTTCAGAATGGGTTATCTGGCTCTATGATTCTTGACCTGCAGGATGATCAGGCATATTCAAGGCTCATCTCGGCAAATGCTCGGCAAAATATTTCTATATATTTAGTCCCGAGGATATTTGCCACACATGTCGCATTTTATCCCCAACAAATGGTTGGTAAGGATAACTCTTGTATTCAGTCCCAACAGATGGTTGGCAGAGTCGATTAATAATCAACATTGCATTTATTGGAAGGTTAGTTTTCACTAACAATACAGGATCATTCGTAATACTTGCTCGGTCCTCTTTGCCTCGACGGATGCTCGAGCATGGATCACCTACAATATCTACCAGATCCTCTATAGTTTTTGCCTCGACAGGCATTCAGGCATCATTTATCTCATCAATACTCCGACAGATGCTCAGGCATGGATCGTTCGCAACATCTACTAGGTCCTTTACAATTTTGCCTCAACGGACTCTCAACTTCGATCGATAGTTGACATTGTGTGATCACGTCTCAAGCTCCAACAAACAGTTGGGCAATACAGTTCTTATTTAATTCAACCTAGCACATAAAGCAGCATGAAGAGCAACGATCAACTGTATTTATCAACAAGGACATATCCAACATGTAAGAAGTCACATATCCAGCAAAATCACAGTCAACGAGCAAGACATGTTGATAACAACACCAGACCACCCTGAATGTATCGAGCAACATCGTCAGACAACCCACGGTGATCGACGATCACCAAGCAACAAATTAACGCGTCGTCAACATCACGATATCCACTCCAAAGGAACAACGTTTCTTGAACGCCATATCAGATCAACGCATTTCTGCAGAGGGATGCTTTGAATTCATATCAATTTCTTTAGTTGCACCGAGCTATATGGAGTCTTCCACAGCCTCCCGGAACCACCATGCATGGTCGACGAACAAGTGTGCCCCGAGGAATGATACATTACATGGAACTATATGAGCAAGATAATCCTTAATTATATCCAGCTCGACGAACGATCATCGTGACACTCCTCGACACAACAAAGCCCGAGGAACGATCGGGCACACTTATCATCTCGATTATACAGATCTAGTGACCCAATGGACGGTCAGACAGCCTTCTCTTCACAGCCCGATTGGGGGCTCCATAACAGCGATGACACGTGAATAGATTCACTACAACATTTAAAGCAAAATAGAAGAGGTCAACTCAAGACAGATGCCAACATGGCTAACACCAGAATTAGTCTTTCAAATGACGATCACGATTAAGCTTGATTTAGTTACGACGGCCTTCTTGCTCGTTCCCACTAAATTAAGTACGTCTACAGGCCTTTGTTATCTCCAAACACAAATTGCCTCACGAGTTGCCCAGGCAACAATAAAAGCCCTACGGGGGATCCCTAGGCAAAAAGCCAACCCAGGTTGGTCGCCAACTATGTTGGTCGGTTAAAATCCTGAACGGGTGGATGACCCTTAAACCAGGTGCATTTTTGCCATCGCCTTTTAGGCCTAAGGAAGTGTGACGGCACAACCTAAAAGGTAAAATAGGTGGATATTTACATGCGAGGCATTAGAAAATGGAAAAATGCAAACGTAATCGGTATCACATTAAATTGCGGGAAAAACCTAAGGCAGGGTCTTACCCCTACTAGGTATACGCTCGAGCAAGGCTCGATGCATAGGCTTCTGGTCGGCCTCTCCAAATGGACCATATGAAAAACCTAAGGCAGGGTCTTACCCCTACTAGGTACATGCTCGAGCAAGGCTCGACACGTAGTCTTTTGGTCGGCCCCTCCAATGGGACCATATGAAAAACCTAAGGCAGGGTCTTACCCCTACTAGGTATACGCTCGAGCAAGGCTCGATGCATAGGCTTCTGGTCGGCCTCTCCAAATGGACCATATGAAAAACCTAAGGCAGGGTCTTACCCCTACTAGGTACACGCTCGAGCAAGGCTCGACACATAGGCTTTTGGTCGGCCTCTCCAATGGGACCATATGAAAAACCTAAGGCAGGGTCTTACCCCTACTAGGTACATGCTCGAGCAAGGCTCGACACATAGGCTCTTGGTCGGCCTCTCCAATGGGACCATATGAAAAACCTAATGCAGGGTCTTACCCCTACTAGGTACAGGCTCGAGCAAGGCTCGACACATAGGCTTTTGGTCGGCCTCTCCAATGGGACCATATGAAAAACCTAAGGCAGGGTCTTACCCCTACTAGGTACATGCTCGAGCAAGGCTCGATACATAGGCTCTTGGTCGGCCCCTCCAATGGGACCATATGAAAAACCTAAGGCAGGGTCTTACCCCTACTAGGTACATGCTCGAGCAAGGCTCGACTCATAGGCTTCTGGTCGGCCTCTCTAATTGGACCATATGAAAAACCTAAGGCAGGGTCTTACCCCTACTAGGTACATGCTCGAGCAAGACTCGACGCATAGGCCTGTGGTCGGCCTCAACAAATGGACCATACGATACCAAAATATAGGAAGACGCCCTGAACTTGATACACGCTCGATAAAGCCTCAGCAAACAAATTCTGAACAGGCCTGTGGTCAGCCTCACAAATTGGGCCATACAATAAAACAGACAATGAACTACGTTCGACCTGATCCCAAAAGGGTACGTAGGCAGCTCGACACTTTCGAGTCCGGTTCCCATATCGATTGAACGCCTCTCAACTCAAGCCAAGCATTCATCTAAAAACCTATGAAGGCGAGAAGATCAACCAAAGAAGGCTTAAAAGTTGAACGACAGATCAAAGAATGCCAATCCAGTTCATACCACCAACTGCATATGTTTAAAGAGATTATAGACCAGCTCCCAGCTCATCTCAGAATCAACTCAGCTGAACTGCGACCTGTGGGGCTATTGTGGGGGCAAAATATATGCCTACAGAATAGCATGACGTGTGGGGAGCACCCCGGTGAAGATGGCGACGTGCCGGTGATACAGGGACGACTAAAGTCCTTAATAAACGGGAAGACGAGGAGCAGTATCTGATGGGAATGAAACTCCACCCATCCATATTTGTGACTCATCCATATTTGTAACCCTAATGTAACCCTTAACTCTATATAAAGGGGACACCCCCCATTGTGAAAGGGGGCTTAGAAGTTAGAGAAATACTCTCATGTAAAACTCTCTGATCATCTAATGGAACACACCAGCAGCCCCGTGGACGTAGGCCATTCATGGTCGAACCACGTAAATCTTTGTCTCTCCCATATTTATTTTTATACTTGTATCGTGATGAATTGACACCCTCCGACGGGTGAGATTTTCTGCACCTACAGTAATTAATGACAAGATAAAATTTGGACATCACCCTTTTTAAATACTAGGTGGTTAGTTTTATTAAAATAAAATTTGAATTCTCGACAATGATGCATTATCTGAACCAACTTGATATTCTGAAATTAATTAATTAAGGTCTGATCACCCGGTAATTATTTAGGCGGGGTGTCACAATCATTCCAGACCGAACTTAAATGAAGAGATTTTCAACTTTTCATTGCAGTCATCGATATCGTTGTAAAGCTCCAATTACCTCTGAGCATACTTTTTGAGAGATTATTCCTTCTTTGTTTTAAGGGAGATGAGGTAGTCAACCTCTTTGGTAACCTTGTTTCTTGTAATGAACCGAGCCGTGAACTGCTCGGCCAGGTTTCTAGAAGAGAACATTAATCTGGGGGACAGTTTTTCAAACCACTTAAGGCCAATTTCTCCCAAAGTGGAGGGTAAAACTCAGCACATTAGGGCGTCATGGTAGCTTCACAAAGACATGGTAAGCCGATAATTCCTTATATGGTGAGTTGGCTCTGCCTCTCTGTCCGATATCATCACCTTTGGCATAGAAAACTTTTTTGGGATCTCAAAAGACCCTATATGTTATATAAAGGGCGACGTTGAATCATGCCCGAGAGCCTTTCTAGCTAGGTCTTTGGGAGTCTTGATAATGTTTTGGGCCATCCTTACTTCTAAATCCTTCTGGATGAGCCCCATTAGATCGTTAGTTCTTACCTTGTTCAATCGCGATTCGAGGAGACATGTCCTACTTCTTTGAGATGACTCCGTAGGATGGAACTGGTAGTGACTGCGGTTGATAGAATTCCTCCCAGGATAATGATCACGTCGTTTGTGGTGCTGCACTGTACGAGGTCTCCTTGAACGGGAAGCCTTTCTGGGTTGATACCTTGGAGAGTGGGGTCACCTTCATCGATAGTGCTAAGTACGAGAGTCTGATATGCTATCCTCTGACTGTTGAGCCAATTGCCTCCTCAGAAGGGTGATCTCCTGATTGTCGTCGTTTAGCCTTTCCTCATAAATGCTGACCATATGGGAAACGACTTTTTCCTCTAATCAATTGATCGACGGTGTGCACAATCGTCGAGTAAGTCCAGATCTCACAGACAACCATCCTCTGTACCAAGAACATTGCGAGAGGGATGTCATATGAATAGGAGTGGCGTCCCTTCTTACGACGTGTATTTCAGACTGAATGTGACTCCTTGAATGAGTAGGGTGACACCGGTATTATGACCTTCGGCCTTTCCTCCTAGCTTTAACAATGGTGAGAACTTCGATTTCCCACAAATGGCGCCAAATTGTAAGGGTTATTGACCCACAATAAAAGCTAAAATTGCAGATTAGCCCCGAAAAGATTAGAATGTAAAAATAAAAACAAGTAGGTATGATATACGTGGCTCGACCGTGAGGCCAACTTACATCCACGGGAAAGGGAGGGAGATTAATGTATTACTTTCAAAGGAATGACAACAGTTGGAGTGCTAGAGATGCTAGATGAGATTCCAAGTTGTCATGTGCAAGTAGGGAAGGGAATGGGGTGAGTTTTGACGGGGACCCACACCGCCCCGACCCTAATGGGGGAAATATTGGGATGATAAACGGGGCGGGTTTTGGGTTGGGTTTAGTATTGAAAAACCCTGTTGGGGTTCAAGTTCGGGTCAGGTTTAGTGTATCAAAACCCCGAACCCGCCCCGTTTAAGTGTATGTTTACTAATATGCCATTTTATATATATACTTTGTATTTTTTTTTAAATGTATACTTTGTTTTTGAATCTCTTAATTTGCTTATACATATTTTTTAATCTCTTAAGACCTAATTTTTTAAGAGTATTACAAAACTTACAAAAAAATTGAAATTTGTTTTATATAAAATAAAGTAAAAAAATATTATAAAAAATGTTTTTGATGGGTTTGGGGCGGGTTCGAGGCCCCTGAAGGGTTTATAAATGGGGCGGGGACGGGGGTGGGGTAAATGGGGGCGGGACGGGGATGGGTTTAGAGCGGGGTAAACGGGTTCGGGGTCAGATTTGGCCAAACCTACCCCAAACCTGCCCCGTTGCCATCCCTATGTGCAAGTTACAATCTTGACTGAGTTACAGAGTCCCATTGGTGATGGTCTTCCGATTTGTTGATGTGATCGTAAATATTTGGTTATATCCTTTAAGGTCTGTGATCTTTCTCAGCCTAACCGCCCGCTATGTGCCTCTCACGTGATGTACTACGTGTTCGGTCACGTGGCAATAGTTCAGTCATATTCCCTCCAGTTTCTAATATTTGATAATTAATTCATTTTTAAAATATACTTTTTTAGAAGTTATAAAATAAATTTAATGTTTAATATATTTTAAAAGAAAATTATTAAAAATATTTACAATTTAATATGTATTAGAAGAAAAAATTAATATTTAATGTTTTCAACATTTAATATTTAACAGATTTTTAAAAAATATAATTCTTTACAAGCTGCAAAATAAGTTTGAATGTAATATATTTCAGGGTCATTTACTGTTTAGGGTACATTTGTTCATACTCATTGGGGTACACTAGTTTGCATTATGGCTGCATGGGTGCCATTTCTGACGAAAACTGTCAGTTGATCGTTGACTTTCATTTTTCATAAATCAAATGACCATGTTGCCCCCATTTAATATACCTATCCACTATATACACATACATCTTATGTTTTAAATACATTAAAAAGTATATTTATTAATAAAATAAGTTAAATACTATTTTTATAAATAAAAAATTATAAAAATAAATTTGTTTTATAAAGAACAGTTTTATAAATTTATAATGCTTTATAATTTTATAATGTTATGAAAACAGTTTTATAATAAAGCATTATTTTATAATTTTATAATGTTTTTTTTTCAAACAGTTTTAAAAATTATTTTTAGAACAGTACACTTTTAAAATAACGTTTTTTTATAACTGTTTTAAAAACTTTTTTATAAATAATTTTTCTATAACTTTTTTAAAATATTTTTTATAAACGCTTTGAAATTGATTTTTTATAAATAACGTATTTATAACTGTTTTAAAATTTTGGATAGCTGGATAGCTGTTTTTATAAAATGATTTTTTTTTAGTTCTTAAAATTTGGATAGCCGTTTTTATAAAAATCTAATGAATAAACATTTTGAATATATTGGAAGGTACATAAAAAGTTCTTAAAATCCGGATATTACAAAAAAAAATATTTTAGAATTCATAAAAAAACTACTAAAATATTAAAAATTACTGAAAATAAAAAAACTGAACATTACAGAAAATTAAAAACTGAAATTTACAGAAAATAAAAAAATAAAAAAAAATTGAAAGAAACAGAATGAGAAAAATATATAATAAGAAAAGGTATCACTTAACCTTTAGTTTTTTACTTCATTTCAATCCACCTAAACGTTTTCTTCAAAGAAAGAGAATGAGTAAAAAGGGAAAAAAAATAGTTTTGTATGAGGTGTGTGGTGATATTATACTGAGGTTAAGTTTATAAATATGGATTAGGTTAGAAAGACATTATGGGATTTGTTGGAAAGCAGTCTTCTAGTTGAAGCATATTGGATATCAGCCGTCAGGTAATGAATCTTGTCCATTTATGCGAAATTCACAACTAACAATAGATTTCATATATGCATTGCATTTGTTTTAGGGTATAGCTATTCCCACTCCAATCCATTACCAAGGCACTCCAAAATTTTGTCAAATGACAAAATAACCCTCATTACATTTGCTAAAAGGAAAATGCATGCAATATTACATCAGTTGTATCCAAACAAAAAAAGAGTTCATCAATCCAACATTTGTCAAAAAAATGCAAAGAACATGAAGATAATACTTCCTCTCAGCATAGGATGAACTCAGTTTTTGCAAAGACCAAAATAACATCATTTTTATCCCAAAAAAATTACAATTTCCACTTAGATAGCTGCCAAAAAAATCTGCACAAGAAACGTTACTTCCTCTTGCACGAAATACAACATTTCCTCTTTCAGCTTGCACAAATGAACCTCTGAAAAGTAAAAAAAAAATTATATCAATTGTTTGAAAAAAATAACATTTAACAATCCAATATTTGCCAAAAAAAATCTGCACCAAAAATCTGCGCAAACATTTGCACAAAATCAGCCCTATTCACACCCTTTCTAATTCCAAAATCTGCACAAAAATAAACTCTATAAATTTCAAAATCTGCACACACAAAAAATCTTCACAAAAACTATATAAATTCTCCACAAAAATCAGCACAAAATATTACTTTTCCACAAAAATCTGACCAAAAATCTGCACAAAATCAACCATGTTCACAGTCTTTCCAATTCCAAAATCTGCACAAAAATATACTATATAAATTTCAAAATCTGCACACAAAAAAATCTGCACAAAAACTATATAAATTCCCAAAATCTCTACAAAAAATATGCACAAAAACTAACCTGGCTATCATTTAAGTTAATGTTCTCAGCCGTATTCACACAAGTGCGACTGTTATGTCCAATACTTTGACAAACACTATATTTTCTCAACTTTTCAACAATCTCAAACGCAGAGGGATCACGGCTTGTGGAGCTAATTCCCTTTTTTTTCTTGAACCTAATGGGCGTCCTTTATGAGGTTGAATCCTTGGTTCGGTAATGGAAGGATATGGAGAATCAATTAGTTGAGCAATTTGTTTTCGGCTATCTTCCCGTCGAGTGAGCGGCATTTGTAAATACTTATTATGGAAATCATGAAGCAGACCTTCAATTTTATCTTCATGGCCAATTGATACATGCTCAAAACTATTTGGTGATCTTATATCAATTCTCCATTGTGGATGTATATCATCAAGCCGTAAAATTCTGTGATTGTGATTTCTCATCATGTGTGCGCATGGCAGACCCATTGTCTTTGTGAAATGCCCTGTGCATATACCCACGAATGAATTAGATTTTGATAACTCATTTTGTTTGAAAATCTGTCGAGGTGAAAACCCATAAACATTAGTAACAAGCTCCTTAAAAAGAGGCTCGCGAAATTTATGTGGAACACGAATCTTTTCACTAGCAAACTGCGTTTTAATTTCCTTGTACTGATTTTTGATTGCAAGAAAAAAAATTTCTTTCACTTCACGCAAATTTCCGGTTGAAACTTAGAGATATTTCTTGATCATTGCATGTGCACCTTCAATCCTTGAAGTTACACGGTTCCCAAAGTATACATAGTTCCCTGTCCATGCATGTACGAATATCTCTTTGAAAGGAAGCCATGTATTTCTTATGTAATTGAGGACATATTCCTTCTCTTCATATTGAACTTCAAGAATATGCCAAGATTCTTCAAAACTCGATTCATTCGCGGATTCTACGAAATTAGTCAAACTCAATAGAAATGCATCCCAATCTTCATTTTTATCGAATGCTTGCTTACATTTGGCAAGAATATTTTTCTCAATATGCCACAAACATAAAAGATGTTCGGTTCTTGGAAAAACAACTTGGATAGCATTCACCAAAGCTAACTCTCTATCTGTCACAATTGCTAAAGGATGTTGGTCAACACCCAAAATTTTTTGGAACCTTTCTAATGCCCACACATAGTCTTCTTCTTCCTCTTTTTGCATAAAGGCAAAACAAGAGCAAAATGATGTGTTGAAACTAGTAACTCCAACTATATGAAATAATGTCATCCTATATTTATTTGTCTTATATGTACAATCCATCACAAAAACATTGCAGTAGCTTTTGCTTAACGCAATTAAATTAGGATGTGCAAAAAACATATGAGTCAAATGACCATCTACGTCCCTCTTCATATCAAAAATAAAATCACCTTGGGAAAGTTCTTCAAATAGTGCTTGAAGAGCGGTACGATCCGAGAGAGTTTCTTTAATGATCTTTGCCCTTGCATTATAAACCGTCCTTGATACAGCTTGGATATTTGGATTATTTCGTCGAAGAGAGGAAAGTATTTGGCACGATGGTATACCGGCCAAAGTCATCTCTTTGATACGCACAATTTCTTCCTCCGAAAAATGACGACAAGATGGATGTGCGGACATATCAACAGAAGGCTCGTGATTGTGGGATTCATTTTTTATTTCCACTTGCCACATTCCATCTTTTTTTCTTTTTCCCCAAATCTCAAATGGACAATTTATAAGACGAGACGCAGTCGCTCTTTTTCGTTGATCCATTGGAACACTAGTACCTTGATATTTTCCACCTCTATCACAACCAATAATAACATAACAGTCTTTTTTGGATTTTTGAATTGTAGTAGCATATCCTTGATTTAAGACCACATTACGAACACTACCAAGCAGCTCTTCTCTGTTTGAAAATTTATCTCTCACCAACTAGAGTTGTTTTTTAGACTCAACAATTTCGACATGATCAATTTTACCCTTTATTTCCTTCGTTTTATCACCTGTTATATTTCCATGTGTTGAAAATGAACATTAGGTATATCAACATAAAATAAAATTGAAAATCAACATTAGTCATAGAAATATTTTGTTGAACTAAAAAAATTATATCAAATAACAAAATTCACACTAATATTTACAAGGAACTAATCAATAGATATAAATAATTTTTTCAGCCCTAAATATAGTTAGTCAAGATTATTGGAACATAATTTTTTCAGCCCTAATATTTTTTCAGCCCTAAATATAATTTTTTTTAGCCCTAAATATAATTTTTTCAGCGCTAATATAATTTTTTTTCAGCCCTAATATAATTTTTTTCAGCCCTAAATATAATTTTTTTAGTCCTAATATTTTTTCAACCCTAAATATAGTTAATCAAGATTATTGGAACATAATATTTACAATGAACTAATCAATAGATATAAATAATTTTTATACCAATTATATTTTATAAATATGTAAAAAAGATAGAAGAATAAATTACCTGAGCTATTGGAGTTCAAGTGTAATGAGTTGAATATCTCTGAAATTTCTTCAATACCCTTTGTGCTTGTGAAATTAATTATTTCATCCAACTCGATTAAATCTTTGTGACTAAGAGTGGTTATTTCTCCCGGTTCAAACCCTTCTTAATCTGATATCACCATCTCTAAAGTGGAAATGCTTTAGAAATGAAAATGATTTGGATAGAAGAAAATGGAAGTGTTTGGGCGGAAGTATACTGAAGACATAAGAGTTGAAAGTTTGATAAATAGTTTTAAGGGTTAAGGGCTTTGAGGACTTTTTTGTCATTCCAAAATATTTTGGAGTGTCTTAGTAGTTAGAAGGAGCGGCTATAGCTTTACCCTTGTTTTAAATGCTTTTAAATATTCATTTTAAAAACGTTATTTCTCATATAAAAACATTATAAAAAAAATTAAGTTATTTTCTGGAAATAATTTATTTTTTTATAAATTTCAGTTTTCCAATTTTCTATAAATTTAGTTTTTTTATTTTCTGTAATTTTCAGTTTTTAATTTTCTGTAATGTTCATTTTTTTTTATTTTCAATAATTTTAAATATTTTAGTAGTTTTTTTATGATTTCTAAAATATATATTTTTTGTAATATCCATATTTTAAGAACTTTTTATGTACATTCCAATATTTTCAAAATATTTTTTTAGGGGAAACTACTCGTAGGTCCTTCACAAATAAATTTTAAATACTAAAGGAATTTTGACAAATTTTTAACACTTAGGTTCACTAAATCTCTTCTTGTATAAGTCCACGCTAGTGGCATAACATGATGGCCTAATAGTAAATTATTCTTAAATGTTTAAAAATTATTACCAAGGGACCTAATTGTAAATTGTCCTTTTTTTATTAGAATGTATTTGATTGATGTGAAAAAAAATTCCATCGAAAATAGTTGTTTTGACTCACCTTTTGCCTTTGTATTACCTTTAGCCCCTGTTTGGTTGCGCAAATTGTTAAATTATGTAAATTAGCTTATTGTGAATTAGGGCTTGTTTGGTGGCGCAAATTGTTTAATTATATAAATTGGTTCATTGTGAATTAGTGAACTGAATGGGTGGATTTGGAATTAGTTTAAATCTAACTGAAGCACTGTTTTGTAATCTGAAAACTAAAATACATTGATAAGAGAGAGAGAGAGAGAGAGAGAGAGAGAGAGAGAGAGAGAGAGAGAGAGAGAGAGAGAGAGAGAGGTTATTGGTGATAGATGATGGGGTACGGTAACGGGGATGAGCGATGTAATTTGTTATGGATACATTTCACGTTTTTGATGAAATGATCATATTTCAGATTTTACAAAAGAGTGATGAAAAAGTTATATTTTTTGGCATTTTCAGAATTTTTAAATATATATTCATATTTATATAATTTATTCCAAGGTTTTTTTTTATTTTTTGGTATTTTCACACTTTTTAAATATATATATTTATAAATTCAGAATTTATTCCAAGTTTTTTTTATATTTTTAAAATATTTTTTGGCATTTTCAGATTTTTTAAATATATATTCGTATTATCAGAATTTATTTCAAAGTCATTTTTATATTTTAAAGATATTTTTTGGCATTTTTGTAATTTTTAAATATTTGGGTTTGGACAAAAATACCCTTGCTTAATATCATGTGTCACGCACATGACTAACGTTTTTTGCCAAAAGTTTACGGAGGTTGATGGTAAGGGGTAAACTATAGTCGTTTTCAAAGTTACGGTTGTAAATTGAAAAAAAATGAGGTGAAAAGTGCAAATAGGAACAAAGTTCAAAGCACCTAAGTGTAATTAGCCCCTTTTGTTTAAGGTTCACCAAAGTTTATTTACTTTCTAAATTCGACAGAGATTGTTTTCAGATATCAAATCATAGATTAAATACGTCAATTTTATGTAAAAATACACCTATATTTCATAATTAACTTAAGATGTACTATTCCAAATGGGGCCGTGGGGGGCATGGTATGAGAGTTGACATGTTTGGCTTAAATTGTCTAGGTCTTTCTATTTTTGATATGTGTAAGCTAGGGGTTTTGTAATTAATAAGTTTAAAAAATGTAATTGACTGATTTAGCACGTGAAAATGTAAAGAAAATGTATAGGGATTATGTACATGTACATTATACTTTTTCTTTATAATCTAATACCTATCCTGCTACCTGTTAGTGTTTGTTGGTAAAGAAAATAAACTGAGCATGGATGAAAGCAATGACAGACACAAAGAACTTGTTGCTTTCTCACTATGTAATATATCCGAGCATCCTTTGTAATTAATTTCAAAAGAAGTATATATATACTCTCTCCCGCCCAAATTAAGAACACCCTAAATTAATAAGTCATTTTGAAAACCAATATACTCCCTCTGTCCAAGATAAAAGTCATACTTTCTTTTTTGGGACATCCCAAATTAATAGTCCACTTTCTTTTCTGAACGTAATCAATGAACAAAAATTCCACGATAGTGAGCAAGTCTTGATCTTAACTTGTGTGTATCCTTATAGACCATTTTTTAAATAGGGATTATTAATTAGGTATGAGAGGGAGGGAGGGTGCATCAAATTTCACGAGATCCTGACAAGTTGTAAGTTTGGTTGTTGATTAGGTCGAAGTCGATGTTTTCTGAAGAAAAAAAATGACTTTCTAACCATGACTCTTAATTTTGATACGAACGGTCGTAGTGGATGGCGAAGATGTGAAAGTCACTTCAGAGACATTTCGTTTATTCCATAAAGAAAAAATGTTATTTCATAAGAGAGAGAGAGAGAGAGAGAGAGAGAGAGAGAGAGAGAGAGAGAGAGAGAGAGAGAGAGATTGCGGCCTTCACTGTGGAGGAGGCCATGTATGTTAGTTTCGTGTCCTTTTCTATGTGTTAGTCATATTTAAGTGATGATAATATGACTCAAAGTAGGGAAAGAGTATTAATTTAGAGTGTCGGTATTAGGTTTGATGTCCAAATAACTCGGTCCATCCTTTTAGTCTTTCAAGAATAATATAAAGCACTGATTCTTCAAAATGGTAAACAAATCCGAATCTCATCGGGTACGATCCTTCACCGATTTGCACCCATTGCGTATCCAATTGTATTAAGTAAATTTAATTACGGATTCTTCAAGAATTCTCTAAGAATTCTAATTTTTTGTGACGAATACTAAGCTCAACTAGGATTGGTAAATTTGTGAAGAATACATAACAAATGAAATTAAGTAGTAGGAAGTTGTTTTGTATTAAGTAAATTTCACTTACATTTTTTTCGTTATTGTCATTATTTTAATGTTAAAGATTAATGAATGTATTTATTAATATGTAGAAAATCTAATGTACTATCCACACAAAATTAAGGAATGATATAATGCATTTTATATTAGAAAAGGTCATACCCAGTGCACAAGTCTCCCGTTTAACTAGAGGGTTTGGGAGAGACATATGTATGGTGGCCATACCTCCATATACGAATATGGAGAGGTTGTTCCCATGTCTCGAACCATAGAGCAACCACACTTTGGGTGATGGCACTTCTTTTTGTTGAGTGTATAGGAGGGTGTGAAGAAAAAAAAATATGCATCACATAGGTGCCACATGGGCACCCTCACCCTTTGAGCTAGTTTGTGTGTGAGATGGTGCTTTAAGATGATATCAAAGTTGGGTACTTGGTGCATGCTTCCCTTGATAGAGGGTGTAAAATAATAAGTCCCACATCGCCTCGATACAAGAATTTCACTTAAGTTTATAAGTCACACGTGTAGACTCACACCCTTTGAGCTAGCATGGGATTGACTTAGGTTTGGTATATATAACTCATCGTAAATGGAGCCCATCTACATGTACCTTGTGAGTGATATAACTCATATCACAATCATATCTTTAAGATAACGTTCTTTCTAAATTCACTTGCATATAAATCTAGAGATTTTATAAACACTATAGCAATAATCTTCTTTTCACTTTGTATATTTGGAACTGGACGGAGACTTTTTATTCTTTCTGGAGGAAGATAATTCCGTACTGATTTTATTGATTAAATGAATTGTACTTTAATATTAGGCTTGAAATCTTAAATAATGATTAGTGCTATAAACACCTACTCTTGGTACCAACCCTTATCGAATGTGTTTTACATGCATTCTACAATAGTGGGACCAACACTATAGTGCAATGCATATAAAACACGTTTGGTACTGGGTTGTTACTAAGAGTAGGTGCTTGTATCTTTATTCTTAAATTATTTTCAAAGAGAGGGAGAGGTTCATAATTGGTTTCCACCTTCCACCAATTGAATTACAATTTTTCTTCTTCTAATAACATATAGTCATCTAAGCTGATGATCCCTTTGATTAAAAGGGCGAAGATCGGAAAAATAATGAAATCCCTCTCACCATTGTCAACTAAGATGACCAAAAGTGAAATATTGCATGATATAATGAAATTTTCCTACATTTGATTATATATGGGAAAACGCTCCAGTGACAGGTCATTTATTAAAATAAGGTTCACATTGTTCAATACTTGCCTGGTAATGAATATACGAGTGATATGTTATTTAATTTCAAAGGAGTAAATATCACTTTGCTAATTTATTTTTGTCAGAAATATACGCGTAATCACCTGGATAAAGAATGGTGGAAATCGGTGGATCCGGAGCTATTGCAGTGAAAAGGACAACGCTTACCCTTAAGGCTGTTATATACCAAAGGTTTGGTAGTACACCATGCTATAAGATTGAGGAAGTAGAAGAGACTACTTTAAGTGAATGCCCCGGGCTATCCATCTGGCACAAGGTTCCCTGCCTTTACCACTACTACTTGGATGAGCCCCCTTAGATCGTCAATTCTTACCTTGTTCGATCATGATTCGGGGAGAGTTATCCTACTTCTTTGAGATGAATCCGTAGGTTAGGACTATTTGTGATTGCGGCTGATAAAATTCCTCCCAAGAGAATGATCACGTCGTTGGTGGTGACGCACCGTACGAGGGCTCCTTGAATGGGAAGCCTTTTCAAGTTGATTCCTTGGAGAGTGAGGTCGCCTTCAGTGTGGTGCTAAGTACGGGAGTCCTATATACGATCCTCTGACTGTTAAGATAATTTCCTCCTTAGAAGGGCAATCTCCTGATAACCATCGTTCAGCCTTTCCTCATAAATGCTTACTAGACGGGAAATAACTTTTTCCTCTAATCGATCGATCGACGGTGTGCGCAATCGCCGAGTAAGCCCAGATCTCTCAAGAAACCATCCTCTCTACCTAGAACATCATGAGAGGGATGCATCTAAATAGTAGTGTGGTCCCTCCTTACGATGCGTATTTCAGACTGAATGTGATTCCTTGCGTGAGTAGGGCGAGACTTGACTCATTATGAACTTCGAGCTTTCCCGACTTTAACAGTGGTGAGAACTTTGATTTTCCACAGCCGGTGTCAGATTGTAGGGGTTATTGAACCACAATAAAAGCAAGAATTGCATATTAGCTCCGAAAAGATTAGAATGTAAAAATAATAACAAGTAGATATGATATACGTGGTTCGGCCATGAGGCCGAGCTATAGCCACGGGGAAAGGGAGGGAGATTGATTCATTACTTTCAAAGGAATAGCAAAAGTTGGAGTGCTAGGGATACTAGCTAAGAGTAGAAGTTGTCAAGTGCGAGTTATAATCCCCTTAGTATGAGCTAGATTTTCTTCATGAATAGACTAGAGCGTCCTACGACCTTTGGCATCTCTGTTATTATCCTCACTAAGTTATAGAGTCCCATTAGTGACGACGGTCTTCCGATTTGTTGATGTGATCGTAAAGATTTGGTTATATCATTTAAGTTTTGGGATTTCTCTTAGTCTAATCGTCTGTTATGTGCCTCTCAGGTGATGTACTACATGTTCGGCCACAAGGCACCAATTCGGTCATATTCCCTTCAGTTTCTAGTATTGGATAATTAACAGATTTTTAAAATATACTTTTTTACAAGTTATAAAATAAATTTAATGTTTAATATATTTTAAAAGAAAATTATTAAAAATAGTTACAATTTAATATGTATTAGAAGAAAAAATTAATATCTAATGTTTTCAACATTTAATATTTAACAGATTTATAAAAAAGATAATTTTTTACAATTTGCAAAATAAATTTGAATGTAATATATTTCAGGGTCATTTACTGTTTGGGATACATTTGTTCATACTAATTGGGGTTTGGGATACACTAGTTTGCATGGGTGCCATTTCTGACGAAAATCGTCAGTTGATCATTGACTTCCATATTCTATGAATCAAATGACCATTTTGCCTCCATTTAATAGACCTATCCACTATATGCATATACGTCTTATGTTTTAAATACATTAAAAATTATATTTATTTATAAAATAAATTAAATACTATTTTATAAATAAAAAACTATTTTATAAAGAACAATTTTATAATTTTATGAGAACAGTTTTATAGTTTTATAAAAAAAATAATTTTTAATTTTATAATGTTTTTTTCGAACAGTTTTAAAAAATTATTTTTAAAATAGTCCACTATTAAAATAATGTTTTTCATAACTATTTTAAAAAAAGTTTTTTCATAAAGTGTGTCTATAACTTTTTATAATATTTTTTATAAACTTTTTTAAAATAATTTTTTTAAAATAACTTGTTTATAACTGCTTTAAAATTTTGGATAGCTAGATAGTTGTTTCTATAAAATGATTTTTTTTAAATCTTAAAACCTGGATAGTTGTTTTTATAAAAATCTAATAAAAAAACATTTTGTATATATTGGAAGGTATGTAAAATTTTCTTAAAATCTGGATATTACAAAAAAATATTTTAGAAATCATAACAAAACAACTAAAATATTGAAAATTTCTATAAAAAAAAAACTGAACATTACAGAAAATTAAAAACTGAGAATTACAAAAAATAAAATTTAAAGAAAAACTAAAATTTATCAAAAGAAAGAGAATGAGGAAAAATAAAAATATAAAGAAATGGTATCACTTAACCTTTTTTTTTTTGTATTTCAATTCAATCCACCTAAACGTTTTCTTCAAAGAAAGAGAATGAGAAAAAAGGGGGAAAAAATAGTTTTGTATGAGGTGCGTGGTAATATTTTACTGAGGTGTAGTTTATATAAGGTATCTTAAGTATTTAGTCCCATTTATAATGATTTCTTTGTCACAACTCTCATGTTTTTTATTTTTTTAGTTGTTTGTCCTATATGAGACAAGTGTCATTGTCTACAAAAATAAAGATGGGTGGTTATAGGGAAGTTATAGGCGATTTTGGGTGATTATGGGACTTTTTACAATTTTAAACCCACATGAAAGTGGAACCTAAATAAATCTTATTAGATGAGACTAGAGGGAAAAAAAACTATTTATATAATATGGTTTAGATTATAAAGACATTGTGGGATTTGTTGGAAAGCAGTCTTCTAGTTGAAGAATATTTGATGTCAGGTAATGAATCTTGTCCATTTATGCGAAATTTACTACTTAGAGCATCCACAATGGTGTAATGTATGGACAAAGAAATAGGTAAAGATACAAACTGTGTGGCTCGCACTCGTGGAAGAAAGATAACAAATTTGGTAGAGGAAATGGCAATGGATTTGCAAAGTTACTAAATGCATGAAAATTTAGTAGGAAGTTCCTACGAACTTCAGAAGTTCGTAGGAAATATAGATACTCATTTTTATTATACATTTGAGTTCCTACGAACAAATGTTGTCCGCAAGAAATATCATTTCATTTCCTACGAACAAGAGTTGTTCGTTGGAACTACATTTACAAATTCACTCATCTCTCACCACTGTGAGTCTGACTGCTGGTGAAAGGTCAAACCAGCGTTTTAATTTGCAAACTTACCATTTGTCGATTACCCCCAGTACAGTTGCTCTAACAATAGATTTCATATTAGCATTGCTTTTGTTTTACATGCTTTTAAGTATTTGTTTCAAAAACATTATTTTTAATATAAACATATTATAAAAAGATTTAACTTATTTTTTGGAAATAATTTTTTTTATAAATTTTAGTTTTCTAATTTTCTATAAAAAAAAATTCTTCTATAATTGTCAATTTTTAATTTTCTGTAATGTTCAGTTCTTTTTATTTTTAGTGATTTTCAATATTTTAGTAATTTTTTATGATTTCTAATATGTTTTTTTGTGTAATATCCAGATTTTAAGAACTTTTTATGTACCTTCCAATATATTCAAAATGTTTTTTTATTATATTTTTATAAAAACAGTCATCCAGATTTTAAGAACTTTTTTAAAAAAATCATTTTATAAAAATAGCTATCCAACTATCCAAAGTTTAAAAATAGTTATAAACATGTTATTTAAAAAAATAATTTTTAAAACATTGATAAAAAATTATTTTTAAAAAGTTATAGAAACATTATTCAAAAAAAACGTCTTTAAAAAAGTTATAAAAAAACGTTATTTAAATAGTGTACTGTTTTAAAAATAAATTTTGAAAACGTTTGAAATAAATTAATAAAATTATAAAATAACTTTTTTCTATAAAATTATAAAACTGTTCTCATAACATTATGAATCATTATAAAATTATAAAATTGTTCTTTGTGAAACAAATTTATTTTTATAATTTTTTATTTATAAAAATAGTATTTAACTTATTTTATAAATAAATATACTTTTTAATGTATTTAAAACATAAGATGTATATGTATATAGTGGATAGGTATATTAAATGAGTGCAAAATGATCATTTGATTTATAGAGAACGAAAGTCAATGGTAAACTCACAGTTTTTGTTAGAATTGACACCCCTGCAATTATAATGCAAACTAAAGTACCCCAAATCCTTACTATTATGAACAAATATACTTCAAAAAATAAATGACCCTATATTTAAAAAAAAAAATATGTTATTAAAAAATATTTACAGTTTAATATATTTTAAAGACAAAAGTTAATGTCTAATGTTTTTAATACTTTATAGGTTTTTTAAAAGGATAATTTTTCACAAGTTGCAAAAATAAAATTTAATGTTTAACAAATTTTAAAATACTAAACATGGAAAAATGGTTGGAATGTTTAATAAGGTCAAAAATAATTTTACATGTTAAAATAGGCACAAACATGTCCGTTAGTTTTAACGATTTTCTTTAAGGAAGGGTGAAACATGTAATAAATATTAAGGGTTCAAATAAAAAATACATTATATCTCAATAAAAATATTTAACAAACATTAGAGATGATTTTAATTTATTTTTATTTTTTATAAAAGTTAAGATACTTACAATTATAATTGTCGAAATTATTTGATTCATTAAATTTCGAAGTTGATTTACTGAATCTGAATGTGATCAAATTTAAAATTTTGTTTTAAAAAAAATTAAAAACCTAACTATTATGATTGTTTATGAACGGTCAAAATGTAAAATTATTTGATTCAATGAATTCAGAAGTTGACTAAATTCAGAAGTTGATTGACTGAATTTGAACGTGATTAATTATATCTTTACTCTAATAAATATCCAGGCTTGTTTTGAATTTTGAAAAGGGATAATTATATTTAGGTCCCATTTGTCGGGTCAATATTCTAATAAGTCCTATTGACTTTTTAATAATCCCATAGGTCCTATTCCAACTTTTTAGGGAATTTTTTTACAATTTTACCCTTTTATAACTAATCATATGTAACTTCCTTTAGAAAGTTACATAAGTGGTTGGACTTTTTTTTAATCTTTAAATGATCATAACTTTTGATTCACAAATCCGTTTTTCGTAAAATTACTATTTTTGAAATCTGCTCGACGAGATCTATCAAACAAAATCCATGAAGGCTATAAAATTCCAAAGAAAAAAATTTACACAAACAGTAAACTTTACTGTATGCACTAGAATATGAAATAGTTTTATATATTGACATTTTCACAAACAGACAGTAACATTTACTGTGGTAATACTACACAGTACATATATATATATATATATATATATATATATATATATATATATATACATCCGATGGATCCAAACTCTCTTTTTTCAAAAATACCTTATATTTAAAGGTTTACGCTAACGGCATCCAATCCTTACCACCATTGTTGGAGCTTCAACGACCTTCGTCAGCGCTCCGATTTGGGGTGGGTAAGGGTGGCATGTGGTGCCGCTGGAGCGGACCTTTGAAAATAAGAGACTTTTGAATAAATGGGCTTTGGATCCACCGGAGTATCATGGGGTGCCGCTGGTGCGGACCCGTGAAAATAAGATTGGATAAATGGGATCGGGAACATCTGGAGCGCCAATTTGGGGTGAATAGGGGTGGCACGGAACTTTAAAAATAGGAGCATATTTGATATATATATATATAGTTTGTAAAAATGTCATAGATATTAAACTTTATTGTATACACCAGAAAATGAAATAGTTTTATACTTGTGACATTTTCACAAACAATAACATTTACTGTGATAATATATTTATAAAATAGTTTTATATATATAACATTTTCACAAACAGTAACATTTACTGAGTTAATATTACACAATATATATATATAACATTTTTACAAACAGTAACATTTACTGAGTTAATATTACATAATATATATATATACACACACACACACACACACACACACGGTAGATCCAAACCACTATTTTTTTTTTCAAAATTACCATATTTTTAAATGTTTACGCTAGCGACATCAAATCCCCACCACTACCCACCCCCATTGTCGGAACTTCAACGAGTTTCATCAGAGCTATGATTTGGGTTGGTAGTAGTGGCATAGGGTGTCGCTGGCGCGGACCTCTGAAATTAAGAGAATATTAGATAAATGGGGTTTGGATCCACCGGAGCTCCGATTTGGGGTGAGTAAGTGTGGCATTGAGTTAGGTTTATATCTATAACATTTTCACAAGCATTAACATTTACTGTGCTTCTATAACACAGTATATATATATATATATATACAAACCTCTTTTTTCTGATATTATCTTATTTTTAACAGTCCGCGCCAGCAGCATCCAATCCCACCACCACCCACCCCCTTTATCGGAGCTCCAACAACCTTCATCAGAGCTCTGATTTGAGGTGGCATGGGATGCCGTTGTAACATTTTCACAAACAGTAACATTTATTATTTGTGAAAATATTACAGATATAAACCTAATCAAATGCTACCCCTACTCACCTCAAACTAGAGCGCAGGTGTATCCAAACCCCATTTATTCAATATTCTCTTATTTCCTAAGCTCCGCACCAGCGGCACTCCATGTCACCCCAAAACAGAAATCTGATGAAGGTTGTTGGAGCTCCGACAATTGGGGTTGGTGGTGGTCGGGATTAGATACCGCTAGAACGGGCCGTTAAAAATAAGACAATGTCAGAAAAAAGAGGTTTGGATCCGCCGTATATATATATATATATATATATATATAACACGGTAAATGTTAACGTTTGTAAAAATGTTATAGATATAAACCTAACCCAATGTCACCCCTACTCACCCCAAATCGGAGCGTCAGTGGATCCAAACTCCATTTATCTAATATTCTCTTAATTTCAGAGGTCCGCGCCAGCGACACCCTATGCCACTACTACCCACCTAAATCATAGCTCTGATGAAAGTCGTTGAAGCTTCGACAATGGGGGTGGGTAGTGGTGGGGATTGAATGTCGCTAGCGTAAACCTTTAAAAATTTGGTAATTTAAAAAAAAAGGTTTGGATCTACCGTGTATATATATATATATTAACTCAGTAAATGTTACTGTTTGTGAAAATGTTATATATATATATATATTGTGTAATATTAACTCAGTATATGTTACTGTTTGTGAAAATGTTATATATATAAAACTATTTCATAAATATATTATCACAGTAAATGTTATTTTTTGTGAAAATGTCACAAATATAAAACTATTTTATTTTCTGGTGTATACAATAAAATTTAATATCTATGACATTTTTACAAATTATATATATATATATATATATATATATCCAATATGCTCCTAATTTTAAAGTTCTGTGCCACCCCTATTCATCCCAAATTGGCGCTCCAGATGATCCCGATCCCATTTATCCAATCTTATTTTCAAAGGTCCGCGCCAGCGGCACCCCATGATACTCCGGTGGATCCAAAGCCCATTTATTCAAAAGTCTCTTATTTTTAAAGGTCCGCGCCAGCGGCACCACATGCCAACCTTACCCACCCCAAATCGGAGCGCTGACGAAGGTCGTTGAAGCTCCAATAATGGTGGTAAGGATTGGATACCGCTAGCGCCAACCTCCAAATATAAGGTAATTTTGAAAAAAAAAAGGGTTTAGATCCACCGGATATATATATATGTCCGGTCCGCATTCTTAAAATGCGGACTAGTCCGCACAAGAGCATTATATTATATTATATATATATATACTGTGTAGTATTACCACAGTAAATGTTACCGTCTGTTTGTGAAAATGTCACATGTATAAAACTATTTCATATTCTAGTGCATATAGTAAAGTTTACTGTTTATATAAAAAAAATTCTTTGGAATTTTATAGCCTTCATGGATCTTGTTTGATAGATCTCGTCGAGCAGATTTCAAAAATAGTAATTTTGTAAAAAACGGATTGGTGAATCAAAAGTTATGATCATTTAAAGATTAAAAAAAAATTCAACCACGTATGTAATTTTCTAAAGAAAATTATGAATGATTGATTTTAAAAAGATAAAATTATGAAAGAATGTTCTAAACAATTGAAATAAAATCTATAAAATTGTTGAAAAATCAACAGAACTCCTTTTGAAAACCGTTAGAATTTCCATTGTTTCTATAATTTTTTGGTTAAGATTGTTCCCATATTTACTGTATTCCAAATATATTCCACTTTGAAAGCATTCACTCCACATGGATGTCAGAAGAGTCATATTCTCATTCATTCAAAGCACCGCGCCTTTCCATGCAGTAGCCAGTCTATATATATAGACAACCATACACGATCACACACAAAAACTTGAGTGTTTTCCATCTCCATAGTTTACCCTAGAGAGAGAGCGATAGAGAGAGAGGATGTGCGGAACAGATACTCGTGTTATTAAACCCTCCTCTTCTTCGGAAGAAGGAACGGAGAATGGAACCGGTAATAACCATTTGTCCACTGATGTCACAATCAATCTCGATCAGTATGTATATTTTTTTCCTAATACACAAGGGTGGGGTAATAAATCCAAGGTGCTAGCTATATTGACAAATCATACCAGAATAATAAATCTATTGATACGTCATTAACTAATTGGTTGGTACGCTAAAATGATATTTAGTATCAATCCATTCTATGTATTTTTTTTTTTTCCTTTTTGTAAACCTAGTATTATTAAGTGTATAAATTTCCTACCCTGGTTAAAGAATCACCATTACTCAACATAGTGGGTCCAAGAGAAGAAATACTTTTAAGGGTCAAATAGCCACCATTAAAGAGAGTAAAGGAATTTGAACTTTTATTATTCTATTATTTGATATGGAATTAACTGGTGAAGATGGGTGCAATTTACAGTGGTGATCCGACTATGTTTGAATTGTACTGGCGAAAAATGGGGGACAAGTGTAGGCTTGTGATCAACGGATGGGACTCTTTAAGGGAGCCAAAACTAGAGGAAGCCATTAGGAGGTTGCATCGTGTGGTTGGGAATGCAGTAGTAGAAGATCATCATTTGGTGGTGGGGACGGGTTCAAGTCAGCTTATCCAAGCAGTTTTGTATGCTCTATCGGATCCTAATGAAGCAGAGCCAATGAGTGTGGTCTCCCCCGCTCCTTATTATTCGGTGATCTAAATCTCAATCCTTTAAGATTTACTTTAGATTCGTGCTTCATTTGACTTCTTGTCATATATTAAATGCATGCTACTCCAAACGTTACACACCCAAGCTGGTTTTGACTTTACAGAAACCTTTAGTCCCGTAGTAAAGCCAGCTACTATCAGAATTGTTTTGTCTCTAGCCTTGTCTTATGGATGGTCTGTTAGGCAATTTGATGTTAATAATGCCTTTCTCAATGGCATTCTGCATGAAGAAGTGTACATGGTGCAGCCATCAGGATTTGTCAGTGATCACAGGGGCGAAGCCAGGAATATATTTTGGGGGGGACCACAAAAATACCGGGAGTTCGGGGGCGGGAGCTCCTGAGAATTTTTTTTTAGGGTTATTTACATTTTATGCAATATTTTTACCAACAATATAATAATTGCACCACATACAAGATATCAACCGTAAGTTAATATGGGTAATAATTTTTTAACAATAATTAATAACAATAAAAATTAATATGGGTAATAATTTTTTAATATCCATCCTTAATAAAATCAGTCCCTATTTTTTCTTTAAACATAAGCAAATTAATTCCCTATTTTTTCTTTAAACATAAGCAAATTACTATATTAATAAAATCAGTCCCTATTTTTTATAATTTTAATGGAATAATTAATACTAAATCAATTCCTATTAGTATTAATATAGTAATCAGAATGAGAATGAGTCCCTAATTAATATTACCTAATTAATACTTATAAAAAAGGAGAAAAGAAAATGATACCTTTGGCTTTGGAATGAAATGAAAGTGACGGCTGCTTGCTGCTCCTGCTTGTTGTTTAGTTGTTTAGGGTGAGTGTTTTGGTTAGTTAGGGTACAAATAAGTAAGTGTAAAAGGCTTATTTTTGGGTATGGTTATGGGCTTTAAACTTGTGGGCTTTATAAAGAAAAATCAGTATTTTTTTTGGTGGGTTTTAAAACTTTGGAGGGGACCGTGGCCCCCCCCTGTCAACCCACAGCTTCGCCCCTGAGTGATCACTCTCCCACTTATGTCTGCAAACTTCATAAAGCTCTCTATGGACTCAAACAATCTCCAAGAGCTTGGTTTGAAAAATTGCAGACGGCTCTCTTTCATCTTTGATTTACATCTGCCAAATCTGATCAATCCTTATTCATTATAACTACTCCTCATCATGTCACCTATATTCTAGTCTATGTTGATGACATCCTTGTCACTGGAAACTCTTCCTTGGTACTCGATACTCTCGTGACTCAACTAAATTCCTCTTTTTCTTTAAAAGATTTGGGTCCCATTAATTATTTTTTGGGTATTCAAGTAACTCACACTACTGAAGGACTTCATTTGTCTCAAACCAAATATATTACTGATCTGCTTCAGAAAACCAAGATGTTATATTCAAAACCTCTAGCTACACCAATGACAAGTGGCCTCAAACTTAGTGCTCATGGTGGAGTTCCTTTTGAAAATGCTCAACTTTACAGAAGCACCGTTGGAGCTTTGCAATATGCAACTATTACCAGACCAGAAATAGCCTTCAGTGTCAATAAGGTATGCCAATTCATGCAAAATCCTAGTGAAGTACATTGGCAAGCAGTAAAAAGAATTTTGAGATATCTTCAAGGAACTCTTCAGTATGGATTACATCTGAGAAAGTCTTCTGATCTCTCTTTAGTTAGCTATTGTGATGCTAATTGGGCTTCAGATCCAGATGACAGAAGATCAACCTCCGAAAATTGTGTTTTTCTTGGGCCAAATTTGATTTCCTGGACTTCCAAGAAACAGAGTACTGTGTCAAGATCCAGTACAGAGGCAGAGTATAGAAGTTTGGCTAATATAGTTGCAGAACTCACCTGGATTAAATATCTGTTGACTGAATTGCATGTTTCATCCTCTGAACCTCCTATTGTGTGGTGTGACAACCTCAGCACAGTCTTATTGTCTGCTAATCCTGTTCTCCATGCTAGATCTAAGTATATTGAGCTAGATTTATATTTTGTCAGAGAGAAGGTTGTGAATCGGGAAATCGATGTTAGACATGTTCCAGCATCGGCTCAAATTGCAGATATTTTCACCAAGGCTGTTTCTTCTTCTTTGTTCAATCCAAATAGGTTCAAACTTAGAGTAGAAGATCTATCTACACTAAGTTTGAGGGGGGCTGTTAGGAGTATAAGTTAGTAATGGGACACGTGTCTTTTATTCAGCCCTTGTACAGCTTGTATAAATACTTCTCTTGTATCAAGTTTGTCAGATATGAAAACATAATTCTGTTTTTACCAAATCATTCGTTTATTTCTCTCTCTCTTTCATCTCTCAATCTAGGGTTTTCTTTGATCTCTATCAACTACATTGTTTAAAATCTCTATTTGGATGGAAAAATATTAATCCATGCATTGTTGAGGCCTCAAAGGTATTAGATAAAAGAATTAATATACCAAAATATGTTCAGAATTACTGGAGTTTTTACTATTCAACCGCATTCTTCTGGAAGAACAGTTTTATATTAGTTATAGAGCAGCACTAACAGTACACGATGTAATTCCATTTACATATTGTTTTACTCAACAACTCAGGCTGACTCTGTGCCGCAGTTATGTAACAAACTGTGTCTGTCGCATAGCTTTTGTTTGCACATAGTAACATGGAAACCATGATTGCAAGTAACCTTATTGTTATTACCATAATCACAGGAAGTTGGCATGACACAACACATGCATATTTACTCTTAAGCCTAAATATCCTTGTTTCTTTTGGCAGTCGTATTTGGAGGTGACGAACTTTTTGCAGTCAGGGCTGTACAAATGGGCAGGCGACGCATACTCTTTCGACAAGGCTTCTGGACGTTACGTTGAGATGGTGACAAGCCCAAACAACCCTGACGGCGTTAACCGAGACGCTGTTGTTGGTGAGAAAGGGAAGCTCGTTCATGATCTAGCCTACCATTGGCCACAATATACCCCTATTACGAGCCCTGCTGATTATGATGTTATGCTCTTTACTGCCTCCAAATGCACTGGCCATGCAGGATCCCGAATTGGGTGGGCTCTTGTTAGAGATAAAGAAGTGGCAAGAAAGATGACTAAGTTCATAGAGATTAACACAATTGGTGTATCAAAAGAATCTCAACTCAGAACTGCCAAGATCCTCGGAGTCATTTCTGATAGCTGCCGACATTTTGGTCCTGACTCAAAGCCAGGAATTAATCTTAAGGGGGGCCAAAAGTTATGGGGGAAAAAATTCACTTATAAGACAATATATATTCATCAACAAAAGAAAAAATTCATGATATACAAAAATAAATTAAAACGTACTTTTACCATGATAAAAGTAAGACAATTAATTTTGAGAAAGATAACAAAAAAGTGGTAAAAAATTGCAATTAGAATCTATTTAACATTAAAATTTATAAATGCAGTATAATAAACACTGTGAGTCTAAATTTAAATTTACAATTATGTCAAAAATCTACAATTAAAATGGATTTAAGGTTTAAAAAATTATATATGCAATTAAAACACAAAATCAAGGAAAAATATTCATTTGCAAATACATCAAAACTTAAATATTAATTTAGACTAAATATGAGAAAGAAATTATCAATACATGTGTGTACATGGGGAGAGAGACCCTAATATATATAAAGAATTAAGGTAAAGGTAATGTTCCTTCCTATATTTGGATTTTTTGGACAATGCTTTTCAAATTTATAAATCTAGTCCTTGTGGTACAATAACATTTATAAATTTAGTCCTGTGGTACAATAGCATATATTTTTTTTCATGGTGTTTTTAGTACATGGACTAAATTTATAAAATTATACGAAATGTCTTATTTTTATAGGTTTTGAGTATTATAAGGACCTTTTCTCAAAACCCCTTATATAATATATATTGCCACAATGATATAGGCAACAACACATTTTGAATGAAAAATAACAAAAAAGTTAGAAGCGGCCTTAGTTTTTAACTTCAAATGTAATCGGGTTTTTAAAGAAAATTATGTGAAACTAGAAAGATTGGGATAAATGATATCTCCAATCACTCCCTACTTCAAATTTGTATAGCAGTAGAGTAACTATAATGAAAAGTTTGGAGGGGGCCATGGCCCCTCTCTGCCCCAAGGTAGTTTCGTCCCTGCTCGGATAATTTTTTCGAAAACGGGCAATGTATAATGGCTGAAAGATGGGAGAAATTAAGAGAGGTGGTGAAGAAAGGTGAAACTTTTAGTCTACCCAAATATCCCCTCCTCTACTGCCATTTCAGTGGAGAGTTCACTGAAGCACATCCTGGTAATTAGTTCTCTTTTATTGTATCTTTTGGTAGTGTTAGCATAGATGACTGTGAGAAGCTATTGAGGGGGCATAAGATTCTGACGAGAAGTGGGAGGCGGTTTGGGAGTGACCCCAAATATGTGAGGATTAGTATGGTGAGCCGGGAAGAAGATTTTAGCCTCTTTATGGAGAGGTTGTTGGTTATCCAAACACAAATGGAGTGATTATTAATAATGTATTAGATTAATTTGCTAATTTTATACAGCCGCGTTAGCACTTTGAGATTGTTCGGAAGTGCTATCCTAGAATTCTTCTTTTTTCCTTTCTCTTTTGTGTGTCGAGGCTTTCATATTGTACTCTAAAGAAAGTCAATTGGGTTTCATCTATCAATGCGTTTCTTTTTGTTACATTTGGGCATTTATTATACTGAAAGGTATTTTTTCTGGGTGTCCAAAAAGTAATTGAATATAATTTTCTAATTAAAAAAAAAACTATTAAAATGAGCAAATATTTTTCCAAATAAAATCCTAAGTAAGAAAAAAAATCCATTTTGCGAATTGAAACCGTAGGTTCGAGATTGGATTTTTTTTGGTTTGAGAAAATATTTTAACCAGTGTTGGACTGGACAGATTTCAGCAGTTAGTTTTTTTAGCTGATGTTATTTTTTTGGCCGATGATGGAGGTGTTCTCCCAGATCCGGCCAAACATTGAACTCCCACTCCCCGCAGCCCTAGCCCCGCCGCCGATGGAAAGCTCCCACCACCTCCTCCTCCAACCCACACCCCCCAACCGCAACCCCAGCAGCGCCTGAGATCTATTTTTTTTGTATTCGTTTGTGTGTGTTCATCTTGCAAGGACATATTTTCATTCGTTCCTGACGTAATGACATGGCAATGTCGTTCAAAACTATTTTGTTTTTTAATAGGTCGTTCAAACGACAAACAACATGACGACGTTCAAACGACATGCGCCGATTCAATTTTTATGTCAGCCTATAAATACTTGTTTCGTGAAGCTTTTAAAAAAAAAGACTTTTATTTTACGCTAACTGCAGAACTGCTGCAATTAAGTCTTCACTTTTTAGGGCTAAAATTTTTTTTAGATTCACCAAAATATTTTCATATACTTAGAGAACACGAACACTTTTAGCGATAGTGGAGTTGGATGATTTCGGGAATGAGTGTGTTTCTTTCATGGCTAGTCATGTAAGCACATCTAGTTTTTCCCACGATGATGAGGACACTTGCAAACGTGCGAGCCTAAAGTGAGGGCGAAGGTGATCTCCAAAAGGCATTTAGAGATTTGCACACCGAGACGTTGAAAACCAAAAAGTTGAATAAAGAGATTGTGAACTTGTAATCCTTGTATCCCACCTCGAGAGAGATCTGGAACGTGCTCGGTAGGTCAAAGTCACTATTGAGGACACATATAAGAAGGTTGAAAAGATGCTAATGTTGAGAGACTAGAAATAGGTTATGGCGGTGCGTCTACTTCCCATGTTGCACCCAAATCGGTGTCCGAGTTTGTGATAGATACATATGGCTCTCAACCTAACCCACCTGGGCGTCCATTTCCCCATGGGAGACATTGTATTTGTTTTTACATCGTTTATGGACGGATATTTAGGATGACCAAGTAATAATACCATTCCATTATCTTTGTGATTATTGATAGTGTTTTGAGACGATACATCATTTTATTTATGTACTTTACAATGTTTGGAGCATTGAGATGTGATTAGTTGTTACTTCCTACATGTTCGACTCATGGCTTCCTTTAATGCACACGTGCATGGATTTATTTGATTTTGTACTTGTCTATCACATGTTGGTGAAGTGTTTTCGTCTCAATCTTGTCTTAAAATGAACCAAATGCGATAAAACTTGACAATGAAAGTAATGTAAGAACCGTTGCCCGTGATAAAAAGAGAATTTAGCATCTCATTAGAAAAATATAAAAGCATTACTATTTTAGAGGGAGTTTGGTTGAAAATCAACGGGTTGAATTCAATATTTTTATACCTAAGGACGGTTTTAAGTTCATTCGTTTGGAGTATCCAATATTCATCGTGCACATATGTTATGAATGTTTGAGTTAATTTTTCTATTGAATTTGTTCACACCCATTCATTTCGTTTCCACGATTTGGTTATCTTAGTGTAAATTCATGGTGTGTGTTGTTTTTTGTAAATTATTTTTCCTTTTCTATTTCGGACAAATAAAAATGGGAGAACGAATTATGAATTATAGGGGTGTGAGAGTTTGCAAGGAGAATAGACATAGGGGGAGATTTGTAAGGGCATATTTTCCATTATCTCGAGTTTACATTAAGTATGTCGTATCCCGTTACAACCTTCAAAGGAAGTCCACGTTCACACGTTCTAGAAGATGGATTCGAATATCACGCATCTTTAACATCTACGCGATATGAGGTATACTTTGGTATAAATTTTGATTTGACATGGCTAAGTCGTTCAAACGATATTAGCATATCGTTAGATACGTCTTCGAAGCTCTAATCGATTTTGGATCAAACGACAACACATTTTTTTATTTTTTAATAGGTCGTTTTTGGGTCGTTCAAACGATAAACAACATGATGATGTCGTTCAAACGACATGCACCGCCTCAGCGTTGTCTCTACTGCTAGACTTGGTAATACTCCAGGGTATTCACTACTGAATGAGGAACTGCGATTCTTGTGATTCTCGAGGGAGTCATTGCTGGTTCAAGGCAGCTATCTTTGTGGGTTTCTGCGAAAACTCATTGTAATATTTCACTTGTAAGTTTTTAAGTTACGGTTTACATTTTATTAGTGAAATAAAAGGTTTTTCCTTGCGGGGATTTTCCCTAAAATTTGTTTCTTTACATTCTTATATGATTTTATACTTTAAAATTCATAGATGCATGTTTAGGGTTTAATAAAATTGAAGTTTGGTGTGTTTGAGATTGATATCTAATTAAATAAGTTTAATCCATTAAAAATTTGTAAAATCTCAAATTGATATCGAATCCCGCTTTATCAGATCTGTATATATGTGTGTGTGTGTGTGTGTGTGTGTGTGTGTGTGTGTGTGTGTGAGAGAGAGAGAGAGAGAGAGAGAGAGAGAGAGAGAAGATGAAGAGAAAAAGGAGAGAGAAATGTGCTGATGAAAGAGAAGAGTAAAAAAGGGAGAAAAGGTTAGGGTTTTTTAAAAGGATAAAATACCCAAAATGCCCTTTTAGAAAAGTCAAAATGGTTGTCACGTGTCATTTTCTATCAAAAACTTGATGGTGTTAACTTAGGGGCTATTTGTACTCGTTTTTAAAGTTTAGGGGATTAAGTAAAGAAATTGAAAGTTCAAATGGTGAAATGACAGAAGGGTAAAGTTCAGGGGGCCAAGTGTAATTAACTTTATTTTTTTATTTATCACTTAAGTAAACGATAATCAATCAATAATTAAACTAATAATCTCTCTCTCTCTCCCCAAGCACACCACTACCCACACATAACACATCACCACCACTAACACAAAAAAAAAAGTACACACACACACACACACATACAAACATATACACGAGCATACACACAATAAATACGAACACCCCCATTTACGTACAAATACACATATTTCTACACAAATCATGTGTGTGCGTGTGTGTATGTGTGCTTGTATATACTAGAGAGAGAGGAGGGGAGGGAAAATGGTGCCCTTCAGGTGGTGTCGGTGATAATGGTGGTGATGGGTGAGGGAGGGGAGAGGGAGGAGGAAATAAGCAGTTTAGCTGCCGGTGGTGGGTGGGAGGAGGTGTCGATTTAGAGGGAGAGTGTGTATCTAAAGGAGTTAATGGTCTGTTCAAAAGTTAAAGAGACTAGTTTTCTAATTTAAATATTAAAAGTTTTTTTTATTTATGTATTCTTTATAATTATTTAGACCATCTGTCATTTTTTTATTGGACTATGTGTCAAATTTAGAAACATGGATTGCCTAGTCATCATTTTCGTCAAGTGTAACAATTGGACCAACTTAAAGCGTTTGAGGGCTAACATCGCAAATATTAGAAGAATTGGTCCATCATTACAAAACATCCTAAACCTCAAGGGCAAAGTTACAATTTGCCCTTTTATTCTAATAAGTCTATGGGTGCTGTTATTCATATTTAAATTATAGTTCTTTTGCTTTTGTGAATATATTTGTTTTGTGATAACATCTTTAACTTGACAATGATAATGATAATGGAAGTTCATATTGCTAGTTCTATTTCTTTTACTCTTTTTGTGGGGCATTTAACAAAAAGCCCATAATATTGGATAAATTGCACCAAACCCCCCTGAACTATTATTTTGTAAACTTAACCCGTTTTCATTAAAAAAAAATGATAGAACATGATTTTATAAATAAAAATGTTAAAATTTTATTGAAAATGGGTTTGGTGTAAAAAATCAATAGTTTAGAAGGGGTTGGTGCAATTTATCCTCTATTTATTAATAAGTTGTCAGACTAGACATTAGATGAAACATTATTTTAAAAACTACACATCAATTGACCCTCCTCCATTATTTTATTCTAATATTCTTGTAATAATGATATTACATGTTGGTTTTGAATTTGAACTCACATATTATGCTAAAAAGGCAAATTTCGTGCCTTAAATTAGGAAATCATGTCTTAAAATTGGTTTTAGATGATAGTTTATTTTATTAAATATTTTAATGTGTTCTTTACGCATTTATATGTTATTTAGTACATTTTATACCGTTTCTTGCTATTCGATTCATGATTTGACAACTATTTGTACGAATTTTGGAAGGGATTTAAAATCTTTAAAACCTTTTTAATGTTATGGTATTTGCTTATGAGACAATAGTGCATTTATGAATGGAATGGATGTTTGAGGAGAAAACCATTCCATATATTACATTATAAGTTCTTGATGAATAGAATTTCAAATAATCAATCATATTGGGGATTAATTAATTGTCAGCTATCAGAGTTTTTAAATATGACTAGCATCCAACCCGCACAATGTACGGATGAATTACAGTAAATAATTCTACTGTGAACATATGGTCCTTATTTACTAATACTCAAATGATATATTAAGAACATGCCGTGTGGTAGGTTTAAAGTAGCTTATAGATCCTAGCAAAACTAATAAAAAAATTATGAAACAATATATAATTGCATTTGAAAAGCAAGAAAACTCCATCGATGTTTAAGTAATGTAGGAACCCAAAATCCAATTAATACACTGCCAATACACAAAATTTTAATTAATTTGAGAACTAAATTGTTTTTAACCATTGACATGTAAATAATTTGGTTAATCATGTGAAAATGTAGTTTGAATGTGCAGGGGAACTTAGTGTTTCATGCCTCATTAAAAATCAAATGTGTTATCTGAACAATAATTAATAAATGTAATAGTAGTCGACTAAAATAAAAAAAATATGATGAAACGATGGAATTAAAAAAATATGTACAATAAAAGAAGTATCTGAGATAGAAGGATTGATGTAACAAAATGAATAATAGTTGAGATTATCCCAATAAGGCCACCAAAAGGAGTGGGGGAATTGACATCTGACTGAGAAACGAATAAAGATATGTCAAGTGTGCAAATATATGACACCTAATGACAATATAGTATTAGATTTACCTTTTGAGGAACACTAACTGAAGTGACCAAAATAGTGTTCATCACTGAAAGAAGCAGGACGCGAATAGGAGGAACTCAGGTGGTGCTAAATAATGGGGCAATACAAACCTCTAGGATGACTTGTGGCTAAAATGGGGATTAAGAGCTTGGGACTGCCTTTTGGTTACCGAAGACTACAGAAGAGACTTTTAGTTACCCAAAATCAATAATGAGATCTCCAAAAATCACGATTGAGGAGAGATAGAACACAACAAATGGGAATGGATCTAATTTGTTAATAAATGGCATAAATCCAGGTATATCACTAAATTCAAGTATTAATTAGCGTTTACACCTCTAATATTAATGTATTAGAAGTATAATAAGGATAATAACCATCATTTTCATTACCAAAAATTTTGCTCTCAATAATACAATTATGTATCATATAAATCTTTTTTAAAAAAATAAAACACAAACATAATAATAATTGTTGATGCAAAAAACTAGACTAGGATAATTAGTTGATCACAGATAATTAGAAATAAAAGAAACAAGAGATTTTTAAAGTGGTTCGGCTTGATGGAAGAGCCTACGTCCACTGTTGTGTATTGCTTTGTGATTGTTCAATTGCCTCCCTTTTGTGTGTCCCTCTATGTAGGGTTTGCAATGTATTTATAGCCCCCATGGGGTGTACAAGAGCTGGAATATCAAATGATGAAATGTCTTTAGATCATAGACATTTACATATGTACAGTCATTAATGTATACAACTGTTGGAGTTTGTCTGTCATTATTGGTCGACATCCCTGGAGTTGGTCGGTATCCCTGACATTGGTCGGTATTCCATCCTTAATGACTAGGATCAATCTTATCAACTGAAGCCCCCAATATTTCATGATTGAAGTTTTAACAAGAGTATGGAGCATTTGGCTCTTAAAGTTGCTCAGGCAACAGTTTTACGCCTGGTCGGTTGCCGACTTCCTCTACTTGTAAAAATTTATAGTTTAATTATGGAAATATAATGAGCATGGAATTTTTGAAATTATCCACAACTTCGACGAATCGTTTTTGAGCAAAATTCATCTTTTCTGTCTTTTAGCCGTCACCATTTCAATCGACGCTGTTTTTTAATCATTACTTTTCCAGTTTTCGAGGCAACCTATAAATAGCGGGAAAAGCCACGAACCTTTGCTACCTCAAATCTTATGAGTGTTTTTGGGCCATAGTGTCTTCAAGCTTTCTTTTTCTTTCTTGAACGATCATTTTTTATTCTTTGGTTCTGGCTAAATCCTTAATTCCTGTAAGAATTCTTTCTTTTTTCTTATATTCTTCATCATGATTTACTTTGTTGATTCTCTTGATGAATTCAGAAATGAATTTAAGATTCCCTCTTGGGTTGTTTTTGAACACGCTATTTTACCAGTTGATTTTTTCTCACTTGCTGAGGGTCACTGGTTTCCATTTATTTTTCTAGCTGAATGTGGGTTTACTTTTCCTCCCAACCCACTACGCCTTGAATTTTTTCAATACTTTTACTTTGTCCTAGCTAGGGTAGCCCCCAATACTTAGAGGGTTGTGAATGGAGTGTATAGGTTGAATCAAATTCATTGAACCCATCTAGGGATTCTAGAGATAATGTTATGTTATAAGTGGGTAACTAGCGACACCACTTTTTATTTAAAGACTAGGGCTGTAAATAAAGCATTAGTAGTTAATTTTTCAGAATCCAATATGGATTATTTTGAGCCTGGGGTTGTTGTAAAAAATTGGCAATACGCCCCTTTGACTGGAAATGCTAAGTACCAGGGGCCTAAGTGCCCTCCTTTTAACAATGGGATAGGTTATTCCTCATTTAACTACTTTGCCTTGTACATATTTGTTTAAATGTTACACTAACTATTGCTCTGTAAATTCTTATTGCAGTTAATTAGAAGAGAAGGTGCCCAAATGAAAGTGAAGTGAATCTGAGGGAGTTGAAGTTTGTTTGGGGACTTCATCAACGGATTGGCGAGGAGCACATCAGGTGTACATCTTATTTGTTGCAGTACAAGAACATAATCTCTTCCTTTGTTGCTCGCCTTACTCCTTCCCCTCTAATTGACCTTGAATAAGAACTTACTTCTACTTCCTCAGCCACTGCATTTGGCAGTGTTGATTTTGCTTCCCTTTCCCCTTCCTCCTTTGATTCAAATTTTCCCCTTGCTATATCCATGGGGAAGAGGAAGATTCCCAACATTTTGGGAGACATAACTGCCAATCCCCCTTCTAAACAAGCTGATACAGGGGTGAAAAATAAAAATGAGATTGGGAAGAAGCCCCCAACCAAGCAAAGTTGAAGAGAGCTCCCTGACTAGAATAAAGAAAGGGTTGCCTTCTAAGTGTCCCGACCATCGTGAGTTGTTCGACATGTCTTATTTTGTATCTCCAGTGGTCCTTGGCCCTGGATTAACAAGATAATTAATAAAGTCTGGAACTTTTCGAGACCATAGGAGTGTTGTTTCTGCATTACCTCGCTCTAAGAGTTCTGACAGGGCTGCTCAAAGCCTTGCTCTGGTATATTCTTTTTGCATTCTTTACTTTTCTATCTCTTGATTTGTTCTTCATAATATTGATTTTCCTTAATGTTCTTGTGTAATTCCTCGTTGACTTCAATAATATATTGGAGAAAGATGAGGCTTTGAGAGCTTTTTCCTCAGGTGAAATTAAAGAAGTTTTTAATGAGCTGAAAAAGTCATTGCTTGTTTCCCAACAAGCATTGGCTAATGAATAAAAAATGGGAGTAGAATATAAAAGATATTAAAGAAGATGCTGAGACTGCTCGGGGTCTGGCTAACAAGTTGTAGAAGGACTTAGATGATGAGAAAGTCAAGTCTGCCCAACTACATAAGGACTTGGGTGCTGAGAAGGTGAAGAGAGCTAAGGCTAGAAAGGGTGGCTTCAACAGATGCTGGGATAAGTCTTTTGGAGAAGCTTCTTCACAAAAAAGAAATGCTTCAAAGATGGCTGGTATGCTGCTCTGGTGGGGGTCGGAACTCCAAAAGATTTTGAGTTGTTCTTGAGACATAATCTTGGGACTCCTCCAAACCTGAACGAGGAAGTTGAAGATGAGGGTTTCAGTGAATCTTTGATAATGGTGGAGTCTACTGATCAATACCAAGATGTTGATTCTACTGCGCCCTCCAAAGTTAATCATCCTCTTCCTTCAGCTCCTGCTTCTTCTTCAACTAATCCCGAAGTTGATAAAAATAAGGTATAAAACCAAGCAGCTTTAATTTTTATTTTTTTCAATAGTTGTAATTTTTTTCTTTTTTGAAGATGTATTTGTACTTCCCTTTTTATTAATGAAAAGAAAGATATTTTTGTTCCTCTACTTGTGTTTTTTCAATACTTTTCACCTTGTTAATTGATAGCTTTCTTCTTCTTAATAGTTTATGGATAAATTGGAATACTTATCATCTACTGACTCTGAGCTACTCGAGAGGTGTAATGAGATTTTCGAAGCTGGTCACTTATCTCTGACTGATGTTGACCTACTGCAGTTGCTCGGGGAAGGGGTATCCGAGCAAGCCAAAGAGGCATATCTTCATCTGAAGTGTCTTCTTGATCGTGCAGTGGCTAATAACGTTGCCTACTTTGAAATGATTGAAGATCTTCAGGAGGAACATAAGGAAGCTAGGGCACTTTTGCATGAGGATTATGAGAAGAAATTCCAGGCCCTTACTAAATGCTGGGGCTTTGAGCAAAAGTTGGATAAATTTTCTTCTCACTTCCAAAGATAAGAATTCTTGCTGAAACGTGAAGTAGATGAAGCAAGGGACATTGCCAAGCATCTAGAAGAAGAAAATAACAACTTGAGAGATGAACTTGATGCCTTAAATTCATCCACTGATGTTGTTACTACTACAAATGAGGGTCATTCCTTCTTGGAGGCTAAAAATGCAAGGTTGAGTGAGGAGTTGGAGGCTCTGAAGAAAATAAAACATGCTTCTTCATTTTCCCAAGATAAAGTCGAACCTAGTAGAGGTATTAATCGAGGTACTACAAAGAAATTCAAGACCCAACAGGCCCCTGCCAATCAAGTTGCGCAATTAAAAGCTAAAGATCACAATATTGCTAAGATGTTCCAGAAGCTACAGTCCTTGTCTGAACAACTATCCACTCAATCTTCTCAATTACGAGCTAAGGATGGAGTGTTCAAGAAACTGCATTCTTAGGTTGACAAATTAACCTTTTAATTCCATAAACAACCAAGGGAAGTCTGGATGGACGGGTATAATGAAGCTCTGGGGTATTTTGATGATAAACTTCAACAAGCTAAGAATGAGAGCTATAAATAGGGTCAGATAAATTCTTTGACCGTGATGAAAGTGGATCAAAATAGCTCATTGTGGGACTGGTATGATCCAGACTTTCTTAAGCTTAGCAAACCTCCTTTTAAATTAGATGTCAAATGGATTCCTGTTCATCGTATTCATCAATGCTTGATTTCAAAATACTAGGGAGATTACAAGCTTCATGATGAATTAGAGATCATCCGACCTCCTCACCTACTTGATCGTCCTAGTAGCAGCAATACCAGAATGCTTCAGGATTTTAACTTCATCAACTCTCCTTATACTTTAAATTATCCTCCGGCTGGAATGAATCTTGTTTCAAAAGATGAAGGGAAATGTCCTGTATAATGAAGCTTTGTACTTTGTTTTGTTAACGCAGTCATGTAATTACTTTGATTGAATGAAATGGAAATTTGATTAACTTATCTTATGTTGAATGTTAATCCTTTCTTTATCATTAATTTTGTTAATACACTTTGATTAAGTTAAGTATCAATGATCAATGAGTGTAGATGTTATATTAGCATACTTAGATTAAAATCTAAATTTAGAGCTAATTAGATGAATACATAGGTTCTACTAGCATACTTAGATTAAAATATAAATTTAGAGCTAGTTACCCATGTGTCTTCAAAGGTTTTACTAATGCACCCAAGTATTGGATTTTTGCATTAAATACTAGTAGTGTGACCAAGCGTTTGTGGAATATGTGCTTACGTTCCTCTTAAGGAACCTTTGCAACATTCTTCCTATACTTTGCCCAGTAGGATAAAGCTCTTGTTCCATCCTTATGTTTCTTGAGGATTTAACATCTTGTTGACTTGGACTTCGTGTATCAATGATCAAGTTTATGGCTTCTCCGAGCAACTTTCAGGGCAATGTTTGATGAGCCGAGTAATAATTTTTTGAACCGAGAAATAATTTATAACTTTTTATCAAGCTAGTGTAGTGCATAGCACGAGTACTCCAAAAAAACAATGAACAACAAAAATGTAAAGAAACTGAAGATTTTATTAATATGCAAGTTGAAATTTATTACACCGTCATTGATAATACTTTTGGATATGCTCTGCATACCATTGGTTTTTGAATCCGTCACCTTCCAAGGTTTCAATTCGATAGGTTCCAGGTCGGATCACTGCTGAAACACAATAAGGTCCATGCCAATTGGCTTCAAGCTTATTATTTTTATGCAGCACTTTCTTCAACACATAATCTCCATCCTTCAAGTTGGTCGGTTTCATCCTTTTATTGTAAAAACGGGTTGTTCTTTACTGATAAGTAGCCTTGCACATGGCAGCATCTTCTCTTACTTCTTCCAGCATGTATAGATCCAACCTTCACATTAGTTCACTTACAGGAGAGTTAAAATTTAAAACTCTATGGGATGGTAAGCCTATCTCGGCATGAATGACAACTTCAGTCCCAAATGCTAACATATATGGGGATTCTTCGGTTGCTGTTCGCGATGTTATTTTGTATGCCCACAAGACAGAGTGTAGCTCGTTTATCCAATTTTCCATAGCATCATCAAGCCTTTTTTTCAACCCATTAAGCAAGGTTTTGTTCGTAACTTTAGTTTGTCCATTACTTTGAGGATGTCCTGGAGCATAATGCAATTTTTGAACATTGGATTGAGCACAGTAATTTACGAACTTATCATTGTCAAACTGTGTTCCATGGTCGATAATGAAAGCATAGGGCAACCTATACCTACAAATTATGTTTTTCCATATGAATTGATAGACCTTTTCATAAGGCATATCTATCAAAGTTTCTCATTTTGTAAAATAATCCACGGTGACCACCAAGTATTTAAATCTTCCTCGGGTGGTTGGCAATGGCCCGACCAGATCAATACCCCACATGGTAAATGGTCATGGTGAAGTGATTGGAGTGAGAGAGGCATGTGGAGTTTTGCAAATTGTGGAAAATCGCTTACATTTATCACACTTCTTGGCAAAAGTTGCACAATCTGCTCGCATTGTTGGCCATTAGTACCCTTGAGACTGATTCTTTCCAGAAGTGTTATCCCTGCTATGTGATCTCCACATGATCCTTCATGCACCTCCTGAATTAGATCTTGGACCTCTGATGGATGCACACAATGCTAAAATTGACTGTTAGTCCTCTCATGTACAGAATACCCTTATCTAATACATATTGAGCTGTTTTGTATTTCAACTTCTTTGCTTCCACCATATCTGTTGGTAGAGTTCCTTCTTCAATGTATGCTCTGATGGGATCGATCCAGGATGGCCCCATATCTATAGCAATGAATTGATCATCAAATATTCATCTATGCTCCTATTGGCCAAAATCTCAATAGGGATAGTTCGTCGGAGTTCAATTCTGGTAGAAGAGGCCAGCCAAGCAAGGGCATCAGCTCGGGCATTTTCCAACCTTGGGATTCTATCCATCTGAATGGTTGGTAATTTTGTAATGACTTCCATCGCCTTGGATAAATACCTGGTTGTCAATTATCCTTTGGCTCCATATAAACCCAGTGTTTGGATTACTACCAGCTGAGAGTCACTGTGTGCCACAACTTGCTCGGCACTCAATGAGTGGGCTAAACTTAGGCCTACAATGAGAGCTTCGTACTCTGCTACATTGTTTGAAGTCGAAAATTGAAAACGTATTGCATACTCAATATCAATACTATCAAGAGTATTAAGTATTATACCTACTCCACTGCCGGTTAAACAAGATGATCCATCAATATATAGGTTCTGTATGGGGACGTTGTTATCGAATGCTTGATCTGTCGAATTCTCGTAGTGGAATATTTTTCTCTTTGCTCCTTCATACTTTCTGGTCATCTCCTACGTCCGGGAAGAGGATTCTGGTAGGTCTGCACTCGTTTCTTCTTAAGAAAGTTCTTCGAGAACTTTCTTGGTAACACTACTTTCTCCTGATTCTTGTTTTGTCTAGTCACTTTGTTGCTCAGGGACCTCAAATTAGGTGAACTCTGCTATGAAATCTGCCACTTCTTGGCCTTTCAGAGAAGAACTTGGTTCATATATGATATCATACTCCCCCAATTCCACAGCCCAGTATATTAATCTCCAGATTTCTTTTATTTATGCAAAGCCTTCCTTAGATGCATATCAGTGTAAACTATGATTGTATGGGCTTGGAAATAGGGTTTCATGCATCTAGATGCTTCAATCAATGCCAATGTCAATTTCTCCAAAGGAGGGTATCTGATTTCTTTTGCTTGCACTACAAGAAAAATGAGTATTAGGGACGGGAGTATTAGGGACGGCCGTGTCATTTTGTCCCTTTTGATATACCAAATGGGACGGTTGTTAATTACTGTCTCTTTTGATAAATCACAATAGGGACGATTTTTAAAATCCGTCTCATTTGCTATACCAAAAGGGACGGTTTTTAAAAACCGTCCTTTATAAGGGACGGATTTTAAAAACCGTCCCTTTTGGTATAGCAAATGAGACGGATTTTAAAAACCGTCCTTTTTTATATAGCAAAAGGGACGGTTTTTAAAATCCGTCCCTTTTGGTATACCTATAATTTTTAACTTTTGTGACTTATCAAATGGGACGGATTTTAAAATCCGTCCCATTTGGTGTAGCAAAAGGAACGGTTTTAAATTCCGTCCCTTTTGGTATACCAAATGGGACGGTTTTTTCCGACCCTTTTGGTATATTCCCTCTTTTTCTATGTGCACTTTGCAACCCTTACCAAATTGAACTCTCTCTCTCTCTCGTGAAATTTAAGCCCGCATATCTCTCTGTCTCGCGCTCCCTCTCTCTCGCGTGTTCTCCCCGCCCCATCCCCAGCCCCCTCCGCCGCCCCCTGCGCTGTCCGCCGCCCCAGCCCCCTCCGCCGCCCCCTGCGCTGTCCGCCGCCCACCCCCTGCGCTACATCCTCTCCCTCTCCCTCTCACTATACAGCCCTCTCTTTCTCCGCCTTGGGCTTGCGCCGCCCCGCCACCCCATCAAGGCACATCAAATCCTCATCGGTTTTATATTCTGCTGTGCACATCAAATCCTCATCGGTTGTTATTATTTTACAGATCCAATCTGGCATCATTTACTTTGTTTTGTTCTTTGTGTTCTACATTTCTAACTCTTTTTTATTCTATTAACCTTTTATATTTTTTGTTGTGTTATGTTTAGTAGTGAGTTTCAGCAATTTCTATGGACATGCCATCTTTCAGAGGTAGTCTTATTAATAATGCCATCTTTCAAATGTAGTCTTATGGGCGTGATGGAATTGATGTGTTTTATGGTCACGAGCATATGCGTATTCAGAGCAACAGTCGCGTGCCTTCCGAACTAGCAAGATACGAGGCTTCGAAGTCTAAGACGTGATCAACTGTGAACTCTGTAAGTGTTAATTTTGTTCTTGGCCTTTCGTATTTTTAATTTTGTTTTAGATTTGTCCTTGTGAAAAAAAAGGAATAGATATATACCTATTTCAATTAGATTGGTGTTGGCAATGACCTAGAGTTTCTTAGAGTTTCTTCAGAAACAACAGATAGTGCCAAGTTATATTATGATATACCTGTTATGCTATTTTATATTGTTGTTGAAATTGAATAAGTATTGGATTTTGAAATGTAATCAAAATCAATTGTAATCTTCTCAATATGTGTGCATCTTATTTTTTTCTCAGCTACGTGAAATAAAATATCAACAGTTTTGGCAAAAATTGTTACTGCCTCCACCACTGCAACATATGGTTTGCCGAGCAATGTGGGGTAGATGGAAAACTAGTGGAATCCAGTTATTGTGTTTCGTGTTTTTTATTCTTCTTTTGGAAATTCAGGGACATTCCTCGCTTAATTCTGAAGGTAGTCCTTAGTCAAAAATAGTTTTAACTCCCTTAATTTGATTTTATTGTTGGACATCGTTTGACTTTATTGATTTTGTTTAAAATGGATATGTTGAAATTTGGGGCTGGAGTTGATTATGACCATTATGATACATTCAAAAATTGGAACTTTGATGATTCTAACCCATGCATGTGGTCGGGTGTTCACTGCGTCGATGGTTAAGTGCAAATGTTGTGAGTCCCCGTTATATTTCTTCTTCAATTTATACAAAATCCCATTTATTTCAGCATCTTATTTCGTATGTAAACTTTTTTTTTACTAATCTATAGTAGAATAAGTTTGAAATTGATATGAAATGTTTTGTTCTTGATGACGTACTAATCTCAACGGGCTTTCTTTGTGAGGAGTACTCGCACCAGAGCTTGCGAAAGTCACTCACTTAAGAACTCTGTAAGTGTTATTTCTAGTTGATTATGTTGTGGAAGTGAAAGTAACATACTATTGTTCTAAACATTTTTTCCTAATAAAAATATTATGTCATAATTTATGTGGCTTTAAAATATTTTTACTGGTTATGTATATGATTTGTCTTATAACTGATCTTTAGTTGTTTGATTTGTTGGATATTGTAGATAATAATGACCACATTTGGATGATACCAGTTGATTACAGCTTTTAAAGGCTGCATTCGTAGATCATTTACCTCATTTTAGTCATATGTTAGTTCAAATATCAAACAATCACCTTTGAATTCACCTTGAGAAAGTGACCCCAAATTGCATCTCACCTTTTTCATACTTATTGGATCTAGGTAAGATTTGTAGATTGAAAAATCAGAAGAATAATAGTACTTCAATTTCCCTAAAGTTAATGCCATGATATATTTTATAAAATCCTACTATTTCTGATGCACCAAATACTTATTTCTGCACACGTTCATTTGATTTATTTTTTGTTTTAAATTGTGTGCACAAATGATAAAGGTCACCATGTTTAGGTCTGTACATGCCCAACATTGATTGTCTTTAAATTGGTTTTTATTATTTATCACAATCTCAATTGTATAAAAGGTTAAAGTCTTCCATTGTTTCTATTTAGTTTCTTACTTTTGTAGTTATACGTATAGGCCGGGGAGGGTAGTAACATGGAGGAGATAGCGGATAACAATTTGAAAATGCGTGTAATATCGATTTAAATTAAATTCGCAAGTTTTTTCAAGTAACCCCTTTTTAATTAGAGTCTATTAAAACAGCCCCTACACATGCATCTAATCAAGATAAATCATTCAAGCCATGCATGGTAAAATAAAGACGAGCAATTGAGGAAAAAACCCCTTCCGGGTAAAAACCTTTTATTTCTAGAACTTTAAAGAATTTACAAGACCATTGACTTACATACAACCTGATAATCGTCCACAAGTGTAACGCACGGTGTCTTCGGTAAACCTTCAAAGCAACGGCTAGAAACAGTGTGACACAGAAATACCCGCAGGTATCGGTTCCTATGTCGGTGGCTGGAATTTTCCCTTTCCAGAAGGGCAGCAATGAAGAAGAGAACGGCTTCTCCACAAAGGTTGAACAAACCAAAGTTGTGTTCTTGGGTTACACAAAAAGATTCACAAAGGATTGGCAATTGTGTGAATCAAAAACCTAGAGTCTTGGGCTCAATAGGTGAAGACTTAGAGTATTTAGGACTCTGAAAATCGTCTTGAAAAGTCTTAAAAATAACTCTCCCGAAGTTGGTATAAATAAGAAAACCAAGGAAAGAGTTTTCAAACACTGGTACTGCTCGTAATTATCCTAGGCGGACCGGTCCGGTTGATGGGCGGATCGGTCCGGTAGACCGGATCGGTTCTTTTAATTGCAGGCGGATCGGTCCGGTTGACATTGGATCGGTTCGGCTTTTTATCTTCATCGGTTCGCTATGGATCCGGGGTATACTGGCCTCACTTTAGCAGTCGGATCGGTCCGGTCTCTTTAGGCGGATCGGTCCGGATTAACCAGATCGGTTCTTTTATTTGGGCCGGATCGGTCCGGTCTGTTCCCTGATTCCTCTTCTCCTTTTGATATTCGGATCCGTTGATGAGCGTATAAATCTTGAATTTCTTCAACGGTGTAACGGCGTACGACATATAAAATGCTAATGGACAAAAATGTCCTTACAAATCTCCCCCTATGTCTATGCCGGTACATACATAAAAACAAACATCCGAATTATCAAAAAAACGCCTATACAAATCTACCCTTCCATGAACCCAAAACTGAAAGAGTACAAGTGAATAAGACTGCATCGTTTGATCTTAAAATCTTCAGGAATCTCAACGCTTTTCTCATCAGGGTGTGCAATTCAATGATAATCCATGTAGTACCTACACACATGAGATAAAGCAAAATACCAAGTGACATATCGAGTTTGAAATGAGATAAATATAGATGCCAAATTATGAGCAAACTCAAAATTTCAAAACTCCCCCATAATATGATAATTCTTTCTCCCCCTTTTTATGATGTCCCCAAATAGACAAATGAGAAGAATGAATCAAATAGGCAAAATCGGGGTGTCACGGTACACAAAACAGCACAAACTATTTTTGAATTTTCAAATTTTTCATACAAAGAAAGGATACCAATATGAACAAATATGATACAAAAATCACACCATGGATTTAGACTCAAACAACCAAGTCATGGAAACGGAATGAATGGGTGTGAACACATTCGATAGGTAAATCAACTCAATCAATCATATGTGCACGATGTATACGTGTACTCCTAACGAATGAACATCAAAGGTATCCTTAGGTGTAAAAGTTTGTTGAATTTAGATGACATCGTCTTATGCAAATCAACAAATCAAAGTCAAATGATTTCCACACCAATAACGTCCAAAACTATATAGCGCATTTTCAAGAATTTCAAGGACGTGCAAACCCGTTTTAAATTCTCCAACCAAACTCCCTCATATATATATTCTTTTAGAGGTGTTAAACTAAATTCTCAAACTTTGGAGAATTGGTGCAAAAACCTAAATGGCCCATAATTTGGCATGAATTTCTTTGTATTGCCTTTCAATTTTTTTTTTTTTTTTTTTCGGGCTCTTTAAACCTCTTTGGACCTCGGATAATAAAATTCCTCCATTTTTAGGTCCAATATAACGGTGGCTTAGTATTCGCAAAGGCAAAATGAACCTTTCGCAGCCCTTCCCCGTTTTAAAACAAAGCACACAAACTCACAAAACGGTTTTTATATGCACAATTTTCTTATCAAAATTTATCGCGCTTGGTTCGTTTTAAGGACAGGATTGAAGTGAAAACACCCAACCAACATGTGATAAGACAAGCACAATAATCAAACAAATCCGTGCATATGTGCAATAAAGGAAACATGAGTCAAACATGTAGGAAGTAACACTAAATTACATCTTAATGACTCCAAACATTATAAATCACATGGATGAATTGACCTATTGTCTCAAAACACTATCAAATAGTCACATGAAAATGGAATGATGTTGTGACTTGGTCATCCAAAGTGTTCATCCATAAACGGTGCAAACAAAATACAAAAAAAATCTTTTTGTATTTTTCAAAAAAAAAATTCAAAACAAAAATATATACAAAAATGATACATACTAGAAATAGGCAAACAATGATATCATGAAAATCACCCTATGCTAGTAGACAAGTCAAACCTCAATCATTAGGTGCGGAGGGGTTTTCCAAAGGTGGTGACAACTTATGAAAAACCTCCATCAGTTCTTGTGAAGATTTGACTAAAAACTTAACTTGCTCACCTAAATGTGCAAACTCTCTCATGTAGTCTCCGGGAGCATGTAAAGTATCATGAGTGGGTGCATGTGTGCCAGAAATACGTGTCGAAGCAAAACGTGACACATACACCAACTTAAAGCAAAATTCCCTAAGGTGTCCTCTCCTCTTGCAATGTGAGCAAACATAAATAGGCCTAGGAACACCTCTCTCAAAAACTCTAGGACGCACTTTCCTAATAGGAATGGGACGCCTAGGTGGGTTAGAGTGAGACACATGTGAAACTGTCACTAAAGTGGGAACCGGCTCGGGTGCTAATTGGGAAGAAGAAGCACCGTCATGACTTATTCCTAACTTCTCACCTTTACCCTTAAGAACCACCTTTTCAACCTTCTTAGGTGCGTTCTCAAACTTGATTTTGACCACCCTGGCACGTTCGAGATCACTCTCGAGTTGGGATACACGTGTCGTCAGACTAGACAACGTGTCGGTCAAATCACACTTATCCTTTCTCAAAACCTCCTTCTCTTTCTCCAAATCTAAAACCCGACGACCTAAATCCCTATTATACTTCTATGTTTTCAAGGTCTCGGTGTACAAATCTCTAAAAGCTTTTTGGAGCTCACTTTCATCTCCACTTTCACTCTCACTTGAAGCGCTCAAACCATCACTATCACTTTCGTGTGCAATATTGTGGGACAAGGTGGGTGTGATCACACGACTAGAAAAAGCTACAAACTTCTCACCACTAGTCTCATCACCATCACCTTCACTACTATCACTAAGTGTGGCGGTCATAGCTACTTTCTTTCCTTTCTTTCTAAGCCACGTAGGACACTCAAACGACTTATGTCCATTACCCCCACATTCAAAACAAGTGATGTTCTCAAAAACTTCCTCACACTCCTCATCGGATTTATTCTCTTTTTCCCTCTCACCACTTTCTTTGGCCTTTCCTTTCTTTTTATTTTTCTCAAAAAAATTCCTTTTATTGGAAGAATTATTTTTGCTCATGTTGAGAAATTTTTTAAAATTTTTCGCAAACAAGGCCATATCATTAAAATCAAAATCTCCCTCAGAATCGGACTCACAAACTTTTTCTTTCTTTTTCTTAAAATGATTCTTTAACGCAATGCCATTATCCTTAGCCTTAATGGTTTTGGGAAACATGTCAATCTCATAGGTTTGAAGATCTCCTACAAGTTCTTCCAACTTAAGTGATTTCAAATTTCCCAAAGAGTTCAAAACATTGACTTTAGGAATAAAGCGTTTTGGGAGAGATCTCAAAATCTTTTTAACGACACGCGTGTTATCAATCACCTCACCCAAATTAAAACATGTGTTAACAATGTCCGACAAACGTGCATAAAAATCATCAAAGCATTCGGACTCAGGCATGGTGATAGTCTCAAATTGGGTGGCCAAATTTTGTAATTTTGACTCTTTAACCACGTTCGTACCCTCATGTGTCAATTTCAAAACATCCCAATCCTCTTTAGACGTGGTGCACGTCATAATACGGCGAAACTCATCAGGAGAGACAGCTCCAGAAATAGCACTCAGACCACGGGAATTAAAATTGGACAATTTATAATCATCTTCAGTCCAGGCTGACACGGGTTTTAAAGTGATGATGTTATTAACAGTGACCGTGGGAGGAGTCCAACCATTTTCGCAAAGCAACCAAACACGCTCGTCAATAGATTTTAAAATCAATTTCATACGAGCTTTCCAGTAGGCATAATTAGACCCGTCAAAAATAGGAATCTGATTATATAAGTGCTCCATACAAAAAAATGCGAATTTTCACAAAACTGATTTTTTAAAAAAAATCAATATCACACGATTTTGCGGAAAATAAGAATACACAATAAATTAGCGCAACCCGCTCTGATACCAATTTGAGAATGCGTGTAATATCGATTTAAATTAAATTCGCAAGTTTTTTCAAGTAACCCCTTTTTAATTAGAGTCTATTAAAACAGCCCCTTCACATGCATCTAATCAAGATAAATCATTCAAGCCATGCATGGTAAAATAAAGACGAGCAATTGAGGAAAAAACCCCTTCCGGGTAAAAACCTTTTATTTCTAGAACTTTATAGAATTTACAAGACCATTGACTTACATACAACCTGATAATCGCCCACAAGTGTAACGCACGGTGTCTTCGGTAAACCTTCAAAGCAACGGCTAGAAACAGTGTGACACAGAAATACCCGCAGGTATCGGTTCCTATGTCGGCGGCTGGAATTTTCCCTTTCCAGGAGGGCAGCAATGAAGAAGAGAACGGCTTCTCCACAAAGGTTGAACAAACCAAAGTTGTGTTCTTGGGTTACACAAAAAGATTCACAAAGGATTGGCAATTGTGTGAATCAAAAACCTAGAGTCTTGGGCTCAATAGGTGAAGACTTAGAGTATTTAGGACTCTAAAAATCGTCTTGAAAAGTCTTAAAAATAACTCTCCCGAAGTTGGTATAAATAAGAAAACCAAGGAAAGAGTTTTCAAACACTGGGACTGCTCGTAATTATCCCAGGCGGACCGGTCCGGTTGATGGGCGGATCGGTCCGGTAGACCGGATCGGTTCTTTTAATTGCAGGCGGATCGGTCCGGTTGACATCGGATCGGTTCGGCTTTTTATCTTCATCGGTTCACTATGGATCCGGGGTATACTGGCCTCACTTTAGCAGTCGGATCGGTCCGGTCTCTTTAGGCGGATCGGTCCGGATTAACCAGATCGGTTCTTTTATCTGGGCCGGATCGGTCCGGTCTGTTCTCTGATTCCTCTTCTCCTTTTGATATTCGGATCAGTTGATGAGCGTATAAATCTTGAATTTCTTCAACGGTGTAACGGCGTACGACATATAAAATGCTAATGGACAAAAATGTCCTTACACTCATTATGGTAAAAGATAAAGAAACTCCATGTGTACGTGGTCAATGAGTATGTATTTGTATATTTAGGAGTGTTATTGCATTCATTCAACGACCCTTTGAGCATTGGTATTTTTAAGAGTTTGATTGCATCGATTTTGTGTATTTTCTTTTATGCAGACTTAACTGTGGCACACTTTGGAGAAGAATTATTTGACCTTATTTTCATATGTATAGTTTTGTTCACTTGTTTAATTTTATTATTGATCTTGTTCACTTGTTTCTATTGGAAACTTTCTTCTAATTTATCACTTAATTATTGAGATCATGCCTAATTCACACTTATGATGGTGCAATTTGGATTGCTTTCCCAAAACATTGATGCGAATATTATTCATAGTTGTTTGGTGAGCAAGAATCTATTGTCCGCATCTTCAACTATGTTTTCTTGTTATTCGTCTTGTAAAAATTTACTATTGGTTCTTCTCATATGAAGGTGTGATGTCTATGCTAATGGCCCTCCCTAAATGCAGGATTTGAAGACTGAGGTGCAAATTTTCATGCAGATTATTACTGGTCATTATGTGAGTACTCTTGCATCGCATCTGTTCTTTAGTTTCGATATTGACTTGGCTATTTGAAGTCCCTCGGATTATTGATAATGCAGCTCGTAATTGTTGTTTGTATGTGTTTGTATTGATATTCACCGAGTGTCTAGTTCATATTGATCACTCAAATTTTTTCTTTGGAGCATTACTCTTCCTTTGCGTAGTTTTGAAAGTTAGATATAAGTATGTTAGAACTACTTTAACATCGAAAATTACATTTAAAATTTTCAAACAGTTAGGCATAGGAACCGACCGCGTAGTCACGGGACTCGCAGTTTGAGTATACCACGAGAATTTGCAAAAATTTAGAGTTAGGCTTAAAAACATGGTGTCAAAGGGTGAAAACGTAAAACAATCACAAAACGTCCTCATAAGAGGCATGAGCACCTCACACGGGACCAATATAACTCGTACGAACCGAGCGCGTAGTCCCCGGCCTCCCGGTTTGAGTATACGACATGAATTTGAAAAATTTAGACTTAGGCTTAAAAACATGGCATCAAGTGGTGAAAACGTAAAATAACCACAAAACGATCCCGTAAGAGGCACGGGCACCTCCCATGGGACCAATGTAACTCGTAGAAACCGACCGCGTACTCACCGGACTCTCGGTTTGAGTATATCATGAGAATTTGCAAAAAAATAGGCTTAACCTTAAAAACAAAGCGTCAAGGGGTGAAAATGTAAAACAATCAGAAAATGGTCCCGTAAGAGGCACAAGCACCTCGCAAGGGAGCAATGTAACTCGTACGAACCGATCGCGTAATCCCCGGCCTCCCGATTTGAGTATACGACATGAATTTGCAAAATTTAGACTTATGTTTAAAAACATGGCATCAAGGGGTGAAAACGTAAAACAGCCACAAAACGATCTCGTAAGAGGCACGAGCACCTCCCACGGGACCAATGTAACTCGTAGAAACCGACCGCGTACTCACCGGACTCTCGGTTTGAGTATATCATGAGAATTTGCAAAAAAATAGGCTTAACCTTAAAAACAAAGCGTCAAGGGGTGAAAATGTAAAACGAGCATAAAACGGTCCCGTAAGAGTCATGAACACCTCGCATGGGACCAATGTGACTCGTAGGAACCGACCGCGTAGTCACGGGGCTACCGGTTGGAGGATACGTCGTAAATTTGCAAAAATTTACACTTAAGCACAAAAACATGCCATCGATGGGTGAAAACTTAAAACATCCATAAAACGGTCCCGTAAGAGTCACGAACACCTCGCATGGGACCAATGTGACTCGTAGGAACCGACCGCGTAGTCACGGGGCTCCCGGTTAGAGTGTACGACGTAAATTTGCAAAAATTTAGACTTAAGCATAAAAACATGTCATCGATGGGTGAAAACGTAAAACAGCCATAAAACGGTCCCGTAAGAGACACGAACACCTCGCACGGGACCAATGTGACTCGTAGGAACCGACCGCGTAGTCACGGGGCTCTCGGTTGGAGTGTATGACGTAAATTTGCAAAAAATTAGACTTAAGCATAAAAACATGCCATCGAAGGGTGTAAACGTAAAACAGCCATAAAACGGTCCCGTAAGAGTCACGAACACATCGCACGGGACCAACATAACTCGTACAAACCGACCGCGTAGTCACCGGGCTCTCGGTTTGAGTATATCACGAGAATTTGCAAAAATTTTGACTTAGGCTTAAAAACATGGCGTCAAGGGGTGAAAACATAAAACAGCTACAAAACGGTCCCGTAAAAGGCACGAGCACATCCCACGGGAATAATGTAACTCGTAGGAACCGACCGCGTAGTCACTGGACTCTCGGTTTGAGTATATCAGGAGAATTTGCAAAAAAATAGGCTTAAGCTTAAAAATAAAGCGTCAAGGGGTGAAAATGTAAAACAATCAGAAAACGGTCCCGTAAGAGGCACAAGCACCTCCCACGGGACCAATGTAACTCGTACGAACCGACCGCGTAGTCACGGGGCTCCCGGTTGGAGTGTACGACGTAAATTTATAAAAAAATAGACTTAAGCATAAAAACATGACATCGAAGGGTGAAAATATAAAACAGCCTTAAAACGGTCCCGTAAGTGTCACGAACACCTCGCACCGGACCAATGTGACTCGTAGGAACCGACCGCGTAATCACGGGGCTCCCGGTTGGAGTGTACGACGTAAATTTGTAAAAAAATAGACTTAAGCATAAAAACATGCCATCGAAGGGTGAAAACATAAAACAGCCTTAAAACGGTCCCGTAAGTGTCACGAACACCTCGCACGGGACCAATGTGACTCGTACCAACCGACCGCGTAATCACGGGGCTCCTGGTTGGAGTGTACGACGTAAATTTGTAAAAAAATAGACTTAAGCATAAAAACATGCCATCGAAGGGTGAAAATGTAAAACGAGCATAAAACGGTCCCGTAAGTGTCACGAACACCTCGCACGGGACCAATGTGACTCGTAGGAACCGACCGCGTAGTCATGGGGCTTCCGGTTGGAGGGTACAATGTAAATTTGCAAAAATTTAGACTTAAGCATATAAACATGCCATCGACGGGTGAAAATGTAAAACAGCCATAAAACGGTCCCGTAAGTGTAACGAACACCTCGCACGGGACCAATGTGACTCGTAGGAACCGACCGCGTAGTCACGGGGATCCCGGTTGGAGTGTACGACTTAAATTTGCAAAAAATTACACTTAAGCATAAAAACATGCCATCGAAGGGTGAAAACGTAAAACGAGGATAAAAGGGTCCCGTAAGTGTTACGAACACCTCGCACGGGACCAATGTGACTCATAGGAACCAACAGCGTAATCACGGGGCTCCCGATTGGAGTGTAAGACGTAAATTTGCAAAAATTTAAACTTAAGCATAAAAACATGCCATCGATGGGTGAAAAGGTAAAACAGCCATAAAACGGTCCCGTAAGAGTCACGAACACCTCGCACGAGACCAATGTGACTCGTAGGAACCGACCGCGTAATCACGGGGCTCCCGGTTGAAGTGTACGACGTAAATTTGTAAAAAAATAGACTTAAGCATAAAAACATGCCATCGAAGGGTGAAAACATAAAACAGCCTTAAAACGGTCCCGTAAGTGTCACGAACACCTCGCACGGGATCAATGTGACTCGTAGGAACCGACCGCGTAATCACGGGCCTCCCGATTAGAGTGTACGACGTAGATTTGCAAAAAATTAGACTTAGGCATAAAACATGCCATCGAATGGTGAAAACATAAAACGAGCATAAAACGGTCCCGAAAGTGTCAAGAACACCTCGCACGGGACCAATGTGACTTTTAGGAACCGACCGCGTAGTCACGGGTCTCCCAGTTGGAGTGTACGACGTAAATTTGCAAAAATTTAGACTTAAGCATAAAAACATGCCATCGAAGGGTGAAAACATAAAACAGCCATAAAACGGTCCCGTAAGAGACACGAACACCTCGTACGGGACCAATGTGACTCGTAGGAACCGACCGCGTAGTCACGGGGCTCCCGGTTGGAATGTACGACGTAAATTTGCAAAAATTTAGACTTAAGCATAAAAACATGTCATCGATGGGTGAAAACATAAAACAGCCATAAAATGGTCCCGTAAGAGACACGAACACCTCGCACGGGTCCAATGTGACTGGTAGGAACCGACCGCGTAGTCACGGGGCTCCCGGTTGGAGTGTACGACGTAAATTTGCAAAAAATTAGACTTATGCATAAAAACATGCCATCGAAGTGTGAAAACGTAAAACAGCCATAAAACGGTCCCGTAAGAGTCACGAACACCTCGCACGGGACCAATGTGACTCGTGGGAATCGACCGTGTAGTCACGGAGCTCCTGGTTGGAGTGTATGACGTAAATTTGCAAAAAATTAGACTTAAGCATAAAACATGCCATCGAAGGGTGAAAACGTAAAACGAGCATAAAACGGTCCCGTAAGAGTCACGAACACCTCGCATGGGACCAATGTGACTCGTAGGAACCGACCGCGTAGTCACGGGGCTCCCGGTTGGAAGGTACGACGTAAATTTGCAAAAAATTTAGACTTAAGCACAAAAACATGCCATCGATGGGTGAAAACTTAAAACATCCATAAAACGGTCCCGTAAGAGTCAAGAACACCTCGCATGGGACCGATGTGACTCGTAGGAACCGACCGCGTAGTCACGGGGCTCCCGGTTAGAGTGTACGACGTAAATTTGTAAAAATTTAGACTTAAGCATAAAAACATGTCATCGATGGGTGAAAATGTAAAACAGCCATAAAACGGTCCCGTAAGAGACACGAACACCTCGCACGGGACCAATGTGACTCGTAGGAACCGACCGCGTAGTCACGGGGCTCCCGGTTGGAGTGTACGACGTAAATTTGCAAAAAATTAGACTTAAGCATAAAAACATGCCATCGAAGGGTGTAAACGTAAAACAGCCATAAAACGGTCCCGTAAGAGTCACGAACACATCGCACGGGACCAACATAACTCGTACGAACCGACCGCGTAGTCACCGGGCTCTCGGTTTGAGTATATCACGAGAATTTGTAAAAATTTTGACTTAGGCTTAAAAACATGGCGTCAAGGGGTGAAAACATAAAACAGCTACAAAACGGTCCCGTAAAAGGCACGAGCACATCCCACGGGAATAATGTAACTCGTAGGAACCGACCGCGTAGTCACTGGACTCTCGGTTTGAGTATATCAGGAGAATTTGCAAAAAAATAGGCTTAAGCTTAAAAATAAAGCGTCAAGGGGTGAAAATGTAAAACAATCAGAAAACGGTCCCGTAAGAGGCACAAGCACCTCCCACGGGACCAATGTAACTCGTACGAACCGACCGCGTAGTCACGGGGCTCCCGGTTGGAGTGTACGACGTAAATTTATAAAAAAAATAGACTTAAGCATAAAAACATGCCATCGAAGGGTGAAAACATAAAACAGCCTTAAAACGATCCCGTAAGTGTCACGAACACCTCGCACGGGACCAATGTGACTCGTAGGAACCTACCGCGTAATCACGGGGCTCCTGGTTGGAGTGTACGACGTAAATTTGTAAAAAAATAGACTTAAGCATAAAAACATGCCATCGAACGGTGAAAACATAAAACAGCTTTAAAACGGTCCCGTAAGTGTCACGAACACCTCGCACGGGACCAATGTGACTCGTAGAAACCGACCGCGTAATCACGGGGCTCCTGGTTGGAGTGTACGACGTAAATTTGTAAAAAAATAGACTTAAGCATAAAAACATGCCATCGAAGGGTGAAAATGTAAAACGAGCATAAAACGGTCCCGTAAGTGTCACGAACACCTCGCACGGGACCAATGTGACTCGTAGGAACCGACCGCGTAGTCATGGGGCTTCCGGTTGGAGGGTACAATGTAAATTTGCAAAAATTTAGACTTAAGAATATAAACATGCCATCGACGGGTGAAAACGTAAAACAGCCATAAAACGGTCCCGTAAGTGTCACGAACACCTCGCACGGGACCAATGTGACTCGTAGGAACCGACCGCGTAGTCACGGGGATCCTGGTTGGAGTGTACGACTTAAATTTGCAAAAAATTACACTTAAGCATAAAAACATGCCATCGAAGGGTGAAAACGTAAAACGAGCATAAAACGGTCCCGTAAGTGTCACGAACACCTCGCACGGGACCAATGTGACTCGTAGGAACCAACCGCGTAATCACGGGGCTCCCGGTTGGAGTGTAAGACGTAAATTTGCAAAAATTTAAACTTAAGCATAAAAACATGCCATCGATGGGTGAAAATGTAAAACAACCATAAAACGGTCCCGTAAGAGTCACGAACACCTCGCACGGGGCCAATGTGACTCATAGGAACCGACCGCGTAGTCTCGGGGCTCCCGGTTGAAGTGTACGACGTAAATTTGTAAAAAAATAGACTTAAGCATAAAAACATGCCATCGAAGGGTGAAAACATAAAACAGCCTTAAAACGGTCCCGTAAGTGTCACGAACACCTCGCACAGGATCAATGTGACTCGTAGAACCGACCGCGAAATCACGGGGCTCCCGATTGGAGTGTACGACGTAAATTTGCAAAAAATAAGACTTAGGCATAAAACATGCCATCGAATGGTGAAAACGTAAAACGAGCATAAAACGGTCCCGAAAGTGTCAAGAACACCTCGCACGGGACCAATGTGACTTTTAGGAACCGACCGCGTAGTCACGGGTCTCCCAGTTGGAGTGTACGACGTAAATTTGCAAAAATTTAGACTTAAGCATAAAAACATGCCATCGAAGGGTGAAAACATAAAACAGCCATAAAACGGTCCCGTAAGAGACACGAACACCTCCCACGGGACCAATGTGACTCGTAGGAACCGACCGCGTAGTCACGGGGCTCCCGGTTGGAGTGTACGACGTAAATTTGTAAAAATTTAGACTTAAGCATAAAAACTTGTCATCGATGGGTGAAAACATAAAACAGCCATAAAATGGTCCCGTAAGAGACACGAACACCTCGCACGGGTCCAATGTGACTGGTAGGAACCGACAGCGTAGTCACGGGGCTCCCGGTTGGAGTGTACGACGTAAATTTGCAAAAAATTAGACTTAAGCATAAAAACATGCCATCGAAGGGTGAAAACATAAAACAGCCATAAAATGATCCCGTAAGAGACACGAACACCTCGCACGGGACCAATGTGACTCGTAGGAACCGACCGCGCAGTCACGGGGCTCCCGGTTGGAGTGTACGACGTAAATTTGCAAAAATTTAGACTTAAGCATAAAAATATGTCATCGAAGGGTGAAAACGTAAAACGAGCATAAAACGGTCCCGTAAGATTCACGAACACCTCGCATGGGACCAATGTGATTCGTAGGAACCGACCGCGTAGTCACGGGGTTCCCGGTTGGAAGGTACGACGTAAATTTCCAAAAATTTTGACTTAAGCACAAAAACATGCCATCGATGGGTGAAAACTTAAAACATCCATAAAACGATCCCGTAAGAGTCACGAACACCTCGCATGGGACCAATGTGACTCGTAGGAACCGACCGCGTAGTCACGGGGCTCCCGGTTAGAGTGTACGACGTAAATTTGTAAAAATTTAGACTTAAGCATAAAAACATGTCATCGATGGGTGAAAACGTAAAACAGCCATAAAACGGTCCTGTAAGAGACACGAACACCTCGTACGGGACCAATGTGACTCGTAGGAACCGACCGCGTAGTCACGGGGCTCCCGGTTGGAGTGTACGACGTAAATTTGCAAAAAATTAGACTTAAGCATAAAAACATGCCATCGAAGGGTGAAAATGTAAAACAGCCATAAAACGGTCCCGTAAGAGTCACGAACACATCGCACGGGACCAATGTGACTCGTAGGAATCGACCGTGTAGTCACGGAGCTCCTGGTTGGAGCGTACGACGTAAATTTGTAAAAAATTAGACTTAAGCATAAAAACATGGCATCGAAAGTTGAATACGTAAAACATCCATAAAATTTGACTTAAGCATATTATTTGATTACTGATATCTTTTTTGTTTTGTTTCTTGTGTTTTTTTGCTGGATAACATTTTTGGGTTATATTTTATTCGCGTGGAACACATGAACAAAGCAATGGTTTGCGACTGGTAGATTGCTTATTTATTATTGTTGTTGATATGCGAGATTGTTGTTTTATTTTTTTTTACTGGTCGTGCGGGCTTTTGTGTTGATTAAACAGGTTGGTTTTCATGTATAAACAAAGGAGACTCTGCCGAATTTTTTTAAAAATTGTTTTGAATTGTTGATTTAGGAGATTTTTCAATTTTTTTAAAGTCGTTCGGCTTTTGTGTTCATTAAACAGGTTGGTTTTCATGTATAAACAAAGGAGACTCTGTCGAATTTTTTTAAAAATTGTATAGAATCGTTTATATGCGAGATTCTTATAGCTGTGCGGGCTTTTTTATTGATTAAACAGGTTGGTTTTCATGTATAAACAAAAGAGATTCTGTCAAATTTTTTTAAAATTTGTAAAAAGTTGTTGGTACGATTAACTAATATATTTGGAAATTTTATTTTACTATAATATTATTTTGATAAAATGATTATTTATTGATTGCAGGTTGTGCACAAGAAGTTGAAGAGACGTGATTTTGAGTGTGTCTACTATATGCGGCACTAAGAGAAGTTTTTGAAGCGCGACAACCATATTTATCATCTTAATTTAGGGATGATATTTTTTTTGACAATTGTATATCTTATTAATTAGTATGATTTTGTACTCATTTAAATATTTCGACTTGAATGTAGTTTAATGGAAGAAATTATTATTGGATTCGTGCTTCAATGAATGTGGCTGATATATTGTGTTTTTGATCGGATGATTTGATTTGTAATGCATATTAGGCGTCAATTATTATTTCAACATAAAACATATAGTAACATAACTATTTACGATACCTTTTTATTTATTAATTGGGACGGTTATAAACCGTCCCTAATACTTATTTGTATTAATTGAGAATACCTTTTGGGACGGTTTTTACCGTCCCTAATACCCATTTTTGCATCAATTGAAATTACCTTTAGGGACGGTTTTTACCGTCCTTAATTGGGTTGCCAGTATCTCAGTAGTATTAGGGACGGATAAATCGTCCCTAATACTATTGGCGGGAGCGGGGATTTTTTCGCGGGAACACCATTTGGGACGGTAAAATCCGTCCCTAATGTCAAATGCAGAGTGTCCATGAATTAAAATTTAGGACGGTAAAATCCGTCCCTAAAATATTTAGGACGCCTAGTATAAGAGACGGATTTTTGCCGTTGCAACAACCGTCCCTAATACTCTTTAGGGACGGTTTTTGTACTTTTAGGGACGGTTTTTTACCGTCCCTAATACTCATTTTTCTTGTAGTGTTGGAAAGCCTTATAGGTATAGTAAACGGGTTTTTGAACTCCATTCTCTTCTCGAATCAATGCGAAACTTACTGCTGATTCAGAAACAGCTAAGTACAGGTACAAATTTTCACCTATGATTGGTCGGAAGAGCAATGGAGGTGACCCCAAATACTTTTTCAACTCCCCAAAATATTTTCACATTCTTCATTCCATTCAAAAGTTTTTTTAAGCACCTCGAAGAATAGCAGGCCTCTATCTATAGCTTGAGACATGAATCTGTTCAAGGCAGCTACTCACCCGATCAGTCTTTGCACGCCCAGTCAGTCTTTACACGTCCTCGATCTTGTCTGGATTTTCTTCAATTCCCCTTTGATTTACTATATACCCGAGGAACATTCCCTCTTGCACTCCCAAAACATATTTGGTCGGATTCAGCTTCATTTGGTGCTTCTCAAGTTGATCAAAAGTCTGGTCGAGGCCCGCAATGTGATCGGATGCCTTTTTACTTTTTGTAAGCATATTATCTACGTAGACTTCCATATTCTTTCTTATATGTTCCTCAAACACCTTATTGACCAGCCTTTGTTATGTAGCACCTGCATTTTCAAACTGAAAGGCATAATATTATAATAATATGTTCCTCAGAGAGTGATGAAATAAGTGCTTTTCCTGTCCACAGGTTTTATTTTTATCAGGTTATAATTATAATAACCATCCATAAAGCTGAGAAGCTCATGTCCTAATGTAGCATCCACGAGCTGATCTATTCAGGGCAAAGGAAAATGATCCTTTGGGCATGCTTTATTTAAATCCGTGAAATTTACATATTCTCCACTCTTTGTTTTTCTCTTTTACAATAACTACTGTGACACCCCGCCTAATAAAATTCGGGTGATCAGTCCTACGCCAAATTAAAACAGGAGTCTCATATGGTTCATTCTCAGTATCACTGTCAAAACCAGCTTAATTAGTAATAACCTATTAGGCTGGCGTCCAATTTTTTTAACTAATCTTTTTAAACAAAGCATTCAAATAAACGTCCACACATTCTATATATACAAAAATTGAAATGAAATAAAATAACTGAATACTCGGTTTAACATAATACAACCAAATCGAATGTCGCACTGAAAGGCGGTAAAAGAATAAATGAATACAGTTGGGCTATTGACCCGAATATTTCTACAATGCTTCCTATCTAGATCACAAGAATAAAAGCATCTAAAAATAAATCTGCATGCATCCACAGCTGCTGCAGCAAATATTTGACTCGAAGGAATCATCAGGCGTCCCTATGTCTGGACATCTATATATATACATATATAATAAAAGAGGTAAAAATAAACGGGTCAGAGCCCCGAGTTTGAAAATATTTTAGCAAGTGCATAAATGCCATATTTTAAAAATATGAAACCTCTCATATTTAAATTGTTATCGCACTATCATGAGATACCCCTCACCCCTCTTCTAATAATTCACACCTATTGCATACCTTTTAGACAACCAAGTTAAGTTACCCTGCCTATATAATTTGTTCACCCATCTAGTAAAAATCCTCTTAAACCCAAGTACTAAGGACTAAACTTCTCCCCATTCCTAACAACACGCTAAGTTTCGTGCGTGTGGTGTCTCGCGAAGCGAAATCCAAACAAGGAACCCCCTCTATACACTACTCTCTGGCAATGATGATCGTCGGGATTTATTAGGCCCTCAGCACATAACGCATATATAAAAACTCATATGGATATATATATCTACCGTTCATATTCTAAAACTTTCACTAGTTTAAAATACCATTTCCACTTTATTATATACAATCTCGTATATACATTGTTCTCACTTTAATATACGAATCACAATTTTAAATCCGGATAAGAATCTCCCGAAATGAGAATAATACCTTATTCACCTTAGACTTTACACAAGTTTAAATTATATGATTTCTCATATTCATATATAAGCAATATACTATATGCAACAAGTATAATTATGCCTATCACAATCATAAGCATAATAACCATCCCTTCGAGCTATAACTCGAGGATGCAGTCTCATAGTGCGTATCCAAATCCGGGTTTACTCACTCAACCACGATACCAAGCTAGACTCACTCATGGTCATAGTAAAAATACACAACGGTGGAGGCAGTCATGTTCCCTACTGCAAGTGGAATACACACATTGCACTCATACACGGGACGATATGAACTAGGGATATACTTTCCCTGTTCCTTAAGCCAGGGGATTCACCCACATCGCGTAACCTCCCTAGATCACACTAGAGAAATATATATAATCTGGTTGTCCAACCCTACGCCCGGGGATCCAGCCTCTAAGATACAAATATACCGATCACACACAGATATATATGTATTTTCCTATTATATTATATATACGGTAACAACGTCGTATATATAATCTATATCACTTCTCAATACATATGGCTATAATTGCCAAACTCTCATAGCGATAGCCAATAACCCCGAATGTTCCCATTCGTAATAGTATCTAAGTATTCGCAAACTTACAATACTAAACTTATAAGTATTCCCTTACTTAATATATATCTCATACCTTAATCATTTTTAAGGACTTATATACTCTCAACTTATTTAAATCTTATAGGTATCGCGTTACCTATAATCATAGTCGTCAACCGACCCCGGATAGCCGCGCATGCATCTCTAGCCCGTATCCTCAACTTCCATCCTATTCGCATCCTAGGATTTATTCCAAACATATAGGTGGCATATAAATATATTTTCTACGCGCATAATATATATATATATACACAATCGCCCGCCGAAATATTACCCCGAGTGTTACTCGTCCGAACACCCTTAAATTAGTAAGCCCTTAGATTTTACTTTCCACGAACCCAAGGTATACACCTAACTCAAACAATAATTTAGAGGTCCTCACACTACGTTTAGGAAACCTAAATATTTAACTCCACAATTTATTTTCCTCAAAACCATACATTAGGTGCCACACCATTTTGCACCTTCCTAGTCCAAATAAATTCCCTTAAATGGCTAGGTATGAATTCCCTAGTTGTGTATTTATTTCGTCAAATAAATAAGATAGAAATCATTTATTTAGGAATTTATCCCATTTAAACTAAACTAGCCGAAAGTGTCAAAAATCCTGAAGGGTCGATCGATCGAACAGGCCAGCTTCTTCTCCGAGACTCTGTTTCGACAATTAAAGATTCCTCAAGCTTGTATCTCCTCTCCTAACATCCTCCAACCTCAATCAACAATATATACACACGTAAAAAGGGTTCTAATCATCCTAGAACCCATATCCAATAATTAATTTCAATTAATTTCTAAGTCTCTCGAATTGGATATTATCCGGGGTTTATTCGTTAATCTTTCGAAAACCCCATTTTGATTCACGAAAACCAAATCCAAAAATATTTATAGTTTTACATACCAACTATAATATGAGAAATAAACACACTATATTAATAAAGCAAATAAACAATTTCCTCGTGGATAAAATCCGATGACCTCGAGTCGAATCCCGCGGAGTTTGGCCGAAAATCTCCTTTTCTTGTCCCTCTCTTCCTTCCTCTTTTCTCTTTCTCTCTTTTCTTTCTTTCTTTCACTCTCCCGTGCTTTATATAAGGAGAAATAAGGGTTTATCCCTTATAAACCCAAAAATGACTCGTTTTCTCAATTGCGAGTCCCTACTAGTCCAAAATTCCTCGGAACCTAAACACTACTCCCGGATACTCTATTTTGACTATCTCAGCCATTCCGAAACCAACCGCGCATTAAAAATCTCCATCCGAGTCACTTAACTGCAATTCACTAATTAAACCCAACACATCTTAGTACGGGTTTTCCAATTAAAATATTATTCTTTGTCGCTTTACCCAACTACGACATGTAATTAAAATAATCCAACTTATTTACTAGTCCCAAAAGTAAATATAACACACATCGAAAATCATCTAACCCTCATAAACTCCAAAAATTATCATTCACGAAAATTCCTCAAATTTCCAAATTACACCCATTTATGTAATTTAAATATCCATAAAAGTGTGGGGTATTACACTCTCCCCCCTTACAACGGAATTTCATCCCCGAAATTCGAATATGATCGGTGCCACCCACTTAGGATCGCTAATCACATTTCTTCTTATATACACAAGTCGAAAGGTACTAACCCAAATGGTACCCACCTCTCTCAAGGCTTATACTCTAACGCACTAGCTTAACAAAAAGCTCAACTACATCTCTATATGCTACGAAACTACCTCGGTCGTAAGGTTGACTCTTACGTCACATCCCACCTAGTGCTTTTATAAGCGCATATAAAGAAAACGAGCCTATAATTACTACTCTAAAGTAGCAATCCCATCAGAAAGACGCCACTCTAAGCGTTCGTTCGTCTACACCATGAATTCGAATTTCCCTCAAAAAGGAAACTACACTAGCGCTTGACTACTCTCATCAGTGTTCTCGCTTATTTTAGGTGTGCGAACTCTTTTTTCACTAATATAATTGGATTATCGCATGCCTCCTACGATATTCCATCCAACAAACTCCAATCTCATTATATAACTGCTTTACAGCATAATTTTTAGCTTTATATACTACGCCCTTTCTATTTCGGCGGTATATAAAACCAACTTATCAAGGTTCCCATACACCTTTTGACCCGCGCTTATCTGCACAAGCATTGTAAATGTCACAGACGTAACATTCTCTCTAAAAAAATGGGCCTCACTTCTTGGCCTGGTGCTAACACCTGGGTATTCTCAATAATCTTCTCAAGATTCAATTCTTCCTATACTTGAAAGTCCAATCCTTCATAAAGTTAACCCACCAATCTTCTCGTGGTTAACTCACTATAACCTTCCTAAAACAGCGTCACATGCCTCACCGGACTTACTTCATAATAACCCTAAGATTAATGTGTTTCCTACACACGTAAAATGAATACCATACTAACCATGTCCCTAGTGCCCAAGACTTATCCTGACTTTGCTCGGTTTCATGCATGGGACGTCTCGCAAAGCGAAATCCAGACAAGGAACCCTCTCATTACACTACTTCCTCGCATCGTCGTTCGTCGAGATATAACGGCCTAAGACACACCATTGGAACCTTCTAAAGTCCTATCTCGTAATCATACTGATGCGCTTCTCACTACACCAAAATGGGTAAATTGGCACCCTTCCAGCGGCTAGCCTTATCACGGTCATTGACTGTGATAACGTATTGTCACGGTCATTGACCGTGAAAACGACACTTATCATGGACTTGTCACGGTCAATGATCATGATAAACCTTATAATATTGTCAAGGACCGTGACACGTCCGTGACAATTTGTTCAGTAAAAAAAACTCTACGCTTTCTTTTTTTCCCACTATTTAGTTTTCCCTCTCTTTCTCTCTCTAAGAGATTTCGAGCTCTCTCTCTCTCTCTAAGGTATGTTTTTTCCCTCTCTTTCTCTTTCATTTCTATATGTGTGTGTATATATGTGTGTGGTGGTGTGTGGTGGAGGGAGGGGGGAGGGGGTGGGGTGGGGTGTGTGTGTAAGTATGTGTGTGTGTGCGTGTACGGGTGCATGTGTGGTGGGGGGAGGGGGAGGGAAAGGGGGCTAGGTGGGGGGCAAGGGGAGGTGGTGTGTGTGTGTGTGTGCAGGTGTATGCGTGTGTGTGTGATGGGGTGAGGGGGTGGTGGGGTGTGTGTGTGTGTGTGTGTGTATGTGTGTGCATGTGTGTGTGGTGGGGGGAGGGGACAGGTGGGGTGTGTGCGTGTACGTGTGCGTGTGTGTGGTGGGGGAGGGGAGGAGAGGGGAGGGGATGGGAGGGAGTGGGGTGGGGGTGGGGGTAGTGGGGGTGGGGTGGGGTGTGTGTGTGGTGGGGCAATCTCAACAATTGAAACTGTAAGGACATTTTTGTCCATTAGCATTTTATATGTCATACGCCGTTACACCGTTGAAGAAATTCAAGATTTATACGCTCATCAACGGATCCGAATATCAAAAGGAGAAGAGGAATCAGGGAACAGACCGGACCGATCTGACCCAGATAAAAGAACCGATCCGGCTCATCCGGACCGATCCGCCTAAAGAGACCGGACCGATCCGCCTGCTGAAGTGAGGCCAGTATACCCCGGATCCATAGCGAACCGATGAAGCTAAAAAGCCGAACCGATCCGATGCCAACCGGATCGATCCGCCTTCAAAAAAAGAACCGATCCGATGTAACCGGACCGATCCGCCTAAAGAGACCAGACCGATTCGGCGAGGATAATCTCAAACAGATCGTGGTCAGATCATGTTCCGAATTTTAGGGCTCAAGTTCTCCTACTTAATCCCACTACGGGAAGTGTTTTTTCTAAGACTTCTACACACGATTTTCAGAGTAGAGAAAGCCCTAAGTCTTCACCTATTGAGTACCAATACTCTAGGTATTTTGATTCACACAAATTCCATACATTTGTGAATCTTTTTGGTAACCCAGGAACGCAGCTTTTGCAGTTCAACCCTTGTGGAGGAGACCATTCTTCTTCTTCATTGCAGCCCTACTGGAAAGGAATAGTTCCAGCCGCGACTACAGAATCCGATACCTGAGGGTAATTCTTAGTCAACTTGTATTTTCATTGTAATCCGATTGTAAGCCGTTTTCTTACAAATTATAGTGAAAATAAATGGTTTTGCCCCTGAGAGGGATTTTTCCTTAATTATGTGTGTTTGAATAACTCTTGCATGATTTCATATTGTTTCAATCACACCTAGTTGCATGTTTAGGGTTTGTTTGGGTTAAAAGGTGTTTAATATATAACTTGATCATTTGAACGCGAGCACACACACGTTCTCAAATTGGTATCAGAGCAGGTTACGCTAATTTATCGTGTATTCCTTTTTTCCGCAAAATTTTTCTAAGATATCAATTTTCTGAAAAAATTGATTTTTGAAAAAGTGCGTGTTCAAATGGAGAAGTCATATTATAAAATGCCTATTTTTGACGGGACAAATTATGCTTATTGGAAAGCCCGTATGAGGTCGGCTTTAAAAGCCATTGATGAACGTGTCTGGATTTTGGTTGAACGAGGGTGGACTCCTCCCACCGTGACTGTTGATAATGTGACCAACTTGAAACCTGACATTTCTTGGACTGATGAAGAATTTAAATGGTCATCTTTTAATTCTAAGGGTCTAAGTGCTATTTCTGGGTCTGTCACACCTGATGAGTTCAAACGCATAATGACGTGTACCACGTCAAAAGAGGCATGGGATGTTTTACAACTCACCCATGAAGGAACTAATGTTGTGAAAGAGTCTAAGTTGCAAAACTTGAAAACTCAATTTGAAACAATCACCATGCATGATTCTGAATGCTTTGATGAATTTTATGCTAGACTTTCTGACATTGTGAATACTAGTTTTAATCTTGGTGAACATATTCCGAATGCTAGAGTTGTTAAAAATATTCTTCGTTCTTTGCCTAAGCGTTTTATCCCTAAAGTCACTGTGCTAAATTCTATGGGTAATTTAAATACGCTAAAATTGGAAGAACTTGTAGGAGATTTGCAAACTTATGAAATTGATATGTTCCCTAAAAATGCTAAATCTAAAGATAAGGGAATTGCACTTAAAGCCCAAGATAGAAGGAGTGAGGGGTCAGCTAGAAAGAGGGTAGAGTCATCTAGAAAGAGAGAGACTGACACGTCAGATTCTGAGTGCGATTTTGACTTAGATGATTTGGCTCTTTTCGCAAAAAATTTCAAGAGGATTCTCAAATTTAAGAAAAATGGCAATTTTAAAGATAAAAAGAAATTTGAGAAAAATAAGTTTGAAAAGAAAAATGAAAAAGGTTCCAAAAATCCTCCTCTGAAAGAAAGTGAGAGATGTTTTGAGTGCGATGGTAGGGGTCATAGAGCTTTTGAGTGTGCCAATCGTCTGAATAGAGAGAAAGGGAAAGTTGTCCTTAATGCTACCCTTAGTGACGACAGTGAGGTCGAGACGGTGGATTCAGGAGATGAGTCACCGCATGAGTGTAACTTCACCGCATTCATGGCCAGCCAAGTGAGCACTCCTAGTTCTCCTCACGACGTTGAGGATGATGCTTCACAGGGACACCTCGACAGTGAGATCGATGTGAGTGAGGGGGAGGATGACACAAGTGAGAGCGAGAGTGATATACAACGCGCCTACGCTGAGTTATATTCCGAGTCTTTTAAAACTAAAAAGCGTAACAAAGCGTTAGTTCTTAAGATCACCTGCTTAGAGGAAGATTTAAAGAAAGCAAGAGAAAGAGAGTTCTCCACCTGCATCGCCCTGAGAGAGAGAGATTCTACTTGTGTCGAGAATGAGAATTTGTTTAGAGAGAGAGAAAGTGTTTTAGAGAAAGAAAGAGGGGACTTGATTAAGCAAGTGGCTAGTCTTACGAGTCAGCTCCATTCCTTCGTGGAGACTCGGAAGAAACTTGAAGCCCTTGTTGCCCTGCTGACTCATGATCTTGAGAAAGCACGGGAAGTCAAGGTACAAATCGAGGACAGATCTGGGAAGATGGGAAAGATGCTCCGCGGCCCCGCTTTAGGTTTTGGTGATCGTCAAGGAATTGGATATGATGGTGCCTCCACGTCCCAAATTGCACCTGGACCAGTTCCTGAGTTTACTACAACTCCTTATGGTCACCGTAAAAAACCTAAAAGGAGAGTTCGACCTAGAAAAGCAAACCAAGGTTCGCCTTTGACTGTGCTCTTTTGTACTTATTGCAAAAGAAAAGGCCATCTTAGGGAAACTTGCTATAGCATGGGTCGGACACTACGTACTACTGCTCCACCACGTCATACTGATGAGTTTTCTAGTCTGAGAGAGCAAGTTGAGTTCTTAGCTGCCACGACTCAGAGTTTAATGGAAGAATTCCGACGGATGTCTTTGCCGTTAGTGAATGCTTCTCACATTCCAGCTAAAACCAATAACAACAAAGGCAAACAAAAGGTCATCTCGACTTGGGTACCTAAGAAAGATAAAAAGTCTTTTGTTGTTCATGTTGCTCTCAAAGCACATAATACCTCACAGTGGTATTTTGATAGTGGGTGCTCCAGACACATGACAGGTGATGCCTCATTTTTTACGACTCTTGAGGACTATTAGGATGGCAGAGTCACCTTTGGAGATGGGAGCAAGTCTAGCATTATAGGACGTGGTACTGTCGAATTACCTGGATTTCCTAAGCTAGAAAATGTTTTGTACGTCAAAGGTTTGAAAGCAAACCTTCTCAGCATTAGCCAGCTGTGCGACACTGACTTTGCAGTAAAGTTTGAGCGGGATGCGTGTAAAGTCTACAATCAAGCCGGTAAACTTTTGATGCAAGGGGTGAGGACCGAGGATAATTACTATGGGACTGAGCCCACATCCTCACTTGTCTGCAACAGTGCCACGATCACTCCTATGGATCTGTGGCACCAACGTCTAGGTCACGTGAACGTTAGAGATCTTAATCGTTTAGCTAAAAAGGACCTAGTACGTGGCTTACCATCTCTTGGAAAGTCAACTTCGACCGTTTGTGGACCCTGTCAGTTGGGAAAACAAATTCGTAATCCTCATAGGAAGTTACATTCCATTACCACCTCTCGTGTTCTGGAGTTGAGTCACATGGATCTTATGGGTCCCACTCGTACTGAGAGTCTAGGTGGTAAGAGGTACATCCTCGTGATGGTAGATGATTTCTCCAGATACTCCATTGTAGGTTTTCTGAGAGAGAAATCCGATGCTGTAGAATTTTTAACGACCAAGTGCCGTGTTCTTCAAACTCAACATGGTGTTACTATTAACAGGATGCGTAGTGACAATGGCACTGAATTCACAGAAGCAAAGGTAGACCTTTACTGTGATAGCCTCGGGATCAAACATGAGTTTTCTATTGTGAGAACTCCTCAGCAAAATGGGATTGTTGAGAGGAAGAATAGAACGATCCAAGAGATGGCTAGATCTATGCTTCTAGGTCGTAAAGTTTCTAGGAGATTTTGGGCAGAGGCAGTGTCTACTGCATGCCACACGGTGAATAGGGTTTATTTGCGTCCACACACACTACAGACACCTTATGAGTTGTGGACCAGCAAGAAGCCCAACCTGGCATATTTCCGTGTTTTTGGGAGTAAATGCTACATCCTACGGGATAGAGAGCAATTAGGAAAGTTCGACTCCCGGAGCGAAGAGGGAATATTTCTAGGATATTCATCGAATAGTAGAGCATACCGGGTATTTAACCTGAAGAGCTCTAGGGTTATGGAATCAATAAACGTTACCGTGCAAGATGACGAACCTTCGACGGTTATTGATCCTAACCTTCAGTGTGAGGATAAGGACTGTTCTGACAGTGATTTACATGTTCCTCTCTCACACTCTGTGGATCCTACTCCTGTGTTAGGGGATACACCTGCTTGGGTTCGCAAGAGTCATGACCCTTCTGCCATTGTTGGTGATCCCACTCTAGGGGTCAAGACTCGTGCTCAGCTAGAGAACGTTGTTAGCCATCTTTGCTACACGTCCAAAGTCGAGCCCAAGAACCATAAAGAAGCACTCAAGAATGAACACTGGATATCTGCTATGCAGGATGAGTTGCTTCAGTTCAAAAAGAATAATGTCTGGGAATTAGTCCCCCGACCTAGTGAGACTAATGTGATTGGTACCCGGTGGATTTTTAAGAATAAAATGGATGAAAATGGTACCATTATCAGAAATAAGGCTAGGTTGGTCGCTCAAGGCTACACACAAATAGAGGGTGTAGACTTTGGGGAGACATTTTCTCCTGTTGCGAGGCTTGAGTCCGTCCGTCTTCTGCTCGCCATCGCATGTCATCTGCGCTTCAAGGTGTATCAGATGGATGTCAAGAGTGCCTTTTTGAATGGCATTCTACAGGAGGAGGTTTATGTGGAATAACCAAAAGGGTTTGAAGACCCTCAGCACCCAGAGCACGTCTACTATCTTAGGAAAGCCTTGTATGGTTTGAAGCAAGCACCCCGTGCTTGGTACGAGAGGCTTACTTCCTATCTCTTAGCTCGTGGCTTCAAGAGAGGGGGAGTAGATATGACGTTGTTCGTCAGGAGAGATGACGGTGCTATTTTGGTTGCCCAGGTCTATGTGGACGACATAGTCTTTGGATCCACATGCTCCCAGCATGCTCATCACTTTGAGGAGGAGATGAAAAGTGAGTTTGCAATGAGCATGGTTGGTGAGCTTACATTCTTCCTTGGTCTCCAGGTTCGTCAGCTAGAGGATGGGATGTTCATCTCCCAATCCAAGTATGCTAGAGACCTAGTGAAGAAATTTGGTTTAGACTCCGCTAAGCATGCCCGTACACCTATGAGTACCACTACCAAGCTTAGTAAGGACACTTCAGGCAAGGACGTAGAGCAAACCTTATATCGGAGTATGATAGGTAGTCTTCTCTACTTGACTGCCAGTCATCCCGATATAGCCTTTAGTGTTGGAGTCTGTGCGCGATATCAGGCGTCTCCGAAAGAGTCACATTTACTTGCTCTAAAACGTATCATTAAATACGTGAGTGGGACTCTCTCATACGGTATTTGGTATTCCTTTGATACCGATGACCGTTTGTCCGCCTATTCGGATGCCGATTGGGCTGGGGATGTAGATGGATATAGGAGCACTTCTGGTGGGTGTTTCTATTTTGGTTCTGCTCTTGTCTCCTGACTGAGCAAGAAGCAAAATTCCATCTCTTTGTCCACTGCGGAGGCTGAGTACATAGCCACCGGGAGTTGTTGCACACAACTCTTGTGGATGAAGCAAATGCTGGAGGATTATGGGATATCACAGGACACCATGACCATTTCCTGTGATAACACGAGCGCGATACACATATCCCGCAATCCAGTTCAGCATTCGCGCACAAAACACATCAGGATACGTGAGCACTTTATTCGTCAGTTAGTTGAAGAGAAAATCGTATCCCTGAGTTTTGTTCCTACAGACCGTCAGTTAGCCGATATTTTCACGAAACCTTTAGATGCCCTTAGATTTGAGAGTCTTAGGAAGTCTTTGGGGATTTGCACAGTTGACTGAGGGGTTGGTCTATGTCTAGAATAGGATGCTTCTTCATGTTCATATCATATGCTTCCTATTGCTAGTCTGTTTTATATGTACCATTGCTTAGTTGTACAGCTTTTATGTATTCTTTTTTCTTTTTATAATTCTTTAAAAAAAAATACAAAAAGATTTTCCTTTAAGAAATATTTTTGAAAAAGGCCAAAAAGATTTTTCTGTTTTTGCTCCTTTTGTGGATGAGCATTTAAGATAGCCAAGTCACAACTTCATTCCATATATCCATGTGACTGTTTGATAGATATTTGAGAGGCTACATCATTTCATCCATGTGCTTTACATTGATTGGAGTCTTTGAGATGTAATTAGTGATATCTTCCTACATGTTTGACTCATATATCCTTTATTGCACACATGCACGGCTATATTTGATTGTTGCACTTGTCAATCTCATGTTGGCTTGAGTGTTTCCATCTCAATCCTGTCTATACAATGTATAAAATGCGATAAAACTTGACAAGATTGGAATGCATGTAAAAACCGTTTTGGTGAGACTGTGTGTTTTTGAATAACGGGGAGGGGCTGCGAAAGGTCATTATCTATCCTTTGCGCAAAAGCCACCGTTAAAAATGACCTAAAAATGGAGGAATTTAAATATCCTATGTCCAAAGAGGTTAAAAGAGCCCGAAAAAAATTTAAAGGCAATAAAAAGCAATTCATGCCAAATATGGGCCTCTTAGGTTTCTCCATCAATTCTCCAAAGTTTGAGAATTTAGAATGCCTCTATTCAAAATAATATCTGAGGGAGTTTGGTTGGAGAATATAAACGGGTTTGCACTTCCTTGAAAGTCCTGAAAAAGCATAAAATCATTTTGGACGCTATTGGTGTGAAAATCATTTTGAGCTTTGATTTGTTGATTTGATTGAGTCAATATCTTATATTGTCATTCTTTTACACCAAAGGAAGCATTTGAGATCATTCGCTAGGAACATCCAATATTCATCGTGCACATCTGTCATGTTTGTATGCTTTGATTTTCCTATCGAATTTGTTCACACCACTTCATTTACACTATCATCGGCTTGGTTGCTTTATGTTCATTCATGGTGTGATTTTCTACTTGTGACACCCCGCACTTGCTTATTTGATTTATTTCTCTCATTTGTCTATTTTGGGACATCATAAAAAAAAGGAGGAGAATGAATTATCTTATTATGGGGGAGAGTTTGTTCATAAATTGGTTTATATGTTTATTGGTTTATATGTTTATCTCATTTCAAACTCGATATGTCACTTAGTATTTGGCTTTGTCTCATGTGTGTAGGTACTACATGGATTATCACTGATGAGAAAAGCGTTGAGATTCCTGAAGATTTGAAGATCAAATGATGCAGCCTTATTCACTTGTACTCTTTCAGTTTTGGGTTCATGGAAGGGTAGATTTGTATAGGCAATTTTTTATGAATGATAATTCGGATGTTGTTTTTATGTTTGTACCGGCATAGACATAGGGGGAGATTTGTAAGGACATTTTTGTCCATTAGCATTTTATATGTCATACGCCGTTACACCGTTGAAGAAATTCAAGATTTATACGCTCATCAACGACTCCGAATATCAAAAGGAGAAGAGGAATCAGGGAACAGACCGGACCGATCCGGCCCAGATAAAAGAACTGATCCGGCTCATCCGAACCGATCCGCCTAAAGAGACCGGACCGATCCGCCTGCTGAAGTGAGGCCAGTATACCCCGGATCCATAGCGAATCGATGAAGCTAAAAAGCCGAACCGATTCGATGCCAATCGGATCGATCCGCCTTCAAAAAAAGAACTGATCCGATGTAACCGGACCAATCCGTCTAAAGAGACCGGACCGATCCGGCGAGGATAATCTCAAACAGATCGTGGTCAGATCATGTTCCGAATTTTAGGGCTCAAGTTCTCCTACTTAATCCCACTACGGGAAGTGTTTTTTCTAAGACTTCTACACACGATTTTCAGAGTAGAGAAAGCCCTAAGTCTTCACCTATTGAGTACCAATACTCTAGGTATTTTGATTCACACAAATTCCATACATTTGTGAATCCTTTTGGTAACCCAGGAACGCAGCTTTTGCAGTTCAACCCTTGTGGAGGAGACCGTTCTTCTTCGTCATTGCAGCCCTACTGGAAAGGGATAGTTCCAGCCGCGACTACAGAATCCGATACCTGAGGGTAATTCTTAGTCAACTTGTATTTTCATTGTAATCCGATTGTAAGCCGTTTTCTTACAAATTATAGTGAAAATAAATGGTTTTGCCCCTGAGGGGGATTTTTCCTTAATTATGTGTGTTTGAATAACTCTTGCATGATTTCATATTGTTTCAATCACACCTAGTTGCATGTTTAGGGTTTGTTTGGGTTAAAAGGTGTTTAATATATAACTTGATCATTTGAACGCGAGCACACACACGTTCTCAGAAACGGACAAATTGATTAATAAAATATGTATTGCCCCTTTCATATGCCAGTAGGATTGCCCCTCATTAACAGATAATTGTTGAGATTCGAAATAATTTTAATTGTATAGCTTTAATAAAATAAATTGTATAGCTTTAATTGTAACTTTAATTGTATAGTTTTATATGAAAGTAAATTAATAATTAGTGCCCATTTCATATGAAAGTAGGATTGCTCCTCATTGTAAATTAGTAAATTAATAATTGTTATACTCTACTTGTTAGTTTAATTGATGAAATGAACTAATTGAGTAGACAAATTAGAAGGAGTACGGGATACACATTTGTTGTTGACATTGCTATTGGATTATAGTGGATCGATGTTGGGTTGGTTAGTTTTAAAAGTGGCATGACCACTGGATTATTGTCCATATGGGGGTGGGATTTTTCAACTTTTTTTGAAAAAATTACTTTGTATCACTCTTGTGTAGTGTGCGTGTGTGTGTCCAGTAGGGGTGGGGGTGGGGGTAGGGGTGGGGATGTTTCACTCTTGTACATATTATGAGCTAGGTGTTGTTGTTTTGGAATTCAGAATTGAGGTGAGTGTGGTGGGGGTGGGGTGGGGTGTGTGTGTGGTGGGGCAATCTCAACAATTGTATAGCTTTAATTAATAAATTTTATATCTTTAATTGTAAGTTTAATTGTATAGTTTTATATGAAAGTAAATTAATAATTAGTGCCCATTTCATATGAAAGTAGGATTGCCCCTCATTATAAATTAGTAAATTAATAATTGTGATACTTTAATTGTTAGTTTAATTGATGAAATGAATTAATTGAGTAGATGAATTAGAAGGAGTATGGGATACACATTTGTTATTGACATTGTTGTTGGATTATAGTAGATCGATGTTGGGTTGGTTAGTTTTAAAAGTGGCATGATCACTGGATTATTGTCCATATGGGGGTGGGATTTTTCAACTTTTTTTTTAAATTACTTGAAATTAAATTAAACATACTTGAACTCACCCTTAGGAGGAGATGGGGGGGAGGGGGGCTACGTGTGTGTGTGTGTGTGTGTGTGTGTGTGTGAATGTGCACGGGTGTGTGTGTGTAGTGTGCGTGTTTGTGCGTAATGTCCCTTGTAAACGAATTGATTGGTTATTAATATTTTTAGTAAATTAATATATGATTGTCCCTCATTGTAAATTAGTAAATTAATATATGATTAATTATGAAAGTAGGATTGCCCCTCATTATAAATTAGTAAATTAATAATTGTATACTTTAATTGTTAATTTATTTGCATGTCTTCTTTTAATTTATTTTGATATGTATTAATAACATTTTTTTACAGCAAATGTCTCCTTCAGGTATTAAGGCGAGGATGATGACGCTTGTTATGATGATGTCGTCTGGGCTTGATGGTAGCGGAGGCGACGAGGGCTCCCCGGCCCCTAGGCTCCCCAAATATGGCAAATTGGGGATGGCCATCGAGAACAAGTCGGGGATATTAGCGAAATCCCTCGAGCTCGTAAAGATGATCATCATCCCGGGGTACATTAGTTAGAAGGAGGTGCCATATGAGCTCAAGTTAGTTGTTTGGGTCGCACTACAGGTAATGTATTTATATTTATATGAATATTTCAATTTCGATTTCAATTTCATTTTATATTTATATTTATATTTATATTTATTTACAACTAACGTTGTATTTGTTGGACAGGAACAATTCAGCCTGGATCCAAAGCTACGCGATTCCGTCTTGGAGCAATTGAGGGAGCAACACAAGACATGGAAGAAAAATATGCGGACCTAGTACTTTGGGAAGACACGAGAGTCCATTATCCAAAGGCATGAATCCGTCCCGCCTAAGGAGCCGATCTCATTGGCACAATGGCAAAAGTTCATTGACAATGAGATCGGGGAGCGATAATTGGCATCTCGCCAATCAGGGAGGGAAAACCGGGCAAAAAAGACGGACGTGCACTACTCCGGTCGGACGTCTTACGCCAAGGTGGAGCATAGGATGATGGTAAGATTTAATTTTTCTATAACTACAGAAATATATTATTCTACGTTATTTCACTTTGCGGGGCCGATACTAATTTTACTTTATTTTATTTCAGGGGGCAGGGAGTGGCCCTTGGGTAGGCCACATAGGCTCAATACTTCTGTGGCTCTTCAAACGAAGAAGGGGAAGGACAAGGAGGTGTCCCCGAGCGTCGCGGCCACGATTGTAAGTAATCCGACAGTTTACTTTTTGTTAATTATGTTATAATTTTTTAATTTACTTATTTTACTAATTATGTGTTTTTTGTCGTTTCAGGCAAAGTTTAAAAAGTGCATGAGTCGCAGTTTGATGCCGATAACGCATCTTTGTCCACAGACGCACTCAGCCAAGTGCTTGGCTCTGATCGCAAGGGGAGGAAAAGGGGGTGAGATCGTGGGTGGCCAAATCTAGGATCATCGGATTGGAGACGAGCGACACTGGGTTGGCTTGAACGATGGACTCACATGACGCGAAGTTGTCCCATTTGGAGGCGATGGTCCAAGATATGTTCTCATTCATAAAGCGTTCATTGGGTGGCGAAAAACGCAAGGGAAAAGGGAAGGAGAATATGGTGGGGGAGGGGGTGCGGGATGACGAGGATGTGGACCTCGCTGCTTCATCGCCGATACGTGCGGACTTTGATGATCCACTTTCCTATTTGGCTCCCTTCGACCGACCGATGTCGACGCTTGTTGGCCGAGCGTGTTTATACTGGACATATTTGATGGCCAGCAGATAGGGCGGGGGTTGAGGGACCCGAATATCGTCCATGGTGGATTAGTTCATGGACGTGAGCTTCAAGACATTGAGTCCAGGGTGCTCGTCACGCATGTGATACCCGGGAAGGAGAACTCCCCGTTGTGGTTGCGCGAATAATGCGGCACGATGTATATCAGTGGATGTGTCAATTCGTATATCGTGTGGCCTACTCACCTCCTCGAATTTAACCTTACCCAAGACATGTAGTGACATTATTTGAATGAAAATTGTATTGTTTTTTTAGTTGGTACATTTGAATTTTTTTTAAGTTGGTACATTTGAATTATATTTGGATTATATCGTGATGCATATTGTTTTTATTTTGAATGTATATTTGCATTATCTCTAGTTTATTGGATATATGATGTTTGAACAGGTACAAATATACTGCTGGGCAGTGGTAGTGGCCATACTGCCCACAAGATTTTTTTCAATTCTACCCAGAATTGTCACGATCATTGACCGTGTTAAGTCCTTGACAAATAAAGTTGTGCTGGACTTGTCACAGTCATTGACCATGATAATTTTTTATTAAATGTCACGGTTATAAACCGTGACAAAACTTGTCACGGTCATTTACCTTGACAAGTTGAAGTTGTCAAGGTCAATGACCATGACAATTCGGCAGATTTGGTGTAGTGTCTATCTCTATGTCCTTCCATCTTGGCGAGATGGAAAGTCTAACTAATCGGGGAGCCTACTCTCTGCAAAAGTGTTACGAACATCATACCCAAAACATAATACCTTAAAATTTTCCTCTTAGCCACGACATAGCCATAGGCCTCGAATCAATTCCCTTAACCTCACCTCACCCGCTTACTTTCCATGTGAGAAACATTTCCAGTGCTTTTTTTTTCACAGCACATCTACTTCCCTTAGCCTTTAATCATCACATGACTCTCAGCTACTTTATCATAAAAACCCACTACACCAAAATGGTAAAATTGTCACCTTTTTAGCGGCTAGACTTGTCACAGTCATTAACCGTGACAAAAAATACGTATTTTTTATCACGGTCAATGACCGTGACAAGTCCGTGACAAAGACTTGTCACGGTCATTGACCGTGACACGTTCGTGGAAATTCTGTCAGTAAAAAATCCTCCCCCTTCTTTTGTCCCACCGATTTTGTTCCCTCCATTTCTCTCTCTCTCTCTCTAGCGGCTGCTCTCTCTCTCTCTAGAACTTTGGTATGTTTACTCTATATTTCTCATCCATTTATGTATATGTGTATGTATATGTGCATGTGTGTATATATGTGTATGTAAATGTGTGTGTGTGTGTGTGTGGTGTATATATGCGTGTTGGGAGGGGGGGGGGGGGGGGGGTATGCATGTGTGGGTGTGTATATGTGCGTGTATGTGCGTATATGTTCGTGTGTATATATGTGTGTGTGTGCGTGTGGTGGGGGGAGTGTATGTGTGTGTGTGTGTATTTTTAATTAAATTTTTATTAGTTTATTAGGTATTGCCCCTCATATTGTAGTGCCCCTTGTAAAAGAATTGATTGATTTAATATTGATTGGTTGTTAATTTTTTTTGTAAATTAATAATTAGTGCCCCTTTCATATGCAAATAGGATTGCTCCTCATTGTAAATTAGTAAATTAATAATTGTATACTTTAATTGTTAGTTTAATTGATGAAAAGAATTAATTGAGTAGATGAATTAGAAGGAGTACGAGATACACATTTGTTGTTGCCATTGCGGTTGGATTATAGTGGATCGATGTTGGGTTGTTTAATTTTAAAAGTGGCATGACCACTGGATTATTATCCATATGGGGTGGGATTTTCAACTTTTTTTTAAAATTACTTTGTATAACAAACAATATATATATAGTATGATAATTAAATGAAACATACTTGAAATTACATATAGTGCACATAGATACTAGCCTTTTAGTTCTTATGCGTACGCATTCAATAGCCCTTAGACCTGTTCGAGAGTCATTACCCCTGTGATGAGATCTCTCGAATTGTCCCGCTTGGACAGTTTGGGACTGCATAATTTATGTATAATAATATTCTTAGTGGCTTAAAGTTGTTAGTTTTGGAGGAAGTTCTGCAGTCGTATCCTAATGTTCTCTGGGTACATACTAAATTGACAAGTGTGACTGTTATTTCAATTGATCAATTGAAATAATACTCACACTTGCCAATCTACGTCGTGTACTTGGAGAACTACGGGGATATGCTATCGAATTTTTCTCAAATCGTAACAATGTGCATGAGCTGTTAAGTATATTACAGAAATATGCGGTCTTGAATGGGATAGGACCACTCACCCTTTAGAGGAGATGGAGGAAATAGAAATTAAATAAAATTAAATAAAACATACTATAAATCTAAGTTTGAATTTGAATTTGAAATTTAAAAATCGAATATAAATAAGACATAATTAAATTAAACATACTATAAATCTAAGTTTTATTTATACTAATCAATGAATATACGCTTATTACCTTTAATAGGTGATTTGTTGTGGTAGCTGTGATGGGATATCCGAAATACAAAGAGTGGATGGGTGAGACAAATAAAATGAGGGATGTGTTTCACAGAGGAGCTAATGAATTTATGAAATACGCGTCAAAGCGTCTAAATAGTAGTGTGGATGACTTGGCTGCTCCTACTGAATATCAATCCCTTTTTATTTGCACTTTTATCATTTTCACTCTTGTGTAGTGTGCGTGTGTGTGGGTAGTAGGGGTGGGGGTGGGTATGTTTCGTATTTTTAGTAATTGTACATATTATGAGCTAGATGCTGTTGTTTAGAATTCAGAATTGAGGTGTTAAACACTAACAATTCATTTGGATTTGTAGTAATTGTACATATTTGCATGTCTTCTTCTAATTCATTTTGATTTGTACTAATAACAACATTTTTTTACAACAAATGTCTCCTTCAGGTATTAAGGCGAGGATGATGATGCTGATTGTGATGATGTCGTCTGGGCTCGGTGGTAGCTGAGGCGAGGAGGGCTCCTCGGCCCCTAGGCTCCCCAAATATGGAAAATTGGGGATGGCCATCGAGAATAAGACGGGGCTATTAGCGAGATCCCTCGAGTTGGTAAAGACGATCATCGGCCCGGGGTACACTAGTTGGAGGGAGGTGTCAAATGAGCTCAAGTTAGCTATTTGGGTGGCACTACAGGTAATGAATTTATATTTATATTTATATGAATATGAATATTTCAATTTCGATTTCGATTTCAATTTCGATTTTATTTTATATTTATATTTATATTTATTCGCAACTAACATTGTATTTGTTAGATAGGAACAATTCAGCGTGGATCTAAAGCTACGCGATTCCGTCTTGGAGCAGTTGAGGGAGCAACACAAGACGTGAAAGAAAAATATGCAGACCCGGTACTTTGGGAAGACCCGAGAGTCTATTATCCGAATGCGTGAATCCTTCCCGCCGAAGGAGCCGATCTCATTGGTACAATAGCAAAAGTTCATTGACAATGAGATCGGGGAGCGACAATTGGCATCTCACCAATCGGTGAGGGAAAATCGGGCAAAAAAGATGGACGTACACTACTCCAGCCGGAAGTCTTATGCCAAGGTGGAGCATAGGATGATGAAAAGATTTAATTTTTCTATAACTACAAAAATATATTATTCTGCATTATTTTACTTTGCGGGGCCGACACTAATTTTACTTTATTTTATTTCAGGGGACAGGGAGTGGCCCTGGGGGTAGGCCACATAGGCTCGATACTTATGTGGCTATTCGGACGAAGAAGGGGAAGGACAAGGAGGTGTCCCCGAGCGTCGCGACCATGATTGTAAGTAATTCTACAGTTTACTTTTTATTAATTACGTTATAATTTTTTTATTTACTTATTTTACTAATCATGTATTTTTTGTCGTTTCAGGCAAAGCTTAAGGAAGTACATGAGTCGCAGTCTGATGCCGATAAGGCATCTTTGTCCACAGACGCACTCAGCCAAGTGCTTAGCACTGATCGCAAGGGGAGGACAAGGGGGGTGAGCTCGCGGGTGGCCAAATCTAGAATCATCAGATTGAAGACGAGCGACACCGGATTAGCTCGAACGGTGGACTCGCATGACGCGAAGCTGTCCCGTTTGGATGCGACGGTCCAAGATATGTTCTCATTAATGAAGCGTTCGTTGGGAAAAAATCGTAAGGGGAAAGGGAAGGAGAAGGTGGTGGAGGACGAGGTGCAGGATGACGAGGATGTGGACCTCGCTGCTCCATCGCTGATACGTGCGGACTTTGATGATCCACTCCCCTATTTGGCTCCCTTCAAACGACCGATGTCGACACTTGGTTGGCCGAGCGTGTTTATACTGGACATATTTGATGGCCAGCGGAGAGGGCGGGGGTTGAGGGACCCGAATACCGTCCAGGGTATGCGAGTTCACAGACGTTTGCTTCAATACATCGAGTCCATGGTGCTCGTCACATATATGATAACCGAAAAGGAGAACTCCCCCTTGTAGTTGCGTGAACAATGCGGCACGATGTATATTGTTGGGTGTGTTAATTCGTATATCGTGTGGCCTACTCACCTCCTCAGAGCTAGCCTTACCCCAGACATGTAGTGACATTATTTAAATTGAATTGTTTTAAGTTGTTACATTTGAATTATATTTGGATTATATCGTGATGCATATTGTTTTGAATGTATATTTTCATTATCTCTATTTTATTTGGATATATGATGTATGAACAGGTACAACGTTGCTATAACAGGTACAAATAAACTGTTGGGCAGTGGCAGTGGCCATACTGCCCAGCAGATTTTTTTCAATTCTACCCAGAATTGTCACGGTCATTGACCGTGATAATTTTTTAAAGAATGTCACGGATTTGTCACGATTGATGAGCGTGATAAAACTGTCACGGTCATAGACCGTGACAATCCTAGTGAACTTGTCACGGTCAATGACCGTGACAATTAGACAGATTTGGTGTAGTGACCGACATCCCAGCATAAAATAACATCTCTCCACTCTCGATGTTGTTAAGGTTCATGCGTGGAGTGTCTCGTAAGCAAAATCCAAACAAAGAACCCCCCCTATACACTACTACTTAACTTTGTCTGTCGTGGAGGTATGTCAGCATAAAACATGTAAAATACTAAATCATACATACCTTAGACCATATCTATAAGGTCCCCATGCACTAAAGTCGTGGTAGTGAAACATCTACTCAGTGAAGTTCCATCTAGACGTATAATAAAGGCGAGCTCAACTTGTATCCAGGTGAGATATCACAACAACCACCCGTTCCACCCTGGAACCACGAATACGATAGTCTTACAATCATTAGCCTGCTATCGCTCCGATCATCCACAAATACATTACAATTACAATAGTACCATACACGTATAATACACACAAAACAAGTAGTACAAACCAGATATAAACTCAAAATACTAACACCCGCTTTTCACAGCAAATGAAAGAAAATAGATCCCCGCTACCGCGGGAAAACATATAGATATAGATCCTCTATATAATGTTACTGATACTGCCACAAAGCTTGAATTACACACACGAATCCAGGGATAATAAAATATTGTGACTCAATCTTGCCACACAAAACATACCTCCTTCATCCGAGGTGAAACTCATAACAACGTTCTTGCTAATCAGCCTGGCCACTCCAATTAGTTTCCGTACATAATCCACTTGACTTTATCGAAACAAAACTACTTTAATCGATGCCCAATCTCGACACCCTATTCTTATCCTTTAACTCCTACCGGGCAAGATCAAAGCGTGTGGTTGTACACTCCACATTGCAACATTCCCCATCTCTGGCCACCCTGACCATGTTAAGGTTATCGGTATCTCAGACACTATAGCCTCGATCCTGATAATCGCCCTCTAGTTTCCTTAGCTCCCCCGGCTAAAAGGAAACAGGCTATCGACCTCAACTGCCTTATTTCAAGGAATTCCCCGGGTGAATGTCCACCAATGGGGTCCCACGAGCACAAATTCTCCATATGTGTTAGCAACACTTACTAATGAGCCTATCATTCCACTAAAAGACACTCTCTTCATTGTACCTACCTTAATTTGGTACAAAGTTCACTTATCCATATAACTCTTTATTAACTGTCAGCCTCTGACCGATCCTTATGTGGATAATTCAGAACTGCATTCTTTTTATTCTTTCTAAATCATGGGAACTCGCGGTTAAAACCATATGTAGGATCCCTCTATGAGCAAAACATCTAGCTCCCTTAAACATGGTGACTACCATTCCCACCATTTCAATATTTCTCCTACGAGTGAAAACTTTTTCCTCAAATTTTCACATCTGGGCATTTCCATACCCTGCTATAAGCCAAAGCTTCTGAGCCCTATACTTCCACTAAATAAAGTTACACTGCCTCCGCATGAATTAATGTCAACGTATGGTCCTTATCAAAGACCCTCTCACACTTTTTCCCAATTTACGTCACTGGGTAATTCAAGTCTAGCACCACTCTCTACTATAGCGGTACTTGGATATATATAACTACTATACTTTAGTAGTCGTTGTAGAAATTTATAAAAATGCCACAAAGGGAGTGACCACGACTACGGTCCTCATCCCAACTTCAATTTACAGCTCTAACTAAGCCCCGCCTCCTGCTTCCCTCATCACGGCCTTTTGTGGTCACTCTTCATCAATCAGCACACGAATCTCGAACGAGCATGCAAAAGATTTACTATAATCTTATATAATGGCAGGAGAACAAAATCTCACAAAAGGAATCAACAAGCCTAATCATAAGGCTCTGTATCAAATCGAGAGCAACGCTGAAAGCATAGTACGTCTGCACATATTCATAAGGACACTAGAACCTGATGCTCTGATACCATCTGTGATACCCCACCTAATAAAATACCGGGTGATCAGTCCTATACCAAATTAAAACAGGAGTCTCATATGGTTCATTCTCAGCATCACTATAGAAAACAAACTTAATTACTAATAACCTATTAGGCTGGCGTCAAAATTTTATTTAACCAATCTTTTTAAACAAACCATTCAAATAAACATCCACACAGTTTATATATACGAAAACTGAAATGAAATACAATAACCGAACACTCGATTTAACATAATACAACCAAATCGAATGTCGCACTGAAAAGCGGTAAAAGAATAAATGAATACAATTGGGCTATCGGCCCGAATATTTCTACAATGCTTCCTATCTAGATCACAAGAATAGAAGCGTCTAAAAATAAACCTGCATGCATCCACAGCTGCTGCAGCAAACGTCTGACTCGAAGGAATCATCATCCAGGCGTCCCTATGTCTGGACACACACACACACACACACACACACACACATATATATATATATATATATATAACAAAATAGGGGAAAATAGAGAAACGGGTTAGAGCTCGAGTTTGAAAATATTTTAACAAGTGCATAAATGCCACATTTAAAAAATATGAAACCTCTCATATTTAAATTGGTATCGAACTCTCATGAGATACCCCTCACCCCTCTTCTAATAGTGCACACCTATCGCATACCTTTTTCGACAACCTAGTTAAGCTACCCTGCCTAATTAATCTGTTCACGCATCTACTAAAAGTCCTCGTAAACCTAAGTAGTAAGGATTAAACTTCTCCCTATTCCCAATACTACGCTACGTTTCGTGCGTGGGGTGTCTCGCAAAGCAAAATCCAAACAAGGAACCCCCCTGATACACTACTATCTAGCAATGTCGATCTTCGGTATTTATTAGGCCCTCAGCACATAATACATATATAAAAACTCATATATATATACCGTTTATATACCAAAACTTTCACTAGTTTAAAATACCATTTGCACTTTATTATATACAATCTCGTATATATCCTGTTCTCACTTTAATATACGAATCACAATTTTAAATCCGGATAAGAATCTCTCAGAATGAGAATAATACCTTATTCACCTTACACTTTACACAAGTCTAAATTATATGATTTCTCATCTTCATATATAAGCAATATACTATACGCAACAAGTATAATTATGCCTATCACAATCATAAGCATAATAACCATACCTCCAAGCTATAACTTGAGGATGCAGTCTCATAGTGCCTATCCAAATCCGGGTTTACTCACTCAACATCGTTACCAATCCAAACTCGCTCATGGTCATGGTAAAAATACACAACGCTGGAGGCGATCATGTTCCCTACTGCAAGTGGAATACACACATCACACCCGTACACGGGACGATATGACCTGGGGATATCCTCTCCCTGCTCCTCAAGCCAGTGGATTCACCCACATCCCGCAACCTCTCCGGATCGCACTAGAGAAATATATATAATCTGGTTGTCCAATCCTACGCTCGGGGAAGCCTGTGGAACCAGCCTCTAAGATATAAATATACCAATCACACAAAGATATATATGTATTTCGTTACTATATTATATATACTGTAACAACGTCGTATATATAATCTATATCACTTCTCAATACATATGGCTATAATTGCCAAACTCTCATAGCGATAGCCAATAACCCCGAATGTTCCCATTCGTAATAGCATCTAAGTATTCTCACACTTACAATACTAAACTTATAAGTATTATCTTACTTAATATATATCTCGTACCTTAATCACTTTTAAGGATTTATATACTCTCAACTTATTTAAAGCTTATAGGTATCGCGTTACCTATAATCATAGTCGCCAACCGACCCCGGATAGCCGCTCATGCATCTCTGGCCCCTATCCTCAATTTCCATCGTATTCGCATCCTAGGATTTATTCCAAACATATAGGTGGCATATAAATATATTTTCTACGCTCATAATATATATATAATTGCCCGCCAAAATATTACCCCGAGTGTTACTCATCCCAAACACCCTTAAATTAGTAAGCCCTTAGATTTTACTTTCCACGAACCCAAGGTATACACCTCACTCAAACAATAATTTAGATGTCCTCACAGTACGTTTAGGAACCCTAAATATTTAACTCCACAATTTACTTTCCTCAAAACCATACATTAGGTGCCACACTATTTTACACCTTCCTAGTCCAAATAAATTCCCTTAAATGGCTAGGTATGAATTCCCCTAGTTGTGTATTTATTTCGTCAAATAAATAAGATAGAAATAATTTATTTATGAATTTATCCCATTTAAACTAAACTAGCCGAAACTGTTAAAAATCCTGAAGGGTTGGTCGATCGAACAGGCCAGCTTCTTCTTCGAGACTCTATTTCGGCAATTAAATATCCCCCAAGCTTTTATCTCCTCTCCTAACATCCTCCAACCTCAATAAACAACATATACACACATAAAAAGGGTTCTACTCATCCTAAAACTCATATCCAACAATTAATTTCAATTATTTTCTAAGTCCCTCGAATTGGATATTATCCGGGGTTTATTTATTAATCTCCGAAAAACCCGTTTTGATTCACGAAAACCCAACCCAAAAATCTTCGTAGTTTTACACACCAACTATAATATGAGAAATAAATACACTAAATTAATAAACGCAAGTAAACACTTGCCTCGTGGATAAAATCCGACGACCTCGAGTCGAATCCCGTGGAATTTGGACGAAAATCTCCTTTTCTTCTCCCTCGCTTCCTTCCTCTCTTCTCTTTCTCTCTTTTATTTCTTTCTTTCACTCTCCCATGCTTTATATAGGGAGAAATAAGGGTTTATACCTTGTAAACCCAAAAATTACTCATTTACTCAATTGTGAGTCCCTACTAGTCCAAAAGTCCCCGGAACCTAAACACTACTCCCGGATACTCTATTCTGACTATCTCGGCCATTTCGAAACCAACCGCACACTCAAAATCTCCATCCGAGTCACTTAACTACAATTCACTAATTAAACCCAATACATATTAATACGGGCTTTCCAATTAAAATATTATCCTTTGTCGCTTTACCCAACTGTGACATGTAATTAAAATAAATCGACTTATTTACTTAGTCCCAAAAGTAAATATAACACACATCGAAAATCATCTAACCCTCATAAACTCCAAAAATTATTATTCACGGATATTCCTCAAATTTCCAAATTACACCCATTTATGTAATTTAAATATCCATAAAAGTGCGGGGTATTACAACTACATTGGCCAACCAGTCTAGGTATTTCACTTCATTAATAAATGCTACTTTTTGAAGCTTTTCGGCCTCTTTCTGTATGGCTTGGTTCTTCTCGGGGTTAAACACTCTTCGCCTTTGTTTGACTGGTTTAACTTCTTTGTTTACGTTGAGCTCATGACAAAGGAAATTTGGAACTATCCGAGGCATGTTTTCATGACTCCCGGCAAACACATGCTTTCTCTGTTTAAAGAAGCTCACTAGTTCTTGTTTAAGAACAGGATCCAATATTGTTCCTATTTGAGTGGTGCGTTCCGATTTATCATCATCTAACACAATGGTTTCAGTTGCTTTCCCAATCTGTTCCTTTACCATCTGTGCTTCCTCACTTGGATCTAAGGTTTCAACCTCATATTCTTCATCAAGCTCAAAAGTATCCACTTGGAAAGTAATGATTTTCTTCTTTATTTCTTCCAAGTCTTCTTGCTCGGCAGAAGAATAGTAACACTCCCGAGCTACTTTATAATCACCTTTCACAATTCCCACACCAAAATTAGTAGGTAATTTTAGATACTGATGAATAGTGGATAGTACTGCTTTGAACTTCTTTAGCCGTACTCTTCCCATGATTATACTGTAAGCTGAATGGACGTTTTTATCCGTTACAAAGAAACGGATCTTCTCTGTTCAGCTAGCTGGCCAGGTGCCTATCATCACCTCCATTTTAATGGTTCCCAAATGGAAGACTTTCTCACCTGCAAAGCCTATTAGTGGTCGATGATAAGGCTCTAATTGGCTAAGTTTAAAATCCAAGTTGCTGAAACAAGGATAGAACATGATATCCGATGAGCTACCATTATCTACTAATACTCTAGAGACAATGATTTCTTCTTTTCTGACTTTGATTACCAGTGGATCGTCATGAGGATACAATACTCCTGAAAGATCAATTTTAGAGAAACCAATTACTAGTTTGTCTTTATTAACCTTCCTTGGTCGATCCTCCTCTGTAAGGTTGATCCTCTGTGTGTACGATTAAGCTTGTGCCTCATGGAGGTAAACTTTTCTCTCTGCTGTATGATCTCCTCCTCCTGCATCTCCACCTATAATCATTTGGAAATCAAAAGAACTAAAATTGATACAAAATACCTGACGTTTGGGTAATTGGGTTTTTTAGGGAGATCAGCATCATTATCCTCATCATCTTCATGAGTTCTTTTCTTCTCCTCTCTGGGCTTGAAGGAAGATTTTGAGATATGCCGACCTCCTGCGTTGTTCTGTCGATCAACGTAATGATTACGTTTTCTTCGGATGAGAGTTTTAATCTCATTTTGAAGAGTTATGCAACGTTCCGTCGTGTGACCATGATCCCTGTGAAATTCGTAGTACTTAGTTTTGTCTCTCTTTGTCAGGGAACTTCTCAACTTATCAGTCCAACGCACATCTTTATTATGCTTGATTTCCTCCAAAACATGGTGAATTCCCATAAATAGCGGAGTCTAGTCATTTTAATTCTTGAGTCGCTCCAAAACTCCTTTCTGTCTTGATTCCCTATGTTCTTTGGGTTCGTTATGATCTTTTTTATCATTTTTTCCATCAACTTTTTTGCCCGAGCTACGCTTGGCTGCCATTGTTTCCTCGGCATTCATGATCTTTGTTGCTTTAGCCATCAATTATGCCATTGTCTTCGAAGGATCCTTAGGGAGCAATCAACTCATGAGGGAAGTTATTGCAGTTTTCTCCTTATAATCTACTACTTCTTATTTCTCGTTATTAAAACGAGTGATGTAATCTCTAGTGCTCTCTCCTTCTTTCTGTCTCACACTAAGTAAGTGTGCCACCCTCTTCATAGGCTTTGCTCCAAAGCAAAAGTTATTAATGAATAGCTCTTCCAGTTGGTTGAAGTTAGAAATTTGTCCCCGAGGAAGACTATTGTACCAGATTTGGGCAGATCCGATAATGGTTCCAGAAAATGCTCTACAACTCATTTCGTCGGGGACGGCATAAATATCAACAGTTGCCTAGTATTGTTCTATATGGAGGATTGGATCAGTTTTTCCATCAATTTGGGCGTTACTACTGGAGCCTTGAACTTTGCTGAAGTAGGAAAATCCATAATTGCTTGCGCAAATGGAGACCCTTTTACAAAACTTCTTTGTAGTGGGTTTTTTATCTTCGCAATTTCTCCTAATTTGTCTTCCAATCTTTGTATGTAGCCTTTCCATGCATCATTGGCAACATCTGATTTATGCGTTGCAACTTTATTAGTCATTGAGCTTTCTTCCTGAAACCATTACTCGGTCCGAGTAACAGTTCGTCGGGCATTCGATCTAGATTGAGTCGTGCTTTTCCTTTGATCAGATGGTCATCTAGTATTATCAGATCTTGCCCTAGGAACATTTATGTTCCCCCTGGGTCCCAAACGATCAAAAAAAGATGCACGACTTAATCTTTCTAAGGCTCTTGCCTTTCAGGAGAATAAAACTGCGTATGAAAAGATTCTGATGTCCTAAGTAATGAAGCTAACCTTGGATGGTAGGAGACATCTCTTGCTGATATCGAGTGGTTGCGCCGACCACCTCTTAGTGGGGGTGGGGGCATATTTCCTTGAGCATATAGAGCAGGTGCTCTGACTTGGAGGGTTTGTATAAGTTGCCTAATTGTAGAATCCCAGATAAATCATTTGCAGATGGAGGAGTAGAAGGAGAAGGCATAATACCTTCATTCATGAGACTTGATTCAGGAATTTCATCCATTTAGATGTTTGGTTGAGTGAGATTGATTAGAAATATCGTTCCCACATACAGTGCCTATATGTTGATATAAAAAAATAGACTAGGCTAATTAGTTGATCACAGATAATTAAAAATAAAAGAGACAAGAGATTTTTAAAGTGGTTCAGCTGGATGGAAGAGCCCACGTCCACTGTTATGTATTGCTTTGTGATTGTTCAACTACCTCCCTTTTTGCGTATCCCTATATGTAAGGTTTACAATAGGGATGAGAGGGGTGGTTCTTCCAACCTTCCCCTCTCCTCCTTATGGGAGGAGAGGGGTAGTTCTTCCAGCTAACCCTAACTATCTTTTACGGCTCATCTCATCTCAGATCTGAAATTTATTTCCAGATGTAGATGGTTTTCACCTCTCCTTGGTGAGAATTTTTTTACTCCATCTAGATGGGTATGGAGTTTTCTTGAAGCAACTAAAATCGGAGTGGAGGCAGCTTCTAGTGGTGCAGCTCATTTTAAGACTATGAAGATATGTTGTTGCTAATTTTTAGTTTCTTTTTTTTTGGTATTGTACTTTTCATTTTTGGGGGGTTAGAAGTCATATGTTAAATCTGTATGCCCTTTTGGTATTTGTGGAGATGATGTTATTTCCCTTGTATTATAGCTCTCATACCTTAACCCTAAGCATTGCTTTGCTTTGTATTTTGAGGTTTATCCTCATTTCTTCTGTTTAATGGAAGAATCATCTATTTGATTAAAAAAACATCTAATCTAATTCGTAGGAAGTGGCTTAAGTTTTTATTAATAATAAATTAATGTTTGTATTTTTTTAAGTACAATATAAAATGCAGAAGTATGTCTATTTGAGCATTCTAGCGTGCTAGGTAGGGGTAGTAAAATGTCACATGAGTCTATAACACGACCCACACAATTTGGTAGCAGGTTTGGATGGAGTTTTAACAAATTCAGATGCTTAAGTGATAACGAATCTAGTTTGCATTTATCCATTTAGTATAAATACACGATACGACTCTTAAACGTACGAATTGAATATGACCCAAGCACAACACAATCTCAATAAAACACAACACATTAGACACGAAATACTTGATGGGTCGGGTTTGGGGGGCAGGGGGTTTGACACGAACCCGATAAAACCCAGTACAAGGTCGACAAGTTAACTTGTTGCTACCCCTAGTGTTGGGTAATGGTTGGGATAATCGATGAAACCGACCAATCCAATCCAAACAAATCACATTCAATTAAAAAACCAAACAAAATTGGATCAGATTAGATTTGGTTTTCAAAAAAATGGTCTTCATTAGATATATTTCGATTTTGTATATGTAATTTTAATTTTGTATATGTAAGAACAAATTAAACCGGTCCAAACCAACTATATATAAATTATGTTAAAAATTATATACATGTCATAATTTTATTGATTAGAATACGTTATTAATTTGTAGTCTTATAAACCTTATCATTATATTAGGGTTAAAAGATCATTTTTTGAATTTTATTGTGCAGAATTTGATAAATTGGATTACATAAGTTGTATTAGATTGTATTCAAAGCATATCCAATTATGATTATATACAACATATATTAGAGGAATCGAAACCAATTATGAAAACCAATCCAATCCAATCTTAATTGGACTGAATTTTGACATCAGTTCGAATTGGATTGAAAAATAGAAATTGAAAATGACTTCAATTGGATTAGATGCGATTATCTTCAAATTGGTCAGTTTCGAACCGGACCCTCAATACGATGTATAAGCTCAAAATGTCTAAGCATGCTTATTTAAGCATCATGGCACTCTAGTTAGGGGTTGGGGGTAGTTCAATTACTCTGGGGAAATTAGGGTTGATTTGCAACTCAAAACATAAATATTGTTAATTCTTTCTTGAAATGAGGGGATCTGCATGCAGTGGGACCCATGAATTTTAACTCCAGACAAATAATAGTCATTAGTCTAAAATTAAGCATATACGTTTTGAAGTTAAAGGATCTTACACTGATAACATCATCCGTCAAAGCCCTAGGCCCATTAAAAAAAACTCATTTGCAACAATGGTAAATTTTTAGAGTAATTCCATGGAAACTCTAAAAAAAATAGCCAAAAATTAAGCTCAGTGATGTGTCAGACACACATTAATTGGTGTTTCAAATAGAGCCCATGTGAAGTACAAACCAACCAATGTATGTCTGACACATCACTGATTTTATTTTTTGGTATCATTTTGAGGTTTCCCTAGAATTGGAATTGGAACATTTTTAGTTAAAACTAAAAAATTTCAATTCCAATTCCAAGCCATAGAATTGAATTTCTAAATTGGCCCAAACATAACAATGGCCTATACCAAGCCCTCATTTACACCCGTTTACCACGGCATCGTTTAGATCATTTTACACCACACAAGGATGCTTTAAGGAAAATAGATTGAGGCATGTTTTTTGATGAGGGTATTGTATTGTATGAATTATGCTCAAATCTAGGCTTGTTAGGCCCTTTGTATCATAAATAATGAGTTTTTAGAGTTGTTTTCGTAAAATAAAAGAAAAATACAAGTTTAAATAAAATTTGAGTTAAAAATACAATTTTAGTAACCTGAATGGGTGAAATTATAATTTTCCAAACTTTATGGGCTTGAAAATAATTTTTAAATGTTTATCTAGAAAAATAAAGTTCTCTCCGCAATTTGGTTGAATTCCAGATCAAAACGAGCAATTTAGGAATTTCGGGGGCTAAAATGAAAAAAGGAGTATTTCTGTAATTTTTTAAATATTGATGTCCCTAAATTTGAAATAATTATTCTTATTTTGCATTTTTACAGGTACCCTGAAAATTTGGATAATAAAAGAGTCGATGTGCAAAAATTGTTACGACACGACACAACGTGACACGGTTGACACAACTGTACTAAATATTTTTTATAAAATCGCTCGAGTGTCCTTTGAGCTCGTGTCATAGCTTTTCGGAAAGGTATTGACAAGACTCACAACTTTGAAGTTCGGACAAAAATGAGATTTTGAATTTTTGAAGGTCAAAAATGCGATTAAAGATAGTGCTGTGAATAGTGACGAAATTGGGGATAATTATTTTTTTTTAAAAAAGACTTCTCAATTATCTCCAATTCTTCTCAACACTTCATGGGATAATTATCAGCTCAAATACAACCAATCAAAGAGAGTTTCACTCCAACTCAAGCACTTCATTCCTAAGCCTATAAATAAAACCCTTTGGCTCATTCTTTTGGAAAGAATTGGAAAAAAATTAGAGAGCCATTTGAGAGATAATTTTTGGATGTATTATTTTGAGAGTATATTTTCTTTGAGGGCCATGAATTATTTTGTGGGAGAAGTTTTGTCAAAATTTATTGTAAGACACGATTATTTTTGTAAGTTGATTTATTAATGAGAATTAATATTCATTCTTGCATTTATATTTTGTCTTCAATTATGCTAGCGTAATTTCTTTACTACGACTAGGTGAAATTTATTATGTTTGATTAATATTGTGTGTAGTTTAAATTCGTCTTTATTTCCCGATATGTTTTTAAAGTTTTAAAAATTCGGTATTCATTTTAAAGTGATACGAAAGTGTGTTTTAAAACCTTCAAGATTGTTTTGTCAAATCAAGTTTTGAAATTTAAAATAGTAATTTTTGATGGATTACGCTTGCACTTTGATTGTTTGATAGTCCATGCTTAAATATATTTGCGAACTTTAAAACTTGTATTTACTAAGGGAATAGAGATTTTAGGCGTCTAAATTTAGAGACGTTAAATTTTATTGTGAACTTAACCGTGTTATCTTCCGAATTAAATACGACGAGCGTCGGTTAAATTTGAGTTATAAATTGGGAACGGCGAGTTTAAATTATTGCATAGTATTAGTTAAACGTGATAAATGGATTCAAAGTCTTAGTTTCTCACACACTAGTTTATATATTTCGTAGTCACACTTTTTATTTGTGTTAGCGTAGTTTAATATTACATGTCTTCTCCAAACCCATTTCGTCTAGTTGGACAGTCACAATTATTTTGAACGAAAAAATTGACAAATCTCTGTGGATTTGACCCGTACTTACACTCGCTATTCTATAATAGCTCGTGCACTAGCTGTATTTTATAAATTGACAAACAAGTTTTTGGCGCTGTTGTCGGGAATTCATTCAAATTTATTTATTTTTAAAGTTGTGACTTTCGGACTAGTTTTTTTTTACTTTTCGCATTTTTCTAAGTAAAAATTCATTAAAAAAAATTAGAAAACTCTGAAAAAATAAAAATAAAAATAAAAATCAACAACAATATTTTTATTTTTCTTGGTAAAAAAAAGAAAAAAAAATCAGATTTAAGTGTTTTTTTTAAATAACACTTTTAGCACTAGTTTATCCTAAAATAAATAAAAATTTGAAAAAAGCTTGAAAAAAAATGTTATTTTTTCTAAAAATTTCCAGATTCGTTTTTTTTAAGTAGTCCATAAAAAAAATCCAAAATTCAAAAAAATAAATTTTCTTTCTGGTATTAATTTTGCTATTTCCAGGATTAAAAAAAATCATAAGTGCTCTTTGTTTTGTTTTTGTGTATTAAATGCACTGCTAGTGCGTGTGTCGTGTCATATTTTTTTTTCTTCTTCTTCTTTATTTGTTAGTATTTTTTTGCGTGTGCCGCACTTTACGTTGGTATAGTTTCTTTTGTTTTTTTAGAAGCACATAAAAAATAGAGGAAAAGAAAAAGTAAAAAAAAAAAGGAGCACAGGTGAAGAAAAAATCGAAAAACTATGCAACGGTATACGAACGTGAAAAAAATTGTGCAATCTTGCCACGAGCACAAGAAACTCTCGGGACGGCTGAAATGTAGGCGGTGTTGCCCTCCGATCGACGTCAACTCAAACTTCGGCACGGCGTAAACAAGTGACTGTAAAAAGTACACGTCGGAGGTACATTTTTGTGTGCTCCTACGTGGTTTAATTTCGCATTTAATTTAGCACGTTGTATAAATTGACTTAAGGGCAAAACCCCTATGAAAGATAAGGTGGGGATTTCATCACCCTTCCTTGCCCGAAAATCACTAAATAACCAAGTATTTGCATATTCCGAGCCATCACATTTAATTTAAAATCAATTAGCCAATGGCCTTAGGATATCACATAACTTATAGGAAACCTCTTAACGACGCTAGAATTAAAAACTACTACAACGCGAACTTGTCAAATCGATCTCGTTTCTCCTTGTCTAGGATTGGCAATTTTTAATGTGTCTTAGTACCGACCACTTACCTGGAGGAAAAAAATGGGATTTGAGGCGATAACCGTAGTTGGTCGTCTTTTAAACTCTCCCTTGTCAAAAAGTAGGAGTTGTCTAATTAGGGAGATTAATTCGGAGACCCCTGTTATCGTCGATTAATTTCAAAAAAACTAGATTTTAAAATTGAAATTCTCCTCACCTAAATTAGCTAATTCAGTTTGTTGTGTGTTAGCTAGGAATTACGTGGTTTGAGTCAATTTTTTTTTAATTTTCTTCACATAAAAAAAATTATAAATTAAAATAAAAATTCGAGTGAGCTCAGTGTATGCAAAGTTGGTTTAGAGATCATACCGGTCGTTTGCCGAGTGTGGAGTCTAGCATTCCCGATACTTATGTAGGTAGATTTTCGATATTCATCGAGATGGGAGACGAGTTAGCGCCACATGCCCTTAAAGATTACCTTTATCCGACTAGGTCGCGTCAACCTTCGTGCATACGTCTACCCGATCACACTAGCATATAATTTTCTATCCATCATGGAACAATCCAAATGTTGGATGTGTTTCGATGTATCGAAAAAGAGGATCCCTACCTTCATATTCGGGAATTCAAGGAGATATGTGGGACCATTAAGTATTAACAACTCACCGATGAGATTGTCAAACTTAAATTGTTCCATTCTCGTTGGAAGACAAAGCTAAGAGTTGGCTTAACTCGTTAACACCCAAATCCATCACCATTTGGAACCAAATGAGTGTCCCCTTCCTGGAAAAATTCTTTTCCAACCAAAAGACGGCGTCGATACGTCACGCCATCGACACATTTAGCCAAAAGGAGGGAGAAGCCTTATGGTTGTATTTGGAGAGATTCAAGGACTTGCTACTACAATGTCCGCACCATGGGATTGAGATGAGACGCCAAGTCCAAATTTTGTATGAGGGGTTCGATTGTAATACTGGAACTATGCTCGAGTCACTATGTAATGGTGATTTTACCAAGAAAAGTGAGGTTGACGTGTGGATATTCCTAGAAGTCGTAGCAAAAAAGTCCCAGCGATGGGAACCTAATAGAGAATCTAGGTCCACCGTGTCCAATAAGGGTTTCGCTCACCAACTCGAACAAAGTTATGATTTAAATGCCAAAGTGGCCACATTGGCCCGACGCTTAGAAGCTTTAGAGACGAGCAAAGAGGGCAATCGAACCATACCTGCGATCATTCTACATGTAGGTTCCCCTATGTGTATACTTTGCGATGCATTCGACCACTTAGTTGAGAATTGTCCCACCCTTCCGGCCCACAAGGCACTCACCAAGCAAGCTAATGCCCTCTATCAAAATACACTGAAGTATGACCCATATTCCAATGCGTACAATCCGGGGTGGCGAGACCACCCTAATTTTTCATGGTCTAAAGGTCAATACCAAGAAAGTGGGAGTCAATCTTCTGTTAACCCACCCTCGGATTTCCAAAAGAATCCTCCCGAGCCATTTTATCCTTCATCCCAAAAGATCCAAGCTTTAGAGGATGCGATGAATTTGCTTGCTCAAAGTACCCTTCAATTCCAGCAGTCGACTCAGAGTGTCCTCAAATCCACCCAACAGAGCTTGCATGCAAACACTCAATCCAAAGCCAAACTCGAGGTTCAAGGGAACGCATTGAGTGAGAGAAACAAGGGAGCATTCCCGAGTCAACTTGAACCCAATCCTAAAGGGAATATACCTAAAGCTCAATATTTTCTCCAAGACAACGTCGGTTCATCACAAACCCAAGAGGATGTAAAAGCCATCATCACGCTTAGGTACGGTAAGGAAGTCGAAAAGAATGTCTCACCACCCATCGATAGTGAATCCGAGAAACGTAAGGAGAGGAATATCCACATGTGGATCCAACTTCCTCCCCACCCTTATCTTTTGAGCCATCTGTAGAGACCTATGTTCCAAAAGCTCAATTTCCCCAGCGATTGGTGCCCCAAAAGAAGAAGGCGCGAGTTGATAAGATGTTGGAAGTATTCAAGCAAGTAAAAATTAATATCCCATTGCTTGACGCTATACAACAAGTCCCATCCTATGCCAAATTTTTGAACGACCTTTGTACCTTCAAGAGACGCACCAATGTGCCCAAAAAAGCTTTTCTCGCCGAGCAAGCAAGCTCGATCATTTCCTATAGAACTTCTGTCAAGTATAAGGATCCCGGAACACCGACAATCTCTATTGAGATAAGGAAGCATCACTTCGAGAAAGCCCTATTAGACTTAGGAGCAAGCGTGAACCTTCTGTTGTACACCATATACAAGAAAATAGGTTTGGGGGAGTTAAAGTCCCTAAGATGACCTTGTCCTTAGCGGATCGATCCATTAAGGTGCCTAGAGGTGTTGTAGAAGATGTATTGATTAAAGTGGGTGAGTTTATTTTTTCGGTAGACTTTGTGATCTTAGACACGCAACACGTACTAAACTCAGTCGCACAAATCCCGATCATCCTCGACCGACCCTTTTTGGCCACCTCCGACGCTGTCATTCGATGTCGTAGTGGGCAACTGAACCTGTCGTTTGGGAACATGACCATGGATTTGAATGTTTTTAATTTAGAAAGGTCATCGTCTGATGAGGGAGAGAATGAAGTCAAGTACGTTCAAGAAGTGAATGATATCACTACCCCACGGGATAGTGACACAACCAATCTACGTGCTTGGCCACCTGATCAGTCTCTAGATATGAGTCTTGAAGATTTTGTTAAATAATTCGGTCCGGTTGATGATGAACTTACTATTGAAGTCCAATCGATATTGGACTCATTTCATTACTTAGAGGAGAGAGATCGAGACAATATGATAGATCAATTCCTTCTCTGTGAAAACAAGCTCGATCTTTTTGAGAGTATGCTAACACGTGAGGTTTTATCTATTAGTAATGAGATTGAAAAAATCATTCGAGCGTTTCCACCTGGTGACACATGTTTTGTCATGCCATATTGTCCTATTCCACCATGTCCACCTGTGTCATTTGAGTCTTTGAATGAGATCGAGGACATGAGTAGACGATCGTCCGATTTAGAGTCCAACTTATTCATTCTCGAGTTTAAGGGAAACCTAGTATTAGCGTGTCATTCAGAATTTCATTATGATAGTCTCTGCGAGGCTGACCATCTCTGTTATAACGTGATTGCGCATCCTATCATATTCATTGTGTGCCTTCATGTGTATATACTTTGTCGATTGGGTTGACTCTCAATTGTTCAGACTTCTGATTTATGATGAAAGGAATGTGAGATTGGTTGGAAGTTGGTAAAATGGAAATTCAGGGGTAATATCATCCTTTTACTTCTGTATTTTATTTGCTTTGTCCATATATCTAGTTTGAGCATACATTGAGGACAATGTAAAATTTAGGTTTGGGGGTAAGGATGGTATTTTTTTTTTTAAAGAATGAAGGAAAAAAATCTGAAAATTTTCAAAAACAAAATCCAAAAAGATTTTCAATATAATTGAGTTTTGAAACGATTTCTTATTATAGAATTAATTCATGGATCTCTCAACTTGTAAAAATTTTTACACAACAACCATATAATATGATCGAAAATGGATATTGAGGCGAAAGTTAATATGCTTAACGAATAAATGTGGAGATTTTAACCCAGTGAGATTTTGTGTCATTCATCGTTTTCGAGAGATTTAAATCAATCCGAGTTAAAATAACTCAAACTTTCCGTCAGTGATAAATTCGTTGATGATCTCAAATTCTTTGTTTTGTTCGATTACTGAAAATAAAAGGTCAAAATGTGAATCTAAAGCACTAGGATTCTTAGCAAGTGATCTTGAGACACAACCTAACTTAACGAAACTTAAAAAATGAGATTAGCCCATCGTTTGGAAGCCCAAAAATTAAGCCTAAACTCCAACCTTTTTACATTATTCTGTTGCAAGGCCATAAGCCTTTTGTTCAAAACCAATTATTCTACCCAGTTCCAACTGAATGTTTAAACCCCCTAAAAAGAAGCCATACCCATTTTCTGAGAATACTAGGGTAAAAGTACGATATAAAAAAGGCCATAAATGAAGAAAAAAATGCAAAAGAATGATGTGGAAAAAGAAAAGAATGAAAAAATGGAAAGATGGAAAAAAAAGAGTACATGAAGAAAAAATGCCTAAAAGTCAAACTACCGAAAAAACTTTATATTTTCATAAGTTTTGAACTCCAAAAGCCATTCTTTCTAGCCAAAATTCGACCCTACAATACAACCAAAGAAAGTCCTAATCGATCTCAAGTGAAGTTAGTTATAGTGTGGAGATAAGATGAATAAGATATATGGTGTGATTCAATGTTTTCAAAAAGTAATCGATTTTCCTTTCATGAGATCATATTCATCCATTATAAAAAAAAGTCTGCTTTTGATTATGTATATGTGAAATTTGTTCACTTAAGTTTACTATTTTATTCACATATACCGAGAGAAAATAACACATGTCCAAGTGTTCGATTGTGAGTGCATACCGTGAGATTTTGAAATCAAAACGAACTTTCGAATAAGAAATGTAATGATCAAATCTTTTGAAATGGACCGTTATATTGGCTATGCACGTACACACGATAAGTTGAGATTAAAAAATTAATATTTATGAAGTTTGCATTCAAACTTTATTATATTACTTTTGAGTCTTTTGTATTGAGTCGAGTTTTTAAATTTTATGAGTATATTCACTGCAAACCCTCATGAGATAAAACTCGTCCAGTAGGGCAACCTACGGGTTTAAAGTCTTGTTGCACATGTCAAGTGCAATCGTGATTTCTACGAAAGTGAGTTAGATTTAAAAAATTTAGTTTTGCTTGAGGACTAGCAAAGTTTAGGTTTGGGGGTATTTGATAAGTGCATTATTTTGCATGAATTATGCCCAAATTTAGCCCTTGTTAGGCCATTTGTATCATAAATAATGAGCTTTTAGAGTTGTTTTCGTAAAATAAAAAGAAAAATACAAGTTTGAATAAAATTTGCTAAAAATATAATTTTAGTAACCTGAAGGGGTAAAATCATAATTTTCCAAACTTTATGGGCTTGAAAATAATTTTTAAATGTTTATCTAGGAAAAATAAAGTTCTCTATGAAATTTGGTTGAAATCCAAATCAAAACGAGTAATTTATGAATTTCGGCTAAAATGCAAAGAGCAGTAATTCTGTAATTTTTTAAATATTGATGTCCCTAAATTTGCAACAATTATTTTTATTTTGCATTTTTACAGGTACCTCGAAAATTTGAACAACAAAGGAGTCGATGTGCAAAAATTGTTACGATACGTCGCGACACGACACGACACGGTTGACACAATCGTACTAAACATTTTTTATAAATTCGTTTGAGTGTCCTTTGAGGTTGTGCCTGATAAGACTCACAACTTTGAAGTTCGGACGAAAATGAGATTTTAAAGTTTTGAAGGTCAAATATGCGATTAAAGATAGTACTGTGAATAGTAACGAAATTGGGAATAATTATTTTTAAAAAAAAGACTTCTCAATTATTTCCAATTCTTCTCAAGGCTCCATGGAATAATTATCCGCTTAAATACAACCAATCAAAGAGAGTTTCACTCCAACTCAAACACTTCATTCCTAAACCTATAAATAAGACCCTTTGGCTCATTATTTTTGAAAGAATTGGAAAAAAATTAGAGAGCCATTTGAGAGATAATTTTTTGTTGTGTTATTTTGAGAGTATTTTCTTTGAGGGCGAAGAATTATTTTGTGAGAGAAGTTTTGTCAAGATTTATTGTAAGACGCGATTATTTTTGTTAGTTGATTTATTAATGAGAATTAATATTCATTATATTTTGTCTTCAATTATGCTAGCTTAATTTATTTACTAGGACTAAGTAAAATTTATTATGTTTGATTAATATTGTGTGTAGTTTAAATTCGTCTTTGTTTCCCGATATGCTCTAAAAGTTTTAAAAATTCGGTATTCATTTTATAGCGATACGAGAATTTGTTTTCAAACCTTCAAGATTGTTTTGTCAAATCAAGTTTTAAAATTTAAAATAGTAATTTCTAATGGATTATGTTTGCACTTTGATTGAATTGATAGCTCACGCTTAAATACAATTGTGAACTTTAAAACTGATATTTTCTATGGAAATAGGGATTTCAAGAGTCTAAATTTAGAGAAATTAAATTTTATTGTGAACTTAACCGTGTTATCATCTGAATTAAGTACGACGAGAATCGATTTAATTTGAGTTATAAAATTGTGAATAACGAGTTTAAATTATTGCATAGTATTAGCTAAACGTAATAAATGGATCCAATGTCCTAGTTTCTCACACACTAGTTTATATATTTCATAGTCACACTTTTTATTTGTGTTAGCTTAGTTTAATATTACATATCTTCTCTAAACCCATTTCATCTAGTTCTAAACCCATTTCATCTAGTTAGACGGTCACAATTATTTTGAACGAAAAAATTAACAAATCTCTGTGGTTCGATCCGTAATAGTCCGTGGACTTGCGGTATTTTATGAATTGACAAATATTTCTCTCACACACATGCATTGAACGGAGTAATCAAAAAGTGAATTTAACATTTTTTTTCATTTGTTGTGATACTGTATAATACCGGTGGGCAACTCAGAGAAGTAAAATACTATTTAGAAGCCCCACTTTCGTTGTAGCAATAAAACACACTTATCTTAAACTTAGATAAATGAGGAATGATCACCACCAAGAGGTACTCTGGGCTTGAATTAAGCAAATACAGTCGAGCATGGGCAATGGTCGAAGCCAACACTCTGCAACAAATGATATCAATCGGTTAGGTCTAAAAATGCAAGATTTACCAACTAACATAAGCATACTCTATAAACAAACACAATATATACACTTCTTAGAGCATTTAATTATCTGAAAGAACGTTAACGAAGTCTTTAAGTGTTAGTTTGACTTGTAAGACCATTTAATTATCTGCAGTTTTTGTTTTCAAACTTGCCCCTTGTACTAATTATGTATTTTGACCTCAAAAAGTTCTATAATCTCTGTAATTAAAGATATAAACCCTAAGACCCTTACAACTATACAACATAAATGGCCTCACCTTCCTTATCCCTTAACCTTCTTCTCAAACACACTAACCTTTACATTCTTCAAGGTTGTTCAGTGTAAACCCTAATCATCTTTAAACTCGCACAGTAAATCAAACCACCATAAATAATTTCCTGCCTGAGTCTTCATTATATCCAAAACTGAAAACAGAATCCAAATGTATTCCGAGCAAATCAAGTTTCCATTTTCCATTGATAAATACATAGAAAATCAACCATTTCAATCCAAATTTGGGTAGCGGCAGAAAATCAGTATTTCTTGATACAATATAATTGAAAATATGTTAGGATCAAACCCAACAGATTGAGAAAACGGGATTTCAAAGGAGCAAACGGGGCCTTCATCATCAGCATTTAGTTTGTCTGACAAACGTATGGCTAGTATCTATCTGGTGTTCTTGTAAGCAAAACCGAGTAGGAAATACTGGTACGGTGGGGGAAGCAAAGTCTTTGCTGAGTTTTTCCAAATTTCTAAGTCTTTATTGTTAAATTGGGCTTAAAATTCACTTACCCAATTTCTGTCCAATTTGGGGGGTGACGAAGGATGCTTCGCTGCAGCGAACAAGTCGCGGAATGGGCATCAGGAGTGCCGAAAATGGGTTTAAGTGGGGGAATTATGGGGATTTTCACAAGTAACATTTTGGGTATAAAATAGAATGATGACACGGGTTTCTCTTTAGGGTTTTATTAACACTCAGAAAACTGTTCACCAAAAGAGGAAAAAGGGTGAGGTTTAGGATTTCTAAAACGAGATTTGAGTATATTTGGGGCTTGGATTGAGAGTGTGCATAGCATGATCCTACCATTGTAACCTAACCTAGTTTCTCATGTAGTGGATTTTTTCTTTCTTTCTTGTGGATGTAGGCAACTTAATATTGCTGAACCACTTTAAATCTTTTGTTCATCTTGTTAATTCGTGCTTGTTTATACTTCCATCATCTTGCAAATATATTTTCTTTGTTTCGGTTGGGTGTGCTGCAATTGGAGCACAACATTAATTTAAATTACATATTTCATCTTCTCAGTTTTCCGTCAGTTATCAAACAGCATACCCTCTCTGCTACAAATTCAACTCTCGTTCATGCAGTAGTACTTCGTATTTGCTAGTCAGCCACCTACAATCATATGGATCCCATAATGTATGTTGCTGACATTGATGTCAATTAGCAAAACAAGGAGAGATTCAGAGATTAAACCACCACAAACAACAACACAGTCCATCTCACGGCCCAGTTAGACCAATAGACCAAACAGAATGCTTGAAACTGTGAAAGCGATCCTCTCAATGCATCATGTATTATTACCTCGGACAAACAAGTTGACTCCCCTTTGTATTCGGTTTTTGGTTAAATCATCTGAATTTGTGTAGAGTTTTTGAGATTACGGCTACGGAATTTAGGTTTGGGGAAGAAGTTGAAGCCAGGAGAGAAAATTTTCTTTACAAAAACAAAATAGTACATCTAGTTATCAATTAGAGACCTTATTTAATGGTGTACGAATTCCATGCTGGATAATTTCTCCCCCGCAATTAAATCAAAAAGTTAAAAGTACAGAATTCAGTACAGAGAGGTAGAATTAGAGTGGAGGGAAGGAGAGAATTAGAGTAGAGAGAGAAGTATATTGTTTATTCATTTTCCAAATATCTAACAATAGACTAGTGAGTATTTATACATCTCAATCAAGAATTGTCAACTAAGAAACTTTAACAATTTGCCAATACACACTCTTTTGACTGAAATTAACCCAGCTAATACTCAACTGACTTAACTGCTAACTAACTACACTGACCCCATATGCTTCCCTTTTGATTATCCTGACATTCCCTCACCTTCAAAAAATCCTTGTCCTCAAGGATCTCAAGGATCGAGGGGTTTAACCTACAAACCTTACCTTTTCCTAGATCAAATACAAAATGGGGAAAAAAAGTCCAATATATTCATGGTAATAATTGACTGCTTTATTATCAAGACATCCGTCCAAAATTTCCTCCCAATATTGAGCCAAATCAGACCATTTAAACTGCAGAATTCCAACCCAAAAATTGACAAAACTTTGGCTCAAATAAGATCCAGCCCATCTCATTTCTTCAAATCGGGTCCATGTAGCTCCACATTAAAATGAGGAGCACTAACTGCTCTTTTTGGGGTGAGAAGTAGAAGATTAATCTCCCTGATATTCCCTTCATGCAACCCTAACAGGTGATGAAACCTTTCTGGAAAATGAGTAAGGGCTTTGATGCTGGATCCCCCACTTGTCTGCTGCCGACGAGAGGTAGAAGGTGCTGCTCCAGTAAGTTTTTCTCTCCATCTTTTTCTACGTTATGTTCTCCATTTCTTCTTTTTTTTTTCTATTTCTGATCTCTCCAATGTCCGTCCTTGATTGCCTGTAACCCCCACCGTCAGGGTCAAAGATCTTCCCAAGACCCCTACTTGGGCATCACCGAAACCCATGGGATAGCCTGAAGTCTCCACCAGCTGGAGAAAGGTAACGAGATCATGCTGGTGGTGGGTCGGGTTTCTCGGACCCCTTTTTGTGTTGTCCCCTCTTCGTTGAAGCCCTATGTGCAAATTTGGCCTTTGAACGATTAGATTTCACACTTTCTTTTTGTTGTTCTTCGTAGCAAATCTAGGGCTATGAATTTTTTTTTTCATTTTCAGGAGTTTAGTTGGTTTAGGCAGCGGAAGGTTTGGTTCATTTTGTAATATTTGAACATTGGAATTAGGGTTCAAGATTGGAACTAGGGTTTGAATGGGTGGGGTTGTTGCCTGAGAAGAAGTAAAACCCTTCAATTTTGACAAAATTAGGGTTTGTTGGTTCATCACCTGGGTCATAGTTTTTTCTACGACTGTCAATCGATTTTCAGAATAGGTGTTCTGATTGTTTTCTTAAGAGCCATTAATGGAGATGCGATGGGAGGAGACGCATCCACAAACACAAGATTGTTACGAAGCTCTGATATCAATTGGTTTCAAACTAATGGAAATAGATTCATATTAGGGTTTATTTGTCATTTTAATATTTGTCATTAGCTTTTCTATTATTTTAGTTCTTTTATTTCCTTTTTAGTCTTTTAATTGGTCTCAAAGCATGTTTGAGACTAATTAGGTATATTTTTGTTAATGGTTGTCATTTTTTGTCTTTTAAGTAATTACTTGGTTAACAAGTAATTCCTACCTTATAAATACCCATGTACTCCTCATTGGAGACTTGAATATAAGAAATTCTTTGTTTCTCTCTCTAGAAATTTTATTGGTTTTGTTTTTTCTGGCCATTGACATGTAGTTTACGTCAAATTGTTATCAGAGCGTTGTTCCCTTGATTAGTGTATTGGTGTGTAGTTATCAACAAATCGTACACTACTTTTTTAATGGCTCCAAAATAATCCAAAACGATTCAAGAATTAAGACACAAGATGGATTAACAAACCCTAAAATTCAACAAGAAATTTGGGTATCTCTTCCACCAAAATGAGTCTCTTCCGCCTCCTCTCCTCCAAAATTTCCCCACCCACCACCGTGAACAATCAAATTTCCGACGAAAAATTGTTACGGCATATGAACCTCGACCCGAGGGCAATGAAGCACCACTATCAAAACCCTACGGCCACAAAGGAGCCACCGGGATCCATTTCCCATAGACTCGGAAAGGAGGTCCTCAACACCTCTTCCCCAGTTGACTCCTTTTTCGATCCACTTTCATCCCCGGATTCAAGTAAAACTACATTTTTACACCACCCTTTTGTACAAACTTGTAATGGCACAGTTTCAACATATCCCAGAATGGATAATCTCGTGAAGAAAAAAATTCTGCCTCAGAAAGAAAAATTGTTGCAGGTTGTGATAGAAGTCGCCCCCCTTCTTTAGCCACTTCTGGTCGCGGGACCGCTTCCCAAATGGCGTAATCCCCCCTCTCTTCAGCACTTTCATATTCCACCTGTTTCAATCAAAGGTTCTGATGTTGAAATCGTCCCTGAAGAACGGATACAAATTCAAGCCATGTCATTAGACCAATGAATCCACAAATATATGTTGAACCCTAGCATTTCTTGCCTATATTTGTTGAGTTCCTTGAAAGTAGGTACGCGAGTCGCGTAAGAGGTCACCTCCCATATCAAATTGATGAATTCTTGGAAGGAGGCCTAACCACGTTGACCGCTTGCCCTTCAAGTTTGAGGACGAACTTTTTTTAAGCCGAGAAAAGTGACGGAGATGGGTTCATATTAGGGTTTATTTGTCATTTTAATATTTTCCATTAGCTTTCCTTTTATTTTAGTTCTTTTATTTCCTTTTTAGTCTTCTAATTGGTCTCCAAGCATATTTGGAACTAATTATGTATATTTTTGTTAATAGTTGTCATTTTTAGTCTTTTAAGTAATTACTTGGTTAACAAGTAATTCCGACCTTATAAATACCCATGTACTTCTGATTTGGAGATAGCTTCCATCTTGAATATATGAAATTCTTTGTTTCTCTCTCTAGAAATTGTATTAGTATTGTTTTTTTTTTGCCATTGACGTGTAGTTTACGTAATATTAACGTTAAAAAACTCCTATCAGCTAAACTGTTTGATCATTGTTCTATCTTTCAATAATTAGAGAAGCTCTTGTGCCTTGCTTCACTTTCTTCATAACTCTCTTTTGCTCTGCATTTGCACATTCCCTTTTTTGCCATTGAAGGGTTTTCCCCTTCAATGGCTACGTGCTGTCGATAAGTTTTATTGTGGGGTTTTTTTGAAATAACTAACTACGACAAAGGGTTGTAATTGCCCTTCAACAGAAAAGGTTGTAAGGGAGAAGACTCTTCTCGTTATAAATTCCATTTGCTATTTGAGGAACACCTTATAAACCAAGGCTTTAAGGTTTTGGGCAATTCATGTGTTTGTTTTCTTTTACATATATCGGATTTTCTTGTTGCAAGGGTCGCTTTTCAAACAGAGAACACTTCCTCTGGAGATTGAAACTCTTGGGGAGAGCACGTTTTGTCTGTCATCTATAATGTAAACCTCACTTTGGCTAGGATATTGTGAGTGCAGAATCTCGCATTACCCTTCAAATAAAAAAGAAGGAAGCATTGGAGACATCGTACACATGAAGTTTCACCAATCCCACTTTCACAATATATGGGGTTAGTTCACTTTCACGCGTGAGGTCGTTCGTAAATTGACTAGGTTAGAAGCCTTATACTGCCTGTAGCCGGTTCAAGGGCTTAGCAAACATGGCTCCATGCAAGTCTTAGATAAAATCATTCAATGATTCTGCTTCAGTGATATAGAGAAACTGGTAAGGGAGTAGACGGGGCTCCCTTCATCCCTCATATCCGCAACAACACCCACATGGCCTTATATGTCACGTTTTTTACCGCGATTCATCCTCACTTGTCCACCGAATGAAGGCTCAGACCAGGACCCTTTTAATTGGCACTAAAGGTAGCTAGCTACTAGTCAGAAACTCCCCCTGACAATCATATGCTAGGAAATTTATACAACCGTTGCACTGCATTCTGGCAGACATGCATGGAGTGATGGGGTGCTTTGAAGCGAGCAAATATTACTCCAATTTTAATCTTGTAACGTTTGGGTACAAAAGATTTCCTTGCATTGCCCTGCTTCCGGGTTATAGTTATAGTCCCTTACCTGCTAATCCTGAAAGTCTAAATAACAGTGAAACAAAGTTCACCAAGATGTTCATATCAAGGTCAATCAATACTCTCCCGTCACGTTTATACAGTCTGAGGTGGATTATAGTCATAGGAATGACATCACAGGCGAGGATATCAAGATTAGTTCTAAAACCACTCCTCACATCACAACCCCCTTTCCACATAAAAGTTGAAAGGGGTGGGGAACTCTATAACCCTACGCGAACAACGAGGCAGTTCAGCCATAATCAAGGTATTACCTTAATACTAGGCCAGCTGCCCAATGGCACGATAAATACAAATAACCTTTATGCATGTCCGGCATTATGGTTGGAATTCATCACCCCAAGTTATTCAGTCACTCGGTCACTTTTTAGCACCGCCAGATCGATGAGAAGTGTTATCACAAGAACTGCCAGGTCCACGAATTGCTTGTGTTTTTGCTTGAGGCCATTTGGCAAGTAGGCATCCGGTCCACTCTTGACTCTGACATTACCTTATACCTGGCCAACAAAGAGGCTCACAAGGCATGCTTTCAAGGACTGAAGAGCAACACTGTTGGGAAAGCTGGATTCGGCCTATCAATCCAGGGGTTGGTACATCTGTTCAGAGGGTCGGTACATTAACATCATCAACTGATACTTGAACGAACTAGTGGTCAAATAATAGCCCAACCATAATGAAAGTGACATACACAAGTCAATGCCACCAAAAGAAAAACAAATCACGAATAAACTCTCTCAAAATGTATTAATGATTTTCTCCAAAGGGGAATGTTTACATTCACAGTACATTGGAGGGGGAACATCTCTAATATATCCTAACTATTTGGGGAAGATTGTAGTATTATTGAGGTCATGGGTGAGTGGGTGATATCGTCCATGGCATCAAAAATAGAAGACTCTAGATTCAACTAACATATCTATATCTTGTTAAAAATATATATATATATATATATATATATATATATATATAAAACGAACATTATCTATGTAGCAGATGAGGAAAGTATGACAAAAGCAAAAGGGAAAGTATAACCCCTTATATATATACTGTTCTAAAAAACCCGCCTAGGCACACCTAGGCTTAAGGCTTGGGCGAAACGCCTCGCCTTAAGTTTTTTACGCCTTATTCTTAGTAAACCCTTAAGGCGCACTTTTTTCTAAAAACAACAATGCTTTAGTGAAACGATTTCGCCTTTTAAAGAATTTTTTAACTAACCAGACCATTGTCTCATCCAAAATAATCAAATAGCATTTTAATTTTCATATATTCAGACATATTTTTATGACATGTACAATTTTAGTATTTTAATAGCCTTGTTATGGTTTAAAAATATTAATATATATTACGAAGGTCTAAACGCCTTTTCACGCCCTTTTACGCTTAAACCCGCCTAGGCTTCTAAGGCTTGACCTCTACGCCTCGATCACGCCCCGCGTTTTTTAGAACCTTGAAATATATATATATATATATATATATATATATATATATATATATATATATATATATATATATATATATATCAGAAAGAGTGCCCAACTTGTGGATCCCATCTATTGAAAACGACAACAGGTGAGATTGCGCACTCTCGTTTTCACAGGGCTACAACATCTACTTGCACAAAGGGGACTGCCCAATGCTGAAGATAGTCTAGATATGGTTGTCATCAATCAACAATATATTTGACAAAATTGGCTTCAATAAGGTCACACAAAAAGCTAATTGGTTACACTGTTACATTACACAGTGCTTCTTTCGAATCATCAAGAAGTATATCCCCGCCAATGGAGTTGTTATAGGAATATAATCCACCTCAGTAGCTGAGGTGTGATTAAAGAAGATCATGGCAGGAAAATAATCCACCTCAGCGAATGAGAAGTGATAAGATCATGGCCCCTGATAATGCTGGAAACAAAATTTCTCATACACACGACTCAGTTATTCAAAAACTGGATGCCTTTAGCATGAGCACATTCATCAAATAACAAAAAGGAATTTGCAGCAAAGGGGCACTCTTCTGATATAGCCCTCAATATTGCATACAATTCATCATTAATTTATCTCTCAACAGTAAACGACCCTCCTAATAATTACATTACTTTTGCATGCTAAAATAAATTTCATCTCGAGTTCACGGTTTTGCCGATCACATGTTAGCAAGTGTCCAAACAATGGCACATACGTGCACAATTAATAAATTTATATTGATATTAGAGATATCTCAAAGAAGTGACTCATGTATGAGAAGTGTTGATATCAAAAGTTGTCAAAGACAGGCACAGAATGCAATATCCCAAACTCATGTCATTTTAATCTATCATGATGGAAAAGTACATATAAAAAGAGGGATCAACATACCGGTATGCTTAGTAACAGTCCTTCAAGATTGACTAGGACAGGTAAGCCTCTTCTTGCAGCAACGGGGATAGTCTTTAAGGACAGGAGAGCTCTTTGTGCGGATAAGCTCACATAATTTGAACATGAATTAACCTCCTCTGTTCCTTGCTCCAATTCCATAGCCGAGTGAACTCTTTGTTGTAGAAATCTTTCCACATTCTGACACTTTGACACCTCAGCAAGATACAACCAATCAGCATCAACCATGTGGCGCACTCTAGCTACAACATCATGACCAACTACACAATATCTGCAACAACAATATGCATCACCAGGAACATTCTTGCCCAGTCTCCATGAGACAACGAATCTGTTCATGAAGTAACCCACTTGCCCAGGATAAAGAGTTTTGCTCAAGGAAGTACCATCTGATTCTATTCCATTATTCAATTCATGGTCAGACCCAATTTCAGTTTTGGATTTAAAATGCTCAATTTCATCTACCTGCAATGAAAGAATGCTCCTATGGGTAGACTCGCTAAGAATGTTGAGTTTTTTTGCTGCAATTAGCACAGATTCGGAAGATGTCACATCCAAAAAATGAATCTCATGTGCATCTGGGACCATTTTATCTGAATATGATTTTACATCAGCTACAATTTGATCAACCGCCCTAGGGATATCGAAGTTCCGGTCCTCGTAACAGTTTGTGTGAAACATCTCCATCTTCGAAGGCAAAGAGGAATTAACTGAACAACAAATCAGGAGTTTGGTGCCTTTAGAGCCAGGAGCTGCACAAAGGTAACAACCAGCTGCAGTAAAAGAAGTCTGCAATATTGCCAGAACATATCTGTAAATAATTATTTTACTGCCGAAATTGAAACCTAATTTGGTTGAATTATTTGTGTACAGAAAAGCTAAATGTCCGCTTCTCCATAAAGGAAAGCAGCATACGTGTGAATTGCAACCTGAGTATGTAGACAAAGCATCGACTAAGACTTGAAATAAGGCCCCGCTTGGTTTGGGATAAAATATTTTTCACCCCAGTGAACAGTAAAATGGCGAAAGTATTTTTCACCTATTCAGAGTCGCAATCATTTGTTCGAATAAAATTTTAAATAAGTGTACGCGCTATAATTATGTTTTTGGACAAAATATTGAAATTTAATTCCAAATATATGAAAATACTTTTTCGAACAACAGAGCTTAAAGACTGGAAGTATTAGGAAAGGAACCTTTGGCACTGTTGATACCAATTTTAGTCTGCTGACATGGCACCATGAAGAGGAGACACGTTTCAATCTACATGGCGCTAACAAACATTTCTGAACAATACAATGACTTCGAGGAACTCAATTTCCTCGACCAACTCAAATACTCCGAGCAGTAGGCACTCTCCGAAGAACTTTACTGCACCGAGCAACTCATGGATGCCGAGATACTTAGGCGGTCCGAGCTGCATCTCGATCAGAGCATTTATTATCAGACAATTAAGAGGATTAAATGTTGATTATCATCATACGGATGTATACGCTTATTGAGCAGCTATGTATTACCCATTCACATGTACAGCCTCATGGCTATAAATACATTGTATCATCCTCATTATGGGGGACCGGAATTTTTTGAGATAAATCCTACCTTGAGAATTCCCAAACAGTCAATAATAACACAAATAGTGGACGTAGGCCATTCGTTCAAGGCTGAACCACTCTAAAATCTCTTGTCTTATTTATTTTTTATCTGTGATTAAACAATTAGAGGTAATCTAATTTTTTCCATCAACAGATTGGCGTCGTCTGTGGGAAACGACTGTAATTTTTGTTTTTCACCAAAAATAATTCATCACCAATGGCTGACAATCCTGAATCCAGCAATCTAAACGCTGGAAACCCCTCAAATCCATCCGCTCCTCCAAACATTCAAGATCTGGCAGGAATCATGGCCAGTTTGGCTCAAGGCCAGACAGCCATGCAGGAAACAATGCGACAACTCATGCAAACTATCCAAGGTGGAGCATCAACCTATTCAGGACAACGAAGTGGTCAAAGAAATACTCATTTACTTTCTTCACGCATTAGGCAAAGCGATTCATATCGCACTGATAAATCTGAAGATTTTTCTTATCAACCGGGTCGAACTTCGTCAGTACGAGCCACAGATACTGAACAACGCATCACTCTCTCTCCAGAAAGGACCAGTGCACTAAAAAGATTAAGCAGGGTCTCTCCTTTTGATCGATTGGGCCCTAGGAAGAATAAAAGTCCTCCTAAGGCTGTGTCGAGAAACTTTCGACGACCATTTGATCTAAAAGAGGGTTCTGGCCAATCACAACCAGTTGCTCGACAAGATAGATCCCAAGGATCCCAAGAAGCTACATCAACACGATCAGTTGCTCGAACCAACAGGCCCGAGGAGGGAAATGATGCGTGGAAAGGCTCTATTCAGAGGCTGGAGGATAGATTAGGGGAAATGGCCAAGGCCAAGAATCCTCTACAAAGAACTTTTGTCCAAGGGACACCTTTTGTTCAAATAATTGTGGATTTTCCCACACCATTAAAGTTCAAAGCACCTGTTGTGACTCCTAAATATGATGGAAAAACCGACCTTGTCCTCCATATAGAACAATACCAAGCTGCTGCCGACATCTATGCTGTGCCAGATGAGATGAGATGCAGGGTATTCTCGGGAACTCTTACAGGATCTGCTCAAATATGATACAATAATCTTCCTCGGGGTAAGATTTCAACTTTCTTTCAACTGGCCGAGCTCTTCATTGGAAACTTCTGTTTTGGAGCAAAACCAGTTAAACGAGTAGTACACTTGTTAAGTGTTAGACAAAAGGCAGGTGAGAGCACTAGGGATTATATAACTCGTTTCAATAACGAGAAACTCGAAGTTATTGATTACGAGAAAAAGACAGCGATTACTGCTCTGATGAGTGGGTTGTTGCCCAACAAGTTATACTACACTTTGGCTAAAGATCCACCCAGAACCATGTCAGAATTGATGGCAAAAGCGGCCAAGATCATGAATGCCGAGGAGGCTATGGCTGCAAAGAAGAATATGGATACCAAAGAAACCAAGGTGGAGGGTGATAAGGCCAAAAAGAAAGAGCATAAGAACAATGGTGGTGACAAGCACTCAAAAACGAAGCCATCATGGGAGGTATTAAAGAAGTTTGAAAATTATACTCCTTTGAAGGTAGACATCAACCGTGTTCTAGAAGAAATCAAGAACAGCGAGGAGTTAAACTGGCCAGAGAAAATGAAGTCAGACCCTGACAAGAGGAATAAGGCCAAATATTGTGAGTTCCACAAGGATCATGGCCACACGACCAAAAATTGCATAGCTCTTCAGAATGAGATCGAAGCACTCATTAGACGAGGAAAACTGGCAAAGTATGTTGATCGTAGAAATGAAAGAAGAAACAACGACCGAGCAAGAGAGAGGTCTAGATCTCCTCGTCGAGTAGAGGAGAACAAGAAAATAGACCATGAAGATGATCCAGAAGACGACCCCGATCTTCCCAAAAGACCAAGGCAGCCAGAACGTGAAGTATTTTCAATACGTTTTGGATCCTTTGATTGCAATGTTATTACAGGTGGAGATGCAGGAGGTGGAGACCTTACTGCAGAAATAAAAGCTTACCTCAATGAGGCTCAAGCCTGTTCATATATTCAACGAATAAACTTGGCTGAAGATGATCGCCCAAGGAAGGTCAACAAAGAAAAACTGGTCATCGGTTTCTCAAAAAACGACCTTGCAAGTGTGCTGTATCCTCATGATGACCCATTGGTGATCAAAATGGGGATGAAGGAAGTGATGATCTCGAGAGTACCGGTTGATAATGGTAGCTCGGCTGATATTATGTTCTACTCGTGCTTCGACAGCTTAAATCTAAAGTTGTCTCAGTTGGAACCTTATCATAGGCCCCTCCTCGGTTTTGCTGGCGAGAAAGTTTTTCCACTTGGGACGATCAAGTTGGATATGTTAATTGGTACATGGCCTGCTTGTCGAACAGAAAGAGTACGCTTCTTCGTGATGGATAAGAATGTTCAATCAGCCTACAATATCATCATGGGAAGGGTAGGATTGAAGAAGTTCGAAGCAGTACCATCAACGGTACATTAATGCCTAAAATTTCCAACCAATTTTGGAGTAGGAGTTGTGAAGGGTGATCAAAAAGTAGCTCGGGAATGTTACTATTCATCTGCCGAGCAGGAAGAACTGGAGGAATTTAAGAAAAAGACTACTACCTATCAGGTGGATGAGGGTGCAGAAATTGAAACATTGGATCCTAGAGACAAGTCGCAACTCGTGAAAGGTCAGGTGGTGGAAGCTACTGAAAACATCATTCTAGACGACGAGCACCCTGAACGAACAATTCAGATATTTTCGTCGTTAGATGCCTCATTAAAACAGGAGTTGATAGTTTTCTTAAAAAGCATAAAACAAACTTTTGCTTGGAGTCATGAAGATATGCCCGGGATAGACCCAAATTTCTTATGTCACGAGCTCAATGTGAATAAGGAAATCAAGCCAGTGAAGCAAAGAAGAAGAGTGTTCAGCCCCGAGAAGAACCAAGCTATACAGGAGGAGGTCGAGAAGCTCCAGAAAGCTTGCTTTATTGAAGATGTTAAGTATCCAGACTGGTTAGCGAATGTGGTGATGGTGAAAAAGAAGAACAAATGGAGGATGTGTGTAAACTTTACCGACCTCAACAATGCATGTCCAAAGGATCATTTTCCCTTGCCCCAAATTGATCAACTAGTGGATGCTACCTCGGGACACGAGCTGCTGAGCTTCATGGATGCTTATTCTGGTTACAACCAGATTAAAATGAAACCTGAAGACAGGGAGAATACTTCTTTCATTACCCCTAGGGGAACTTATTGTTATAATGTTATGCCTTTTGGTTTGAAAAATGCAGGTGCGACATATCAGCGGCTGATGAACAAGGTGTTTGCAGAACAAATCAGTTGCAATATGGAAGTCTATGTTGATGATATGCTGACAAAGAGCAAGAAAGTTGCTGACCATCTAGTTGACTTAGGCCAGACCTTTGATCAATTAGATAAATATCAAATGAAGCTGAACCCGACCAAGTGCATATTTGGAGTACGAGAAGGCATGTTTCTCGGGTATATTGTCAATCAACGAGGCATTGAAGCAAACCCTGAAAAGATCAAAGCTCTATTAGGGCTGCGATCTCCAACGACGAAGAAGTACAAAGTCTTACAGGGCGAGTAGCAGCACAGGTTTGTATCGCGAGCAACTGATAGATGCCTCCCATTCTTCAAAACGCTCCGAAAGACTTTTGAATGGAATGAAGAATGCGAAAAAGCTTTTCAAGAATTGAAGAAATATTTGGGAGCACCTCCACTGTTGTCCAGGCCAGTGATGGGAGAAAGATTATACTTATATCTGGCAGTTTCAGAAAATGCAGTTAGCTCGGCATTAATAAGAGTAGAGGATGGAGTACAAAAACCAATTTATTACACTAGTAAGGCCTTCCGAGGAGCAGAGATCAGGTATCCGACGCTGGAAAAGTTGGCACTGGCACTGATCAAAGCAAGTAGAAGAATGAAGCCATACTTCCAGGCTCATACCATAGTCGTATATACCGATATGCCGTTGAGGCAAGCTCTTCATAAACCAGAAAAATCTGGGAGATTGATGTATTGGGCAATAGAACTTGGTGAATATGATATAATTTATGAGCCTAGATCGTCACTAAAAGGGCAAGCAATAGCAGATTTTATAGCAGAGTTCACTTATCCTGATACCCCCGAGGAGCAAAAGCTGAACACCGACCAACCTGTGGATATTACAGAATTAAACCCCGATCAACTTAAGTTGGTCGGAGAGCAAGAGGAGAAGGTCGACGAGCAGCGAAGTGTGATAGAAATGGAGATAGAGGAGCAACAAATATTCCATCGAGGAACTTTGTCCAATAAGAAGTTTGAGGATGAAATACCTGTATGGAACCTATATGTGGATGGCTCATCATGCACCTCAGGTAGTGGAGCTGGGATTGTATTGAAAAGTCCAGACGAGATCGATATAGAATATGCTCTGCGTTTTCAATTTCAAGCTTCTAATAATGAGGTCGAATATGAAGCGATGATTGTAGGTCTTAGTCTGGGCAAAACCATGAAGGCAGAGCAGGTAATCGTGTACAGTGACTCACAGTTGATTGTAAACCAAATGCTTGGTGTATATGCAGCAAAAGGAGAATTGATGATTAAGTACCATGCAAAAGCGATGGAGTTGGTATCGGAATTTGTTCCTGTTCAACTGGTCAGAATACCAAGAATGGATAATGCAAGAGCAGACGCTTTAGCTCGATTAGCATCGGCTACTCGTACCGAGCTACGAAGAACAATCCCAATTGAAGTTCTAGCTGGTCGGAGCATAGATGAAGATCTGACGATGAATTTTATTACCCTTGATTTAGGGCCATCTTGGATGGATCCCATCGGGGCAAATATTGAGGAGGGAGAATTACCGATTGACAAACTCGCAGCCAAGAAATTGAAGTTTAAAGCTGCTCGTTATGTACTAACTAATGGTATTCTATACAGACGAGGAATCATAGCTGGCTTGCAGAGGTGTGTACATCCCGCCGAGGTGAAGGATTTGATTGAAGAAGTCCATGAAGGGTCTTGTGGAGCCCATGTAGCAGGTCGGACACTTCTGCAAAGAATAATGACGCAAGGATACTACTGGCCAACGATGAGGGCTGATTGTATAGCCTATGCCAAGAAATGTGACAAGTGTCAGCGCTTCTCCTCCATCCGAAGAACTCCCCAAGCAATGTTGACACCCATTACTTCCCCTTGGCCATTTGCCATGTGGGGAATTGACTTGGTCGGGCCACTTCCAACGATTAGAGGAAGATTTAAATATCTTGTCGTCGCAGTGGATTATTTTACTAAGTGGGTAGAAGCCGAGCCTCTTGTCGACATGACATACGAAAAGGTGTACCAATTTATTTGGAAAAATATCATTTGTAGATATGGTCTTCCCCATGCATTCATCACCGACCATGGAACACAATTTGATAACGAGGAGTTCGCTGCCTATTGTCATCAGTCAAATATCTTGAAGATCCACTCGGCACCAGGCCATCCCCAAAGCAATGGGCAAACTGAAGTGACAAACAGAACGCTGCTAAATGGATTGAAGAAAAGACTGAATGACGCGAAAGCAAACTGGATCAACGAGCTACATTCAGTACTGTGGGCTTATCGTACTACTCCCCGAACAGCAACAGGAGAATCTCCGTACATGCTGGCATTTGGAAGTGAAGCTGTTATACCTGCCGAGTTGGGTCTCCCAACACACAGAGTACTGAATTTCAATTCCCCTGTCAGCGATTTAATGAGAAGGTTAGACTTGGACATGCTCGAGGAAGTCAGAGAAGAAGCAGCCATCAGGAATGCTGCTTACCAGCAACGAACAGCATTGTTCTACAATAAGAGAGTGAAGAAGTGCGACCTGAAAGGAGACTATGTGCTAAAGAAAGTGATTCAAAAGCACAACAAACTAGAAGCAAACTGGCATGGACCTTACCGAGTTACAGAAATTGTTCGACCAGGAACCTACAGAATAGAAACTTTAGAGGGGGAGGAGTTTAAGAATGCATGGAATGCAGAACACCTGCGCAAATATTATCAGTAATGTAAACTCTAATGTAATGCAGTTTCATCAGTATGAATAAAATGTGGATATTCTACCCAATTCTCTCCTTTTTGTTGAAATTTTTTCGCGGAATACTAGTGCTACACACTACTCAGCAAAATCCACCAACTCCGGTTGGTCGGGAATAAAAAATATTTCCCAAAAGTGCCAACTCCGGTTGGTTGGGAAGAAAATCCACCAACTCCAGTTGGTCGGGAATAAAAAATATTTCTCAAAAGTGCCAACTCAGGTTGGTAGGGAAGAAAATCCACCAACTCTGGTTGGTCGGGAATAAAAATATTTCCCGAAAGTGCCAACTCAGGTTGGTTGGGAAGAAGATCCACCAACTCCGGTTGGTCGGGAATAAAAATATTTCCCAGAAATACCGACTAAGGTTGGTTAGGAAGAAAAAATATTCCCAGAAATACCAACTCCGGTTGGTTGGGAAGAAGAGTCACCCGCTACAGTTGGTCGGGAGCATTTTAAAGCATGAGTATGTGATACAAGTCAAATGGCTTAGAATTAAAAAAGTGATCAAGCAAAATTTTTTATACTCGTAACATTTTAAATTACCACCAAGTTGGTTGAGAAACAAAATATCATCAATTTTGGTTAGTCGTCAAATGATTACCACAAATTCAGGATAGTCGACAATAAGTTTCACCAACTTTAATTGATCGGCGAATAACACAATGTTGTTATCTTTTTAACAGATATAAATGCACATTCATTAGTAAATAAGTAAAGTGTTTTACAAAATATCTACAAGACAATAGCAATCAAGATGGCAAAGAAAAATATAAGTTTTTCATTAAATCCAAAACAAAGTACATTGAGAATAAAATACATAAAAATTATTACATCGGAAATCCTATTCTATGGATTTCTTCCCCTCTGCTTTTGAAACAGGTTCCTCGCCAGCAGGAGGATCGTCTAATGCATAAGGGGAATTTATGAAATTAAGGTCTTTGAGCATCTTGATGTTCATCACAGATGGTCGATCGAGTAGGTGCTCGGGACGAGATATCTCAACACTGGAATGGAGACTGTAATCGCCAAGGTATTTGGAAATCAAACACTGAGGGATTGCCCGAGCAGGTATCCAGCTCATGTCGAGTTTGAATGGTGGCACTGGCAGGTCGAGCAATCCAGGATTATGGTAATCCCACAAGTAGTGACCCTGTTCCAATTGCAGTACACCCAAGGCATTCAACCACCCTTGTTTGTAACCTTCATTATTTGCATTTTGGATCCGATCATCCAAATGGTAGAGAGCCTCATTATAACCAGTCATCCAGAATTCTCTGGGCTGCTTGTGGAATTGATAAGTCAACCTTTTCAACTGCTCGTGAAGATTTTTTACAAAGAGTTCTTTATTCTCCAAGGCAGACTTCTGTGCAGAGAGCTGCTCGTCCAGATTCCGGAAATTCTTGGACATCTTTGCCAGAGCTTTATTCTTCGCAATTAACTGAACTGCTTGATTTTTCAGAGAAGCTTGAGTTCTTGCCTCTTTAACAGTAAGCCGAGCAGCCCCTGCTCGTCCCCGAGAACCTCTTGCTCGTCCCCGAGCAGAGGTAGAAGGGCCAGCTCTCTTCAAGGTCTCCAATTCGTCTCTCAGATTGGCATTTTCAACCTCCAAGAAAGAGAACCCCTCGTCGTTCACAGGGACCAAAGCGTTCGAGGAAGAGGCGGCAGATTTCAACTGAGATACTTCTCTTTGCAAGTTATTGTTTTCCTGCTCCAACAACTCAGCTATCTGCCTGTGCTCTTCGACCTCAGCCTTCAAAGTTCTCTCCCTCACGTCGTAAGCAGCAAACAATTTATCATACCCCTTATCAGCACTGAGTTGTTGATACTTCTTCTCGCATCCCTCGTGCAAAAGGGTTGTAGATTCCTTATATTGTTGTTGAAGCTCTTCAAGAGTGCCCTGGAGGTCTTCAATCATTTCATAATACGCTACATTATTAGCCACTGCACGGTCGAGCAGGCACTTCAAATACTGGTAAGCTTCAACTGCTCGTTCTGAAGCATTTGGACCGAGTATATCAGCGATTTGAGCATCAGTCAAATCTGCATGGCCAGCCTTGAAATATTCGTTGCACTGTTTCATCAATTTTGTATCATGAGCAGATAACAATTCCATCCTGGCCATAAACTAGTAAAAAGAAGAAAGAGCAAGAATCAATAAGGAGCAAGAGGAAGAGAAACAACAGTATGAATAGGCAAAACTTAAAATTTTATTATATCATAAAAGAGAGGTACATAGTTCACAATTACAATTGACAAAAATAAACAAAGAGAAAAATCCGAGCAACTCTATACCTTCTCCTTGTCTCCCAAAACTTTCTCGGGAGGCTGGGACGAGAAAGTAGGTTGCTGGGATTGCACAGATCGTTGCTCGGGGGGGGCTGGAAGCTGCTCGTTTGAAATAATGGATGGTTGAAGTTGCTCGCAGGAAGACTGGACAACTGTGGGATGAGAAATTTGATCTCCCATCACTATGGAAGATGGCAGCTTCGTCCTCTTCTTCTTCTTCAGGAGTTGGAGGGGGTCAGGGATATGTTGCTGAAACAGGTCAGAATTTTCATCAACCTTCATCTCTTGCAGAGCAGCGACCCAGCCATCCCTAAAGTACTTGTGGCTACCATATTCCACTTGTGACATCATGGCAGCCAGACCCTTATTCCACCCCTTATCCCAGCCAGCATTAAAGGACTTTTTCACAGCTAACTTTCTTTTCACCTTCTCCGAGGAAATCTTCTCGGATAGAAGTTCCTCGGTCGCCTTCAATTTATTCTCCACTTCCTCCTTCTGACGACTTACTTCACGAAGCTTATTCAACTCTTCCTCCGCAGCCTTGAGCTTACCTTCAAGTTCCCCAGCATTTTGGAGCTTTCCCTTCAAGCTCTTTATACTTCTCCTCCAAGTCTTTTATTTTCTTCTCCAAATCCTTGGAGACTTCAACAACCTGATCCTTCTCCTGTTCGATGGAATTAAGCTTCTTCTCCCAAGTAGCTTTATCATCATCATACTTCTGACGAGAATCCTTCAGAGACTGCGTCAGACCCACCAAAGCTTCCTCTACACCTGACGAGGAGCTTGAAGCTTTAATAGCTTCATCTTTCTTCAAAATTGTATTAAAACAGGTTACCAACTGGGAAAAGAAAATAATAGCAAGTCAGTGCAAAAATATAACAGTGGAAAAATGAAAGTATAGGGCAATAATACTTACAGAAGCAATATGACGAGCAGCCAATGTGTTAACCATATCCCGAGAAAGATTTTCTTCAATACCTTGGATCTCGGGAATGATCCAAGACTTCACCGAGCTCATGGCAGAGCTCGGAGCAACAAAAGTGGGAACACCACTTCCAGTAGTCGGGGGCTGAGAGATGGATTCAGCCAAATTGACCGAGGAGCTTTTCTTCAGCCTCCTTAGAGGAGCATCAACGGTCTCGACCAAGGATGTAGTCTTAATCGGGGATATGACTATCACCTCGCTTGGAGCAGCGACCTTGCTCGGAGCCGCTGGGGGCTTCTCAGCAACCTTCACAGGAGCAGCCGGAGGAGGTGCATCGATTTTTCTTGTCCCTTCTTCTGGGACATCAGGCTTGCTTTTCTTTGCCTCTCTAGCAATTCGAAGAGGGCAGGAGCTCTTCTTCTCTTCATTCTTTCACTCAGAGGAATATGTGACTCAGGTGAAGAACTTGCATAAGCAGGTACTGGTTCTACTTCACTTATCACCGAACGAGCAGTAAAAGATGAGGTGTAATTCTTATACTGCAGCAAATATGAAGCTGATCTGATATGCTCGTCGGCAACAGTCTGATGCAAACCCCAGATAAGTTTCAAATGTTTTAAGTTAACTTCTGTCTCTTTTGGAGACCTTTGCTGTCAATTGCAAATAAATGAAAATTAAAATATCAGTGACACATTTTATCAAACACCAAGAAAGCATAATTTCAAAAATAAAGTAAAGTAAAAACAACCTATCCCATTGCCATAGGGAGGGCATCTGGGACCCTGATACACATCATCTCCAGTTAGTGGAGCATGTTGCCAATTTTTCATAACAACACCATGCTCGAAATAATCCCTATTGGCATCTGGGAGATTGAGCACTAAAGCCCTATTTAAAAATCTAGTTTTCAAGTAAAAAGTACTGTCGCTGACAGCCCATCTATAGCAAAAAATGATTTCTGGGATTTCCTATACGAGTTCCATGAATCTGATTTAATCTATGAACTCCATTAACTATTCTCCATGTATTGGGGGCTATTTTTGCAGGAACCACGTCAAAATATTGACAGAATTCCAGACACAAAGGGTTTGGGGGAAAAGAAAAACCACATTCAGCAACAAAGAGACTGGGGAACCAATGTCCCTCAGCCAAACGAAAATAATCTGAAGGCTCAGAAAGTTCCTCCAAAACAACCCATGAAGGAATGGAGAAATCAGAACGAAACTTATCAATCGACTCAACAAGGTAAATCATGGCGAATAAAGGAAATAAAAGAAAAGGAAGAAGATCTTACAGAAAAAGGATGGATCGATTGACAACGAACGATGAAAAGGATGAACGCACAAGAGAGAGAAAATGGAAAACTCAAAGATACAGATTTGAAAAAGTAAAAGACGATATGATTTTCTGCAACGCTTAAATACCTTACCTTGGGAAAAGGTAAAAATAATTATTACAAAGGGAGACGTTTACGCTACCGGCGGCTAAAAGGACAAAAAGGGCGCGGAGATCAAAGCAGTTAGAAAAATTCGAAAAGTCTGATTACATGAATTCGAAAAGAAAAACAAATACAAAGAACACGCTCTTAAAATTCAGGATGACCATTTAATCCCGCCATATTTCGAGAAGAATGTTCCACACTCCTCAATCTCGAACTGTGAAACATTGGGGGCTTCTGTTGATACCAATTTTAGTCTGCTGACATGGCACCATGAAGAGGAGACACGTTTCAATCTACATGGCACTAACAAACATTTCTGAATAATACAATGACTTCGAGGAACTCAATTTCCCCGACCAACTCAAATACTCCGAGCAGTAGGCACTCTCCGAGGAACTTTACTGCACCGAGCAACTCATGGATGCCGAGATACTTAGGCGGTCCGAGCTGCATCTCGATCAGAGCATTTATTATCAGACAATTAAGAGGATTAAATGCTGATTATCATCATACGGATGTATACGCTTATTGAGCAGCTATGTATTACCCATTCACATGTACAGCCTCATGGCTATAAATACATTGTATCATCCTCATTGTGGGGGACCGGAATTTCTTGAGATAAATCCTACCTTGAGAATTCCCAAACAGTCAATAATAACACATAGTGAACGTAGGCCATTCGTTCAAGGCTGAACCACTCTAAAATCTCTTGTCTTATTTATTTTTTATCTGTGATTAAACAATTAGAGGTAATCTAATTTTTTCCATCAACAGATTGGCATTTACTGTTATCCAAGTTTCCTATTGTACTGACAAAACTTTATTGACCGGGGGAACAAACCTTCACTAGAACTTAAGACTTCTTGCAACTTGACTTTATTTAACTTTGGGGTGGAAGTGATAAAGTTGGTCCATCTTTCATCATAAAATAGCCAAAGCCAACACATCAACCGTTTGAAATTACTATTGGGGCTCAACTCAACTCAACAAAGCCTTTTCCCAATTATTTGGGGTCGGCTACATGAATCCTATTTTTCCATTCCATTCTGTCCAGTGCAATATCTTCGGTTAAACCATATGACATCATGTCCTTTTTTATAATATCCCACCAAGTCAATTTAGGCCTACCTCTACCCCTTGTGTTACCATCAATACTAACTAAATCACTCTTCCTTACAGGAGCATCCATTGGTCTACGCTTGACGTGTCCAAACCATCTAAGTCGATTTTCTCTCAATTTATCTTCTATAGGAGCTACTTTTACCGTTTCACGAATTTGTTCATTTTTAATTTTATCCTTTCGAGTTTTATCACAAATCCATCTTAGCATTCGCATCTCCGCCACACTCATTTTCTGCACATTTTGTTTCTTGGCTGGCCAACACTGTCCCATATAACATGGCGGGTCTAATGGCCGTCCTATAATATTTACCTTTTAACTTCAAAGGTATACGCCTATCACACAAAACGCCGGTAGCACTTCTCCACTTAACCCAGCCTGCTCTAATCCTATGAGTAACATCATCACTAATATCTCCATCTTTTTAGATAATCGATCCTAAATAACGAAAATGATCGTTTTAGGTATCTTTTGACCCTCCAATTTCACCACATCTCCATTTGTCCTCCTATTACTACTAAAATTGCACTCCACATATTCTGTTTTAGTTCTGCTTATTTTAAATCCTCTTGTTTCTAAAGTTTCTCTCCACAATTCCAACCTAGCATTAATCCTTGTCTTAGTCTCATCCACTAAAATAATATCATCTGCAAATAGTATACACCATGGCACCTCATCTTGTATTTGTCCAGTCAACTCATCCATAACAAGCGCAAAGAGATAAGGACTTAATGTTGAACCTTGGTGTAGACCTACCGCAATTGAAAATTCACTACTTTCTCCGGATGATGTTCTTACTGTAGTCATCGCACCATCATACATATCCTTCATCACATCAATATATCTGCGAGTCACTCCTCTTTTATGTAGAACCCACCATATTATATCTCTGGGTATCCTATCATACGCCTTCTCCAAATCTATAAAAATCATATGAAGATCCTTCTTTTTCTCCCTATACCTCTCCATTAATCTCTTCAATAAATAGATTGCTTCCATTGGTGACCTCCTAGGCATAAACCCAAATTGATTCTCAGATACTGTTGTCTTTAATCTCAATTTATATTCAATCACTCTCTTCCAAAGTTTCATTGAATGACTCATTAACTTAATACCACGATAATTTGAACAACTTTGTATGTCCCCTTTATTTTTATAAATAGGTACTAAAACACTTTTTCTCCATTCATCGAGCATCCTATTAGTCATTAAAATTCTATTGAATAATTTTGTAAGCCATGATACTCCATCCTCCCCTAAGCACTTCCAAACCTCAATAGGGATACCATCTGGTCCTAAAGCCTTCCCTGTTTTCATCTTTTTTAGAGCAATCCTGGCCTCTGTTGTCCTAATTCTACGAAAAAATATATTTCCTCGAGTCTCCCTAAGTTCCTCTATATCTAATCTACTCCCATTATCTCCATTTAATAACCTCTCAAAGTAGTTTTTCCATCTTTCCATAATTTCATCATCTTTGATTAGGACTCTCGAATCATCACTTTTAATACACTTAACGTTATTAAAATCTTTTGTTTCCTGTCCCTAAGTTTAGCAAGCTTATAAATACTTTTTTCCCCTTCTTGTGTACCTAATTTTGTATAAAGATCATCATACGCTTTTAACTTAGCATCTCTTACCACTTTCTTAACTTCCTTTTTAGCCCATTTATATTTCTCAAAATTTTCTTCATTTCTATTTGTTTGCCATGTTTTAAAGCACTCCCTTTTAATTTTTACTATATTTTGTACTTCTTCATTCCACCACCAAGTTTCTTTAGACCGTGGCCCCTTGCCTTTTGATTGTCCAAGAAATTCTTTTGATATTCTCCTAATGCATGTGGCCATCTTATTCCACATTATGTTAATCTCTTCTTCAGTATTCCATGTTGCTTCATTTAATAATTTATCTTTAAATAGTTCTAATTTCTCTCCTTCTAAGTTCCACCACCTAGTTCGTGGGCTAATCTTCACTTTTCGCACTCGTGATTAATTTTTAATATTTATATCCAACACCATTATCCTATGTTGTGAGGTTAAGCTCTCTCCCGGAATAACCTTACAATCTTTACACGTTAATCGGTCTCCTTTTCTAGTAATGAAAAAATATATTTGGCTCTTATGCATTCCACTTTTATAAGTTATTAAGTGTTCAAGCCTCTTTTTAAAACATGTATTTACTAGTACAAAATCATAAGCCATTGCAAAATCTAAGATAGACTCTCCCCCGTCGTTCCTATCTCCAAAACCATATCCTCCATGCACTATCTCATATCCTACACGATCTTCTCCTACATGGCCATTAAAATCTCCCCTTATATAGATTTTCTCACCTACAGGTATTTCTTGAATTAGTTCATCCATTTGTTCCCAAAATTGTACTTTAGTGTGCTCATCTAATCCTACTTGAGGTGCATATGCACTAACAATATTAATTATGTTTTCACCTAATACCAATTTTACAAGTATAAGTCTATCACCTTTCCGAATAACGGTTACGATATCGTCCTTAAAGTTCTTATCTACTATTATTCCAACTCCGTTCTTATTTCTATGTTTTCCTGTATAATAAAATTTAAATGTTGTATTTTCTATTTCTCTAGTTTTCTCACCGACCCATTTAGTTTCTTGTAAACAAGCTATGTTAACTTTTTTCTTCTTATCATGGTATCTACCAACTCCATCCCTTTTCCTGTCATAGTCCCTATGTTCCAAGTCACTAACTTAAGTCTAGTATCCTGGACTAGCTTCTTTACCCGCACACGTCCAGCTTGTTGCGGAACCCTTGCGTATTTTTAATAATTTAATCAGGTGTGCCTAAGAAGTGCCTTGAGCCTGCAAGGGAAATGCCTTACTAGGAGCCTCGCCTAATTCTAGGCAAGGTGTAAAATGGTGCCTTTGTGAGTTTTGAGGCCTAGGCATGAGCTTGGCTCACCTCTGACAAACTTTGCAGCAGCCCACCCATAAAAGGCCACCTTATGGGAGCCATTGTCCTCCACATGCATCTCCACAGGAAATTCATACCTGAGCTTTCTTTCAAAAGAATGGAGAAAGATCTCACAGAGAACTTGCCGCCTCTTTGTTGTCCCACTTCAGACTGTCCTCATCGTTACGTATAGTAGCATCATCAGCTAATAGCTCAATAGCAGATCCATCACCTCCAACTCTCAATCCTGGAAGCTGCGCAGAAAACGGGGAATACCACGCTAAACAGACTCCTATATTGGTCACCTAATCCACCACCCTGCTCTCCATATCCATTGCTACCCGGAGAAGATCAGGAAAACGATGCCGCTCAGGGATGTCACCACACCAGATGCCCATTCAAAATCTCTAACTTGTATATCTGTACTCCCTTCCCCAGGCCAACCACATAAATCCTTTTACTTTCACTGTGCATTGAACACCCACAGGAGTAGGCAAACGAGGGAGCGAGTTGCATTAAATTTTGATGAAAGTGAGGAATAGGCTGAGCTGAAAGGTAAAGCTAAAGAAAGAAAAATAATTTTAAGAAAAGGAAGGAGGATTTTCTTTTTTGTTTTTCTATCCTTATAATGCTGTTGAAGGAGCCTTTTATTGTAAACAACGTTTAAAAAAAAAAGGGACAGAACTAAAGAAACAAAGAAGCAACCAACTCCGAAGCTTAAATCAAGCTTTCTTTTTTCTTTTCCCAGCCATCATGTTGCATCTTAGAAATCTCCTCTTCTTTAGCCTTGATTGCTGAGTCATGAAAATATTAGTATAGTCCTTATTAATTCCATTAAGGGCCGCCTTTTTGGCCTTACTAAATCTCTCCTTAATTATGGAGATTTCTTCAGCCACAAGCTTCTGATTGATGGCATTTTGTTTCCTGTGATCCTCCATTTGAAGTTGCTGTTAAGACTTCTTTTCATTAGTCCTAATCAAAGACAGAAATTCCTCAATGAGAGACGGTTCCTGCTTTACTAAATGATTCTCTTGTCTGATAATTTTAAGGCTAGTTACATCCTCAAACGCAGGACTTGGCCAACCCAAACTACCCGCTGTACGGCTAGCTTGAATTAGGCATGATTTCTCTGGAATATTGTTTGGAAGGTCATTATCTGGGTTGCCTCACAGCCCACTATACATGGACTGCTGATTATATTCCCACTGCCAATTATGTTGAGCAAGCCCACTACCCACCACATATATTAAATTCACAACCATTAAATTAGCATCAACCTCATCCATTATGCCAGAACTTTTTAAATTGGATAATGATTCTTCTATCTCCCGACTTTTAAACCATTTTTACCAACTAATGCAACACTATTTTTTTCGAGATCACCTTGGTATCTACTTATCGCAGCAAACATCCATTGACGTCGGGATTTGCTCAACTGCCAGCATCTCTTTGCAGAAGTCACTTGGAAAATCAGTTGTTTGCCCAGATATTTCTCCCTGACACTACGTCCAAAGCCACCATTAACTCTGATGTGAACAAGCACTTACCACTGTACCAAAAGCTATAGCTGATAGTCATGGCGCAACTTTATTCACATATACAAAGGGTGAGTTCGCCCCATGAGCCCAAAGCCTAGAGAGCCTCGACCCACTTAGGTTGGAGTATGCACCTGCATCATTCTAGATGCTCCTGCATCAATTCCCACTTTTAGTGCTCCACCCTCTCCTTATAAATAGCCTTTTGTACTCATTTGGAAAAGGGAAACTTTTGAGTAAAAGCCTATAGTTATATTGTCCTCTCTAAATTGGGTGGTGCCTTCAGAGTTTCCATTCGACGTGTGGTTATGTCAATTATTCTCACTACTTGAAACAAGGCCATGATAGGGGTGACTGATTCTAAATCTTAAGCTAATTGATCCCCGTAAGGAATCTCATAAGGCTACTTCAATGCAAATGCAAATGCAAATCCAGAAACAAGAGGCCATTGATGATGCAAGTGAGTTGCAGATACTTGATATTTCGTTGGTGAAAATTTCAGATGTAAATAATTTTCATGAAATTAAGGAAGTTCTAGATATTGTCCTTGAAAAACACGTATGTTGCCAGTAGAGCTTGGCAGAAGGGGTTGCCATTTAGAATACGATTGGCGAGATTGTAGGGAGTTTCATGCAGGAGCATCTAGAATGATGCAGGTGCATACTCTAACCAAAGTGGGTCGAGGCTGACCGAGGCTCTCTAGGCTTGGGCTCATGGGTCAGACACACCCTTTGTATATCTGAATATAGTTGCACCATTACTATCAGCTATAGCTTTTCGAGCGGTAAGTGCTTGTTCACATCATTTGGTATCAGATCGATGTCATGAGTTCGAATCGCAAGGAATGGCAACTTATTTGGATGGGAATTGATGCAGGAACATATAGAATGATGCAGGTGCATACTCCAACCTACGTGGGCCAAAGCTGGCCGAGGCTCTCTAGGCTTGGGCTCATGGGGCCGACTCACCCTTTGTATATGTGAATAAAATTGTGCCATTACTATCAGTTATAGCTTTTGGTACAGCGGTAAGTGCTTGTTCACATCAATAATACTTAGACATGTTCACCGAAACCGAAGCAATGGAGCTTTCTGCGCTTTAAAGTCTGTGGTCCACTTAAACATCCTCATGGGAGACTCATAAATATACCAGTGGTCACGAACCCATAGCCTATGAAGTCTTCGTCACATTTAAGCCATATGAGAATACGCTTTTGATCTAATAACCCCAAAGTGAAAGAAGCATTAAGGCTTAATGTATCAAAAACCCTTCAGATGGCATTCAAAGGTGGCCTTCCATAAGAAAACTTCTCAACTAAAGGATATCCAAATGGTTATGCGAGAGAAACAACCCCTTCCTTCAGAAAAAATAATAGCTGGTTTACCCTTTTGGGAAGAAAGATGTTTAAGAGGAATTTCTTTAAATGTAGAAGGGAGGATTTTCAGTTGACATGTTGAACAGAAGAGAGTAAACAATTTTTTTAATCAAAAAAGAGCAAAAACAATTCGCTCTTCCATCTCCCATAAATAGTGATAAAATACTGCAAAAGAAATCATTTATAGGAAGATATTGATAAAAAATTCAGCACCTCATGGAGTGTGATTAAAATTTCTAGCATGATAATATGGATTCCACACTATCATACAAAAAATGCAGGAAATTGCATGAAATGTATCATACGATATATAAGCAAGTATTAAAGTGGTGAAATGAACTTTACCTTACAAGGGAATGTGCGAATGTAGTCCAACAACAATTTCAGTGCACTGCCGCGAACTGGTCTCTGCCGTTGTGAGATGAACTAATAAAACACATACATTAGAAAGATCGTCTTATTTAACTTTGAGCAGTGTATTGACAACCAACGTGTTAAAATGGCACCTGCAACAGCATGGCAACAAACTTTGACAGGTGAATGTCCTCTATCTTTGATGGATTAAGAATCTCTAGATCAATCATAGCGTACCCTTGCTGCACCAAGTAAAGAGAAAAAAGAATAGGATTAGAGAGAGTATATAAGCATATAAGGTAGAAATACTGTTTTATCCGACAACTACATTTTTTTAACACGAGTCTCAAACTATAAATTTATCATATAGTTCTTTGTTTCTCATTATATCGCCTTCTTTGATATATAATGATATATATAAAAGTTGATACGGTCAACTTAAAACCAATTAGCAATATGTGAAAATGCCCTCCGGTGTAAGCATTTAATTCCTAATGTAAAAATTTTATTCTTTAACATGCCACCTCATGTGTAGCATGACTTGAGCAAAAACGTGGACACACTACACTAGGGTGGCATGTAGTACTTGGGCCGTTAGGCCTAAGCTGCTCCGATACATCCAACTCAAAGCCGATTGGCAATAGGTGGAGAAGCCCCATGAGCTCTTATGCAAAGCTTAAATTTCCAATGTGGGATTTATATTCTCAACAGTATATAATATAAGTTATAACTGTGAAATAAGAAAGCTCCACTTTAGGTGAAAATCACTTTATCTAATATGTACTTATTGCTATGTCATTGCCACTGTTGTTATCTTTTTTAAAAAAGTTTAATCAATTCCAGATTCAGGCACACCCATACCAAATTTGAATAAAGATGGACACTCGTACCAAATTTGAATAAAGATTCTATAGATATGTAAAATTGACCTTTTTTAACCAACAAAAGAAAAGTAAAAGGCAATTTAATACTATTTAATAATTTGAACTTCATAAAGATTTTCTTTTAAATTTATGAAACTTTATAAGTGGTATTCATGTACCCGAACATGTAGTGAAATGTAGAAATCAAGCACTGGATATAGAAAAGGTTTGCAAACAATCAGGAAAATACTTACAGGCATGATGTCCACGGCTTGATTAATCAAATCATGACAAAATTGGTCAACATACAATCGCGTTCTTCGACAGGCAGAAATAATTGATTGCAATTCAGACTTGAATATAGCTGTAGAGAAAAATAGAATTCTTCTAGATGTCAAGCATGTATACTTGTTTTCAAAAATAAATAAAACACCACAAAAAGGAGACATAATTCAGATGGTCCTAACAAGAATTTAGCAAACTATAGATGGCTAGACTAACAAGCATGTTTGCCTCGGGAAATATATAATTAAAATAAAATAAACAATAAATGAAATATACAAATATAATTGAGGTGAAAAAACACATCATATAGTGGATAATTGTAAATACTATATTATATACATGTTTTTATGAAGAAAAGAATTTCCATCAAGTCAATCTGTCATTTTTATCACAACTCACATGATGACAAGTTCTTCAATGACATCCGGATCCTATTACGAGCAAACAACGGACTTTGATTTGTCGGATCTTCCACCCATTCCTGATTACCCCCTTGACATATCTGCAACACTAGCAGAAATACATAAATTCCTTAAAAAGACCAAGGAAAGGCAAAAGGGGAGAGAGAGAGAGAGAGAGAGAGAGAGAGAGCAACCACGAACACAAAAGTTAGTTTAATTGCCTCATTTTCCCCTAAATTCATCTCAATCCATTCCAACAAGGCTTTATCGTGATTACAAGGGTTGCCTACATGAAACCATCTTCTCCGCTCAAGCTCTTGTAAAGCCAAACTCGTTCAAATTCAAGTTAACATCACTATTTAAGATGTTACTTAGTTGGTCACCATTCCAATCCCACATTTGATTGCTTTACATATCAATGGATGTGGAATCTAAATTATCATCTACACCAGGAACTCACAAAACATTTCCAGAGTAAGAAATTCTGAAATTCCACATCAAAGCTGGTTTTAATTGAGTAGGCATGACTAACCTTGTACATATCTTCTTTTGAGAACTCCAGGAGTGGTCGCACTAGTAAAATGCCACTTGAAGCTTCACCGTTAATATTTGGACATGTGGCGAACAATTGAGAAGTGAATGCCATGCCAGCAAGTCCAAGCACACCACTATTGCGAGATAATCTCAGAATGAATAATTCCGCCTGCATTGTGCTAGTGCGTTAGCAATCATTACCTGTGGCCTCCCCAATATGCCTTCAAAATTTAATTAAATACTTTTTTATTGCCAAGCTAGGAGCTAGCACTCTTGTATTATTTTCCCATTCGTCCATTAATTATTTACCTACAAAATCATATCCGGAGAGCAGGAGGGGATACGAATATAAACTGACTGGAACATTATTCAAAAATAGCATAAGCAAGATACTTATTCTTAACCCCCAAACAGAATAAAAACCACTTTTGTTTCAAACCTGGTCATCGGCATGATGGGCAACTAATAACACACCAATCTGGTGTCGTGTGCAAACACTTTGAAAATTTTGATACCTGGAGATTTTAGAAGTTCAACAAACAATTAATTATATATATCAGACCCAATATATATTCAAATAATCTAGATATTTACAAAAGTGAAATGAAATGTAAACACTGAAAATCAAAAGATAAAACCGCCGGTGGAAAAGATATTCATATCAGAGAATTATTACCTCGCACTACGAGCTGCTTCTTGCAAGTGACCCTGTTTGGGCTTACCATCCAACCATTCACAACCAGCAATCTCACACCTGATTCCTACATACAGCCTACATTAACCATCTAAGCCCCACTATCAAATAAGATTTTATAAGCAAAAGTAATCCAAACAGCCGAATGAAAAGTTATCTATTATACCCATATTCAAAACTCGACGGCACACCATATTTGCTTCATCTTTACTCTCAGCACGCAGTCCATGATCAACAATTATTGCCAAAAGCCCGTCAATGAACTCACTGCTCTCCTTGGTAGTAGCATTTAGGTCATCAGTTTTCCAATTGGCAGCTAACACGCACAGCGCCATACTGTCAGGCCCACCAGAAACACCCAGAGCTGAAAACACAATGAAGCAAACTATTTAGAGCATCCACGATGGTGAAAGGTATAGGATAAATCTATCTTATCCTGGCTCACAACAAACTTGAAGTTTGTATGATAAGAGAGATAATTAAATGTATCACTATGTTAAAGTTACACCATATGACGATTTTTTTTATATGTTCAAATATCAAACTTTATTTCACATTTTAACTATCCAATAATTAACAGAAGCAAAGATATTCACATATAAAAATGTGTGAAATGAAAAACCGAAATCAAAATAATAAATTATTTGGAGTCTTCTTCTTTAATTTCTTTTAAAGAAGTAGTGACTAAGAAAGAGAAAGTGACGCTAAGACTTTTTGTACTGGACTTTGGTTAGTTTGGGATAGAGAATGGTCAAATTCTCCTGGATTTCATTTGAAAACGCAATGTGAACATATTAATTGATCCATTCTTGTATTCTGGAATTTTCTGTTAAAAACCAACATCAGCCATTAAACCCAATGGAGTCCCATAAAAGCTTCCTAAATTAGGTGAAGTGGAGAAATTAGTGGAAGTCAAGTTGCATAATGAGCGACTTGGATGGATGAAATTAATTTGTGTTTTAATATTTGCATGGTTTTTATTAAAAGTGTGTTTGATTATTTAACCACAATGTGTGGTGTTGATTATATTTTCTATGGTATAAATACCTCTCTCCACCAATGTTTGCAATCATCCAAAAACAAGCAAAGTAATAAACGCTTAAGGCTTTAGTTGAGTATTCTTTTGAGTGTTTTTCATATTAGTGTGTGCTTCTTTTTGAGTAAGTTTCTTCTTCTTGTGAATATAAGAGTTTGTGTACTCTAATTTTTAACAATTGGTATCAGAGCGGAACGGTCAAGACCATTTTGGTGAGTTTTCTTAAGTCATGAAAAGTTCGTATTTTGCAAGCTTGTATCTTTAAATCAAGCTTGTTCGGTATTGTTGAAATCTTACCAACACGATAGGTGAACTTCAAGTAGTTGGAGGAATTAAGAAGCTCAACAACCAAAATTACAATACGTGGGCGACGTGTATGATATTTTACTTACAAGGCCAAGATCTTTGGGAGGTCGTCGGCGATAATGAAGTTGCACAGCCGGAAGAAGACGTCATTGGCACTTTGAGTAAGTTGAAGATCAAAGTAGGTAAAGCTATGTTTGCCCTTAAAACCATAATTGAATAAGAAATGTTGGAGCACATTCGGAAAGCCAAAACACCAAAAAAGCATGGGATACATTCGTTGCACTTTTTTCAAAGAAAAACAATATAAGATTGCAACTTCCCGAGAACGAGTTTTATCAGTTGTACAAAGCAATATGACGATTGCTCAATATTTCCACGAGATAAAATCAATATGCCATGAAATTTCTGAATTAGATCCTACTGCTACTATTTGGGAAATCAGGATAAAAAAAATAATTATCCATGGTCTGAGGCCCGAATACCGAGGCTTTGTTGTCGTTGTACAAGGATGGTCGACTCAACCATCACTTGCTGAGTTTGAAAATTTGTTTTTCAATCAAGAAGCAATAGCTAAGAAAATGGGAGAGGTCTCGCTGAAGGGTGAAGAGGAAGCGCTCTACACCAACAAAAGCAAAGGCAACTTCAAGTAGTACGCCGGAGGTAGATCTAAAAAGGATGGCGACAAGACAAAAGGTCATGAAGAAGCGGGAGGCTCTCGTCCAAGGGGAGCTTCAACGAATTGTGGCAACAATAGTCAATCCAAGAAAAATAAAAAAATTTGGACACATGTTACAACTGCGGGAAGAAAAGGCCACACATGTTACAACTGCGAGAAGAAAAGGCCATATAACAAAAGATTGTTGGTCCAACAAAAGGCTCGCCAAGAGTAATGCTTCTACTTATAACTCAAAGGAGAAAACTGAAGACGATTGGGACGCCGAAGCATCTCTCGTTATGGAGGAAGAGGAGTTAGCGCTCACAGTAACAATGTATGAATGAATTAACTACGAGAATGATTGGATCGTCGACTTTGGCTGCTCAAATCACGCGACCGGGTGATAAACAGAAGATACAGAACCTGATTGATTACAAGGGAGGTCGTGAAATGGTGACAGTTAACAACTTAAAGTTACCGATAGCCCACATCGGTAAATCAGTAATTGCTCCTCAATACAGTCCTAACCAGCTGCTTTTTAAAGATGTCTACCATGTTCCAGGCATGAAGAAAAATCTTCTTTCAGTGGCACAGTTGACATCATTTGGCCACTATATCTTGTTCGGTTTAGCAGAGTCTGCATATGTGGACAAGACAAGGAGGAACAAGACAGCAAATTTATGGCACATGAGATTGGGTCACGTTAGCTATCACAACCTAAGTGCAATGATGAAGAAGTCAATGCTTAAGGGCCTTCCTCGGCTTGATGTGATAACAGACCCAATCAGTGTGGGATATTAATATGGTAAGGCGCATCAATGACCATACGAAAATTCGAAGTTCAAAGCAAAAGAGCTTTTAGAGTTAGTTCACTCTGATGTGTTGGCACCGTCAAACGACCATCAATTAGTGGAATGTGGTACATGGTGACATTCATTGATGACTTCTCCAAGTATGTGTGGGTTTTCTTTATGAAAGAAAAATCCGACACATTTTTCAAGTTTAAAGAGTTTTGATAAATAGTTGAAGGAGAAGTGGGAAAGAAAATTATTTGTCTACGCACAAATAATGGAGGAGAATATACCTCCAATGAGTTTTCTCAGTATCTACGAGACTGCCGAATACATCATCAGTTCACTTGTGCCAACACGCCACTAGAGAATAGTGTAGCGGATAAAGAACCGACATCTTGCAGAGATGTCGGAATGTGCTATATGCAAAGAATGTACCAAGAAGATTTTGGGTTGATGCCATGAGTACTGCAACCCATGTGATCAACAGACTTCCCCAACCAAGGTTAGAATTTGTTTCACCCTTTGAAGAATTATGGGATATGAAACTTACAGTTAGTTACACTCGGGTGTTCAGTTGTATGTGCTATGTATTTGTTCCAAGTCATTTACGTAGCAAGTTCGGCAAGAAAGCCGTCAGATGTATCTTCGTGGGCTACGATAGCCAGAGAAAATGTTGTGATTCTACCGGTGGAAAGTGCAACACATCACGAAATGTGGTGTTTGACGAATCATCTTCATGGTGGTCCCTACAAAATGAGGAGCTGCCAAATTCAAAAGAAATTGAAAATAGATTGCACCAGAATATAGGGGAGCATTCAAATCAAATCCAACCAAGTTAAGATGAACCTAAAGATTCACACGATGGTCGATGGAAACGAGTATGTATCAATAACCAGCTGAAGAAGATAGGCCTAGTGAAATGGTAGAACCAACTCCACAATCACAACTCAGAAGGTCAACGAGAATCCGAAAGCCAAATCCTAAATACGTTAGTGCAGCCATAGTAGAGGAAATTGCAAAAGAACCTGAGACGTTTGAAGAAGCATCGCAGAGTTCCTAGTGGATGAAAGCTACGAAAGAAGAAATCACTGCGATAAAGCAAAATCAACTTGGGATCTGGTGTCAACGATAAGAGATGTGAAACCCATATCCTGCAAATGGATTTACAAGATAAAGCATCGTCCAAATAGATCAATCGAGAGATACAAGGCTCAATTGATGGCTCAAGAGTTCTCTCGGTAGTATGGAATTATAATGAAACGTTTAGTTCGCTGGCAAAGCTTACAACTGTACGAGTCTTACTTGCGTTTACGGCCATCAAATATCGGAACTTGCGGCAGATGGATGTGAAGAATGATTTTCTTCATGGAGACTTGAATCGGGAGATCTACATGATTCAACCAATAGGCTTTGAGAGTTCATCACGAATTCGTGTGTAAGCTGAGAAAAGCGCTCTACGGATTAAAGTAAGCACCAAGGGCGTGGTATGGTAAGATCGTTGAATTCCTTACTCAAAGTGGCTATTTAATAACACCTGCAAATTCTAGCTTATTCGTAAAAGCCAATGGAGGAAAGATAGTTGTTATGCTAGTATATATGGATAATCTAATCATCACTGGTGATGACGAGATAAAAATTCACCAAACAAAGAGAATTTGTCAGTTCGCTTTCAGATGAAAGAGCTTGGACAACTTAAGCACTTTCTTGGGCTAAAAGTTGATCGCACACAAGAAGGGATATTTCTGTGTCAACATAAATATGTACAAGATTTGTTGCAGAAGTTTGAGATGCTTGAGTGCAAGCCAATCTCAACGCCGATGGAACCGAATGTCAAGATGTGTGCACATGAGGCAGAGAGTTGGAAGATACAACGATCTATCGACAATTGGTAGGTAGTCTAATCTACTTGACCTTGATTCGACCTGACATTTCTTATGCAGTTGGTGTGATGATTCGGTACATGCAAAATCCAAAGAAGCCTCATTTGGAAGCAGTTAGGCAAAATCTAAGATATGTGAAGAGCACAATTGACAATGATCTTTTGTACAAGAAAAGTGATAACTGCAAGCTATTTGATAATTACGATGCTGATTATGCAAGATATCATGATACCAGAAGATCAACTATCGGGTATGTGTTTAAGCTTGGTTCAAGAATGATTTCTTGGTGTAGCATGAGACAGCCAACTATATCCTTGTCAACCACAGAAGCAGAGCACCGAGCAGTAGCAATGGTAGCGCAAACGAGTGCATGGTTGATACAACTGATGAATAATTAACATCAACCAATGTATTATGCAATTTCGTTGTCCTGTGACAACCAGTTGGCAATTTGTTTGGCAGAGAATCTAGTCTTTCATGCAAGAACTAAGCATGTAGAGGTGCACTATCATTCTATTAGATTGAAGATTCTGCAAGAAGAGATTGAGATAAGACAGAGATTGAGATAAGACTGATCAAAACGGATGTCAAGATGCGAACTTGTTCACAAAAAGTTTAAGTACTGACAAGTTGAAAAAATTTCGTATGTGGTGCAAAGAATGAGAGCCACTGTTGAAGGGGAGTGTTAAGAATCAACATCGGCCATTAAATCCAATGAAGTCCCATAAAAGCTTCCAAAATTAGGTGAAGTAGAGAAATTATGACTTGGATTGATAAAATTAATTTGTGTTTTGATATTTGTATGATTTTTATTAATAGTGTATTTGATTATCTAACCACAATGTGTTGTGTTAATTGTATTTCCTTTGCCATAAATAACTCCCATCACCAATGTTTGTACTCATCCAAAAACAAGCAAACTAATAAACACTTGAGACTTTAGTTAAGTATTCTTTTCAGTGTTTTTCATATTGGTGTGCTTCTTTTTTGAGTAAGTTTCTTCTTCTTGTGGATATTAGAGTTTGTGTACTTCAATTTCAACATTTTCAAGAAAATTGTAATCATGTCCACCTTGAGTGGAGGCACACACCTTACTGAAAGGTACTTGCTTGATGTCGAGGTGGCAATGTTGAGCCTAGAGTTAGCTGAGCCTAATCGAACTCGACTCTTAAATGAGCTCGAGCTGATACTAATCGGGCTAGAGTTTGGTTCATTTGCTTAAAGAACAATTCAATATCGAGTTTTTACCGTGCCCAGCTCAAACATAAAGGTTTTTTATTTGAACTTACCAATTTAATCTCACCGTTGTGCATGCTCAAAACATCCATTGAGTTATTAATAAAGCAGAAGAAACAGGGATATTATATATTTCTAGTACAAATTAATGTATCCTGTTGTCTTTAATACACTATTTTCATGTTGTCAATTACAATTAGTGCTGAGGCGGTTAAAAAGTAAAAGTGAAAAGCTAAAAATGTATGTATGCGAGTAACTGACCGATTGGGTGATGGGATTTGAGACCAGCCATGGCCATCCTCTTGGAAAATGTTTCTTTGTATTTGGAAATGTCGATTGAGACATGATTGGGAGGGGAACAACTGCAGATTAAACGATTTGGAGTAAAAGGGTTTGTTTTAGATGAAAACCTAGAGATTGAAGTGAGAAGCAACTGTGAAGTTGTTTTGCACTGGGAAGGGACGATGAGTCCTCGAGCCATCTGCCAAAGCTTCGTGCGTATGTTGTGCACCCGTGACCTGTATACTAATTTTTGGGAAAGAAAAAAAATCTCATTCGTCATCCTTATCTCGTTTTGATATTTATTTATTTTTTTGCGATTACATTCCTTATTTTTATATTATTTAATAAGAGTTAAGTTTTATACCGAATATTTTTATCTTTACATAATTTTAGCGATTAAAATATGTCTACCACTCAGCCTTCAATTGTTACGAGTTCGAGTCAAGCTTCCTACAATCGCAATATGACACTTCGGGAGGAAGAAATTCTATGTGACGTGTAAGCTAAATATATGGCAAATATTATAGACGGGAACTCTCAGTCTGTTGGGACGTTTTGAGAAACGGTCATGCAGGATTACAACATGAATGCGAAAATTTCGATACAATGAACCCCCACAATACTTTCGTCGAGGTATAATCGTATCTCTCAATGGATTATGATATATGTTGCGAAACTCTCCCATATGTACAACAATCAGGGTAGAAGGATACAAGATTTTGAAGTCAGAAGTATAGTCGCATTTGTTGTTTTTAGTAAATATGATTAGATAGTAAGACGATGTATCGGTGTTTTGGACTTATATTGATTTTATTACATTTGCCGAGATAGAAAAGAAGTTCAAGTTCGATAATTCCTATGAAATTTTGAAATACCTGCCCAAATCTGATCTTCGAAACATGTTGTTTAACCATGTGTCGAATAGCCTTAACCCAACAAATAAGGAGGATAGCCCAGGAGGGCATGAGGTACCTTATAGGCCCCTTAGGCGAAAGGGTGAGAAATAATGTGCACGACAGCGAGCATGAAATGATAGCTTCGACACAAACGTCGCCATCCTGAAAAAATGTGATACCTACGAATCGAGGTACGAAGAGAAGAAAGAATGGTAGGTAAACAGGGAAAAGATATTTTATTTTCAAATGGAGACTTTTATAGCTATCAAGAGGCAAGATCGGATTACTAAAAAAAGATAAATTACTACATTTAAGACACGAGGAGTCGTCTATCGTGGCGATGGACATAACGAGGTTTAATAAGGCTCTGGCCCAGTTCAATATAACGAAATTGAAGCAGCGGTGTTGTGAACTGAAGGCGTGTATTTTTCGATGAATTCATCTGCTTCTGGAACATCCAACCAAGATTCTAGAGTGTCCGAATCATCGGTTGGTTTGGGATCGCATGATTAAACCCGCTGCAATTGTTTATAACAACAATCTCTATGTATTAGTCGTCCTAATTAATAGCAATTATTCTTATGCTATGAATGTAATCTTCTTAACATTTCCATTAATGAATAATTTATTTTTATCAATCAATATTTATATGTGAGTTTAGTTTATTATATAACATAAACATATTACATCACTATTTAACTAATTATAACAATTTCAAACCCAACTTAAAAAATGCATGGTAAATAAGTTCATCACGAACTTGGAACCAACAATGATAATTAAAAAAGAAATAATCCTACATATAAGTAGAAACCAAAATACTTAAAAAGAAAAATTATAGTCCAATTTTGGACAAAACACTTTAAAACCCTATTATTCATCACTCGTTGTCATCATCATTATCGTAACTATTCCAAAAGTGGTCGATCAAATAATCATGCAATTGACGATTTTTATCACAGTCCCTCATCCTAGCATCACATCCCAAGTATTCATAATACGATTTTTGCCCCCGAATTATTATAGGCGTCTCATCACTCTTCTCAAACCCATTATGTCATGGGCATCCATACACTCGTCCGCCATAATCATGTTGTGCAGTATGATACAAAATTTCATTGTTGTACCCAATGACATCATATTCCATAGCTTGCAAGGTTTATGGATGAAAGCAAACCTCATCTGCATCACACCAATTACCCCATCAACATACTTTCAGCATGCTTCTTACTTCAGGCAAACAACTTATGTTTGTGCGTCGGGTGCGCCTTGTTTTTGTATGTCTACACTATGGTTACATATGGTGGGTATATCTCATCAACTAGATAATAGTCTCTGTCCTAGTCATTGCCATTTATTGAATAATTCATCGTGGGTGTAACCCTATTTCGAAGTTCATTTAAACGATGCAACACGTTCAGATCATTTATTTTATACGTTTCCTAACATTCACGTATGTATAATACTTTTGGAGTCTATAAATAAGGTGCAATGGTGAATAAATTTATATAGCCTTAGTGGTGAAAGTAAAACCTCATATATCGTAGTGCATAAGTCTGATCGAGATGGATAATATTTTCGGACAGGCTACTTATTTGCATGCAGTTTGTAGTGGAGAATTTGATGAGGCTGGTGTACCCATAAGGATCCTAGACGTTATTAAGAAGTCAGAATCATTTGTGATCCCTAATGCAATAATCATTGTTGTGTGTAAAAATTATACTCCCACGTGAACTAATGATGAATACGCACATGTCATCCAACGTAGCTGACCAACCTACTTGATCGGCCTCAGAGACACTTAGTCGGCTGGAAGGTCGGCCAACACTAGAAGGCCAAATAACAGGAACATCAACAGTTACTCGGATGGGATGCCAACCAGCTCTGAATTCCAAGAGTTTTACTTACTGCACACATATGTAAACGCCTGGAAATATAAAGGCATTCTATCTTTAGGGCTTTGCACCCCTATAAATACAAACTAATCCCTTAGCTCAAGGGATAACGCGAATCACTTGTATGCACACCAGACTGAGCAATTGTAAACCGTATTAAATAACAACAACAGTAGACATGGGTTATTTTACAACTGAACCACTCTAAAATATTTGTCTCTTATGTGTGTGGTTTAAGTTATTTCTATTATTTTTACTGGTGATTATAAAATTATATTTAGTCCATTTTTAAGCATCAACAGATTGGCGTCGTTTGTGGGAACGTTTTGTTTGTCATCATTCTCTACCATCTGTTTTATTTTTTTATCTCTAAAGAAATGAATGATCCTGAGAATAGTGCTCACAATGAAGGCAACACCATCATTCCCTCTGCTCCTCCTAGTGTGATATATTTATAAAACATTCTTATCAACCTTGCTAAAGGTTAAGAAGCCATGTAGGAGACTGTTAAGAAGTTGGCTCGTACTATGCAGTCTAAGGCCTCTAATTATAGAAGATGCATGCCACCACCACCACCAGTTAGTCATGAAAGAAGTTATCATTCTCGTTCTTCTCACGATAGGTCATATTATCCTGGCACAAATTCTTTATTCCGGTCAATTAATTACTACGATGGTGGATCTTTTTCCAAAGAAAGACTAGGTGTCTTGGAGAGGCTCAACAGGGAGTTTACTTTTGATCGCTTAGGCCCCCGAGTAACTAGAGGACATTGTAAGGAGCATGAGCATCGTCGTGAATATCGAGAAGGTTCCACCAAATCCAGGGCCAATATGAGAGGCTCTATGCGTACCGAGCATACCTCTTAGGAGGGGAGTTTAACACATAAGCACAGCAAAGCCGATAAATCTACCTCGGCCAAGTCTAAACCATAAAAGCATTCGTGGAAGGGATCCATGCAACGGTTGGAGGATAGGCTAGGAGAAATGGACAAGATAAAAAATCCATTGCAAAGAAGTTTCATCAAAGGATCACCTTTCATTCAAGAAATTATAGAATATCCTACACATTCTAAGTTCAAATCACCAGTGTTTACTCCCAAATATGATGGAAAAACTAATCCAGTTTTGCATATATAGCAATATCAAGTTGTAGTCGACATCTACTCAGTGCCTGACGAGATGATATATAGAGCATTCTCTAGTTCTATCACAGGGCCAACCCATATTTGGTATAATAATCTCCCAAGAGGTAAAATCTATAATTTTCATCAGTTAGCTTAATTGTTCATCGATAACTTTTATTTTGGGGCTAAGCCGATCAAGAGTGTCATTTATCTCGTGAATGTGAAACAAACATCTGAAGAAAGCACTAGAGAATACATTACTCATTTAATAAAAAGTTGGAGGTGGTAGACTATGAGGAAAAAACAGTCATAGCAGCATTTATGAGTGGGTTACTTGCCAAAGATCTTTATTATACCTTGGCAAAAAAATTCACCTAAAAACGTGACGAAACTAATGGCTAAAGATGGAAAAATTATGAATGTTGAGGAGGCCATGGAAACCAAAGAAGCTCCTGCGACCAAAGGGGAAGGTCAGAAGAACAATTATAATTCTTTCAAAAAGGATCGAAAAGACAAGAAACTGGATCGGATGAAGAAGTATGACGAATAAACCTCGCTCAACAAGGGTGTTTACCATATCCTAAAGGAGATTAAGGGTAACAAAGACTTGAATTGGCCTGAAAATTAAAGACACCCCCTAACAAGAGGGATAAGTACAAGTATTGCGACTTCCACAGGGATCATAGGCATAACACCAACAGTTGCATTGAGCTAAAGAATGAGATAAAAAAATCTCATTCGACATGGAAAGTTGAGCAAGTTTATTGACCAGAATGGCAACAGAAACGATCGAAAGATGTCAGAATCTTCAGCCCGAGCAAGGGATGATAACAAAAGAGCCATAAATAATGATTTTGAAGACGATCCAGACTCGTCAAAGAAGCCTGATGAACCAAAAGTTGAAGTCAGCATGATATCCTTCGGATGCCATTTTATTGTAGGTGGTTATGCTAGAGGAGGAGACGTCACGCAAAAAAAAAGATTATCTAAATGAAGTCAAAGCCTGGCCAACTATTAGACAAATTGATATGGCTGAATCCAGTGATAATCGACTGAGGAAGGTTAACAGAGATGGGCTAGTGAATGGGTTTTCTAAGAATGATCTGAGTGGGGTTCTTTACCCTCATGATGATCCGTTAGTTATCACGTGCAGAGTTCATCGTGACAAAGTTACAAGGATCTTGGTTGACAATGGGAGCTCAATCGATATTATGTTCTATAACGGTTTCGATAGCCTAGGGCTAAAGATCAACAAGTTAGAACTATACCATAGGCATCTCATTAGATTTGTAGGGGAAAAGGTATACCCATTAGGGACCATCAAGATGGAAGTCTTGGTCGGCAACTGGCTGGCAAGCAGGAGAGAGAATTCGCTTCTTTGTATTAGATAAAAATGTCCTATCAGCTTATAAAATAATCTTGGGAAGAGTGAGAATCAAGAAGTTAGAGGTCGAGCCATCCACAATTCACCAATGTATGAAGTTCCCAACAAACCACCTAGTCAGTATAGTACATGATAGTCAAAAAGATGCCAGAGAATGCTATTATACATCTGCCAACCAACAAAAGATACAAATGTAGAGCACAACCACTTTCCACATCGACATTCTGGATCCTCAGAAAGAATAACAACTAGTAAAGGGACAGGTTATGGAAGAAATAAAAGTTGTGGTGATAGACGATTGTTGATGTAAAAAACTAGATTTGATCTAATTTATTAATCACAGATAAATATGAGTAAAGAAATAAGACAAGATATTTTTAAAGTGGTTCAGCCTTAAGGAAAATGGCCTACGTCCACTAGTTTGTATTACTAGGTGTCTTGCCTTGATCTTGATTATGTTCACTAGCCCTGCCAAGAGGGTATTACAATGTATTCATAGCCTTTGGGCTATCAATATGAATAGATGGTGTGACTTTATCGAATAGGCGTATACATCCATATATAGTAAGGAATGACTGTAATACAATAAACATTGAATATGTCTGGTCATTTGGCCTTCCCAATAAGTTGCTCGGTACGCTGAGTAGCTCGGTACACTGAGTAGCTCGGTACTTGAACTTGTGCCATGTTAGATGACGCGTGTCTTCATATAAATTATCCACGTCAGCTAACTAATTTTTGTATCAACATAAGCTCCCAATGTTTCACAGTTGAGGTTGGATGTGAAAGTGTGGAATATTGTACCTAAAAAGTTGTTCGGGCACATTTCCCATGTCTTGGTTAATTACAGACCTTCAACACTTGTAAAAATTTTCCTCTTTGCGTAACAGCTTTGAGCACGAAATGACAAATTTGTAAATATCTTGAGTTATGGTGAACACTTGGGTATTTGCATCTTTTTCCTCTGATTAGCCGTCGAGAACACAACCGTCGTCACTTTTAATCATTACTTTTCTCGTTTTTCGAGGCGACATATATAAAGACGATAAAATCCGATTGTCTTCTACCTTTTTTCATTTTGTTTTCAAAGTCCTTATTTTCTCATTTTTCTTCTTACGAACATTCTTTTTGTCATATGTCTTAGTTGATTCCGTAATATTTTGTAAGAATTTCTTACTTTCTTCTTCTTTCTTTGCTTTAGTTACCACGGTTTACCTTATCGAGTCATTAGATAAGTTTAAAACCGATTTTGCAATTCCAACCTGGGTTGATTTGGAAGAACTTTCTTGTCCCGGTGATTTATTTTCTTTAGCTGAGGGACACTGGTTTCTCTCTATTTTTGTAGTAGAATGCGGTTTTTCTTTCCCGCCTAATCCCCTGTATTTGGAATTTTGCCAATATTTCAATATTGTATATCCAAAAGTAGTTCCAAATACATTGAGGGTAGTTAATGGCGTACATAGGTTGAATTAAATACATGGAAGTCATCTAGGGATTCCTGAAATTATGTTTTGTTATAAATGGGTCACCAGTGATACCACTTTTTATTTAAAAACTAGGTTTGTTAACAGAGCCTTAGTGGTCAATCTCCCTGATTCTAATAAGGATTATTTTGATCATGGGGTTATGATGAAAAATTGATGACACCCCCCATTAAATGAAAATGACGTGTACCAAGGTCCCAGATGTCCACCTTATGGCAATGTGATAGGTTATTCTTTATTTTTAAACTAGCGTTGTTTTTGTTTGATAAAATATTTCACTGATTTTTGCTTTCTTCAATTTTAATTTACAGTTGACAGTAAAAGAAAAACACTAAACGAAAGTGATATTAATATAAAAGAGTTGAAGTTTATTTGGGGTCTGCATCAATCAGTTGTTAGGGAGCACGTGAGATTTGTTTCTTATTTATTGAAATACAAGAACATCACTTCTTCCTTTATTGCTCCGCCTACTGCTCCTCCTTATTTGGTGATTGATCATGAGCAGGCTCCAGCATCTTCTTCAATTATTAAAGAATCTTCCTCTGATTTGGCTACTGCTATTGTTGATCTGATGGCGAAGAAGAGGAAAATGCCTGATCTCTTTACTAAGATTATCCCTGGTGCTGATGGGGTAAAAAAGAACAAAGAAGATATCCCAGCTTAATGGATTAATACAAAGGATGTTGCTCCATCTGAGGGGGAAAATACATTTGTTAAGGAGGTTACCAAGAAGTCCCCTGCTGCTCAAAAAGAGGCAGCACCTTTGATTGAAGAGGCTGCACCTTTGAGAAGACTGAGAAGGGGTCTTGCTGAAAAGACCATTGATGTTGCTGCTTAACCTGCTGGGGTTGAATTACCTTCCTTGAGTGTTGGTCCTCCAGCATTCATTACTCCTGGTTTGGCCAGGAAATTGATCTGGTCTGGAACTCTTCCTGATCACAAAGTTGTTGAGACCTCTACTCCTCTGGAAAAAGTTTATGATTTGGCAGCCCAACACCTTACATCAATAAGTGTTATTTTACCTTATCATTTTAGTTATGCTTTCAATTTTCATATACTAACTTGAGTTTCTCTTTGTCTTGCAATTTTTGGTGTATTTCAAGAAAGGATGAAGTTATCAAAGTAGCTTCCTCTTCCAGTGAAGTAGAAGAGGCCCTTACTGGGTTTATCAAAATCTTTGGAGGAATCTTAGCGATAGTATGAGGTTGATAAGACCTCATGGGAAAATAAATTAAAAGATGCTGAAAAGGCTAAGTAAACAGTTGTGCATGCTGTAAAGGAGACAGAGGAGAAACTGAAAGTCGCTATTACCAATAAAGAAAAAACTGAGAGCAAGCTTGAAGAGGCTGAACGACGTAAGAAAGATCTTGAACAGAAGGTAAAATTTGTTGAAGATCTTCTTCGGGATAAGGCTTCCTCAGAGAGGACGAAGAGGAAATTTGTTGTGAAAAATGCCTTTAGCTCTGACTGGGACAAAGGGTGGAATAAGGCCCTAATTATTGCCTCTGCTCAAATTGAGTATGCAAGTTTAAAATTCTTCAGGGATGGATGGGTTGCAACACTGAAAGAGTTGAACATTGCTAAAGACTCTGAATTATTTCAGAAATATGTCCACAACCCGCCTCCTGCCATTGGAGAAGAAGAAGAAGATGAAGTTGGATTTGGTGAATCTTCTTTGATGGTAGTAGAACAAACACCTGTTGCCACTATCCCTCAGTATTCCGAGCAAGCCCAGCCAACAACGACTTCCTTCGAACAACATCCACCACCTTCCGAGCAACTTCAGTAACCAACTCCTTCTTCAAAATCAGTTAAGAATGTAGTGGGGGATAAGGAAAAGGTGTAAAGTTATTCAGCAGTTTTTCTTTGTTTTCCTCTGTTTTTCTTTTATTTTATACCTCTAGTTGTACTCTCATCTGTTATGATCAATAAAATTGACTTTCTACTTATATGAACGTCTCCTCTACTGTTCAATATATCTGTTGTTGATCTGTTTTAATTTTTCTTGCTAGTTTATTGCCAGGATGGAACTATTGTCAGCTCATGATACAGAGTTGATGAAGAAATGTACAAACTACTTCAAGGTTGGTCGTGCAGATTTTATCGAAGCATAAATAATTGACATCCTTGGTCCTGATGCCTCTGAACGAGCAATTGAGGCTTACCAGTACTTAAAATGCCTACTTGATCGTGCAGTAACGAATAACGTAGCTTACTACGAAATGATTGAAGATCTTTAAGGAATGATTGAAGAACTTAAACTTTAACACAAGGAAGCCACTGCTCTTCTTCATGAAGGTTATGAGAAGAAATACCAATAATTGAGCGTTGATCGGGGTTATGACAAATTCACTTCTGCCCATAATAAAAGAGAGTGTGCTGAAATTTGAAATAAGGGGCATAAAAACATTGCCAAACTACTGGAGGAGGAAAATAATGCTTTGAGAGAAGAATTGAGACAGTTAAAATCAGCTTATTCCTATGGAGCTATAGTCCCGGTTAATGATGAAGGTGAGAACATATTATATTGTTGACTTACTTGAATCTGTGCCATATAGGAGTTCCAACTAGTTTGGATATCGAGACAAAATAGGATTAGATTTTTTCGAGTTACTCTATCTCGAAATAGGCATCAAGCTTTATCAAGGAATCCCAGTCCAAGCACCACGAGATAAACGACAAAGGGAAGTATTTTTTTCTTTCTTCTTGAAGCACATTAGGACACACACACTCTGCATATATGTTTTTTTTTGCACAATTTAATTGGTGTGTTAGTCTCGTCAAAATATTTTTTTTGAATTCATTTAAAATATATTTTTTAATCATTTAAATATTTTTTTTGGTTAATTAAAAATATGTTTTTAAAATGTTAGAAGTTAAACTTTAAATTAATTTTGTTGCATAAAATCTTTGGGCTTATTTTTTTAATTTCACTAAAATCTCATGTGCCGACATCCTATGCTGGCCAACGCATTTTGCGTTTTGTTAAAATCTGAGTTGTTATAGTTGTTGAGATCGTGATCCTCGATCCTGTGATCATCTGCGGTCCAACTCTATTAGAGCCTCAATCCGTGTCTTCCCCTATCAAGCCAATATCATGCGAGAATAGGATAATCCTTTGATGGCAATAACTAATCTCACCCTTGATATGAGATTAATCGATGGCTTAAACAGTTATATACCCAATCCTCGTCACTTCCTGTTAGCCAACCAGCGTTGTCGTTTCTACCGACCCTTATCTGTGTTTGTACACCATTAGATGCTCAGTTCGTTCAGCGAAACCGATTTCATCCCTTGGATTGACACCGTCTCTTTGTTGAGTATATAATAAAGGTTAGGGTTCATTCATTCAGATTGGCTGAAAAAAACAGAGAGGATAGAGATAGCAGCGGCGAGATTACAGGAGAGAGAGAGAGAGAGAGAAACCCTCTTCCAAAATCAAAAACATTTCTAGCTTCAAACCTAAATACCCACAAGCTTTATATTGTCCAAACACAAAAACCAAACAGTAAACCCGTTTGTTTTGAAAATATATTTTGGGGGTTTGTTTGATGTTGGGGTATTGATGCTGTGCTTGTGTTGAATACTTATTCAACTCTATATCTCCCTAAGAACCCATTTAAAGATTTTTCTAGGGTTCTTTATTTTCTTGGATCATTTTATTTTGTTGTTGTTGCTGTTCGATCCAAGATAGTAATCTCAAATTCATTTTGAGATATTTGATTTCTAATATTTTTGTGTATATTCTCAGATTTGAAATATTTTTTTTGTTTTAAAATATTATTTCACATTTTGTTAAATCAGATTGAACATAAATAAATTTTTTGTGAAACAAAAAACTTGACATATTTTTTTTGTAACAGATCTGAAAAATTCTATAAGTCATATTGTTCAAAGCGCATTTGAAATTACTTGCATATTATATAAAAATGGTTTGTAATTTGTAGGTATTTGCTTGTATTATTGATTGAGAGGGTGAGAAGCATTATTGGATTTATTTAATTCACAAACACTATCACTCTCATACGAACACTTAGTATTTGTGGTTCTTGGTGAGATATTTTGTTTGTGGGGCTGCTGGAATCCGGAATTCAAGGACAAAATAAGGAAGCTGCGTGGTAAAGAGCAAATCAAGACATACTGCCTTTGAGAGTGGAGTAACCCGTGTATGTAAATTTTCTGATCTTGTATTTTGGTTCTTAGTTGCATGCTTAGGTGTTGTAACTTGATTGTGATTCTAGTGGATTTTTCATTTTGCTCCGTAGAGGGGGCCGTGGATGTTTCTCTTATCTTAGGGTTTTTACCACGTTAAAAATCACGTGTTAATTTGCTTGAATGTTCTTAATTACTTTGACGAACAATATCGTACTCGAGACTTAATTGTAGGTTTTGATTAAAAAAAAAAACTAGGGTAATTAAACTAACAAGTCTAGAGAACATATTCAGAAAAATTATTTTAACACATCTAGTGTTCATTTTGAAAAGAGTGTTGTTCAACGAGTTTATTTCGGAGTTTACTCAACTTATAACTTTTTGTTATTAATCTTGTAAACAAGTTTTTCAAGTGGTATCAGAGTTGGTTTATCAAAAGTTATTTTGATCCTGAAACTCCAAAAATTATTTTCAAAATCCATTTCTTAATATGGATGAAAGATTTGAGAAGTTAGGTAACCTTTCTCGACCACTACTCTTTGATGGAAATAACTTTTCTTATTGGAAAATACGAATGGTTGCTTTCATTCAAGGAACTCTTGGTGATGATGTTTAGGATATGATTGAAAATGGTTATGAACTTCCAACTAAGTCTTTGTTTGATATTGATCCCACAGGGGTTAAGAAACTTCTTAGCGAATTTACTATTGTAGAGAAAAAGAAGTCTCTCAATAATAATAAGGGAAATAATGTTATTTTTATGTCCATTAACGAGCATGAGTTTAAAAGAATATCTACTTGCTCTACTTCTAAGGAGGCATGGGACACTCTAGTCACCGCACATGAGGGTGACGAACGAGTTAAGGCCGAAAAAACATAAATGCTTGTCCGGCCGTACAATACACTGATTATGGATGGAAATGAATCATTTGATGATTTCTATATTAGGTTAACAGACATTTGTACAAAATTACATGCGAATGGTATAACCTATAGTAGAAAAGAAATCGTTAAAAAGATTCTTATGTCATTACTTGCTAAGTTTGACAATAAGATATATGCCATAAAAGAAATGAATGACCCAAACCTGACTCCTGAATTGCTAAGTAGCAAATTAAGAACTGTTGAGATGGAGTTAGAGTTCAAAAAAGAATTGACTGCCCGAAACAAGAGACTCACTGGATCTAATGTTGTGTTTTCATCACAATTGAATTCACATAAAGTTAGTCCCTTAGACTTCAACCTTGACCTAAATGATGACTGTGATTTGGATGATCTTGATAACCAAATTGCTTTGATGAGCAAACAGTTTAAGAAAATAATCAAATTCAGAAACTCTGTGGCAGCCAAACATGGCAAATCAGGTTATCAAGGCCCTCAAAATCCCAAACCTCATGAAAGATATGACAACAAAAGGACCTACGACAATAATCGACCTAAGACTAATATAAAAAATGTGAAATGTCATAGATGTGGGAAAATGGGGCATTATGCCAATAAATGCTCAAACGGATTTAACAATAATACCAGGGCTAATATGTGTAAGATATGGAACGACTCTAGTGATTCTGATGAAGATGAAACTGAGTCAACCCGTACTTATGAGTCATATATGTCATTCTATGCTAAGATCATATACCATGATGATGATGAATGTGTGACTACTCATAATTCTATTATTCCTATTGTTGCATCTGATGTTGAAAATGTTGTTACTATTTGCGATGAAAACGACATTGCTAGTGATAGCTTAAGGGTGTGTCCAACTGAAAGCATTTTCGTTAAACCTGAAGTGTGTGTGAGTTCCACATATAAAATGAGCGATATAAAAGACATTTCACACAATACACTTAGTGAATCCGACGATGATCTTCCAAATCTTCAAGAGCTATGCATGAAAACGCTTAAGAAAAGTGCCCGTCTTGAGAAAATAATTAAGCTACTGAATGAGCGTATTGATTTACTTAACCAGACTATTAGGAAGAATGCTGAAGAATTTACAGCACAATGTGTTGCCCATGAGATAGAAATTGAAGAATTTTCCACAAAAATAGGAGATCTTTCTGAGAAAAATAATATTTTGGAACAAAAATACAAGTCAACTTTGGTTGAACTTGAAGAATCTAAATAAAAAGTTTCAAACGTGTTTAAAAAATGCTTACACTAAATCCTATGAAGAAATTGTTGTAGGAACCAAGTTTGATTCTGACGACAAATTTGGTTTTGGATTTGGGGAAAAAGTTTATATTAGAAAAAATATTTCTCCTGAAAACGTTGTTTTGTAAAACAAGGCCAGAATTTTCAGAACACTCAGAAAGAAAATAGTTTTAATGATGTCTCTAAGGCAAAACAAAGTGCCTATACTCAACAACCCAAATCTAATGGTCCAGCTAAGTATGTTTGTCCACCTGTTAAAAATCAAGGTAAAAAATCCAGAACTAATGACACCTGGATAACTATATCTATCAAGGATAAACCCATCTTCAAAGACTTTAGTAATAAATTCAAGTCCTCCACACACCACTACTGTTCATACTGTGATGTCTACGGCCACTCCATTGCCGAATGTTTTCAAAAGAGATTGTATACACCTACTTATTCAAACTTTAACTATTCTAGAACGAGTATGAATACTTATGTTCTCCCTAGACAGATCACTTATAACTCTAACTATAAAAATAAGGGAGGACCTAAAACTAAGAAGAAATCATTTAGAAAGATCCAAAAAAACTTTTCTAAATCAGAGGCCAATAAATCTATTAAAACTATGCCTATTTGGATTAGAAAAGATGACTTGTTACCCCAACTCGAGTGAAATATTGTCATATCCGCTTTTAAGGCACAACACACTTCGTTTAGATGGTACCTTGACTCCGGATGTTCTAAACATATGACCGGAGATGAAATAAAATTAACAAATAAAACAAACTTCCTTGCAGGTAGTGTTGTGTTTAGTGATGGCGTTTCGTCTAAGATCATAGGTAAGGGAACATTATGTGAGGAAGGTCTACCCGGTCTAAATGATGTCCTCCTAGTTAAAGGTCTTAAGGATAACCTACTTAGCATATCTTAATTATGTGATTCCAATCATACTCTTACCTTTTCAAAAACTGATTGCAAAATTATTGATGAAAAGGGAAATTGTATTTTAACTGGAAACAAAAATGAGGATAATTGTTACACAGTCCTTCCTAAATCTGTTTTAACTGGAAACAGAAATGAGGATAACTGTTACACAGTCCTTCCTAAATCTGAATCTTATAATAATATTTCCAGATTAGAAGATGCTGATCTTTGGCACAATAGATTGGGACATACAAATTTTGATAATCTTCGTAGGTTAAGTTCCCAAGAAATTGTTAGAGGACTGCCTAAAATAAAAAATTCCTTTAATCCTGTCTGTGGTCCTTGTTAGGAAGGAAAGATAAGTAAATCTCCTCACAAGAAAGTTAAAGATGTTTTAACTACAAAACCTTTGGAATTAATCCGCATGGACCTTATAGGCCCTTCTAGAACTGTCAGCTTTTATGGTAACAGTTACATACTTGTTATTGTGGATGACTTCACACGATATACATGGGTAGCCTTTATGAAAAATAAATCCGATACCTTCGATGAGTTCTTAAAAATACTTTTAAAAATTGAGAACGAGAAGGATACCCAAGTATGTCACATCAGAAGTGACAGAGGTGGAGAATTCAAAGATTCTGGTGTTGCAGAATATTATATAGGCAATGGTTATAAACATGAATTCAGTGTGCCTAAGACACCTCAGCAGGACGGAATTGCTGAAAGGAAAAATAGAACTTTACAAGAGATGGCTAGGATTATGCTCCATGCGAAAAATCTACCTAAGTACTTTTGGGCCGAAGCTATTTAAATGGCTTGTCATATTATTAATCGTGTATACCTTAGGAAGAATTTCAAACAAACTTCATATGAACTCTGGTTCCACAAAAAGCCTAACGTGAAATATTTTAAAACCTTTGGTAGTGTTTGTTATGTTTGTAAAGATAGAGAACATCTTTTTAAATTTGACACCGAGGAGAAAAAGGAATCTTTCTTGGTTATTTCCAAAATAGTACGACTTTTCGTGTTTTCAACTATCGAACCAAAGTTATTATGGAATCTTTTAATGTAATTGTTAATGATACTAGTGTTGAGAATAGTGTAAGTCAACCAGTTCCCTTGGATGAGGAATAAACAGATTTTACTTTAGACTCTCCATAAATAACTGATTCACTGCCACCTGAGAGTCCTTCCGTACCAACTTGGGTTTCTAAAGACCATCCTATTTAATTTATATATATACAAGAGAGAAGAAATATATACAAGAGAGAAGAAATAACAGGAAATGGGTCAGAGCCCGAGTGTAAAACAGTTTAAAATTAGTTTAGCAAGTATTTAAAATGCTTACCGGCTAATGTAACAACCATGTTTGTATGCGACACTCTCTTTAGAAATTCTCACCTCTCATCTAGTGTGCACGCCCACCGCATTATTAATCCCATAAGTTTATTTTAACTTTACTTCCCCCATAAAGTTTCATTCCGTCATATACTATGGCTAATATAATGAATTTCTGAAAATCAAGCTTTCTCATACACCTTAGGTTATTTGAAATAATTCAGTGATGTCACAAAATTTCCAAACACTTCTAATAAAATTGGAGTAATTATTCATTACTTAACTACTTTTATGCACAGTAGAAAGTTCTCATATTTAAGTGTGTGTGCGTGTGTATATATATATATATATATACATTCGGCACCTCGCATAAAATCTATGGTGCTGGCATACTCTGCTATCAAGTCCCCGTATTACACATATTAAGGGAAATACTAGTTCGGTATCACTCTCGAACTGTATTAACATAAAACACATACAATTGGAGGCGAAGTATAGTTCCAAGTTACTAAGTGTTCAGCACATACCCTCACGTCTCTTAGGATCGTCTGACTATCAAATAGATAGCCTGTACTAAGGAATCCTATGTTCTGGGTACGAGTCAATATCCCCCATAAAGGCTCAATCGAGATAAGACCGTCCCGGCGCGAAACCCCCCGTGATAGCAAGTAGCCCAAGTATGATTTTTATATAGATATATAATACATGCACAATCACACAGTCATATATATATATATATATATATATATATATATATATCCACATTTCTAAATTAGGTGCGCTCACGACCCATAATTATAATTATCCACTCTTAGCACATTTTCACTTGATTATCTCGTATAACGGATTTGTCACTTTTATTCTCATATACATAAGTTACTCCATACCTACTTCTCGTCTCTCGAAGTATTCTAACTCCGTAAGTATAATTTCAGTAGGCACTCTCACTTACCTTATAGTCTAACTTCCGTACAAGTCCGACCTTTTATTAAACGTACGCATGATTTCATATGTATTAATAACTCCCTGTTAACTCTTAATTTCATTTTACATTAAATTCTCACTCAACAGAGTTTACCTAGACCCTATTGGTCCTATTTATATCTCATTATGCTCCAACAAAAATAATCAAGGGTTACTACGCATTTTAATCGGATTAAACCAACATAAGGGGAATATGCAGTTTTCCAAGAGGGGTCGATCGATCAAGGAAATGGATGTTCTTGGATCGATCGATCGATCAAGCAGTTATGGCGAAATTGCTGTAGCCCAGTTACGAGTTTACCTCTCCAAACTCAACCAAAACTCCATATATGATTCCTAAACTCCCAACAAATGCTACTACCAGTACTATATACATAAATACATGATTCTCCACGTAAAATATGTTCCAATACATCAATTATTACAATTTAATGGGGTAAAAGTTACCTAAACTTCAAGAACCCTAATTTTTCTTTTTCTTCCAATTCTTTTCCAGATTTCTTACTTCTAAATCCATACAAATTCGTGGTTTGTCCTCTAAATGCGATTTATATGTCCAGAATATGATTACTTCTTCTACAACATATTATTTTAAGTCTCGAAACTATACTTTCTTTCATAAAACAAGCTCTAAATACCCTAGACTAACATGATTGAGACATTAACTAAAAATAAAGCAAGATAGATACTTGCCTGGAATTTGGGTTTTTGATTTGTGGACGAAAGCGGTATGATTGCGTTCCTCGTCGCGCGATCTACGCTTTGGTGGTGGTGACGGTGTCAACGGTTGAGTCCTTGGCCTTGAGTTGCTTGGAAAGCTCTCCAAATCCTTCTCCAATGTCCGTTCTTTGATTTTGTTTTTGCTAACCCTAGAAGGAAACTCCTAAAGGTTGATTTATCCTTAGGAAATTCGTGGGTTTAATTACCCAAAAATGTAAAAATGTCCATAATACCCTCCCGGAGTGCTAATTAGACCTAAAAACGCCTCGAGACCCAAACTAAACCCCCGGGTACATTACTTTGATTATCTCGACCCTTCCGGACACATTGGCGCACTCGAAATGACCATACAGGCGACTTATAATTTATTCACTTTTAATATTAATAATTTAATCCCGACACGATACATGCGCGTCCCGATTTAATTTCCATAATTATCAAATTACACACTCATGATAAGTTTAATAAATTCGCTTATACATACTACTTCATCCATTAAGTAACAATCAACAAATTCCCAATAATGACTAACTCTCATCACCCTAGTAAGTCTTTAAAATAATTTTTGAATTAATATTAAATAAATATCTCAATTTAAATTTAATAAATCCCCAAATTTAAAAGTCATAAAAATACGGGGTATTACATACTTCCCCCCTAATAATGGAATTTCGTCCCGAAATTCGAAAAATAAGGCATACCTGGTGAGAATAAATTTGGGTATCTCTCGCGCATATCTGCCTCACGCTCTCAAGTGGATTCCTTTACATTATGATGCTCCCACTGGACCCGTACAAGTGGAACTACCTTCGACCTCATTTTCCTCTCGCTATGGTCTAGGATAGCCACTGGTCTCTCCTCGTAAGATCTGTCGGGCTGTAAATCAATATCCTCTATCGCGATGTGAGTATGGGCTATGTCATCCCGACGGTATCGTCTCAACGACGAGATGTGGAACACATCGTGGATACGGTGCAAATGCTCTGGCAACCCAACCTGTATGCCACCGGTCCAATCCTCTCGATAATGGGAAATGGTCCCACGTACCTCGGAGATAACTTCTCTTTCTTTCCAAACCTCATTACTCCTCTCATAGGAGATACCCGCAGTAATACTTGGTCCCCGACGCTAAACTCTCGGAAGAATCGCTTCGCATCTGCGTAGCTCTTCTGTCTATCCTGTGCTACCCGAATGCGACTCCTGATGAGCTCAATCCTAGCTGAAGTTTCCTGAATCACCTCAGGTCCGAGCAATTTGTTGTCCCCCACCTCTAGCCAACAAGCGGGAGAATGACAAGCCCTGCCATACAATGCCTCAAATGGAGCCATGCCGATCGTGAACTGATAGGAGTTATTGTAAGCAAACTCCACCAGTGGAAGATACGACTTCCATCCTCCTCCAAAGTCAAGGACACACATGCGTAGCATATCCTTCAACATCTGATTTGTACGCTCTGTTTGTCCATCCGTCTGTGGGTGATAAGCTGAACTCAATCTCAACTTTGTACCCATGGCCTCCTGAAAGCTCTCCCATAAGCGTGACACAAAAATCTTGTCTCTATCAGACACGATATCCAGGGGCAACCCATGTAGCCTAACAATCTCGATAATGAATAACTGTGCATACTGGCCTATGGTATAGTCTGTACGTACTGGAAAAAATTGAGCCACCTTGGTCAACCAATCCACTCAAACCCATATAGAGTCGTGACCCCGCTGTGATGTAGGCAGTCTAGTGATGAAGCCCATGGAAATACTCTCCCACTTCCGCGTAGGTATCTCCAACAGCTGAAGTAACCCCGACGGTCTCTGGTGGTCTACCTTTACCATCTGGCAGGTAGAACACTTGGAGACAAACTCAGCAATGTCCTTCTTTATCCCACTCTACCAGTACTGTCGCCTCATATCCTGATACATCTTATCTCCTCCGGGATGTACCGTAAATCTGGACCCATGAGACTGTATCATCACTGCATGATGTAAGTCTTCTCCCTCTGGGACCACCAATCTCCCATTAAACCTCAAACCTCCATCAGAACTTACTGAGTAGGACTCAGAACCCTCAGCTAAAAGTCGTACAATTTGTTCCTGATAAAATGAATCGGCTGACTGTGCCTGTATCACACTCGTAACAATCTCTGGTGTGACAATTATGACAGATACGAAGGAATGGGCTACCGCGTCCTGATGACCCAACTCTTTCCACTTCGCTTTCTAGATGTCCGTTACATCTCCCTCCAGTCTATGGATTAACGTATCAGTAACTATGTTAGCCTTTCCCGGATGGTACTAAATCTCGAACTGGTAGTCTTTCACAAACTCCAGCCATCTATATTGATGTATATTCAGCTCTCGCTGAATGAACAAGTACTGCAGTGACTTGTGGTCTGTGAATAAGCAAAACTTCTCCCCCAATAAGTAATGTCTCCAAATCCTTAATACAAAAATGACCACTTCTAGATCTAGGTCGTGGGTGGGGTAATTCTTCTCGCGAGGCTTTAGCTTGCGGGAGGCAAAAGCTATAGCCTTCTCCTCCTGCTGAAGTACTCCCTCGAGTCCTCGTAAAGAAGCGTCAGTGTACATCAGATACTCTACTCCCGGCTTGGGTAAAGCAAGAACTGGTGCCGAAGTCAACTTATCTTTCAGTTCATCAAAAGCCAATTGACAGGCATCATCCCAAACATACGGAATTCCCTTGCGAGTCAGATTCGTCAACGGACCTGTTATCTTCGAAAAGCCTATGATGAATTATCTGTAGTACCCGGCTAACCCCAAGATACTACGCACTTTTATCGGTGTCGTAGGATATCCCCACTCCCTCACCGCTGACACTTTGCTCGGGTCAACTGATATTCCCAATTTCGACACAACATGCCCTAAAAATTGTACCTCCTGTAACCAGAATCCGCACTTTTCATACTTAGCATACAACTGATGCTCTCGTAGAGTCTGAAGAACCTGCTTCAAATGCTCGGTATGCTCCTCTTCAGTGTGTGAATATATCAGGATGCCATCTATGAAGATGATGATAAATTGATCCAAGAACTCTCTGAACACTCGGTTCATCAAGTCCATGAATACGGGTGGGGCATTTGTCAGCCCAAACGGCATGACCCTGAACTTATAGGACCCATATCTCGTCAAGAAAGCAGTCTTCGACACATCCTGCTCCCTAATCCGTAACTGATGGTATCCCGATCTCAAATCTATCTTCGAAAAGAAGGTCGCTCCTCTCAGCTGGTTGAATAGGTCATCGATTCAAGGCAACAAATATTTATTTCGTATCGTGACCTTATTCAACTCTCGGTAGTCCACGCATAACCTCAGTGAACCATCTTTCTTCTTCACAAATAACACTGGGCGCCCCAAGGTGGGATGCTCCTACGGATGAAGCCCTGACCTAACAACTTCTCTATCTGATCCCGTAAATCCCTCATTTCTATTGGGGCCATACGGTACGGTGCACGTGCTATCGATAGAGTACTCGGCAACAAGTCTATGATAAAATCTATCTTTCTATTGGGGGTAGGCCCGGTATCTCCTGAAATACATCGAAATACTCACGAACGACTGGGATCGAATCTAAGGGAATCACGACCTCCTTAGAGGTAGCCTCCTTTATGTAGTATAAATGGGTGGAAGAGCCTCCCTCTGGGCGAGGCATCGCCACCAAAAACATCTCCTGCCACGGAATAGCAAAGATGATACTCCCACCGAAATAATCTATCATGGCTCTGTACGCAGCGAGCCAATCCATGCCAATAATAACATCGTGCTTATGCATCTCTAAAACTAGCATGTCTGCTGGTAAAATCAAGCTACCAATCTCTACTCCCACACCCCGGCATATAAAGAAAATTAAAGACCCATTTCCCAATGGTGAGCCTACACATGTCATAGTGCTCTCTGCCGCGTCTAATAACCCTAAGGCATTTGCAAATTGCGTAGCTATAAAATAGTGCGACACCCCAGTATCAAATAAAACCCGACCTATAGTGCCATGGATAGGAAACGTACCCTCAATCGCGGGTGGTGCCTGAGGCACTGATGCCAGGTGGACGTTATAGACACGTCCGTACTGCAACTTCCCCTACTGAACTGGAGCTGTTGGGATGGCTGGTAGGGTTGGCATCTGAGCTGGCGCTGGGAGGGCGGCTGGAAAGAGTGGCCGCTGTGGCTCATTACGGGCACCCTGCTGGTGTGGGGCCCTATCTCCCTCTGGGCAATCCTGGCGCCTATGGCCATTCTTGCCACATCCGAAACATCTGCCCCTGAAGTTACCTCCCCTCTGCCCTTGCTGACCACGGTCCTATTGCCATTTACCACCCCGCCACTAGCCCTGCTGGAATAGTTGTTGACCCTGATGGCCCTGTTGTTGTCCTTGCTGTTGACGGTGTTGGCCCTGTTGGCCATGTTGATTAGATTGACCCTGCCTAAATCCCCCAAATCCCTATCTGGAGTCACCTGATCGGAACTGTTTGGTAAGGTCCCCTGATGAGAACTCTGCTCATTGCGACGGGTCTGCCACTGGGTTGCTGGTGCCCCACCAGTACTACTGCCCCTATCCTGCCCTGCTGGCTGGACTCCCCTGCTTATTTGCTCCCCTGTAGATGGAAGCAGTGAACCTGACAGTATAACAAAGTAGCGTTGAGTATATCAGTGTAGGTACTCAGTGATAGATTGCCTATGAGGTGCTGACGGATCCTCCAGGCCAATCTATCCACAAACAACAATATCTCCTTCCCATCTGTGGGTGCCTCATCTGGCACTATAGTGAGAAGTCTAGTGAACTCCTCCTTGTACTCAGCAACAGTCATATTCTCCTGCTTCAGATTCAGTAACTTTCGCCTTATCTCAGTCTACACAGCGGATGGAAAGTACTTGCAGTCAAAACGTACCTAGAACGACTGAATCGTGATGCTGTCCCTCTCTTGCAAGGTGGTGGTAGACTCCTACCACTGTAAAGTGTCCCCCACTAGCTTGAAGGAAGCCAAAAGCTGTCTCTACACGTCAGTGCACTCATACATGCGCAGATGCCTCTGGATATCTTTCTTCCATTGGCTGGCGATTATGATGTACGAACTACCCGAGAACTCCGAGGGATACGCCTTCTAAAAGGCATCCCTAACACGCTCCCATGCAGATGGAAGCTGTGATGGTACTGGTGCCACTGCCTGAATATGGGGTGGAGCCTGCTGCACTACCGCTAATGCGGCATTCACCGCCTGAGCAACAATAGCGGCCACCTCAGTTGCGTTCATCATTCCCTGAGCCGGAGCGATTGGCTGCTCGACCTGGGCATTCTTGTTTCGGGGTGTGCGTCTCAGAGGCATCTAAAACGAGAAAGAAGTTTATTAGTCTACAGTTATTAACAAATATCGAATAGCTGAAGACGTAAGCATGAACACAAGAATACAACAGTCCTAAAAATAGGTCTCTATATCAAGGACGCTAAGCTGGAAGCGAAATAAGCCGTACAGATCCTAAAGGACACTAGAACCTGATGCTCTGATACCACCTGTGACACCCCGCCTAATTAAATACCGGGTGATCAGTCCTTTATTAAATTAAAATCAAGGTGAACGGTTGGTTCATTCTTAGCATCACTGTCGCAAAATAAAATTTCCCATTTAAACACCCTAAATAATTAAGCTAAGTGTCAAAACAATTTTAAAACCTTATTTCCATTTTATTAAATCCAAATATGAAAACCTTTTTAAATAACAAACAATTTAAGAACTCTGCTATACTAAAGATGGATAATAACACATAAGAATTAGATTCATCCAGATAAACCAAACCAGTTTAAACTATAAATAAAACCATCTTGACAGTAATTAAATCCCATAGAGTACCAACTAATGGAAATATAAAGGAACGTAAATCTCTGACAAAAATCCAAACTGAATAGAGAAATGGGCGACACATGCCCTAACTAATAAGAACTAAAAGTAGGAGTAGAATCAACAACGAGGTCATCTACGCAATGACCTGCAACTCCCACATAAGCTGCAGCGCGTCCGATCCAAAGAACCTAAGCATGATGCCCTTGTGGCTGGGCACCTGTATTATATACATATATATACAAGAGAGAATAAATAACAGGAAACGGGTCAGAGCCCGAGTGTAAAACAGTTTAAAATTAGCTTAGCAAGTATTTAAAATGCTTACCGGCTAATGTAACAACCATGTTTGTATACGACACTCTCTTGAGAAATTCTCACCTCTCATCTAGTGAGCACGCCCACCGCACTATTAATCCCATAAGTTTATTTTAACTTTACTTCCCCCACAAGGTTTCATTCCGTCATATACTATGGCTAATATAATTAATTTATGAAAATCAAGCTTTCTCATATACCTTAAGTTATTTGAAATAATTCAGTGATATCACAAAATTTCCAAACACTTATAATAAAATTGGAGTAATTATTCATTAATTAACTACTTTTATGCGCAGTAGAAAGTTCTCATACTTAAGTGTGTGTGTATATATATATATATATATATACATTCGGCACCCCGCATAAAATCCATGGTGTTGGCATACTCTGCTATCAAGTCCCTATATTACACATATTAAGGGAAATACTAGTTCGGAATCACTCTCGAACTGTATTAACATAAAACACATACAAATGGAGGCGAAGCATAGTTCCAAGTTACTAAGAGGTCAGCACATACCCTCATGTCTCTCAAGACCGTCTGACTATCAAATAGATAGCCTGTACCAAGGAATCTTATGTTCTAGGGTACGAATTAATATCCCCCATAAAGGCCCAATCGAGATAAGATCTTCCCGACGCGGAAACCCCCGTGATAGCAAGTAGCCCGAGTATGATTTTTATACAGATATATAATATATGCACAATCACGCAGTCATATATATATATAAATAAATATCTACATTTATAAATTAGGTGCGCTCACGACCCATAATTATAATTATCCACTCTTAGCACATTTTTACTTGATTATCTCGTATAACGGATTTGTCACTTTTATTCTCATATACATAAGTTACTCCATACCTACTTCTCGTCTCTCGAAGTATTCTAACTCCGTAAGTATAATTTCAGTAGGCACTCTCACTTACCTTATAGTCTAACTTCCGTACAAGTCCGACCTTTTATTAAACGTACGCATGATTTCATATGTATTAATAACTCCCTGTTAACTCTTAATTTCATTTTACATTAAATTCTCACTCAACAGAGTTTACCTAGACCCTATTGGTCCTATTTATATCTCATTATGCTCCAACAAAAATAATCAAGGGTTACTACGCATTTTAATCGGATTAAACCAACATAAGGGGAATATGCAGTTTTCCAAGAGGGGTCGATCGATCGAGGAAATGGATGTTCTTGGATCGATCGATCGATCAAGCAGTTATGGCGAAATTGCTGTAGCCCAGTTACGAGTTTACCTCTCCAAACTCAACCAAAACTCCATATATGATTCCTAAACTCCCAACAAATGCTACTACCAGTACTATATACATAAATACATGATTCTCCACGTAAAATATGTTCCAATACATCAATTATTACAATTTAATGGGGTAAAAGTTACCTAAACTTCAAGAACCCTAATTTTTCTTTTTCTTCCAATTCTTTTCCAGATTTCTTACTTCTAAATCCATACAAATTCATGGTTTGTCCTCTACATGCGATTTATACGTCCAGAATATGATTACTTCTTCTACAACATATTATTTTAAGTCTCAAAACTATACTTTCTTTCATAATACAAGCTCTAAATAACCTTAGACTAACATGATCGAGACATTAACTAAAAATAAAGCAAGATAGATACTTGCCTGGAATTTGGATTTATGATTTGTGAACGAAAGTGGTATGATTGCGTTCCTCGTCACGCGATCTACGCTTTGGTGGTGGTGGCGGTGTCAACGGTTGAGTCATTGGCATTGAGTTGCTTGGAAAGCTCTCCAACTCCTTCTCCAATGGCCGGTCTTTGATTTTATTTTTGCTAACCCTAGAAGGTAACTCCTAAAGGCTGATTTATCCTTAGGAAATTCGTGGGTTTAATTACCCAAAAATGTAAAATGTCCATAATACCCTTCCGGGGTGCCAATCAGGCCTAAAAATTCCCCGAGACCCAAACTAAACCCCCGGGTACATTACTTTGATTATCTCGACCCTTCGGGACACATTGGCGCACTCGAAATGACCATATGGACAACTTATAATTTATTCACTTTTAATATTGATAATTTAATCCCGACACGACACAGGCGCGTCCTGATTTAATTTCCATAATTATCAAATTACACAATCATGATAAGTTTAATAAATTCGATTATACATATTACTTCATACATTAAGTAACAATCAAAAAATTCCCAATAATTACTAACTCTCATCACGCTAGTAAGTATTTAAAATAATTTTCGGATTGATATTAAATTAATATCTCAATTTAAATTTAATAAATCCCCAAATTTAAAAGTCATAAAAATACGAATTATTACACCTTATTTGTTAAGAAATCAGACAAACATGTTTTTATTGACCAAGTTTATGTAGACGATATTATTTTTGGATCAACCTGTCCTAACCAAGTGAAGAATTTTTTCCGATATCATGCATTCGAAATTTCAAATGTCATTAATAGGTGAATTACAATGTTTCTTAGGTCTGCCGATCAAACAATTTAATGATGATCTTGTTATTACTGAATCCAAATATGCCTCTGATCTCATTAAAAAATTTGGATTAAAACAGTCTAAACCTGCACGTACACCTATGAGCTCGTCAACCAAACTATCTAAAGAAGACAATGGTAAAGATGTTGACCCGACCTTGAATAAGAGTATGATAGGGAATTTGTTCCCGGCCAAATATTTCTTTTGCCGTTTGTGTTTGCGCTAGATACCAATGTGCACCCAAAGAATCCCACTTGTTATGTGTAAAACGTATCATTAAATATGTTAGGGGTATACAAAATTACGATATTTAGTACACTAAAGACACCACTAGTGCTATTGTAGGATACACTGATGCCGATTGGGCAGGGTGTTCAGACAATAGTAAGAGTACTTTCGATGCCTGCTATTACGTAGGAAATAATTTAGTAGGATGGAGTAGTAAGAAACAAAATTATATCTCTGTCTACGGCTGAATCCGAGTATATTGCAGACGGTAGTTGTTGTTCTCAATTATTATTGATCAAGCAAATGCTTAGTGACTGTGGTATATTTGAATACAAATTGACTATGTACTGTGATAACCATAATGCCATAAATATCTCTAAAAATTTTGTCCAACACTCTAGAACTAAGCACATAAAATTAGACATCATTTCCTTCGTGACCTTATAGACTCTATAGAATTAGATATTGAGTATCTCAATATTGATAAATAGTTAGTTGCTTTGTTTACAAAACCTCTTGACAATATTATATTTGAGTATCTTCGTAATGCCATTGGTATGATAGTTCTTACTTAATTCAACACATCATTCATATCCTCGGTAGTTGCTTGCTTATAATTGGTTTATGAGGATTTAGGGCATGGACGTTTCTCAAATGATAAAAGACGCCTCCTAATATTTATTTTATGTAGGAGACCCTTGTATCTGCCCTTGTGTATGTTATTGCTTGTGTTGTCATCTTATATCATATTCTCCTGATTTATATTTTTACCCCGTTGTATATTTGAGCAAAATTGGGGGAGAAGAACTTGAGTACCTATGCTTCGATTTATATATTTTCTGGTACTAACTCAACTAATACGCCATTGAGTTTTTTTATCTTTTTCAGGCATTTTTTCAGACCCGGTTTTATAGCTTGTCCTATCTATTAGGGTATTGGTCTATATTGTAGTTGAGTAATGTATTTTCTTATCTTATTTTCGATTCTAGGATGGGAATGGGTAGATAGAGATTTTTGTATGGGAAATCAATGATTTTCATTTTTACCCACTAGTATAGGATACTCAAGGGAATTTTGTCTCCAATATCCAAAGGGGGAGATTGAGAACACACTATAATGTTGACTTACTTGAGTCTGTGCCATATAGGAGTTCTAACTAGTTTTGATATCGAGATAAAATAGGATTAGATTTTTCCGAGTTACTCTATCTCGAAAAAGGCATCAAGCTTCATCAAGGAATCCCAGTCCAAGCACCCCGAGATAAACGACAAAAGGAAATATTTTTTTCTTTCTTCTGGAACCGCATTAGGACACACGCACTCTGCATATATGTTTTATTTTTTTTGTGTGCACAATTTAATTGGTGTGTTAGTCCCGTCAAAACATTTTTTTTGAATTCATTTAAAATATATATTTTTAATCATTTAATTTTTTTTTATTAATTAAAAATATGTTTTTAAAATGTTAGAGGTTAAACTTTAAATTACTTTTGTGGCACAAAATCTTTGGGGTTATATTTTGAATTTCTCAAAACATTAAAATCTCATGTGCTGCTATCCTATGCTCGCCAACGCATTTTGCGTTTTGTTAAAATCTGAGTTGTTATAGTTGTTGAGGTCGTGATCCTCGATCCTGTGATCATCCATGGTCCAACTCTATTGGAGCCTCAATCCGTGTCTTCCCCTATCAAGCCAATATCATGCGAGTATAGGATAATGCTTAGATGACAATAACTAATCTCACCCTTGATCTGAGATTAATCGACGGCTCAAACAGTTATATACCCGATCCTCGTCACTTCCTGTTAGCCAACCAGCGTTGTCGTTTCCACCAACCATTTTCTTTATTTGTACACCGTTAGATGCTGAGTTCGTTCAGCGAAACCGATTCCATCCCTTGGATTGAAACCGTCCCTCTTTGCTGAGTATATAAAAAAGGTTAGGGTTTGTTCATTCGGACTGGTTGAAAAAAACAGAGAGGATAGAGATAGCAGCGGCGTACAGTAAAGAGAGAGAGAAGTTTCACCTTCTCCATTATAGAGAGAACTCATCTCAACAGTTGCGAGCTCGGCGCATCCTAGAGGTGAGAGCGTGCGACAACGCTGTTAGGAGAAAACAGAAAGAAACTTCATCTCTTCTCCAAGAGAGAAAAACACAGAGAGAGAGAGAGAGAGAGAAACCCTCTTCGAGAATAAAAAACGCTTATAGCTTCAAAACCCCAATACCCACAAGCTTTATATTGTCCAAATACAAAAACAAAACAGTAAACCCATTTGTTTTGAGAATGAGTGAGACTACAGCGACCGGGGTTCCATACTTAAAATTCAAACTTAATGATGTGGCCCATGCCACATCATCAACATACACACTTTTTTTTTATCACTTTATAATTTTTAAAAAAAATATAATTTTCAAGTTATAAAAAAAAAAGTTCAATAAAAAATATAAATGTATATGTTAAAATTATGTGTTAAAATACAACAGGATAAAACACGGAATCGTATTTTTTTACTTACCACAAACCAATTAAAAAATTACGCAATGCGATATGAATCTTTTATTTTTTAACTAACACGATCACGATCCCCAAAAACGCGACATGGCATGGAATCGTATTTTTTTCATACCGCTGGCGCTGATCATTTTTTACTATTTTAAAAATAATCTTTTTACTATTTATAAAAAATGTTTTGCATCAGCGGTATGTATAGGTGATCCGACTACCTATACATACCGCGGTATTTATAGGCAATCCGATCACCTATACATACCGCTGGCGCGAATCAGTTTTTATAATATGTTCGTCCGCGCAAACGGTACGTATAAGTGGTCGGACTTCCTTTAAAGAGTTTTAAGAAACACAAAAATTGTTTTAAATGTTGTAAAATTAAAAAAAAAAACTTTAAAATAAAGGGTGCCGCTGGCGCGAACCTTTAAAAATAAGAAAATATTAGATAAATGAGTATTTGAGGGACTAAACGAGTTAAAAATAATTAAAAAAAAAACTATTTTAATAAGAAAGTGGTCTTTAAAATTATTTTTAGCTCATTTCAGATGAGAAACCAATAAAAAAGAAAAAAAAATTATTCGTCGAACTATTTTTGAGTTGAATTTTTTGTATGTGGTATTTAAACATGGCAGGTGAAACATAAAAAAATCAACTCAAAATAAAAAATTTAAAATTAGTTAACTGTTTTTTTTAATTTGAAAAATATGTTTTGAAAATAAATAAATTTGAGGGAGTGTGTTTCTACATGAATTTGGAGTGTGTTTTTAATGATGTGGCAATGCCACATCATTAAGTCCCACTTTTCAAATAGTAAAAAATGATCAGCGCCAGCGGTATGAAAAAAATACGATTCCATGCCATGTCGCGTTTTTTGGGATCGTGATCGTGGTAGTTAAAAAATAAAAGATTCATATCGCATTGTGTAATTTTTTAATTGGTTTGTGGTAAGTAAAAAAATACGATTCCGTGTCTTGTCCTGTTATATTTTAACACATAATTTTAACATATACATTTATATTTTTTATTGAACTTTTTTTTTATAACTTGAAAATTATATTTAAAAAAAAATTTATAGAGTGATAAAAAAAAGTGTGTATGTTGATGATGTGGCATGTGCCACATCATTAAGTTTGAATTTTAAGTATGGAACCCCGGTCGCTGTAGTCTCACTCTTTGAGAATATATGTTGGGGGTTTGTTTGATGTTGGGGTATTGATGGTATGCTTGTGTTGAAGACCTCTTCAACTCTATATCTCCCTAAGAACCCATTTAGTTCACTTGTAAGATTTTTCTACGGTTCTTTATTTTCTTGGATCATTTTATTTTATTGTTGTTGCTGTTTGATCCAAGATAGTAATCTCAAATTTATTTTGAGAAATTTGACTTCTGATATTTTTATCTATATTCTCAGATCTGAAATATTTTTTTGTTTCAAAATATTATTTCACATTTTGTTAAATCAGATTGAACATAAATAAATTTTGTTTGAAACAAAAAACTTGAAATATTTTTTTTGTAAAAGGTCTGAAAAATTCTAGAAGTCTTATTATTCAAAGCACATTTGAAATTACTTGCATATCATAGAGAAATGGTTTGTAATTTGTAGGTATTTGCTTGTATTATTGATTGAGAGGGTGAGAAGCATTATTGCATCTGGTTAATACACAAACACTATCACTCTCACACGAACACTTAGTATTTGTGGTTCTTGGTGAGATATTGTGACACCCCGCCTAATTAATCCCGGGTGATCAGTCCTAAATCAAGTTAGAAAAGGTTTCTCAGTTGGTCCATTCTTAGCATCACTGTCGTCATTTTAGTTACTAACCACCTAGGTGAGAAAAATAAACTGGTGCCAATTTTTAACTTCCAATTAATTAAAAATAATCTCACGCGGAACATAAATAATACACAATCAAAGATACCTAAAATAAACATCCACAATTTAAAATTCCCAACCGAATAAACCATCGGTCCAAAACCAATACAAGTAAAGATAAGAAGAACAATCTCAATAAGTCTAATACTGATAAATTGACTGTGAGCGACAAGCTCGGATAAGTACTAGAGAATCTCTACATGAATGAAAGAAGGAGGCGTCTATCAAAGACCCGCAACATCCACAGGTGCTGCAGCTACGGATACCTGGAATAGAGTCAAGTCTGGCGCCCTTGTGGTTGGACACCTAAAAGGTTTTTAAATTTTTTATAGCAAGGGTTAGTACCCAAAAACATTTGAAAACATTTAACAAATGATTAACTTGCAGTAATAAATAAACATGCATGCTCTTCATATTTTAGTTAGTGCCGCACTCTCTTGAAATTTTCCTACTCTAACCGAGTATGCCTTAGTTCCGAATTCTTAAGTTATTATGAACGTTAAACTTAATTAAATCATTACCCTTTTTATTTCATAAAATGTTCACACCTGTTATGCACAAAATACATTTTTCACTACGTATTAATTATCCCATATATAATTATTTACCTAATTATATATTTAAACATATCACCGTATTCACAATCATACTGAAATAATATTTAATACAAACTTTTCACCGAGTAAAAATGCTCACAAAATATAAATTTTCCCAAGTGCTATACCACTAGGTATATTCACATATCCTAGATATCCAAGTTAGATTCGCTCACTAACTTAATTCAACATACGATTTGGAGGCGGTCATATTCCTTCCCTGAAAGTGAGATGCACCTCACCCATATAACGGACGCTATGACCTGGGATTATACTCGCCCTACTCCTCAAGCTAGGGGATTCATCCACTACGCGCAACCTCCCCCTATAGCACTAGAATAAATACCCATAATATTCAGTCACTAATATTAATGCACCCACACTATATATACATATATACTGCCACACTCCGTATATATATATAAATATAGAAATGTCCCGGCTACCCCACGTACAGAATTCATAACATGAGCCCATCAAGTTCATTAAGAGTTTATGGTCCAACCCTAATTATTAATTAATTCGCACATTAATTAATCTAGTCACCTTTGGTGTCGCCCTCACCATAAAGTTTGGACTTACTCTCGTAGTCCGAATTAACCTCACCCGAGTCTAAATTCCCGACTCCCGAATAATTTAGCCTTTAATTAAATAAGATTTTTTTCTCTCGGTATTTCCCAACCGATTACCCCGGATTTGTTCATTACATCCATATTTAATCTTTTCGTACACCTTCGCAAAATTCAACCTTAGTGTGTCACACCTAATTTCTCCAAAACCCGACAATTTTAAATTATGATGTCACACTAAGTCGTCTCCAAATTCTAATTAATTTTATTTACTATTAATTAGATTAAAAGCCCATGTATAAATTTCTCACCAAATAAATTCATGGAAAAGAATTAAATTAAATTTCTTCATATAAAAGAAAATTGGGCGAACTGTCAAAATCTGCCGACCTTCGATCGATCGACCCCAGACCTTCGATCGATCGATCGAACAGGTCTTCATCTTCTTCGCGAAGACAGATTCTGCCATGGACGAGTTTCATAAAACCCTAACTTCTTCTATCAGCAATCCCAAGTCTTTTTAGCAATAATACAAATTAGGAAACTTATTAGGGACCTCCAGAATGTCTTCCAACGTTATCAATTCGTCCATTAACTACAATTTCTAAATTTGGGGAAAATTATTTATCTTTAGTTCCCTACCCATCTACATCCTAAATTCCTTCACCAAATTCGTTTCTAAATACCCAGATATCATCCTTCCAGATTCGTGTCAATTTACAATATCAGATCTCTACAAAAAATTGTCATTCAAATCGTAAATCAAATTATTATTTTCAAAACCTCATGTTTATGCCATGAATACCCAAAACGAGTTTTGATTAAACACATCACATGAATATGAATCGAAATACAGTTTCAATACTATTGCAAGTTATCCACTTGCCTTAGGTTTCGTAGTGTCTGATTCGGAGATGAATTTTCAAGGTTGAAGATGATCATGTTGGTTCTCTAATGATCCCAAAATTGCCTCCAACTGCTGTTAGGGTTCCTTAATACGCTTAACCTTTTTCCAAAACTCTATCATCCGTTTTCTTATTCCCCTTAATTCCTCCATTTATCTAAATCCCGTTTTTTGTCTAATGGGCCAAGCCCAAGTGACCAAAATGCCCCCGTGTGGGCCTGGCTATGTCTAAAAACGCCCCGTGACCCGTCTACTACCCCCGGGTACACTTTTCCGACTATCTCGGCCCATCCGGATTCAACCGTACACTCAGAATTTGCATCCGAACTAATTTATAAAAATACTTATTCCCCCACCCCTTTAGTCTATACCGACTCCCGGTTGGGATAAGTGCGTATCCTGTCATTTATACTCGAGGTGACTTAAATAATTACTTACTATTCACTTAGTAAATAAACGCCCGTAAATATTAACCATTTACTCCCCGATTAATATTTAAATAAAATTCCCTAATTAATTCAATTAAAATTACGACTCACAAGTAAATTTTAATTCCCGAATTTATTAAATATTTAATGCATGAAAATACGGGGTGTTACATACTCCCCCCCTTACAAAGGAATTTCGTCCCCGAAATTAGGTCATACCTGTGATGAAAAGTTCTAGATATTGTTCCCGCATATCCTCCTCCCGCTCCCAGGTAGACTCGTCAACGTTGTGATGACTCCACTGTACTCTAACTAGTGGAACAACCTTGGATCGTAACTTCCGCTCGCTCCGGTCCAGAATAGCCACTGATCTCTCCTCATATGAGATGTATGGCTGTAAATCAATTTCCTCGAGTGGAATGTGCCAGAAGGCCCTCTCGCTCCTGCGATATTTCTTCAGCGATGCCACATGAAACACATCGTGTATCCGCTGAAGGTGCTCCGGTAATCCTAGCCTGTAGGCTACATGCCCCACCCTCTCGATAATAGGGAAAGGTCCCACGTACCTCGGTGCTAACTTACCCTTCTTGCCGAACCTCATCACCCCTTTCATAGGGGACACCCGGACCAATACCTGATCTCCAACCTCTAACTCCACATGTCTCCGTGAAGCATCAGCGTAAATTTTCTGACTATCCTGAGCTATCCGAATCCTCCCTCGGATCAGTTCTATCTTAGTAGATGTCTCCTGAACAATCTCCGGCCCCAATAGTTTGTTGTCCCCCACCTCTAACCAACAAGTGGGTGAACGACAAGGTCTCCCGTATAATGCCTCGAATGGTGCCATGCCGATCGTGAATTGGTAAGAGTTGTTATATGCAAACTCTACCAGAGGAAGATATTTCTCCCAACCTCCCCCAAAGTCTAGTATACACATTCTGAGCATATCCTCCAGCATCTGATTGACTCTCTCGGTCTGTCCGTCAGTCTGTGGGTGATAGGCTGTACTCAAACGTAATTCCGTGCCCATGGCCTCCTGAAAACTCTGCCAAAAGTGGGCCACAAAGATCTTATCCCTATCCGACACAATATTAATCGGTACCCCGTGCAGTTTAACAATCTTCGCTATGAATAGCTGCGCATAACGCATCGTCTCAAAGTCTGTGCGAACAGGTAGGAAGTTGGCCACTTTGGTCAATCGATCCACAATAACCCATATAGAATCGTGACCCTTCTGTGATGTCGGTAACCCTGTAATGAAGTCCATAGAGATGCTCTCCCACTTCCACACGGGAATTTCAAGTGGCTGTAGCATCCCTGATGGGCTCTGATGGTCAACTTTCACGAGCTGACACATGGCACATTTTGAAACAAATTCTGCTATGTCCCGTTTCATTCCTGCCCACCAATACTGTCTCCTCATATCCTGATACATTTTTTCCCCACCGGGATGTACCGCGAATCTCAACCCATGCGACTCTGTCATAACAGCGTGTCTCAACTCCTCATTTTCTGGCACAATCGACCTACCATTAAGGCGTAAGCCTCCCTCCGAGCTGATCGAGTAACCCTCTGTTCCTTCAGCTAGTAACTGGCGCACCCTATCCCGGCAGGTCTGATCCTCTGTCTGAGTCCTCACCACCCGCATAATGATCTCAGGTGTGATGGATAGTGCTGACATACAGGCCCTGGCTACGTCATCCTCATATCAAAGTTCTTTCCACTTCGCTTTCCAGACTTCTGATATTTCCCCAGTCGGTCTTCGACTCAACGCATCTGCTACCACATTAGCCTTACCAGGATGATATTGGATATCAAACTGGTAATCTTTCACGAATTCTAGCCATCGCCTATGCCTCATATTCAGATCCTTCTGAGTGAAGAGATACTGAAGTGATTTGTGATCCGTGAATAACGTGAACTGCTCCCCCAGAAGATAATGTCTCCATTTCCTCAAAGCAAAAACGACTGCTGCCAACTCCAGGTCGTGAGTGGGGTAATTTCTCTCTTGTGGCTTTAGCTTCCGGGACGCATAAGCTATAGCCCTTTCCTCCTGTTGAAGCACACCGCCAAGTCCCTGTAAGGATGCGTCAGTGTAAACCCGATACTCTAATCTTCCTTTCGGCAATGCAAGCACTGGTGCCGATGTCAACTTGTCCTTTAACTCATCGAAAGCTAATTGACAATTATCATTCCAAGTAAAAGGTACCCCTTTTCGGGTAAGATTCGTCAGAGGGCCCGCAATCTTTGAGAATCCTTTGATGAACCGTCTGTAATAGCCGGCCAACCCCAGAAAACTGCGCACTTCTGTCGATGTCGTGGGCTGTCCCCACTCCCTCACCGCCGACACCTTACTTGGATCCACTGTAATACCCCGGTCTGACACCACGTGGCCAAGGAACTGAACCTCCCGTAGCCAAAATCCACACTTACTGAATTTGGCATAGAGTTGGTGATCCCGTAATGTCTGTAACACTATACGCAGATGCTCTGCGTGCTCCTCCTCGGTACGCGAGTAGATCAGGATGTCATCAATGAACACGATAATAAACTGATCGAGAAACTCTCTGAAGACTCTGTTCATGAGGTCCATGAACACTGCAGGAGCGTTGGTGAGCCCGAATGGCATCACCCTGAACTCGTAAGATCCATACCGCGACAGGAAAGTGGTCTTCGGAACATCCTCCTCTCGGATACGTAGTTGATGATACCCTGACCTCAAGTCGACCTTAGAGAAATAAGATGCGCCTCTCAACTGGTCAAATAGGTCGTCAATCAGAGGCAACAGATACTTATTCCGTATCGTGGCCTTATTCATCTCCCTATAGTCCACGCATAACCATAGTGAGCCATCTCGCTTTTTCACAAACAACACTGGTGCACCCCACGGCGATGTGCTCCGTCGTATGAAACCCTGACCCAGAAGCTGCTGAATCTGCTCCCTCAGCTCACGCATCTCTGAAGGGGCCATACGGTATGGGGCCCGAGCAATTGGCCTCGTCCCTAGTGCTAAATCGATCACAAATTCGATTTCCGTGCTAGGTGGCAACCCTGGTATCTCCTGAAACACATCTTCAAAGTCTCTCACCACTGGGATTGAGTCCAACGGAATAGCCACCTCCTGTGAGGTTTCCTCCTCAATATAATACAGGTGTATGCGTGACCCTCCATCAGGTAATGTCATTGCTATTAAGAACATCTCCTGCCCTGGAATGGAGAATACGATGGTCCTTTCATAGCAATCCACCGTTGCCCGATAGCCTGCCAACCAATCCATTCCCAAGATGACATCGTACCCCTCCATATCTAACACTAAGAGGTCCGCTGCTAAACTAAGTCTCCCAATCAAAATGTCTATGCCCCGACAAACCGACTGAATTGTAGCCCCGCTGCCTACTGGCGACTCTACACACATCCGAAGACTACCCGCGGTCTCTAGTAGTCCGAACCGTTTAGCAAAATTTAATTTAATAAATGAATGTGATGCTCCCGTATAAAAAGAACACTACCCTCATAACCATGAATGAGAAACATACCCTCAACTGCTGGCGGTGCCTGCTGCGCCGGGGGATTGGGAACATCCTGGACGTTATATACACGCCCGTAGTGCATTTGCCCCTGCTGAGGTGGGGCTGGTGGGGCTGGTGCTGCTGGTGGTAATTGCCCCCGTTGCCCCTGTTGGGCCTCCTGCTGTTGACCTCTACCCCTCTGTGGGCACTCCCTCTTGAAATGTCCTGGCTGGCCACATACAAAACAACGTCTCTGACTATCTCCCTGTCGTTAGCCCTGTTGGCCCTGACGCGATTGGCCCTGGCCTTGTTGGCCTCCCCCATTGTTCCCTTGGCCCTCACGGCCCTGAGGAACCTGCTGCTGCTGATTTGGGCCCGACTGCCCCTGCCTGAACCCCTGTCCTCCCTGTCGGAACCCACCAGGCTTAAACTTCTTAGCCTGATTCCCTTGCTGACTACCCGTCTGCTGCTGAGTACCACTTGTGTCACTACTAGTAATGGCCTTGCCCTGTTGGCTCGGCTCCCCTGTTCGCTTGCTCCCCTTCGCATGGAAGCGATGATCCTGGCAGTGTACAAGTGCGGCATTAACGATATCTGTATATGTCACCAATGCCGGATTCCCAATCAAGTGTTGCCTGATCCGCCAGGCTAAATCGTCCATAAATCTCGATTTCTTCCTCTCCTCATCGCTCACTTCATTTGGCACAAAGTTTGCCAAACGGGTGAACTCTTCTTCGTAGTCTGCCACTGATCGGTCACCCTGAACTAACTCACTGAATTTCTTCCTCATCTCAGTCTCTACTGCTGGGGGAAAGTATTTACGGTCGAACCGTACCCAGAACTCTGCTATTGGCATCGAGTCTCGCTCCTCGGCGGTGGTAACTGACTCCCACCACTGTAAGGCTGCCCCTGACAGACGAAAGGTAGCAAGCATCTGTTTCTGTACTTCGGTACACTCTAGCATGCGCAGATGGCGCTGGATGTTCTTCTTCCAATCACATGCCTCTATCACATCTGTGCTACCACGGAACTCAGGTGGGTGACCCTTCTGAAAGGTCTCCCTAACTCTCTGCCAAGATGGTGTCCCCACTGGGACCTGAACTGCTGGTGCCACTGGAGGCGGCGCCTGGGGCTGTGGAAAGTGAGCTGCCATAGCTCTCATTGCTGTTTCAACCGCTTGGGCCACTATCACTGCCACCTGAGTAGTGGAAATCAACTCGGGTGGGGGTGGTGGTGGCGGTGCCAGTGGCTCCTGGTGAACTTCTCTGATTCCATCCCTAGCCTCAACCCTCTCCGCTCTCAGTCTCCTCGGTGGCATCTAAAATAGATTAAATCGCATAAGTACACAATTTACACCAAAAATATATTCACAGCAGGAGTACGATATCTCACAAGCGGAAAAAAAATGAATAAACAGTCCTAATAATAGGGCTCTATAACAACCGAGTACTACGTTGAAACGGAGAAAGCCGCACAGATCCTAAGGACACTAGAACCTGATGCTCTGATACCATCTGTGACACCCCGCCTAATTAATCCCGGGTGATCAGTCCTAAATCAAGTTAGAAAAGGTTTCTCAGTTGGTCCATTCTTAGCATCACTGTCGTCATTTTAGTTACTAACCACCTAGGTGAGAAAAATAAACTGGTGCCAATTTTTAACTTCCAATTAATTAAAAATAATCTCACGCGGAACATAAATAATACACAATCACAGATAACTAAAATAAACATCCACAATTTAAAATGCCCAACCGAATAAACCATCGGTCCAAAACCAATACAAGTAAAGATAAGAAGAACAATCTCAATAAGTCTAATACTGATAAATTGACTGTGAGCGACAAGCTCGGATAAGTACTAGAGAATCTCTACATGAATGAAAGAAGGAGGCGTCTATCAAAGACCCACAACATCCACAGGTGCTGCAGCTACGGATACCTAGAATAGAGTCAAGTCTGGCGCCCTTGTGGTTGGACACCTAAAAGGTTTTTAAAATTTTTTATAGCAAGTGTTAGTACCCAAAAACATTTGAAAACATTTAACAAATGATTAACTTGCAGTAATAAATAAACATGCATGCTCTTCATATTTTAGTTAGTTTCGCACTCTCTTGAAATTTTCCTACTCTAACCGAGTATGCCTTAGTTCCGAATTCTTAAGTTATTATGAACGTCAAACTTAATTAAATCATTACCCTTTTTATTTCATAAAATGTTCACACCTGTTATGCACAAAATACATTTTTCACTACGTATTAATTATCCCATATATAATTATTTACCTAATTATATATTTAAACATATCACCGTATTCACAATCATACTGAAATAATATTTAATACAAACTTTCCACCGAGTAAAAATGCTCACAAAATATAAATTTTCCCAAGTGCTATCCCACTAGGTATATTCACATATCCTAGATATCCAAGTTAGATTCGCTCACTAACTTAATTCAATATACGATTTGGAGGCGGTCATATTCCTTCCCTGAAAGTGAGATGCACCTCACCCATATAACGGACGCTATGACCTGGGATTATACTCGCCCTACTCCTCAAGCTAGGGGATTCATCCACTACGCGCAACCTCCCCCTATAGCACTAGAATAAATACCCATAATATTCAGTCACTAATATTAATGCACCCACACTATATATACATATATACTGCCACACTCCGTATATATATATATAAATATAAAAATGTCCCGGCTACCCCACGTACAAAATCCATAACATGAGCCTATCAAGTTCATTAAGAGTTTATGGTCCAACCCTAATTATTAATTAATTCGCACATTAATTAATCTAGTCACCTTTGGTGTCGCCCCCACCATAAAGTTTGGACTTACTCTCGTAGTCCGAATTAACCTCACCCGAGTCTAAATTCCCGAATCCCGAATCATTTAGCCTTTAATTAAATAAGATTTTTTCTCTCGGTATTTCCCAACCGATTACCCCGGATTTGTTCACTACATCCATATTTAATCCTTTCGTACACCTTCCCAAAATTCAACCTTAGTGTGTCACACCTAATTTCTCAAAAACCCGACAATTTTAAATTATGATGTCACACTAAGTCGTCTCCAAATTCTAATTAATTTTATTCACTATTAATTAGATTAAAAGCCCATGTATAAATTTCTCACCAAATAAATTCATGGAAAAGAATTAAATTAATTTTCTTCATATAAAAGAAAATTGGGCGAACTGTCAAAATCTGCCGACCTTCGATCGATCGACCCCAGACCTTCGATCGATCGATCGAACGGGTCTTCATCTTCTTCGCGAAGACAGATTCTGCCATGGACGTGTTTCATAAAACCCTAACTTCTTCTATCAGCAATCTCAAGTCTTTTTAGCAATAATACGAATTAGGAAACTTATTAGGGACCTCCAGAATGTCTTCCAACGTTATCAATTCGTCCATTAACTACAATTTCTAAATTTGGGAAAAATTATTCATCTTTAATTCCCTACCCATCTACATCCTAAATTCCTTCACCAAATTTGTTTATAAATACCCAGATATCATCCTACCAGATTCGTGTCAATTTACAATATCAGATCTCTACAAAAAATTGTCATTCAAATCGTAAATCAGATTATTATTTTCAAAACCTCATGTTTATGCCATGAATACCCAAAACGAATTTTGATTAAACACATCACATGAATATGAATCGAAATACAGTTTCAATACTACTGCAAGTTATCCACTTGCCTTAGGTTTCGTAGTGTCTGATTCGGAGATGAATTTCCAAGGTTGAAGATGATCATGTTGGCTCTCTAATGATCCCCAAACTGCCTCCAACTGCTGTTAGGGTTCCTTAATATGCTTAAACTTTTTCTAAAACTCTATCAGTCGTTTTCTTATTCCCCTTAATTCCTCCATTTACCTAAATCCCGTTTTTTGTCTAATGGGCTAAGCCCAAGTGACCAAAATGCCCCCGTGTGGGCCTGGCTATGTCTAAAAACGCCCCGTGACCCGTTTACTACCCCCGGGTACACTTTTCCGACTATCTCGGCCCATCCGCACTCAACCGCACACTCAGAATTTTCATCCGAACTAATTTATAAAAATACTTATTCCCCCACCCCTTTAGGCTGTACCGACTCCCGGTTGGGATAAGTGCGTATCCTGTCATTTATACTCGAGGTGACTTAAATAATTACTTACTATTCACTTAGTAAATAAACGCCCGTAAATATTAACCAATTACTCCCCGATTAATATTTAAATAAAATTCCCTAATTAATTCAATTAAAATTACGGCTCACAAGTAAATTTCAATTCCCGAATTAATTAAATATTTAATGCATGAAAATACGGGGTGTTACAGATATTTTGTTTGTGGGGCTGCTAGAATTCGGGATTCAAGGACAAAATAAGGAAGCTGCGTGTAGAAGAGCAAATCAAGATAGACTGCCTTTGAAAGTGGAGTAACTCGTGTAGGTTAATTTTCTGATCTTGTATTTTGGTTCTTAGTTGCATGCTTAGGTGTTGTAACTTGATTGTGATTCTAGTGAATTTTTCATTTTGATCCGTAGAGGGGGTCGTGGATGTTTTCCTTATTTTAGGGTTTTACCACGTTAAAAATCATGTGTTAATTTGCTTAAATGTTCTTAATTACTTTGGCGAACAATATCGTACTCAAAACATAATTGTAGGTTTTAATTTAAAAAAAAAACTAAGGTAATCAAACTAACAAATCTAGAGAACATATTCTGAAAAATTGTTTTAACACATCTAGTGTTCATTTTGAAAAGAGTTTTGTTCAACGAGTTTATTTCGGAGTTTACTCAACTTATAACTTTTTGTTATTAATTTTGTAAACAAGTTTTTTAGAAGGTATTTCCTTTTTGGATACTGAAAATTCTTCACTAAGAGAATAGTTGGAAACTTAAAAAAGTGTTAGACCTGTATCCACTTTCTGGGGTAGAACAAGAGCAGGTCGAAGTAGCATTGAAGAGACTAGAACTCAGCAAGTCTTAGAAAATCAAGTTGTTTAATTGAAGGCGAAAAATCAAGCTCTGATAGAGATGTCTCAGAAGATTCAAACTCTTACAGAACAACTATACACTCAGAGTTCTTCATTACAGAATAAAGAAAATGTACTGAAAAGACTTCACCAACATGTTGAACGACTAACTTATCAATTTCACAAGTAGCCCCGAGAGTTCTGAATGGAGGGATACAATGAGGATTTATATCATCATGATGCCAGAGTGAAACAATCAAACAATGAAGGGTAGAAACAGGGATGGATGAACGCTTTAACTGTAATGAAAGTTGAGCAAAGAACTGAACTGTGGGATTGGTATGACCCTGGATTACTTGATCTGCCAAAACCACCGTTCCAGCTATATGTTAATTGGATTCCAGTTAGCTCCATTCCTCATTGTTTGATTTCCAAGTACCTCGGTGATTACGGCCTTCATGAAGATTTTGAGATATCCCGACCTCCTCATTTGCTAGACCGACTAAGTTTAAGTAACACCAGAATACTTCAAGACTTGAATTTTATCAATTCTTCTTATGCTTTAGATGACCCTCCGGCTGGAATGGATCCTGTATCAAAATCTGAAGGAAAGAAACTAATAGAATAGGCTATTTATATTTTGTTAGTAAATGAAGAAAAAACATCTTCTTGTAATTTTGTTTCCTTGGAAATAAAATAATTGCATGATGTTTATTCTGTCAATCTTTGTTCATAACATGAGATCAATGATATTAATACCGTACTAATAACAATAATGGGTTACTTTTCACTCGTTGAATATATATATATATATATTTGAATGGACATTTTCCCCTTTTTGATTTGATTGCCTAGACAATGGAACTTTTTCCCCATGTGTTTGTCTAGTTATAGTGATTTTTTTTAGTGCCTAAATAATAGAATGTTTATCCCATGTTCCTTCTTAGTTGTAGTAATCTTATCTAGACGTATAGATAAATAGTTACCTTGGTTCCTGGGCAGTGGATATTTTACCCATCTTCTTGCCCAGTTTAGATGCCTTCTTGGGTCACCTATAATCAAGTAGGACTTACCTTGCTCGATTGTTTTACCAACATTGTTGGTGTCTTTGTTGATGTCGACCAATATTTGGCTGGCGGTTGCTGATACCGACCAATATTTAGTCGGTGGTTGCTAATGCCGACCAACTTTTAATTCGTGGTTGTTGATGCATTTTCAAATACTGCAAGCTATTGAGTGTAGTGTGTAGCACTAGTACCCAAAAAAATGAATGGGGAAATCATCTTTTTCATTTATATTAAAAAGATTGAGTACTTTGTCTGTTACATCACTGGTAGTACTTTCGCAGGTGCTCTGCATTCCAGACATTATTTAATTCTTTCCCTTCCAGAGTTTCTATTATGTAAGTGCTAGGTCGGACAACTATCATGATGCGATAGGTCCCATGCCAATTAGCCTCCAACTTATCGTGATTTTGAATTACCTTCTTGAGCACGTAATCACCTTCCTTTAGATCATATTTCTTTACCCTTTTATTATTGAACATAGGAGTCCTTTGCTGATAGGCTGCATTTCGGATCATTGCAGCTTCTCTGACTTCTTCGAGCATGTCCAAATCCAAGCGTCTCATCAAATCACTCACCGAAGAATTGAAATTGAGCACCCTATGAGTAGGTAATCCTAGTTCAGCAGGTATCACTGCTTCACTCCCCAAAGCTAGCATGTATGGTGTCTCTCCAGTTGCTGTTCGGTAAGCCCATAACATCGATTACAACTCGTTGATCCAATTCTCTTTAGCATCATCTAGTCTTTTCTTCAACCCATTCAGTAGAGTTATGTTCATCACCTCTGTTTTCCCATTACTTTGGGGATGACCTGGGGACAAATGGACTTTTTGAATGTTGGACTATAGACAGTACGTTGCAAATTCATCATTATCAAATTGGGTATCGTGATCAGCGATAAAGGCACGGGGCAGACCATATCTGTAAATAATATTCTTCTAAATGAATTGATAGACCCTTTCATAGGCCATATCGATGAGAGGTTCAACTTCCACCCACTTTGTGAAGTAATCAACAACTACCACCAAATATTTGAATCGTTCTCTTGTAGTTGGCAGAGGCCCAACTAAATCTATTCCTCACATAGCAAATATCCAAGGTGAAGTGGTTCGTATTAATACCGCCCGAGGAGTTCTTTGTATAGTAGAAAATCGTTGACACTTGTCACATTTTTTAGCATAAGCCATACAATTAGCGCGCATTGTTGGCTAGTAGTATCCTTGCATACTTATTCTCTATAGTATAGTTATTCCTTCTACATGCGCCCCACAAGATCCTTCATGAATTTCCTCTATTAGGTCCTTGACTTTTGCTGGATGAACACACCTCTGCAAACCAGATATCAAACCTCTCATGTACAAAACTCCATTATTCAAAACATATCTGGAAGCCTTATACTTCAACCTTTTAGCTGCAAGTAGATCGGCTGGTAAAATAATTTCTTCAATATAAGCCCTGATGGGATCCATCCAAGATGGTCCCATATCCAAGGCGATAAAATTCACCATCAGGTCTTCATCCTTACTTCTGCTTGCAAGTACTTCAATAGGGATTGTTCTTTGTAGCTCGGTGCAAGTAGCTGAAGCTAATAAAGCAAGTGCATCCGCCCTTACATTCTCCGGTCTAGGTATTATAACCACCTGAATAGCTGCCAAATTTTCTATAATCTTCAAAGCATTGGCTAAGTATCTTGACATATGTGACACCCCGCCTAATTAAACATTGGGTGATCAGTCATTTATTAAATTAAAATCAAGGTGAACGGTTGGTTCATTCTTAGCATCACTGTCGTAAAAATGACTTTTCCAATTAAACATCCCAAATAATTAAGCTAAGTGTCAAAACCATTTTAGACATTGCCTTCCAAATTTTATTTTAAAAACCAACATTTAAAACTTTACATAATTCATAGTTAAATAATCACACAACAACTATTCTGGAATATATAATCCAAACAATTAAACATCCGACTGATTGATTCCAACATTTAAAACTTAAAGGAAAAACATCCTGATAACAATAAAACCCAAAGTGTAAATACTGGAAATAAACGAATCATAATATCCAATAAAACAACTGAGTAATGGAAAAGGGCGACACATGCCCACTGGATAAAATAATGCTAGGAGTAGAATAAAGAAAATGAGATCGTCTAAGCAAGAGGCTTGCAACTCCCACCTAAGCTGCAGCGCGTTCCTTCCAAAGGATCCTAAGCAAGACGCCCCTGTGGCTGGGCACCTGTAATATATACATATATATACAAGAGAGGAGAGATAACAGTAAACGGGTCAGAGCCCGATGGTAAAACAGTTTAAAAATTTGGTTTAGTAAGTATTTAAAATGTTTACTGGTTAATGCAACAACATATTAGTGCGACACTCCCTTGAGAAATTCTCACCTCTCTTCTAATATGCACACCTATCGCACAAATCTTCCCAACAGTTTAACTTATCTTAACTCAAGTTGCTCGTAAGGTTTCAAATCGACAAATTCAAGTATTTAAGAGGTTAAGCTTATTTTAAAAATAAAGTTCTCAATTAAACCTTATTTAGTAATAAAGTTTCTCAATAAATATATCATGCTTTTCAAACACTTATACCCAAGTTACATTAATTATTCAATTCTTACATACCACAATCACAGCAGGTAGTTCCCAATTTCCAGATTTAAATATATATATTAAATACTCATAATATATATATATATATTCTAACAACACCCCACATAAAATCTATGGTGCGGGCATACTCTGCTATCCAGTCCCCGTATCACTCGTACTAAGAGAAATACTAGTTCGGAATCACTCTCGAACTGTATTAACACAAAACACATATAAAATGAGGCGAAGCATAGTTCCAAGTCACTAAGAGGATAGCACATACCCTCACGTCTCTTAGGACCGTCTGACTATCGATTCGATAGCCTTCACCAAAGATTTCTATCTTCTAGGGTACGAGTCAATATCCCCCATAAAGGTCCCATTGAGATAAGACTGTCCCAGCGCGGTAACCTCAGGGATAGCAAGTAGCACGGGCATGATTTTACACACAAATAAAATATATGATCAATCATGAAGTCATATAGATATATAACTATTCACATTCATAAGTTAGGTACGCCTACAACCCAACATTAAATTATTCCATTCTTAGTACATTTTTATTCGATTATTTCTTATACCGAACTTATTCATTTTTATTTTCGATATTTAAGTTATTCCAACCCACTTCTCTTCTCTCGAAGTATTCTCTTTACCTAAGTACAATTTCAGTGGGCCCTCTCTTAACCTCTAATCCAACTCCTAGACATTTCGATTATTAGGTCTACACACATTAAATTTCTTAGGTATGAACCTTTCCCGTTTACCTTTCATTTTCCCATTTCATTAAAGTTTCACTTAATGGGGTTTACATTGACCCTACTGGTCCTTCTTATGTTTCATTAGGTCCTAATAACATTAATCAAGGTTTACTACGCATTTAATCGGATTACGTCAAAGTAAGGAAAAATCTAGTTTTTCCCAGGAGGGGTCGATCGATAGATAGAAAGGGGTTGATCGATCGATCGAAGCTCTTGTCTCGATCGATCGATTAAGCAGGTATGGCAAAAACTGCAGAATATCAGTTACGGGAATTATCATCCAAAATCATCCAAATCCAAGTTTTTAACTCCCAAAATCCCAAAAATTTATACCACAATAATTATAAACCCAAGTGAACAATATTCTATGTAAGGCATGCAAGTTTTCATCAAGTATCATGGATTAAAAGGGCTAAAATTTATATAATTCTCATGAACCCTAAAAACTTCTTTAACTTAATTCTTCTCCTTCTTTTTCCATAATTTCTACTTCTAATCCAATATAAATTCGTGGTTCAACCTCTACATGTGAAGGGAATTTCCAGAATGATGTTTATATATCTACAACATGCGATTTCTAACCTCCAACATAGGCTTTCTTTCATAAAAACTCATCCTAATTAACCCTAAACTAATATGAATGAAGCATTAACTAAATTAAGCAAGATAAATACTTGTTTGGGATTTTTTTTTCTGATTTGTGGATGAAATCAGTGTGGTGGTGATCCTCGTTGCGCGATCTAACTTTTGGCGGTGACGGCGGTGCAAACGGAGGAGTTCTTGGCCTAGAACTCCTTGGTAAACTGTTCCTTTCCTTCTCCAATGGCCGTATTTTATTTTTGGTTGTGTTAACCCTAGAAGACAACCCTAAGCATCTGATATAAACTAGAAAATTCGTAGGTTTCCAAGCCCAAAAATACAAAATGCCTAAAACGCCCTCCCGGGGTGCTAATTAAGCTTAAAAATTCCCCGAGACCCAAACTAAACCTCGGGTACATTATTTTGACTATCTCGACCCTTCCGGACACTTTGGCGCACTCGAAATGACCATACGGGTGACTTATAATTTATTCACTTTTATTAATCAAAATTTTGTCCCGACACGACACAGGCGCGTCCCGACTTAAATTCCATAATTGTCATTTTATTCACACGTGACAATTTAAAAAAAAATCAATCTCATATATTACTATACTCATCCAGTAACATTCAAGAAATTTCAAATAATGTCTAACTCTCGTCACGCTAGTAAATATTTAAAACAACTTTTCAGATTAAATTAAATTATTTTAGCTCAATTAAATTTAATAAATCCCTAAATTTAAAAGCCATAAAAATACGGGGTATTACAACATAAACTCCCCGTCTGCTGTATAAAGACTTAGCATTTGATTCTGTAAGGACATTTTTGTCCATTAGCAATTAATTATGTCGCACGCCGTTACACCGTTGAAGAAATTCAAGATTCATACATTCATCAACGGATCCGAATATCAAAAGAAGAAGAGGAATCATAATCTGACAGCCGGACCGATCCGCTCTCAACCGGACCGATCCGCCCCATAGCCGGACCGATCTGCCCGCTGAAGTAAGGCCAGTATACCCCGGATCGATAGCGAACCGATGCAGCCTGAAGCCGAACCGATCCGATGTCAACCGAACCGATTCGCCTGTAATTAAAAGAACCGATCCGGTCTACCGGACCGATCCGCCCATCAACCGGATCGGTCCGCCTGGGATAATTACGAGCAGTCCCAGTGTTTGAAAACTCTTTCCTTGGTTTTCTTATTTATACCAACTTCGGGAGAGTTATTTTTAAGACTTTTCAAGACGTTTTTCAAAGTCCTAAATACTCTAAGTCTTCACCTATTGAGCCCAAGACTCTAGGTTTTTGATTCACACAATTGCCAATCCTTTGTGAATCTTTTTGTGTAACCCAAGAACACAACTTTGGTTTGTTCAACCCTTGTGGAGAAGCCGTTCTCTTCTTCATTGCTGCCCTCCTGTAAAGGGAAAATTCCAGCCGTCGACATAGGAACCGACACCTGCGGGTATTTCTGTGTCACACTGTTTCAAGCCGTTGCTTTGAAGGTTTACCAAAGACACCGTGCGTTACACTTGTGGGCGATTATCAGGTTGTATGTAAGTCAATGGGCTTGTAAATTCTTTAAAGTTCTAGAAATAAAAGGTTTTTACCCGGAAGGGGTTTTTTCCTCAATTGCTCGTCTTTATTTTACCATGCATGGCTTGAATGATTTATCTTGATTAGATGCATGTGTAGGGGCTATTTTAATAGACTCTAATTAAATAAGGGTTACTTGAAAAACTTGCGAATTTAATTTAAATCGATATTACACGCATTCCCAAATTGGTATCAGAGCAGGTTGCGCTAATTTATTGCGTATTCATATTTTCTGCAAAATCGTGTGATATTGATTTTTTTGAAAAATCAGTTTTGTGAAAATTCGCATTTTTTTTGTATGGAGCACTTATATAATCAGATGCCTATTTTTGACGGGTCTAATTATGCCTACTGGAAAGCTCGTATGAAATCGATTTTAAAATCTATTGACGAGCGCGTTTGGTTGCTTTGCGAAAATGGTTGGACTCCTCCCACGGTCACTGTTAATAACATCACCACTTTAAAACCCGTGTCAGCCTGGACTGAAGATGATTATAAATTGTCCAATTTTAATTCCCGTGGTCTGAGTGCTATTTCTGGAGCTGTCTCTCCTGATGAGTTTCGTCGTATTATGACGTGCACCACGTCTAAAGAGGCTTGGGATGTTTTAAAATTGACACATGAGGGTACGAACGCGGTTAAAGAGTCAAAATTACAAAATTTGGCCACCCAATTTGAGACTATCACCATGTCTGAGTCCGAATGCTTTGATGATTTTTATGCACGTTTGTCGGACATTGTTAACACATGTTTTAATTTGGGTGAGGTGGTTGATAACACGCGTGTCGTTAAAAAGATTTTGAGATCTCTCCCAAAATGCTTTATTCCTAAAGTCACTGTTTTGAACTCTTTGGGAAATTTGAAATCACTTAAGTTGGAAGAACTTGTAGGAGATCTTCAAACCTATGAGATTGACATGTTTCCCAAAACCATTAAGGCTAAGGATAATGGCATTGCTTTAAAGACTCATCTTAAGAAAAAGAAAGAAAAAGTTTGTGAGTCCGATTCTGAGGGAGATTTTGATTTTAATGATATGGCCTTGTTTGCGAAAAATTTAAAAAAATATCTCAAAATGAACAAAAATAATTCTTCCAATAAAAAGAATTTTTTTGAGAAAAATAAAAAGAAAGAGGAGGCCAAAGATAGTGACAAGGAGGATGAGATCAGATGCTTTGAGTGTGAAGGGAAAGGGCACATAGCTAGAGAGTGTCCTACTAGGATAAGGAGAAAGGGTAAAGAGACTGCTATGCCCGCCACTCTTAGTGATAGTGAGGGTGATGAGGGTGATAAAGGTGATAAGTCTGATAAAGGTTTGGGACATGGGATGGTTGTCGCCTTTTCTAGTCGTGTGAGCACACCCACTTTGTCTCACAAGAGTGCACACGAGAGCGATGACAGTGATGGTTTGAGCGCTTCAAGTGAGGGAGAAAGTGAGAGTGAAAGTGGAGATGAAAGTGATCTCCAAAAAGCTTTTAGAGATTTGTACACCGAGACCTTGAAAACAAAGAAGTATAATAGGGATTTAGGTCTTCGGGTTTTAGATTTGGAGAAAGAGAAGGAAGTTTTGAGAAAGGAGAAGTGTGATTTGACCGACACGTTGTCTAGTCTGACGACACGTGTATCCCAACTCGAGAGTGATCTCGAACGTGCCAGGGAGGTCAAAGTCAATTTTTTGAACGCACCTAAGAAGGTTGAAAAGGTGGTTCATAAGGGTAAAGGTGAGAAGTTAGGAATAAGTCATGACGGTGCTTCTACTTCCAAATTAGCACCCGAGCCGGTTCCCACTTTAGTGTGTAATTCACATGAGTCTCACCCTAACCCACCTAGGCGTTCCATTCCCATTATGAGAGTGCGTCCTAGAGTTTGTGAGAGAGGTGTTCCTAGGCCTATTTATGTTTGCTCACATTGCAAGAGGAGAGGACACCTTAGGGAATTTTACTTTAAGTTGGGGTATGTGTCACGTTTTGCTTCTACACGTGTTTCTGGCACACATGCACCCACACATGATACTTTACATGCTGCCGGAGACTACATGAGAGAGTTTTCACATTTAGGTGGGCAAGTTAAGTTTTTAGTCAAATCTTCACAAGAATTGATGGAGGTTTTTCATAAGCTGTCACCACCTTTGGAAAACCCCTCTGCACCTAATGATTGAGGTTTGACTTGTTTACTAGCATAGGGTGTTTTTCATGATGACATTATTTGCATATTGCTAGTATGTATCATTTTGTATATATTTTTTGAAAAATTTTGAAAAATACAAAAAGATTTTTTTGTTACACCGTTTATGGATGGACACTTAGGATGATCGAGTCACAACATCATTTCATTTTTCATGTGACTATTTGATAGTGTTTTTGAGACAATAGGTCAATTCATCCATGTGCTTTACAAAGTTTGGAGTCTTTGAGTTGCTATAGTGTTACTTTCTACATGTTTGACTCACTTTGTCCTTTATTGCACACATGCACGGATTTGTTTGATTATTGTGCTTGTCTTATCACATGTTGGTTGGGTGTTTTCACTTCAATCCTGTCCTTAAAACGAACCAAGCGCGATAAATTTTGATAAGGAAATTGTGCATATAAAAACCGTTTTGTGAGTTTGTGTGCTTTGTTTGAAAAACGAGGAGGGGCTGCGAAAGGTAATTATCTATCCTTTGCGCAAAAGCCATCGTTAAAAAGGACCTAAAAAATTAAGGAATTTTATTATCCGAGGTCCAAAGAGGTTAAAAGAGCCCGAAAAAAATTAAAGGCAATAAAAAGATATTCATGCCAAAAAATATGGTCCATTTAGGTTTTTGCACCAATTCTCTAATGTTTGAGAATTTAGATTACCTCTAAAAGAAAATATATATGAGGGAGTTTGGTTGGAGAATTAAAACGGGTTTGCACGTCCTTGATATTATTGAAAAATGCGCTACATAGTTTTGGACGTTATTGGTGTGAAAATCATTTGACTTTGATTTGTTGATTTGCATAAGACGATGTCATCTAAATTCATCAACTTTTACACCTAAGGATACTTTTGATGTTCATTCGTTAGGAGTACACATATGCATCGTGCACATATGATTGATTGAGTTGATTTACCTATCGAATGTGTTCACACCCATTCATTCCATTTTCATGACTTGGTTGTTTGAGTCTAAATCCATGGTGTGATTTTTTTTAACATATTTGTTCATATTGGTATCCTATCTTTGTATGAAAAATTTGAAAATTCAAAAAGAATTTGTGAAGATTTGTTTGAGCATCTCCTTGCAAGAGCACGTTTACCATATTGTTTGATGCCCTGTTTTATGTACCGTGACACCCCGATTTTACTATTTGATTTATTTCTCTCATTTGTCTATTTGGGGACATCATAAAAAGGAGGAGAAAGAATTATCATTTTATGGGGGAGTTTTGAAATTTTGAGTTTGCTCATAAATTGGTATCTATATTTATCTCATTTCAAACTCGATATGTCACTTGGTATTTTTCTTTATCTCATGTGTGTAGGGACTACTCTGATGACTGAATTGCACACCCTGATGAGAAAAGCGTTGAGATTCCTGAAGATTTGAAGATCAAACGATGCAGTCTTATTCACTTGTACTCTTTCAGTTTTGGGTTCATGGAAGGGTAGATTTGTATAGGCATTTTTTTTTATAATTCGGATGTTTGTTTTTATGTATGTACCGGCATAGACATAGGGGGAGATTTGTAAGGACATTTTTGTCCATTAGCAATTAATTATGTCGCACGCCGTTACACCGTTGAAGAAATTCAAGATTCCTACATTCATTAACGGATCCGAATATCAAAAGAAAAAGAGGAATCATAATCTGACAGCTGGACCGATCCGCTCTCAACGGGACCGATCCGCCACCGGACCGATCCGCCCCATAGCCGGACCGATCCGCCTGCTGAAGTAAGGCCAGTATACCCCGGATCGATAGCGAACCGATGCAACCTGAAGCCGAACCGATCCGATGTCAATCGGACCGATCCGCCTGCAATTAAAAGAACCGATCCGGTCTACTGAACCGATCCGCCCATCAACCGGACCGGTCCGCCTGGGATAATTACGAGCATTCCCAGTGTTTGAAAACTTTTTCCTTGGTTTTCTTATTTATACCAACTTCGGGAGAGTTATTTTTAAGACTTTTCAAGACGTTTTTCAGAGTCCTAAATACTCTAAGTCTTCACCTATTGAGCCCAAGACTCTAGGTTTTTGATTCACACAATTGCCAATCCTTTGTGAATCTTTTTGTGTAACCCAAGAACACAACTTTGGTTTGTTCAACCCTTGTGGAGAAGCCGTTCTCTTCTTCATTGCTGCCCTCCTGGAAAGGGAAAATTCCAGCCGCCGACATAGGAATCGACACCTGCGGGTATTTCTGTGTCACACTGTTTCTAGCCGTTGCTTTGAAGGTTTACCGAATACACTGTGCGTTACACTTGTGGGCGATTATAAGGTTGTATGTAAGTCAATGGTCTTGTAAATTCTTTAAAGTTCTAGAAATAAAAGGTTTTTACCCGGAAGGGGTTTTTTCCTCAATTGCTCGTCTTTATTTTACCATGCATGGCTTGAATGATTTATCTTGATTAGATGCATGTGTAGGGGCTATTTTAATAGACTCTAATTAAATAAGGGTTACTTGAAAAACTTGCGAATTTAATTTAAATCGATATTACACGCATTCTCAGATTCACCACTAGTTGCGAATCACTGAACACCATAACTTGCTCTGCATTAAATGATTTAGCTAAGTTGAGGCCCATAATCACGACTTCATACTCAACTTCAATATTGGAAGCTTGGAATTGGAAACGTAGAGAATATTTAATGTCTATCCCATCTGGATTGTTGAGAATAATTCCAGCTCTGCAACCTATTGCACATGAAGAACCATCGACATATAAATTCTATATAGAAATATTATCATCGAAGCCTTGGTTTGACAGAATCCCTTGATGGAATATCTTGTCCTTTCTTTCTTCATACTTATTTTTTAACTCTTGTACTTTACCATAGGATTCTGGTTGATCGGTTTCCATCCCTTCTGGCAATTCTGCTGCTGGGAGTTGATTGGGGGTGTTTTCTGTTGATCCTCTGGCATCCTTGAGTTGCTTTGCATTGGCCCCTTATTGATCGGAGACATCTGGGTAGGTAAACTCAGCAATGAAATCCGCCACTGCCTGTCCTTTGAGAGAGGACCTTGGCTCATAGATAATGTCGTATTCCCCTAACTCTGCTGCCTAATACATCAATCTTCTAGACTTTTCTGACTTATGTAAAGCCTGTCTGAGTGGCATGTCAGTATATACCACTATTATATGGGCTTAAAAATATGGTTTCATTCTCCTGCTTACTTCAATCTATGCCAGCGCCAACTTCTCCAGTTTGGGATACCTGATTTCTGCTCCCCTGAATGCCTTACTAGTATAGTAAACCGATTTTTGCACTCCATCTTCTATTCTTATCAAGACTGAACTGAGTGCACTTTTTAAGACAACTAAGTACAAGTATAGTTTTTCTCCCACTACTGGCCTGAATAATAAAAGAGGTGTCCCTCAGTATCTCTTTAATTCTAAGAACGCCTTTTCACATTTGTCGTTCCAATCAAAGGTCTTTCTGAGCACCTTGAAGAATGGAAGACATCTATCAGTTGCTCGGGAGACAAATCTATCGAGAGCTGCAACACACCCCATAAGGCTTTGCACTTCCTTTTTGGTGGTTGGAGATTGTAACTCCAGAAAGGCTTTTATCTTGTCAGGCTTTGCTTCAATTCCTCTTTGATTCATAATATATCTGAGGAACATGCCTTCATGTATGCTAAAAATGCACTTGGTCGGGTTCAGCTTCATCTGATACTTCTCCAGTTGATCAAATATTTGGCTCAAATTAGTTATATGGTCAGCAGCTTTCTTACTTTTAGTCAACATGTCGTCGACATATACCTCCATATTTTTGCCAATCTGCTCCGCAAATACCTTATTTACCAGCCATTGATATGTAGCACCTGCATTTTTAGAACAAAAGACATAAAATTGTAACAATATGTTCCTCGGGGGGTAATGAAAGAGGTACTTTCCTTATTTTCTGACTTCATTTTAATTTGATTATATCCAGAATAGGCAGGCATGAAGCTTTGCAGCTCATGCCCTGAACTTGCGTCCACTAACTGATCTATTCTGGGCAGAGGAAAATGATCTTTCGAGCAAGCTTTATTCAGATCTGTGAAGTCCACACACATTCTCCACTTATTATTCATCTTTTTTACGATCACAACATTAGCCAACCAATCTGGATATTTGACGTCTTCTATGAAAGAAGCTTTTTGCAATTTTCCACTTCTTCTTGAATAACCTGGTTCTTTTTCGGACTAAAAAATCTTCTCCTTTGCTTCACTGGTTTGATCTCCTTGTTGACATTGAGCTCATGGCATAAGAAAGTTGGGTTTATCCCTGGCATATCCTTGTGACTCCACGTAAATACCTTTTTTCTTTCCTTTAAAAATGCTACTAGCTCTTGCTTCAGTACTGGATCAAGTGAAGCATCGATCTGAGTTGTTATTTCTAGTTGCTCTTCATCCAGAATAATACTTTATGTTGCCTCCATGACTTGGCTTATAACGAGTTTGATTTCATCTCTTGGGTCTAAGGTTTCAATCTCGGACTCATAATATTCATCCACTTGATAAGTGGTTATTTTCTTCCTAGCACCCTCCAATTCCTCTTGCTCGACAGATGAGTAATAGCATTTTTAAGCTACTTTTTGATCTCCGTTTATAACTCCAACCCCAAAGTTGGTCGGGAACTTTAAACACTGATGTACTATGGACGGAACTGGTTCAAAATTTTTCAGGCCTGCTCTTCCCATGATTATATTATAGGCTAAATGGACATTCTTATCCATCACAAAGAAACTCACCTTCTCTATTCTGCTAATTGGCCAGGTACTAATCAACATGTCTATCTTGATCGTTCCAAGTGGAAAAACTTTTTCTCCAGAAAACCCAATGAGGGGCCTGTGATATGGTTCCAACTGACTAAGTTTCAAGTTCAAACTATCTAACTAAGGGTAAAACATAATGTCTGCCGAGATACCATTATCCACCAGCACTCTCGAAATGATTACATCCTTGATTCTCATTTTGATCACTAGAGGGTACAAGATTCCTTCCAAATCATTTTTAGAAAAGCCAATGACCAGCTTATCTTTGTTAACTTTCCTTGGGTGATTTTCTTCTGCCAGATTTATTCACTGTATATAGGAATAAGCTTGAGCCTCATTGAGGTAAGCTTTCCTTTCAGCGGTATGATCACCCCCTCATGCGTCTCCACTTGTAATCATGTTACAATCAAATGAACTGAAATGAATCAAAAATACCTCATGCACAGGTTGTCTTGGCCTTTTTGGGAGATCGAGATCATCTTCTGGGTCATCTTCGTGGTCCCTTTTCTTATCTTCTCTTGGTCGGCAAGGAGATTTGGATCTCTACCGAGCTTTGTTGTTGGTTTTCCCACCATTTAGACGATCAACAAACTTGTTCAGCTCTCCTCGTCTAATGAGTGCCTCTATCTCATTTTGGAGAGCTCCACACTTCTTAGTCGTATGGCCGTGATCTTTATGGAACTCGTAATACTTGGATTTATTCCTCATTTCGGGAGCTATCCTTAGTTTTTTTGGCCAATTTAGTTCCTCTTTATTCTTGATTTCCTCCAGAACGTGGTTTATATCCATTTTTAAGGGAGTATAATTTGTATACTTCCTTAAATCATCCAACATTTCTTTGCCTTTTGACTGCTTGCTCCCACCAATATTCTTGTGATCTTTCTTCTCTGGCTTGCCTTCGGCTTTAGCTTCCACCTTTTCCTCAGCATTCTTCTTCGCAACCATAGCCTCCTCGGCATTCATAATTTTGACTGCTTTTACCATCCATTTAGCCATGGATTTGGGGGGATCCTTGGCTAAGGTTTAATACAACTTATCTGGCAAAAGACCACTCATGAGAGCCGTGATGGTTATCTTCTCCTCATAGTCTATGACCTCCAGTTTCTCGTTATTGAAACGAGTGATGTAATCTCTGGTACTTTCACCTATTTTCTATCTAACACTCAACAAGTGTGCTACCCTTTTAATTGACGTTGTACCAAAAATAGAATTTTCCTATAAAAAGCTCTGCCAGTTGGTGGAAGGTTGCGATTTGCCCCCGAGGAAGGCTGTTGTACCATATCTGAGGAAATCCGGTAATGGTCCCTGAGAACGCCCTGCACCTCATTTCATCTGGGATCGCATAAATATCTGTTGCAGCCTGGTATTTCTCTATGCGAAGAACGGGATCGGTTTTTCCATCGTACTTCGGTGTGACCATAGGAGCTTTGAACTTTGCTGGTGTGGGAAAGTCCACAACCGCTTGTACAAATAGAGATTCCTTAATAAAGGTTCGTTGGAGAGGGTTTTTGGACTTGGACATCTCTCCTAACCTGTCTTCCAACCTCTAAATTGATCATTTCCATGCATCCTTTCCAGCCCCTGATTTATTTGTATTTGCTTGAGCAATAGATCACACAGAATTTTCCTCTTGGGATCTTTCTCTTCGAGCTGTAGGTCTCGGGTTTGGCTGTTATTGGGCTGAGCCTTCCCTTAAATAATTTGGTCATTGATAATTTCCTGACACAAATTAAGGAGGATTTCTATTCCTCCTGGGGCCCAAACGGTCGAAGGGAGAGGCTCTGCTCAACCTTTCTAGAGCACTTGGTCTCTCTGGCGTTAGAGTGATGCCTTCTTGAGAATCCAAAATTCTTATAGGGGAAGTTGCACTGGGGTGATAGGATGGATCTCTTGAGCTCCTGGAATAATTAAATTCAGTATGTCTAGATCGTGACATAAATCGTGGCTCAGTGTATCGCGAAGGCGACGGATGCATGCTTCTCTGGACACTTCTTTGGCCTGTCTGGGTAAATGCTCCATTTTAAAAAGTCTGAACTAACTGTCGCATAGTTTCCTGCATAGCCTCTTGTCCCCTGGCAAAGCTTGCAAATATTCATGTTAAATCGTTTGTATTTGGATGGGCAGAAGGGTTAGGAGGATTCCCTTCATTATTCCTACTGCTAGATTCTGAGATTTTAGCCATTTATGATGAGTTTTTGGTTAAAAACTCTATGTATAGTCGTTTTCCACAGACGATGCCAATCTGTTGATGTAAAAAACTAGATTTGATCTAATTTATTAATCACAGATAAATATGAGTAAAGAATTAAGACAAGTGATTTTTAAAGTGGTTCAGCCTTAAGGAAAATGGCCTATGTCCACTGGTTTGTATTAATGGACGTCTTGCCTTGATCTCAATTATGTTAACTTGCCCTGCCAAGAGGGTATTACAATGTATTTATAGCCTTTAGGCTATCAATATGAATAGATAGTGTGCCTTTATCGAATAGGCGTATACATCCGTACATGGTAAGGAATGACTGTAATACAATAAATATTGAATCTATCTGGTCATTTGGACTTCCCAATAAGTAGCTCGGTACGCTGAGTAGCTCAATACATTGAGTAGCTCGGTACTTAAACTTGTGCCATGTTGGATGACGCGTGTCTTTATATAATTAGTCCACGTCAGCTGACTAATTTTTGTATCAACAACTATAATAACCCAAAAAGAATCACTCAGATTGGTTCTAAATTATCTCCTTCGCTAAAACAAAAGTTAATCACTTTTCTTAGGGAAAGGAATAATATTTTCGGGTGGATCCATGAAGATATGACGATTATTGATCCAAATTTTATATTCCATGACCTAAATATCTATCCAGGCTTCTAGCCGATCAAGCAAAGGAGAAGAGTATTCTATCTCGAGAAGAATGTAGCAATCCAGGAGGAAGTATAAAAATTAAAACGAGCACAATTCATTGAGGATGTCATGCATCTTACTTGGCTAGCTAATGTGGTGATGTTCAAGCAGAAAAATGATAAGTGGCGCATGTGTGTGGATTTTACAAATCTTAACTAGGCATGTCCAAAAGATCATTTTCCTTTTGCCAAGTATTGATCAATTGGTTGATGCTATAACATGTCATAAGCGGCTGAGACAAAGAAAGCACTTACTTCATTACTAGTCGAGGAACGTATTATTATAATGTCATGCCTTTTGGATTGAAAAATGCTAGAGCTACCTATTAAATACTGGTGAATAAGGTTTTTGAATAACAGTTCGGTAAAAATAGGTCTATGTAGATGATATGCTCACTTAAAGCAAATATTTGCCGACTATATGACAAAATTGGCTCAAACTTTGATCAATTAGAGAAGCACCGGAGGAAGCTCAATCCAACAAATGCATCTTCGGAGTATAAGAAGGGATGTTCCTAGGGTACATTGTTAATCAGAAGGGAATAAAAGCAAACCCTGATAAGATCAAAGCTTTGCTTGAAATGCAATCCCCGACTAACAAAAAAATATTCAAAAGTTGTAGCTGCCTCAAACCATTTTGTATCCCGAGCAACTAATAAGTGCCTTCCATTCTTTAAAGTTCTTAAAAAAACTTTTTAATGGAATGACTAATGTGAAAGGCTTTCTTAGAGCTAAAGAAGTATTTGGGTTCTCCCTCACTCCTTTCCTGACCAGTTTTGAGGGGAAATTATATTTATATTTGGTTATTTTAAAGTCAACTATTAGGTCGGCCTTGATCCAACTTGATAATGGAGTTCAAAGGCCAGTGTATTACACCAGCGAGGCTTTTCGAGGAGCCGAGGTTAGATATCCACACTTGGAGAAGTTAGCCTTGGCTCTTATTGAAGCATATAAAAGAATGAGGCCACATTTCCAAGCTCATACTATTATCGTTTATACATATTTGCCTCTATGACAAGCATTACACAAGCTAAAAAAGTCTGGAAGATTAATGTCGTGGGCAGTGGAGTTAGGAGAATATGAAATTATTTACGAACCAAGAGTTTCAATAAAAGGCCAAGCAGTGGTGGATTTTATTACTGAATTCACATATGAATAGGAACCACATAATCCACTTTTTCCTGCCGAGCAGACTTCTACGAAAGAGAGCTTAACTCCAAAGCAAACAGAGATTACTGTTGACCAGCTTGAGTCATCGGCTGCTCAAGAAAAAGTACAAAAAGCCAGAAGATATTCAGGCATGGACTGCTGGTGGAAGAGGAGTTCTCTAACGACATACCAACTTGGCTATTATTTATAAATTGGTCCTTATGTGCTACTGGAAGTGGAGCATGACTCATCATCAATACTCCGAATAACTTGGATGTGGAATATTCTCTAAGATTACAATTCAAAGCATCCAACAAAGAGGCTGAATTTGAAGCACCGATCACAAGACTGGAATTAGCTTATTAATTGGGCGACGACGAGGTATTGGTATAAAGTGATTCCCAGTTAATTGTTAATCAAATGCAACAGATTTATAGTGTAAGAGGGGAAACCATTATGAGATACCATCAAAAATCAATAAAAGTTATCCCTTTGATCACTTTAATCAAAATAGTGAGGATCCCAAGACTTGAGAATTCCCGAGAAGATGCTCTTGCTTAGCTTACTTCAGCAACTCCAACAGAGCTTAGGCGAACAATCCTAGTAGAGATTCTTCCTCAGAGAAGCATTGATAGGATGGAAATCATTGTTATAACTATGGAGTTAGGTCCTTCCTGGATGGACCCGATCAGAGAATACATCGAGTGAGGAACACTGCCATTCGACCAAAAAGAAGTCAGAAAAATAAGTTACAAAGCAACAAGATATGTGCTAGATAAAGGTGTTCTATATAGGAGAGGATTCACTATTTTATTACTTTATTGTGTTCATCCAATTGAAGTGAACAATTTGATCAAAGAAATGCATGAAGGCTCCTGTGGAGTACACACAGCTAGGAGGTCTCTGAGACAACAGATAGCAATGCAAGGTTATTATTGGCCGATGATAAAAATAGATTATGTGGCTTTCAATAAGAAGTCTGATATATGCCAGAAGTTTACTACCATTCATAGAAGATCGGGAGAAATCCTAATACCCATCACTTCTCTATGGCCCTTCGCTATATGGGGAATTGACTTGGTCTCACCACTACTGACAATGAACGGGAGGTTCAAGTACCTGGTTATAGCTGTTGATTATTTTACCAAGTGGGTGGAAATTATACCCCTAATGGACATGCCTTACCAGCAAGTATTCCAGTCCATATAGAAACATATCATTTACATATATGGCATGCCTTATGCTTTCATCACCGACCATGGGACTCAGTTTGATAATAAATAATTTGAAGAGCATTATCTTTGGCCAGGCATTTAGAAACTCCATTCATCACCTGACCATCTGCAATGCAACGACTAAACAGAGATCGCCAATAAAACATTGCTAGACGGGTTGAAGAAAAGAATGGATGAGGCTAAAGGAAACCGGATTAATGAGCTACACAGTGTCCTTTGAGCATACAGAAAAATTCCAAGAATAGCAATAGGTGAAACTCCTTATATGCTAGCTTTTGGCACTGAGGCAGTAGTTCCAGTAGAAATAGGTCTTCCAACTCACAAGATCTTGAACTTTGATTTACCCAAGCCTGACCTTATGAGACGACTAGATCTGGACATTGGTGAAGAAGTTAGAGAAGACATTACTATTCAAATGGCTGCCTATCAACAAAGGACTACAAGGTTTTATAATCGAAGGGTCACGCCGACCAACCTGAAGCAAAGAGACCTGGTACTTAAGAACGTAATCCAGAAGAATAACAAGCTTAAGCCTAATTATCATGGTCTATACCGTATCTCGGCAGTTATCCGACATGGAACCTATCGATTGGAAACTTTAGAAGGAGGGGAATTCAAAAATCCTTGGAACGTATATCATTTATGCAAGTATTATCAATAATCCAATGAGATAATATTATCCTTAATGTAATTGCTTATTCTAGTTAATGAAATCTCAGTTTTCCTCCGTATTAAATTATTTTTATGTTTAATTTTTCGGAGTATGGTGGTTACACCCAATTAATAGGGGTGTTCAAAAAACCGAATGGACCGGCGGACCGAACCGAACCGAACCGAACCGAACCGGACCGTCATAATTTTTCCGGTCTTTTTTTTTAATCGGTCCGGTCCAGGTTTTTTTTTACAGACCGGTCTAACCGGTCCGGTCCTCGGTCTCCCTTAATAAATATCCGGTCTGGACCGACCCGGACCGGTTACTAATTTATATGCATTTAAACATATATATATATAATATATTAAGTAACATAACACAACACACGCACAGGAGAAAGGGAAGGGGGGTACGCTGGTCCAAAGATGGAAAGTTGGAAACAAAGAAATAAATAAACCCTACTTACTCCCTTTGTTTATTTCAACGCCGTTCCCTCCCCCTAAGTACTCTCCACTCCTTTTTTTTTCTCTCTCAGTTCAGCGCCGTTCCCTGCCCGCCGTTCCCCGGCCAGCCGTCGCTTTCCTTCCCCCGCCCCGTCGCGCCGTTCTCCTCTGATCTTCGTATCTCCGCCGCGCCGTTTCTTCCCCCGTCGCTGGTAGCTACTGCTCTGATCCGCGTATCTGCTTATATGGTAAGATCAGTTTTTTTATATGGCAAGATCAGTTTTTTTAGTAGCTATTTGATTTGGTAAGATCAGTTTTTTATATGGTAAGATCAGTTTTTTTTTTAGTAGCTATTTGATTTCTGGTTTATTTTTTGTTGCTGCAAACACAGTTATTATTTTTTGTTGCAAACACTGTATTGTTGTAAACACTGTATGTTGTTGCAAACACTGTATTTTTTGTTTCAAACACAGTTGATTTCTGGAAAAGGGTCGAGAATGGTCACTGGTTTCAAACACAGTTGATTTGTGGTAAAATTTGGACAGTTTTTAATGTAAAATTTGAGCAGTTTTTTGGATAAATTTTGGGCAGTTTTTATATTAAAATTTGGGCAGTTTTTGGATAAATTATGGGCAGTTTTTATGATAAAATTTGGACAGTTTATGGATAAATTTTGAGCAGTTTTTATGGTAAAATTTGGGTTGTTTTTGGAAAAAATTGGGCAGTTTTTATGATATTCGAGCAGTTTTTTATGATAAAATTTGGGCAGTTTTTATTAGATTAGGACCGACAAGTTTGACCGGACCGACCATATAAAAAACCGGACCGACTACGCCCGGAAAATCGGTTTAATCGGTCCGGTCTTGGTCCTTTTATTTTTAGGACCGGTATAATCGGTCCGGTCTTTAAATTCATTAAAAACCGGATCGGACTGGACCGCGAACACCCCTACCAATTAATGAGGAATTTTTAATTTATAAATAATTTTAATCAACCTTGTTCCTTGCCGAGAAGCATGGTTCAAACATTTCAAACTTCAGAATAGTTATCAAAAAGTTCCTCACCGAGAAGCATGGTTCAAACTTTCAAACTTTCAAACTTTTCCACCTTCAGAAAAGTTATCACAAAGTTCCTTGTCGAGAAGGGAATGGTTCAAACGTTTTCAAAATCTTTCAACTTAAAAAAATTTCAAACATCATATATGATTTGTCCTTGGCAAGTCACGAACAATAAGTCAGTAAAACTTCTTAATTAGAGGTTTTACCCGACCAGTTTAAAATACTGGAGTATATATATTCTTAATACACTTGGTCGCCAATGATAACTAATGCTGCAACTTAGTACAATAAAGTTATTTATAGTTTTATTTAAGTGCAATAGTCGAATCTAAGCCCGTATACATGATTCAAACATGAATCAAACCCTTGATCAGGTTATTTAGTCTATAAGTCGATTAAATAATCTTTATTCGGTTTACATAGTCGACAAAAAGATTAATCACAACCATAAGCTTAAATAAAAAAATAAACTAACATTTTATTGATGAAAAAAGTGCATTATAATGGCCATAAATAAACAAAAGACAGTACAAGAAAGGTATATTTATTCTGCTGGATGCTTTCCTTATGCCTTGTCCATTCCTGCAGGAGGGTCATCCAAGGTATATATAGAGTTGATTTTGTTAAAGTCCCTTAGCATTTGCTTGTTATTACTGCTCGACCTATCGATTAAGTGAGAAGGGCGAATAATTTGAAGCTCATCGTGAAGGCCATAATCTCCCAAATATTTGGTTATCAGACATTGGGGGATTGAATTAGGAGGAATCCACCTGGTCTCTAATTTAAATGGAGGCTTGTCACAATCCAAGAAACCTGGGTCATTTCAATGACACAGGTCACTATTTTGATCAAACCACTATCCTTGGCCTTCAGTTGAATAGTTTAGTCGGCAATGGCCTTATCTTTTGTTTATAACCAGACAGCTTGTTCGGTAAGGGTTTTCTTAGTTCTTTCTTCATTAATAGTTGGCCAAACAACTTTTTTTTGTGTGGAAGTCTCCTAGATTTAGCCTTTGTCTTTTGAAGTGCCTCTCATTCTTACAAAAGTCTTGCATTGCCAATCTCCAAAAATAAAGCACCTTCATATAAACCAATGGTTGATTTCTTCAAACTATCAAGTTCACCCCTAAAGGCATTATTCTCTTTTTTTAGAATGGCAGCAGTGGACTTAGCGCTTTCCAGATCCTGCTTCAAGGAAAGCTCTTTCTTGTTTAGAGCATAAGTAATATCATTTAACTTCTTGTCAAAACCCCGACCTTCACTTAAATCCTTATACTTGGATTCATAATCAGCATGTAGTAGGGCTTTGGACTGTTTATGATCTTCTTGCAGTTGATCAATCATCTCATATTATGCAGCATTATTAGCAACAACCAAGTCTAGTAGACAATGGAGGTGAATATATAACTCCTTAACTTGGTAGGATACATTTGGGCCAAGCAACCTAGTTAAATGTTCTTCAGTCAGGAGAACATGAACAACTTCCAAAAGATTCCTACTTCGTCTGAGTAGATCAGATTCAGTAGATATTATAGCTTCCTTGCATCAATCTGAAAATCATAATTATATATAAGTTTATGGAACAAAATCAGGATATCATACGACACAAGCAATAGATAATGTAGTCCACCAAAAAATTAAGATCATTCAAAAGCACAAAAAGTAAAGAGAAAAAGTTATTCTTTCATTGATTAATAGTTGCAAGTACAAAAGTTTTTACATCATAAAGAAGGAAAAATAAAAAAGTAAAATGGCTATACCTTCTCCTTGTCCTTGGACTGGTCTTGGATAGCAGCTGGTAGGTTGGCACTGGTGTAATGCACCATTGAAGACTCAGGAAGCATAGAAAAATATTCCCTTAATCCCTTATCATCATCAAATTCCTCATCTAGATTGAAAGGAGTACCAGGATCATGCCTTGCAAAGAGTTCAGAGCTTTTTTCGGTACCGACAACCTTTAAGGCCTTAGTCCACCCTTCTTTGAAGGACATCTTCACTGCATACACAATTTGAGTAGAAGCATTAAAAATATCCTTTTTTCATCCTTCATCAAAAGCAACCTTGACTTTGTCTTTCAAGGAAAAAACCTTAAAAGCCAGATTAGTAACTTTATCTTCAGTATTTTTGGCCTAGATGATGACCTTTGTAAGCTTCTCCTCAGTAGCTTTCGCTTTGCCTTCAGTAGCTCATGATTTCTCCTCGACAATCTTTATTTTGCCTTCAGCAGTGTTGGCCCTATCATTGGTCTTCCTTAGCTCTTCTTCCCAAGACTTTTGCTTTGATTCCAAAGCTCGTCATGACTCAACTAAGGAATTTTTCAGACGTTAAAATGCCTCTTAAACTTCTCCTAGAGAAGAACACAGTTGGTCATCCTTCTCTATCATCTGGTTAAAATTAATCAGGAACTGCAAATAAAGGCAAATGGTGAGATGAATTCATCATTATAAAGAAAGGAATAAACAAACAGGAGAAATTTACCAATGCCAAATTATGGAAAGCCCTTTTAGTTGGCCTGGACCTGGCCATAAGGACTGATCCAACTCTATCAGTAGGGAGTGTTATAGACTTAATCAAATCCCTGTCCAATCTAGGGTTAACAATAATAGAGGTTGACCCAATGTCAAGGTTAACCTGGGTTTTCCTTACCAACTCCCGTTGGTCGACAGACTTCTTAACAGTTAATATCTGCTGCTCAACTGATGTTTTCTGGACCTATTTTGAAGGATCGGGCAAACCTCTCTTTATCCTTTTTAATTTTTGCTCCTCAGCCCGAGTCTCTTCAATATTAATAGGCCTCTTGTCACTATCCTTGAATTTTTTCTTTCCAACATCATCAGCTTTGAAAGAAGGAAATAGGGGACTACCCATCAAGTTGGGCATCTTCCTCTTAGTCATATCTACAGAAGGAGAAAGAGGGATTTCAGAAATGTCCAAGGACTCAAATGAGGAAGAAGTTCCTTTGAGAATAACTTCAGCACCTGCAGACTCAGTAGCTGAAGAGGTGGGCACATGATCCTCCTTAAGGTTAATGTTGAGGGCAGAGCAACTGTAGGTCGGGCAACAAAGTATGTTATGGAACTTTTATATTCCAGTAATAGTGATGCCGCCTTGGTATGTTCTTCTCCAAACTTTTGGTTCAAACCCCACAGAATTTTGAGGTCATTGAGTTTGATTTTCCCTTCCCTGGGACACCTTCTCTTACTTTACTCTACATAAAAAAATAGCAAATTAGTCATTATACATCAGAAATGCAAATAAAAATAGGAGAAACAATTAACAAGGTAATAACATATGCTACACCCTAATCGGGGACATCTGGGACTAGTATAAACTACACCAGTTGGGAGGGGGTATATTACCAATTATTGACAATAAGGCCATACTCCCAATAATCCTTATTGGAGTCTGGTAGATTGACTACTAAAGCCCTATTAGCTTGCTTAGTCTTTAAATAATAGGTATTCTCTCCCACAGTTACCCATTTGTAGCAAAACATCAATTCTAAAACCCCGATATGGGTCCCATAAAGTTCGTTTAACCTATGAACCTCATTTACAACTCTTCAAGTGTTGGGGGTAACCCTAGCAGGAACTACGTCGAAATATTGGCAAAATTAAAGGAAAAGGGGGTTCGGTGGAAAGGTTATACCACACTCAGCTATGAACAAGGTTGGGATCCAATGACCCTTAGAAAGGGATTAAACATTAATGGGACCTCTAGGTATCTCTAAGTCCACCCAAGAAAGGATTTTCCTTTATTCTCTAAATTCTTTTAAAGAGTTCTCATCAACAATGTGAATCATGGTGAGAAAGAAAAAAAGATCATAAAGTAAAGGAAAATGAAGAAAAGCTCACAGGGATCTAATGATTCAGCAAGAACTGAAGAAAAATGGAAGCAAACAATCGCATAGAGAAGAACTTGAAAGCAAAGAGTAGCTAAAGTTAATATGGTTTGAGGTAAAAATAAAGGAGGGAAACTTCGTACGTATTTATAGGTAGCCTCGAGAAATGGAAAATAAATGATCAATTGAACAAACCGTATAGTTATCACTGGCTGCACGCTTTTTAAAGCGTTAAAAGACAACTGCGTCCTTTGGCAGTTAAAAAAAGTTCAAGTTATTCACAAAAATGCCTTCGTCATATAATGCCAGTAGAAATTTTCACAAGTATGGGAGGTCGACTGACCGACCAAGTATAAAAATAATATGCCGAGCAACTTCTTAGGCTAAATACTCCATACTTTCATACAAGCATCAAGCATGGAGCATTGAGGGCTTTTGTTATATATAAAAATTATACTCCCGTATGGATCAATGATGAATACACACCTGTCATCCAATGTGTCCAACCAACCTATTTGATCGGCCTCAAAGACACTTAGTCGGTTAGAAGGCCGACTAACACTAGATGGCCAACCAACAGGAACATCAACAGTTACTCGGATGGGTTGCCAACCAACTCTGAATTTCAAGATTTTTACTTACCATACACATAAGTAAACGCCTGGCAATATAAAGGGATTATATCTTTAAGGCTTTGCCCTTATAAACACAAACTAATCCCTTAGCTCAAGAGACAACTCGAATCACTCATATGCATACCATAACGAGCTATTGTAAACCCGATTGAATAACAACAACAGTGGACGTAGGCTATTTTATAGCTGAAACACTCTAAAATCTTTGTCTCTTGTGTGTGTGGTTTGAGTTATTTCTATTATTTTTATCCGTGATTATAAATTTGGATTTAGTCCATTTTTAGACATTAACAATCATTAAATATTTTTACGTCTTACTTACATAATTAATTAGATTAATTCAATTTTGTATATATGATTTATGTTATACTAATGCACTCTTTAATAAATGTTTAAGTTGTAGCGATTGTTGTAAGATGCACACCCATGCCAAATGTTGATGGGGCTAAACTATTACTAGGGTATCAATTTGAATACATGTGTGTCGTGGTTAGTAAAAGTATTTTCGGAGATGGGGTTCAAGGACAACATATTGTTATGGGTTTTTTTTTGGTTATGACAGGTGCGACGATTCTCATTACATCATCGGGGGAAACCACTCTTTATTATCATGCGAGGTGAAGTTTAAGAAATAATCCCAAATCAGGAGTCTATTATTGATGGATCACAAATAAGGTGGGTGTTGTTTTAATTAAATCTTATATATGGTGTAAACCTAGTGTTTCCAGTGTGATCAATATATTTTTAATGTTAATTGATGATATATTTCCATAATTTAGGACTCTCTTGTCAAACTACTACAACACAAGTTATTTAGATTAAAATCATTTAAATGTTAAATTATAGAACGGGAAATGAAGAACAATACATAATCGTAAATAAGTTAAAACACATAATAAGGAAAGATTAAAACAAGTTTAGAAGCGATAAAAGTCTTCACATCCTTATAGTTCATGGGGAGCGATCGGATTAGTTCGTGTCGTATTCAAAATCGTAAACAAGCCATTGGAACTCGCGGTATAGATAACACGGTTCATTGTGTATTGCACAACACCTTGGATTTCCGACTCTAAACCTGTCCCATACATCATAATATTTAATGATCAACATGAAATTATTATTATCCCAACCAAAATTTCCAAATGTTATAGCTATTTGGTACAAGTTAAAATGCATTTTGTGTGCAAACCAGAATGCACGAATCTCCTTAGTCGTGCATCCTCGAGTTGCATTTGGTGGCATATGCCACCATTGAAAAAGTGATTATCGAAACATGAATGTCTGAACTGTAAGGTATATTGGATTAGGTGATTTGATTTAGTAGTTAGAAGTCTTCATTGACAAGTCACAATTGGGGAATCCATCATAAAGGGCTTCAGTTTTTTTTTTTTTTTTGGGGGGGGGGGGGAGATGCAATTGCTGTGAATAATGATTCATTAATAATTACATAGGAGTGGGTGGGTGACTAATGCCACCTTAATAATTTTAGGAGTGGGTGGGTGAATAATGTTCCCTTAATAATTATGATGCTCCATCAGAAATAATACATGCCGCAGGCTTTCGTCCTTTAGCATAAATAGGATTATATAAATTTGCATGAGAAAATTTAAATACTATGATATAAATAATACATGATGCAGGCTATGTTTTTTCACATTTTACGTAACACATAATTTATTCTTTTAATAAATACGACTAGTTTATAAAATTAATTACTATAAAATAAAGAGGAACCCACGTATGATTGTCACATAATGTTGATTCACATGTCCAAATACACATTCAAGGTTACAATAAATCAAAAATCACTACCAAAGCTAATGTCTTCATCTAAATCTACATCTACATCTCTATCGATGATTGGTTTATTGTCGAAAGGGTTAGCCCACGATGATGGTGTGTGCCACTGAGAGTACGTAGAAGGTGTAGGTTATGATTGATCATAATCAGTAGTTGTTCAACCAATTGTCTCTCTAGTTTCAAGATCCGATTATCACGAGTTTGTGTTTCTCCGATCAACAACCTTTGTAAACCCCTATTAACATCATAGGCATCGACATACGTTGATTTCCATTGCAGCTATGTAAGATATTGATCAAGAGGTGCATTTGTTGGCATGTCTAGGCAAGGGATCTCACAAGTATACGTGCCACTATCAGATAACAAAATCTATGGAATCTAATCTTGGCATGATGGTTGCAGTTGTGTAGGCTCTTATGATATAAAATGGGGTGTCGTATACACCAAGTTCCAATATATTGGTGCAAGCAGCCGAGGTATATAAAATGTTGAGGGGACAACAACACTTAACGAAAAAACTTCGGTTAACATTTCTGGACATGGCCATAAAATGGTCCATGAGAAACATCATCCCAGTTATGATCGTACTCCTCTTAGGTCACAACCTCGATAAATGCGGAGCCAATAGGCCAGTGAGTTGCATGTTCGGTATCATACTCCACCTGACTAAAACTAGATAATGGAGAAGAAGGTTTATTAGGTATGAAAATTTCTCTGGTTAGTCTCCTTTGGCAATAGTCTCTAAGGTACCAAAACCCATGATGTAATGGATCCCAAAATATAACCCGTAATCTAGATATGTAGTGAGAGTGTTCAATAATTTTGATGCCTTGATACTGTGAACTCTCGTAAGGCTACTAGATTATGGACTCAGGTGATCGTATTTCAATTTGATTTATACTTGTTGATTTGTTAAACTTCAGTATCCCTCTAACACTCACCATGCTCAACTTGTGCCATATAAATATTCGAGGCCACACATCTCATTTTGGGTTCTTAAGAATTGGACAAATGGTGGCAATATATTCATAAACAAAATACTGCAATAAAAGATTTGAAAAGGTATTATATTTAGGACAAAATAAAAAAATTAAGGTATCGATAATGCAAATATGTTAAACAAAAAATCTTTACCATAATTATTTACCACATGCATTCGACACTCTGCATGACCTGTGTGAAGCATTTTTCAAAGAACATATAATACGAGAATAAATATCACTACCCCAGTCATAGTCATCAATCGTAGTAACATCCTCAAAGTAATGCAAATACATACATTGTAAGTCGCATTCATATTAGGGAAGAACACATTGCAGATAATGTAAAACCAAATCTCGCACCAAGATTGGCTCCATTTTCATTGGCAAGTTTCTAGTATTTCCATTATTTTCAAGGTACTCTATTAAATCAGAGCACTTTATTCTTGCGCCCGGTATCCCTCACAATCGATCCCAAGAAATTATGCATCAAAGTTATTCATGCATTTGTATACTTATCATTTGGTAGGTCAGGTAACTCGATTCCTTGTGCTATGGGAATTCCTATTTACACTAAATAAACATGACTTTTAGATATTAAAAGTGGATCTGAAATATACGAGTAAATAAAATATATGCATATATTTTTTTATAAGTAATCCTATTATCAATTAATAAAATATATAAGGCCCGTGACAATAATAAAAAAAAGAAAAAGAAAGCTAACATTGCATCTATGTAACCATACCAGTTAACATAATGAAGTCAAAATGGGTAAAGCTTGTCTCAACCAAAGGTAGTTGAAAGATATGTGTTGTGTCTCACCATCGCTCGATAATGGCAGCAACTATACATCTATTTGAATTCGGCATAACATGTTTGAACATGGCAGTAATAAACTATCCCCATCTATTAATTCCCAATTGCGTATTTTTTTCGGGAAAATTTTATAAAGGCGCATCAATACGGCTCAATTCCCACGGATCCCAAAGTTTGAATCGATTTTTTTTTCCGTTGGAAACATGCATGTTATCATCAAATATATTCACATAATTCATGTATACGGGGTGGGGAATATTCTCAAGTACCCATTGTGGTTTTATAGCCAACGTAATCCCATGACTAGATTTTGATTTTTCGATGATGATATATTGTTTCCATTTCTTCCCACCTCGTCGATCCATTTTTTGGTGCAGTGATATATAGGGTAACTCTATAATAATTTGTATTCCAAAGACTGCTTGTTGTTTTTCCCTCTGAGAATTTTGTTGGAATTTTTTTCTTGCTAAACTATTTGTGATATCAAAGATATAGTTGAAGGTTTGATTATGAGTAAAAATAAAACAAGGGATCTTTATGGTTATGGAGGTATTGGAAATCTTTGAATAATATGGGGCAATGGATAGGATATGGAGGGGCTTTATTAAACGACCAAACTAGCCGTTAAAAACTATATGGTAAGAGATTAGCTTAATATGAATAACTGATAATCATATCGATTGATACGATTATCAGTTTATCATAGTTACCTTCCATCACTACATGGGTAGAAAATGTTGAAAGGTAACGTACACAGTATCAGGTAACTTCACCTATCGAGATCATCTACCATTGTGGATGCTATTAAGATTTTGCATTTTTATCTTTGTTCTCGTAAAAACAAATGTTATCAACTGTTTCCCTAATTTATTCAAATTTGGTATTGTGTTATTTTTCACTTGAGTAAATACAATTGTGCCTCCTCAATTATTTTTAAATCTCAGTTTACATCCTAAATTATTTTTCTGTTGATTTCCCCCTTAATTGTTGAATTATTTTTAAATGTTCCATTTGTCAAATACCGTAAAAAAAAAGCTAATGGTTTATTATGATAAAGATTTATAGTTACCCATAAACACCTATTCATTCTCTTCTTCTTCTTCTTCTTCTTCTTCTTCTTCTTCATTCATTCGGTTTCACAAACACAACACATAATCCAACATTATACTAACTCATACAGATACTATACTAATACATAAGAGCTAAGAAAAACACAAAAGAGATTAAAAAACCACCTAAATCTACTCATTTTCTTACTCTTCTTTATATCCAAAACAACTTTCTTTTTTTTCTAATCAATAACCACCATCTCACGCCACCCATCAACATGTTTTGTGTTGTCTTTTTTAATTACATGTTGCCTTCTTTTCTAATACTCTCCTCAATGTTTAAAAAATCCACCTCAATCTACTCATTTTCTTACTCTTCTTTATATCCAAACACAACTCTTTTCTCTTTTTAATCAATAACCATCATCTCGTGCCATCCATCAACATGCTTTGTGTTGTCTTTTTTAGTTCCATATTACCTTCTTTTCTAATACTCTCCTTAATGTTTTGCGTCGCCTTATAGGTTAGTCCTCTAGAACCACCTTGATGGATGATCTTTTATTATAAAAAAGATCTTCATGCCTTCATTTTTATTAATTGATAATGAAAGGGTTTATTAAAAAATTATCCTTCTTTTTTCAAAAGGTGTCATCTTCATTATAAGATTGCAACCGTATTAAATTTAGATGTGAGAGAGTGAGCTTCATCTTTTTCTTTATAAAGAATTTAAAGATGTTTGTATTCTTCTCCTCACTATATCAATGGAATATCTATTTCTTCCCTTGTCTCCCTATACACACACACACACACACACACACACACACACACACACATATATATATATATATATATATATATATATATATAGTGCGAGAAAGAGATGTTCATGGGTTAAAATTTGGGGTGATTTTGTAAATTATTATCATTTTAAAACTATTTAGTTAGTTAACAGTTGTTGACAAATGAGGCACTTTAAAGCATTTCAATACTTTAGGGTGAAAATCAAGACAAAAATAGTTTAGGGTGTAAATTTAAATTTGGAAATAGGCTAGGGGCATAGTTGTAATTTACTCTTTTTACTTCAATTTCATATAAACTTTTTTTTTCTTTTTTTAATTTTTTTTATAGTGCAGACACTCACTCAATAAAGCTAAGCCTATTAATGGGGTTGAGTGAGACGGCTAGGTGGTGCTTAGGCTCTATACGAATTGAATTATGTCTTTCCAAGCACGAGATTGATCCAAAATAAAAATTAGGCCCTAGGATCAAATTCATCTCACTTTCTATTAAGGGTCGACCCAAGATTAATTCCAATGGGCAATTTTTTTATATGCCATTTCATTTAAAACCTAAATAATCAAAGAAATTAAATTCAAATAAAAAATTATAAAATTGAAATATCTAGAACCTTTATATAAACATTATAAAATTTTAAACCTTTAGTGTAAAAGAATAAACCACTAAATCAATTATTAAAATCCCTTCAAACGTATTTGTTGAATCAATAATGTATTACATATGGAATTCATTTGCATATATATAATAATTTTTAAGCTCTGGACCAATTCAGGCTCAACTACATTAGGCTTAAGCTCGACCCGAATCTTCGTTTAGGCTTGAAATTTTGCCTAAACCTGAGATCGTTTCAAACTCCCTTAAAGTTCGTCCCAAATTTAATAGGATGAATGGGCAGCCTTCAATTTTTCTTAGCTTAATTTACAGCCCTAAATAAAACTATTCATGCACCTAAGATCTGAGGACGAAAAAATTCAGGTGATAATCAAGAGAAGTACAACCTATAATTAAAGCATGAGAAAGCAAAATAAAAATCACACATCAACAAAGCACAAGAGAAACTGCATGTGGTTAACTCATTTGGTTACATCTATAAATGATGATAGCCTCCTTTCTCTGATTAAATCAACAAGCATTTACAACCTCCCTCAAGCCTCACTATCTATCTCAATGTGCATAAAATATCCTTTAATGATGAGATATTTGCTCAACAACTTAATTTAAATAACTCAAAATATGTTATTTGTTAAAGAGATCCTTAAGGAATGAAATGGACAAAATAACCCTCACTCAAACTCATTTTAAAGATCTCGAACCTTTCAGTGTAGTGAACCATTACATCTTTGCTATAGTAAAGCCAAACATCTAGTGGCCACCATAAAAATTTTCCCAGGGCGGCGAGTAAAGCATTAGTGAGTCAACCCTTTGTTGTATCATACAGTTGAATTCTTTAACAACATCCACAAATCTCGACCTTGGCGACATGATTCCACAACTCCCCACACACTAAATCATTCATCAAATAACACCATCTCCAATTAATACCAAAGGAACTTAATAAGTAGTACATTGAATAAGTTTGAATAGTGCTTAAGCTTGACCATCTGTACCACATTCAACAACGTGTCAGCCAAATTTTCTTTGATCTCACTTTTATGCAAAACAACAATAACCCTATCAATAAAATCTAGTTTGAATTTAAATTGAACATAAATATGATTGATCTTCTCATTATGAACTTAGTTTTAAGTGGAAATCATTATAACTGTCATAATGCACCTCCACATAATCTTATGCAATCCCAAAATCACATATTGATCCTCAAAAAAACAATTCCTCTTAACAGATCTATTGTTGCCTCTTGACTACCCACTGTAATAGATAAAGTAATTATGGCTTGCAACATGGACCTCCGAATCAATGTCCCACGTGTTAATACACATATCTCTTTTAACACCGAGGCCTTTTTAGCTCAGTTGGCAAGGAGTGTGGTTTGTCATACTGCATGTTTAGGGTTCAAGTATCGTTGACACCAGTCAGTGGATATAAATTGAAATGAAACTGTCAAATGAAAATGTAATTTATCCATAATTTAATATTAATTAGTTTAATTGTAATGACTTCATATTTTAGTTTAATATAATATATTAATTTTGATGATTCCAAACAATTTTTTATTATTATTTATATTATTATACATGTGTATATATATTTAAATATTTGTTTAAATTGCACTATATATTTTTTGTTAGTTTTTATAACTATATAATTATACTTCTATATAACTGCTATAAATTGTAATTTATGTATATTGAATTTGTACTCTATATATTATATATTATGATTTTATATTATACATAATTACCTCTCATTGTATTATGGTTTTATATTATGATTTTGTAATATATATATTTTATTTGTATGCTTTATATAAATATATGTTATTTATTTCATTCATTTATACTAGATATGTTTTGATTTGTTTGACATTTAAATTATGTGACCACAATATTTAAAGCCACACGCCTATACCTATTTTCTATATACTTGCAAGACTTCTTCTATATATATAGTAGTTATTATAACAACTATGATGTTCTTTAAATATTTATATTGTTATCATGATTTGTCCCATTATTGTTTTTATATATATACCGCTATGAATGGTCGCCGAAAGGCATTTTATCTTACCAGTTAAGTTACTAAAATATATTACTTTGTCTTGGTAGTTGAACTATTACACGCCAATATAAACAAGGTTGTACCTATTCTTACTTATGTCCTTCCATATATAACCTTTATTGTCACATATATTTATATATAATTTATTTTTGTTAGTCTCCCTTCACTCCCTTTTCTATTTGAACTCTTGCATGCCTATTGCATTAGACAGTTGTCTTATCACCTGCTATAGACTAATACAAGGTATCTAAATATATATATATCTCTGTGTGTGTGTGTGTGTGTGTGTAAGCCCATGATGTCCTCTTTAAAGTCTATTTCTCTAAAATATCTCATTAAGCCATACTTTGAGTATAGCATTTTCTTCACCCATACAGTCTTCGAGCCGCTCTCTCTTTTGTGTCAGCTGACTTGGTCAGCTTATGTCAATGTTTGACATACTAGTGTTTGACACACCTCTATTTATAATATATATCGATACACTTAGGCAAATTTATATTTGAAACGCCCGGTTACTGCATAAAGTTGTTATCCTGTTGTGCAATAGAAATTTGATTTGTCATAAAATCCCTTACCATCAATTTTTAAACTATTACACCGAATGTTATGGTATATAATCTCAAATATAATCAATAACTATATTTAAAATAATTTATGCCATGCAATTTTTGTCTAACAAAATTTGTATCAGATTATTAGTTCTCTTTTATTCTTTGGACTAATATTTTACAAGAGTTACTTTGGGATATCTACAGAGCTTCTTTTAGTCCCATTTTGTGAGAATGCCATTTCCATGTCTCAACAACTACATTTTATTGAGAAGAAAAATAAGAAATCAGAAGATAAAAAAAATCAGACCATTTCATCTCAGCAAAAATCAGAAGCAATTAATGCCTTGAAGAAATATGTCTAACAACAATTTTTGAAGATTATTTTTTAAGCATTCAAGAGCTGCATTCATAAGCATGAGACTACATAAATTAATGAAGAGCATCTGAATTTATTATTTAGCTACACAAATTAAAGAGAGCAATTAATTTCATATTCTGCTCAAATATTCAAGGGCATCATCAAATACTAGTGCAACAAGAAAGATTTTTGAAGAAAATCTTCAACCTCAAATAGAGAAAACTAGAGCCAAAGTCAGAAGTCTCATTCAAGAAAAAACTGAGATTCGATTTTTATTTTTAAGTAGTTTCATTATTCAACCTCATACTACAAATTCAGATCCTTTTGAAGCTTTGTTGAAGCTTCGGTTGTGACGGTGATTGGTTCCTACCCGCAAGTGGGCCATGAGATTTGAAGCTCGGAGTTAGCTTGTAAATGGTTGTACGAGGTGTTTTGATCCTCCCACAAGTGGATCAGGTTTAGTGAAGCACAAAGAAGATGGGGACTCTATACGCGTGGACGTAGGCCGGGATTTGGCCGAACCATGCTAAATTTTTGTGTCATTTTATTTTCCGCACATTTATTTATTTGCATATGCTTTTTTGATTTAATATTTTCAGCACACTAACTTGGAAATATATCAACTCCGAAATTTGACAAAATTATTTTAAGATTAAAATAATTATGTTTGAATTAATTAATTAATTCCAGAATATTAACTTGTGTTAAATACGAAAATTAATTTAATATTTATTGGGATTTAAACTGAGCATTTTTATCTTGTTTATTCATTTGGTAAGTATTTATTTGATATTCACTGTTTTGATCATTAAAGATTTATTAATCTGAAATTTTTAAATGTTTTCTGAAATTTTAATTTAACCCCAAAAGTTTGTAAAATCCCAATTCACCCCATTATTGGGTATTTTTCTGGGAAAAAAAACCTCATACAGGTGTGCACAATGGTTAAAGTGGGGAAAATATAGGTAGTGATAAAATGGAGCATTTCAAAGTAGTATTGTAGCTAGTAGGGGTGGTCACAGGCCCGAGGCCAGCCAAGCCCGCCCAGTCCGCCCAATAAAAAAATAGGGCTTGGATAAGGTGAATAGGCCCGAAAAGCGGGCTTGGCAAAATTTTATAGGCTCGATTTTTTTTCGGGCGGGGTTGGACATGAGTTCTTAAGCCCGATGAGGCCCGAAAATATATATATATATATATATATATATATATATATATATATATATATATATATATATATATATATATATATATATATATATATATGTGGGGGGGGGGGGGAAACTTTTATAAATATAAAAACGTATACCAAGTCTTTTCATGTAGAGTGAGAAACTTTATATATGGACTTTGTAATATATGGAGTTTAAAACAGATCTTTAATTAAAAAAATAGGTCTTTAAATAAAAAAATAGGTATTTTAATTCAAAAAAAAATCTTTTAATTAACATAATAAGGCCCGATCGGACGGGTCTGGGTAAAGAGCTTTTAAATCTGGGCGGGCTTGGGATTACATAATAAAGCCCGATCTGGGCCCGAGCGGGCTTGGGATTAGGGGTGGCCATGGGCCGGGCCTGGGCAGGCCCGATCGGACTCGGTCCAGGCTTATAAAATTAAGTGCTATCCCAAGCCCGCTCGGGCCCAGATCGGGCTTTATTATGTAATCCCAAGCCCGTCCAGATTTAAAAGCTCTTTACCCAGACCCGCCCGATCGGGCCTTATTATGTTAATTAAAATATTTTTTTTGAATTAAAATACCTATTTTTTTATTTAAAGACCTATTTTTTTAATTAAAGATCTGTTTTAAACTCCATATATTACAAAGTCCATATATAAAGTTTCTCACTCTACATGAAAAGACTTGGTATACGTTTTTATATTTATAAAAGTCCCCCCCCCCCATATATATATATATATATATATATATATATATATATTAATATTATATATATATTTTTCGGGCCTCGGGCCGGGCCGGGCCTCATCGGATTAAGAACTCATGCCCAAGCCCGCCCGAAAAAAAATCGGGCCTATAAAATTTTGCCAAGCCCGCTTTGCGGGCCTATTCACCTTATCCAAGCCCTATTTTTTTATTGGGCGGACTGGGTGGGCTTGGCGGGCCTCGGGCCTATGGCCACCCCTACTTGGGATAACACTTAATTTTATAAGCCCGGTCCAAGCCCGATCGGGCCTGCCCAGGCCCAGACCACGGCCACCCCTAGTAGCTAGTACCCAATCGAAAAAATGTGTGACAACATGTGGGGAGATGTTTGATTTCATTCCAAAATGGAGGTTAGGATCTCTGAGGTGGGTGGGATGAAACAAATATCATGATTCATTTAATAGTGAGAGATTTTTGTCCCACATCGCCTGGGTGGGGAAAAGTAATGGTTTATATATGAATATATTTCCACGCTTATAACACTAAGGTTTTTCAGCTCCATTGGTAAGATATGTGGTTAATGATACCACATCTTATTGTTGGCACTAGTTTTCATATATATGTTGAAACAAACCCCCATATCAATGTGTGCAGTGGTTAAAGTGGGAACAAAACCGGTGGTGGTTGATTTGGGTACTACACAATTTCTCTGCACGGTTTAAATCAACTTAACCATAAATATGTAACTTTTCAACCTTTTGGTACACAAGTCTCACATCAAGTGATCTTTGTAGATAACTCAAATTCACTTCGCTTCATTATAATTCTAGTTTCATGTATTTTCCATATATCCACCCACAAAGCTCATTGCATGAATTATATCTAATAGATTAGAAAGCATGGCATACACCAAACTACCCACCATATTTGCATGCGAAGCTTAATCCATATACTCCACCTCGTACTCGATGCTTAGAGTTACTATATCTAGAATTCTGAAATGTGCAACTAAAAGAGTATTCATAGGATTTAATGATACTTTATTTCACCCTTGGTATTTAAAAGGGCCTTTAGACCCCCCGACTACTCTCCAACAAGAACATAGTTCCAAAGGTTGATCTCTGACCTCAAACATACCACTTCTTGGTCCCCATGACCTCTAATATTCTCAAGAAATGGCCACAACACTGTAATATACCTCAGTCACCTCTTCGTCCTCTAAGAATGATCCACAACACCAGAGTTTTTCCACATATGGTGCTTAAAGAAGACCTTAGTATGAAAAATGACCTCATAAGGTCACTTAACCCTCATCACAGAAGTATACCATTGCAAAACGTGTCAAGATCAACCCATGGCAGTCCCAGACATCCTGGACCTCCGATAAATATCCTGCAACCAGTTTGGAGGGTATGTGAAAAAATAGCACTATTTTACTTACTGCAACCACTCAAGCTCACTTGTATAGAAGGCTCCCATTAACATTTAATGCACTAAGTAACTACCTTACACCACCTTCAAAACCTTTGGTCAACACTCGGCTTCCTTTCTAACATCGTTAAACCTCAAATGACACCACACCCATATTATAACAATCCTATTCATTTTCTCTCTAAGAGTATTCATATATAGATGAGGCTGGAGAAAGGTTAAGGACACATTAAAATGATAATATTTCTTGAGAACTAAGATTGTTAAAATTCATAAGTGTTTACTCCTTGTTCACTACTCTCTCAACCCACTATTGAGAGAAGATATCCTTAATCTGGTTCACTTTCAGCCATTTTATACTTTGCATACCTTATTGATCCCTAATCCAATAATCAAAACCCTTAGAAAACTCTATCATTTAATTCCTAAGGTCCTTTGAATTATGGACAAAAGTCACAAGGACCTTCAATTTTTTTGACCAGAGCTCAAGAGGTCTCCCGTATTGTGTTAACTCTTTCACGATTTAATAAAAACTATAAAACTGTTTGACAGTGGATGTAGGATCCTTAACTGAGGTCCGAACCATATTAAATATTTATCTCATACTTTGAAACTTTTCCTCTTTTGCCTGTCTGAGGTCCAGAGGGGAGCATCTATTGGGTCTGAGGTCACATATGATTTCGACACTTATCAGTTTGGCACCAGGAATGACAAATTCCATTTCTCTTAAATATACATATTTCTCCTTCCAAGATGCCAACTAATGCCATATTGTCCCCTTCCTTCAAAAAGATAGAAGCTAGACAAAAGGATTCGCAAGATCAAGTAGCTACCATTCTCATTATACTTCATTTACCCCTAGTGGTAGAGGAACCAATTGCACCCGAATATAGTGATACTGGGGAAAACCATGAGCCCTAGTTAGAGGGAGATAATAATCTAAAGGGTGTGTCTAGGTCCCTACAACGATCAATGACTTATAATCCTATCAAGGGCAGGTTATCACTACTCGAAGACCAATCCCAAGGGTCTAGGATGGCTAGGCCCCGATACAATGAGATCAAGAAAATATAAGATCGAAGGGGGAATATCCTCAGCTGATACAAGGTACAAACTACCAATTCCATAAAGTTGGCCCTCCAATAGAATTTATCTCCATTTTCAACGATGTTCAATATTATGATCTTCCCCCAAAGTTGAAGATGCCTATTATTGAATTATTCAATGGTTCTAAAGACCCCATTGATAACTTGGAAACATATAGGTCACTTATGCTTTGAAAATACACCCGGGATGAAGTCTTATACAAAGCGTTTACCACTACTCTAAGGGGAACAACTAGGCATTAGTTTGTGAGGATCAAACTAAGAACCATCGGGAGCTTGACTGGGTTGGCAAGATCCTTTGTATCCACTTGATTGGAGCTCAAAAGATGAGGAATCATGTTACTTCCCTCCTCCATTTGAGATTAAAAAAAACTACCTAGGCCCTTGGGGAGTATATAAAAATATTAAACAAATAAGCTCCAAAGTTGATGATCTAAATGACAATATATGTGTGGTTTCCTTCATCTTAAGCCTCACTTTAGAAGACTTATTGAGATATATAAGGGAGTAGTTTGATTTGATAGGGTGTTTAAATATAAATGGAGGTGTACCTGTATTAATGGTGATTGTGGATACCCAATTTTAGTACCTCCATTCTAGTACCCCTCACGTAGCTTCATAAGTCTTAAATACAATTCCTTCAACCCTCGGACCCTGATCCTTCCCTTAAAACCCTAAATTAGAGGTCATCGGACGCTTTCAGGATGTGTTGACTTCGATCAACTCTCGTAATTGAGAGTAACACAATTTAATTTCACAGGGCTCTGAATACCCTTTTCCAATAATCCATATCGTGTATGAATATGCCTTACGGGTCGCATTTACTTGCCTCTTTACTCTAAAACCCTAATTTAAAGGCTAATGGATACTTCGGGGCTTGAGTTCGGTCAACTCTCGAAATCGAGAGCAAATTAATTCACTTTTATAAGAATCTGAATACTATTTTCAACGATCCATACCGTGCACGAATCTGCCTTGCGGTTCATATTTACTTACCTTTTTACTCTAATACCCTAACCTAAAGGCCACCGAGTGCTTTGGATCTTCGTTTAACTTTGTTCAACTCTTGGAGCCAAGATTTTATCAATGGAATTTTCTAAATATGTGAATTCTATTTCCAACGGTCCCAACCATATGCGAATTGAACTTACGATTTTGCATTTTATGCCTTTTTCTATAAAATTCAATTTTGGACTACCTATAGGCACCTATGGACCTTTGCCTATCAGTGTAGGGGTACTTCACTTAGCCTGAAATTTAGGGGGCATGCCGATAGGCAGGTCTAAGCCTATGCCGATCAACAAAACCCCTAACACTAAAAATTCCTATTTGAGGAAGCCATGACCTCATTTTGAAAGGACCTTATTTTCCAGATCCCAAGACCTCCTTTCCTCAAAATCAATGCGTAGATTTTTACGTATCCCTTTCAAAACATTTCATCACATCATTCCCACACCTCACCTTTCTTACCCACTTTACCACCATTACACCACCATTAAATCATCATACGTCGCCATCAAAGTTAGAATTCAAGTTTTATAGAAGGTCCAAATCCTATGCATTCAAACTTGCTAATTTAATGATATTACTCACTCTTTTACTTACTAGTATATCGTCTATATTTAGTTGTCATTTCCTCACCTTAATCACCTTTTTACTACTTATATATTCACCAAATTTATCTTCATAAACTCAAAAACCAAAAAAGAGGATTTTATTCTTAAACCCCAAATTAGAACCCTTTTTTTTTCCATTTTTACTACACTTACCTCACTTGTGCACGTTTTTCAATAAACCAATATAAGGAAATTCTATTTTTGGGTTCATGGGTTAAATCCCAACCTTATGCGTTTTTGAACTATGTGGACTTTGATGTTATTTATAGCTATGTAGGCATACCAAGTTTTCCTCGGTATTTGAGTCCTTTTTACTTGCCTTTTTCTTTTATTCTCATTATATATATATATATATATATATATATATATATATAGGTTTATAATTTCTTAGCAACTCCCTCAAACATGCATATTCACTTTCTCATAGTGAATCATGACCTGGTGTGTTGCTCACATTATATTATATTGCTGTATCTTTTCATTTTCGCAATCCCGTCAGACATGAATATCCACTTCCTCATGGTGGATTATGATTCGGTGTACGACATATAGTGTAACTTTTCTCTTTATTAAATTTTAGCGTCCCCATAAGATATGTTTGTTCAATTCTTTGCGATGGATAATGATCAGGTGTGCTGCTCACATTTCAACTACTTTATTTCCTTTTTTTATTTATACTCCTTAGAATGAATCGTCCCCATAGTCTCCATGACGTGGGTATGACGATTTCTTTTCTCTCCTATTTCACTCCACACATATGGTTCACACAAATTGCATTTTTGAGAAAAATGTGATCATTGTCATAGCCTATGAGAGACCGAAAGGGCGAAATGGGTTCCTAATACCTTTCCATTATGTAACTTAGTCCCCAGACTTGTGTTCTATTTGGTTTCATATGCATCAGTTTGTCTTTAATGTTATTTCTTCGAGGACAGCTATATCTTTTACCTATTTTGAGTCAAATAGGTTGTTGACTCCATTATTTATATTTTTACACCCCTTTATGGAAGCCAATTTATGTTCTTGGGAGCCCGTGAAAATCTCACAAGTGGAGAAAAATAATTTTCTTCCTTAATCCCTGCACACTACATTCTTTCGGGGTGTACCCATTGAATCCCGAATGACCACAGTGGCGACCCCACTGAAGACTTTATTTTTAGAGGACTAGACTCTATTTACATGGGTTTTATTTTACTATCTCTCCTTTTTCTATTTCTTGATATGTGTGTATATATCACCACTTGTGTATTCTTCTTACTTTCATACATACATGTTATATATGTGCCTTGCTCATATCATGTTATCCATTTGTATTCGTCTCTCCACTGTTCCTTTTTCTCATTATATTTATATACCACTTTTTATATCAGATGTTTCATGCTTTACTTGTATATACTTATCATGTTCCACTTCATTTGCCCATATTTTCTTCACTTGCGCATACGTCCACATTATTATCACTTGCACACACTTTCATTGTACTTTAATATCACTCTCACATGTTACCTTGTCACTCTCACTTTACACATATACTTATCTCACTTGTGTACATTCACATGTCTCACACCTTAAATCATCATTCTTTGTATATACTCCACTCTTCATGCTACTTGTACATACGTGCTATCTTTACTCTCCTTGTATGCCTATCTTTCTTTCACATGCCATCCATGTATATTCCCATAATCTAATTTATGATTAGTATTAATACTTACTCGCCTTAACCTACATAAAATTTTGCATAAAAATAGTAATTAAGACTCACTCATTTTTCACAATAAATCACGTGAGAACTACATTTTCACTAAATTTTATCCCGTATTAGGGAGTCACTTTGGATGGGTTACTGGTTTTATGGGGCACAATTAACCTAAGTAATATGATTCCACCTTCCATTAGCCTAGTACCTTCGAGGTATATCAAACGGTCTCCCTGCATCGTACCGCTGGACCGAATTCATGATAGGAGGTATATATCAGGAAACTCGTTCATGTACATCGAGTATATTTAATTCTCTCTCATACACATCATCACCATGAGGTATATCGTGAGGCAATTCACATACACTTAGGTTATCAAATGGCTTCTTCACACGTACCCGATGAATGATTTCCCTTATAGGCAAGAGGTATATCATGGAAGTCATGCCAAAGAGGGGAATCTTTAAACTAACCTCCCAATGCATAAACTCATATAGGCGTTTACCCTAGGACACTAATACCTAGTCAGTCGGTTTCGATGCGAAACTCTACCAAAATTCGGGTCGTTTTACCGTCCAAATTTTGTGCTATTTTGCCTGTTTTTAAAATTGGACCTTGTCTGTGAGTGTGGAAACAAGTCAATCCGTGTCTTGCATCGCGTACCTAATCCTTTCCCAGACTCGGGTCCTATCCATTATTTTACTTTCACCATAGGCGGTACATAATACAAGTGAAACCTAATAATAACAATTATACTGGGAATTTCCCTTCCTTACCTTTTTAAAAATACCAAAAAATGTTTCCTTCCCTTTTCAAAAAAATATATACATGCCAAAAATATATTTTCCTTTTCTCAAAATACCAAAAATATTCCTTTTTAATAATAATAATAATAATAATAATAATAATAATAATAATAATAATAATAATAATAATAATGTCCCTCTCAGGTGCGACCCCAATCCTTGTCCTGGCACCCTATTGGCTCAGATATAATATCAAGCTAACTCAAATTCCACACCCTTATCATCTTTTGCGAAAACCGAGAGATCTTACTAGAGATTACTTATGGAGAACCCTTATCAAAACAACAATATGGATCCAGACTTGATGGCAGTATTTTCTCAGCTCAGCATTAAGATCGATAGTCTATGGGCAGATATTTAAGAGATATGGAAAAACATGAGTTAGAAATTTGAGGTTTTTGAACCAAATGTTGCGTTCCGTCGTGCCGTGGGTCTACAAGCACCAGAATTAATATGGGCTTTGGAGGAGTATTAACAAGTTCCTCATGCCCCGTGCAACCCACCTATTAATGTGTCGTCTCCAGCTTCGTTGTCGGTGCTAAACCTTGCCCAGTCAGGGGTTAACGTGTCGATGCCTATTCCTATTGATTACAAAGAAGAAGAACAAAACAAGGTTAAGAAAGACCTCAGATTTATATCCAATAAGTTTAACCAATTTAAAATATCGAGGAACTACATAGATTACACCCACATGTCTCCATACTCGAAGGCCCAATTGCTAAAAAACTTAAAAATCCCAGACATAAAAAGGTTTGGAGGTAGTGGACCTCACATCATGCATCTTCGCAACTATCACCATTCCATGAGCCTATTGCGGGCCACCAAGGAGATAATGGCCCAGATATTTTAGCAGACTCTTAAAGAAAGCACTCTTCGATAGTTCTTCTCATTAAAGGAATTCTGAATCCACAACTATGAGAATTTATGGCCCCAGAATTTATAATAAGGATTTGGAAGTCAGACGCCTAGACCTCGAGCTACTTATGTAGAATCCTGGAGAATCAGTTATCAGCTTTATTAGCAGGTGGAGAGAAAAATCCGCTACCATGACCAATCGACCTTTTGAGGATGTACAAGTGAGCATTGTAAATAAGAATTTTCTTCTTCATATCTAAAACTCAATGGGAAGACAATACTACCACATTTCAGAACCCTAGAGGAAGTATGGGTCGAAATCTAAGAGCATGTTAACATTCAAAAGGTCAAGTCTGAGTCAAAATATCCAATAGGTCAATTCACTCCTCGTAAATCAGTTAATACCACTACATTAACCATCAATAACATTTCTCAGCCCAAAACTTGTTGTCAATTTATAAAATACCGCAAGTGCACGGGCTATTATAGAATAGCGAGTGTAAGTACGGGTCGAACCCACGAGGATTTGCCAATTTTAATTATTAAAAGAATTACAACTATCCAACTAGATCAAATGGGGTAGAGAATAATTGTAAATTATACAAAATAAAAGCAACTACGATAAATGAGAGTAACGCAAGAGATTTGTAAACAATTAGGAAATAATTAGGATTCGGGGTCCATTTATCACGTAACTAATATTGCACACTAATTTAATGTTGTCATTCCCTTTTTATAACTCAAATTAAACCGACTCTCGCCGCGTTTAATTCGGAAAATAGGACGGTTATGATCAAAATATTTTTAACGTCTCTAATAGACGGCTAAAATCCCTATTCCCTTAGAAAATACAAGTTTTAAAATTCGCAAATGTATTTAAGCATGGACTATCAAAACATTCAAAGTGCAAGCATAATCCATCAAAAATTACTATTTTTAAATCTCAAAACTTGATTTGACAAAACAATCTTGAAGGTTCTAAAACACACTCTCGTGTCGCTTTAAAATGAATACCGAATCTTTAATAACAATTAAAACAAGTAGGGAATAAACAACGATAAAATTAACGTGACAATATTAGCTAACTATGATAAACTTCACCCTACTCCTAATATAAGAATCAAGCTACCATAATGAAAGAGAAATTTCAAGAATGAGTAGAGATCTTCATTAATAAACCAAACTTACAAATAGTTCTTTCACAATAATCTTGAATCCTCTAAAAAAATGATAAAAACTTGGCCCTCAAATTGATTACAATCACTCAAAGTTGCTCCCCGAAATCCTCCACGAAAGTCCTCTCTAATTGTCCCCGAAATTATGAGCCCAAGGTTTTTTTTTATAGGACAAGTGGTGAGGTATTTGAGTTGTGGTGGGACTCTTTCTGATTGGCCGAATAGTGTTGGTAGCTATCTCTCCACCTCTTTAATCTTTGGATCGTGATAAGGGACGGAATTTCTCCCCACTCGAAAACTCTTATATTTTCTTGTTGAACACGCATGCCGAGTTTCTTCCAAATCGGAGAATAAAAATTTTCGACTTTTTTACGATCTCACAAGTGTAAAAACAGCATTTTTTCGAACGACCGTAAAAATCAGCTTTTTCGCGCCTTTTTTGAATTGATCATCAATTTGCACCAAATTCCATCATTATCTGCAAAAATTTCACTAGGCAACTTTTTTCACAAATTAGCACAAGAATATTATAAAATTATCGAAGTGCCCATTTTTGACTTAAAATTTCCATTTTCAATATGAATTCAATTATTCTTGCATTTTTCCTCCTTTTAATAAAATAGTCCTAAGAAATTATTAAATACACTAAAATGGGACTAACAAAGTATAAATTTGGGTATAAAATATACAAAATAATGCACTCATCACATGTTAACATTCAAAAGGTCAAGTCTGAGTCAAAATATCCAATAGGTCAATTCACTCCTCGTAAATCAGTTAATACCACTACATTAACCATCAATAACATTTCTCAGCCTGCTACATCATGGGTTCCAGAAGATCATCCCACTACAGCTCTATGTTTCCTTCTTGAAAGAATACCAAGCCCTCTTGTAAAGGAACCTCATCAAGCCTTTGGATACTCATCCGTTGCTAAACCCACTTCCAAGGAACTTTAAGCACGAGTCCCATTGTAATTTCCCTCAGATTATTAGGCATACCATCGACTAGTATTTCCACCTAAATAATGTCATTCAAAGTCTCAATTATAACGGGGTTATCACTCCTCCAGCCAATAATAAACCCAATATTACTCAAAACCCTTTACAATCACACTAGGCCGCTGTAAATACCATCCTCAGTGATGAAGACCCTAAGTTCTATCCTTCCACTAAAATTCCACTCATTAATACACCTGCTCCATATGCCAGTTACTGTAAACCCCTTAAAATTATCCCTCTTTCCTTTTGCACCCTGGAAATGCTCAAGACCAAGCCCTATCTCTTATGACAAGGGCTTGTGTCACCATCTAAATTCTCTCAGAAATGTGGAGCATGGAGCTACCTGATGTTTTGGTTTAACTAAGAGATTTTTAGATGAAGTTACCACCTCAGATAACCCTCATTAAGATTAGTTGTGAAAGAATTAACAATGTATACATAGAACCCCAAGAATTTGCCTGACAGTCATATGATTGGTTTGTCCTAGCAAAGGAGTTCAGCTTAGATAGTATTATGCAAATCATGACAAATGAGTTCATTAAGGAAATGGAGATATGTGAATCTTTAAAGCTGCTCATCGTCCTAAGACTCAAGGAAAACCTGGTTCCCTCTTTCCAACACTTTTATGTTAAGTGGGAAGATTTGTACGATGAAGTACTTGAAGTCATCAAATGCATTAATTTCTAATGGAAAGACAATATTATTACCACAGAGTGGAGTGATGACTTTGACACAAGTTCTTTTTATACTGAAATCACCAACATCAAAGAAACTATTGAGAACAGTAGCAACGATGAATCCTTAGGTTTTCACACATTGGAGCTGGATCTCTACATGATCCACACTAAGTCTGAGTTATCCGACCCGTCTGTAAATATCGTTCCTACTAATAAACCACTTGTCAATTGGCTTAGTGTCCGTGTCAACCCAACTCTATCCATCCATTATTTACCTCCCAAAAATGAACCTAAACTTATCACTGTTTTTTTTGTAATTGATATGAATGTAAACGAGACCTCCTTTAATGAGGTTCTCACTATTGTATTTCCAAAAAATGTTTATACTGGAATGAATGAATATTTTGAGTATCTTGTTATGACTTTTTTTAATTGAATTGGTTATAATCAAATAATTTATCAAGATGATCTAATAAATGAATAATTCTTAACTGGTCTCAATAAGGAAAAGATTAAATAACAAAACCGCATTCAAACTAATGATGATGAGACTATTGTTATTAATCTTGGTTCCTGTAGCTCTCCTCCTGAGGTTAGGATATGGTCAACACTTAATGAGTATGAGCGGTTGCTGTTTGAGAAACTCATGAAGGAATTCATGGTCATTTTCACATGGTTCTATAGTGACATATCCGACATTGACCTGGAGATTATACAACATGAGATCCTTACTTATCCAAAATGTGATACTCTAAAGTTGAAATTAATAAGGCTATGCCCTGAGTGATCTCTGAAGGTCAATGATGAATTTGACAAGCAACTGAACGTGGGTTTTATTCACATAGTTGAATATCCAATATGGATCGCCAACATTATCCCTATACCAAAGTCAGGTGGAAATGTCTGCATGTGCATCGACTATTGAAAGTTAAATAAAGATTCCCCAAAGTATGATTATCCCTTGACCAACAATGACATGATCATTGATAACACTCCCAATCATTCCCTCAAGTCATTCATCGATGGTTTTTACGGATACAACCAAATTAAAATGCATCCCGATCATAAAGAAAATACTATTTTCACTTACCCTTAGGGTACATTTTCCTACATCGTCATGCCTTTTGATTTTAAAAATGTCGGGGATACCTTTTATAGAGAAACTGTAACCATTCTGCATGATCATATCCATAAAGAGGCTGAGGTTTATGTCGATGACATGATTTTGAAGTCTAAATCACGAGAGGGTCACATCCCCGCCTTGAGGAAATTATTTAAACGATTATGTCACTACTAAATGTGCCTTAATCCATAAAAATACATATTCAACATTACAAAGGTCAAACTCTTTGGCTTCATGGTCAGTGAAAGAGGAACCAAAGCAAAATCTGCCAAACTCAAAGCCATCCTTGAAATGTCATCGCCTCGGGTTGAGAAAGAAGTTCGTGATTTTATGGGAAAAGTTCAGTACATTAAAAGATTCATTTTTTAACTCATTTCTATTTGGGAACCCATATTTAAGATCCTCCTAAAAGACTCAACTAAGGTCTGGAATGAGGCATGTCAAGAAGCCTTCGATAAGATCAAGCAGTATCTCACGCGACCAATAGTGCTTATGACACCACAACTAAGTCTTCCCCTCTTTTTATACCTTACTGTTATGGACACCACATGATGGGATATGATATTCTAATACTTTAAGGAATAACGCAACGTGAGAGACATCTACTACACTAATCAAAAATTGGAAGGATATGAAATAAACTACACGATGATACGTAAATATTGCATATTTCATCCTCTGAACGGACGCATTTTAGCCCCCTCGGGTATCTTATTCCCTATACTTATGCTCGTTAACCAGACAACCTCAGATTTATATGATAACATGTTTTGCAGGGGTTAATTGAATTTTTATAGGTATTTGGATGCTAAGTGTGAAGTTCAGACGCATTCCGCTCGATTTTCATACGCAATCGCACGTTCAAGGGCATTTTAGTCTTTTCACAGCTTGGTCACCTGGACCAACATCTTCACGGAAGTTTTATCCCTTCTCGTAAGCTTCACGTGGCCGTAAATGGTGCTTGATTCTGATTCATAACGAAGAAGTTACAGGGTTTTCAGCGGAAGGAAAAATAATAAAACCAAAAGAGAAGGAGAAGAGGAAGAAAAGGAATGCAGGCTGCTGCCTTGGTTCTGCCTTGCTTGATCGAGCGATCGATCCTTCAGATTTTTGCCACGATTTCAATGATCGATCGATCGACCAAAGGGGTCGATCGATCGATCCCCTGTTTTCTGCAGATATTTTGGCTTTTCTTTTCTTTTCTCTTTTCTTTTCTAATTTAATTCCTTTTACTATATAAATGATTTTTGTTGTAAAAACATATATAATTAGTTTTAGGTAGGATAGGTTAGGGTTTTGGAGGTTTGGAGGTTTGGGAGCTCATTTCTTCATTTCTTCTTGGATTGACACCCATTTGGGCTTGTAATTTGTGCTACCATCTTCCATTTCCATTAATATAGTTATATTTCATTATTTCTTTCTTTGTAGTGTAATTTACATGCTTTCTAATTAGGTTTACGTGCTTTCCTCCGGTGCTTTCTAGTGTAAATTTACCGCGTTTATTTACCGCATTTTTACAAAGCTAATTTAAATTATGTTGTGTTTGAATTGAACTCACTCGAGTTGACGCTTTGCTTGGCTTTGGTGATGGTGTTTACGGGTCTATTTCGGGTGCGTTGTCCTAGTTATTGCACCTAGGAGATTTGACGGGGCATATCATGTATGTCCCGTACTTACGACCTTTCGTGCGCAATTTTCGGGATATTTATGGATACCAAAATCATATTAGGCTTTTATGCGGATTTAGGGGCGTGACAACCCTTGGTTCAATTAACTGTCGAAACGAGACGCATTCCAAATAACTCGTCGACCCATGCATCCATCTTATACAAATTAACTCGGGTGAGGGATATTTGACGCAACCTATAGTTTTATTACTTTGTTAATCTAGTTTCAATACCCTTGCCTAGATAAACATTTCCCTTTTATGCATATTTTACTTTTTAGTTTGTAATCACCTTTTGCACTTTTATTTTGGAGTATTAAATGATATAAATTCTAGCAACTCGTCCCTGTGGATTTTTGATACCCGACTTACCGCTGTGCTTGCCTCGCAAGTGTAGCATTAATTTAGGTTTGTTTGTATAGTCGAGGGGAGACAAAAAACAACGACTGTGCACTTACACGTGCACACTTCTCGCGCGCTATCACTACACTATGTTGGAGAAGGCTTATGGTGCTTTAGTTTGGTTCATTCAAAAGATCCGACACTACATGCTTGCATTCCCTATCAAAATGATATGTTGAATAGATCCCATGAAATATCAATTAGAAAAGCCCACCTTATCAAGCCGAAAGGTCCATCTGTTACTGTTTCTATCCGAATTTGACATCTCATATGTTATGCAGAAAACCATGAAAGGGAGAGTGAACTCTGACTGTCTTGCTAAAAATTACATGGGAGAAGAAGATATGTGGATTTCTAGGTTTTCGAATGAGGATTTTCTCATAAAGAGATCAGATGGTAGATTTTATTTGATGGAGTTTCTAACAAGAAATGATATAGCATTGGGATACTCCTAGTCACCCCTGATGATTATCACACTCACATTGCCATTAAATTATATTTATTTTACACAAACTACATGATCGAGTATGTAGTATGCTCTGTAGTTCTCAAGTCTCCCTCAAGAAAGTAATACGATACCTCAATGTCTATGGAGACTCAACCCTCATAATAGGAAATGTAAAGTAAAAAATGAGAAGATCCTTCTTTTTTATGCTCACCTCGAAGAGCTTGCCTCCCAATTTAAAGATACACCTTCGAATACATTTTCTGCTCAAGAAATAACTTTATTGATGTATTGGAAACCTTGGCCTCCATAGTTTTCCTGCCCTAGGAAATAACAATGCCACCTTCAAAGTACAAAAGAAATCTCTGCCAACTTATTGCTACGAAATTGAGCTCCCTATGAAAGAAGATCCAGATAAAGTTGGGTTATGGTACTACGACATCTGGTGCCTCCTAAAGAATGGTCGATATACTCAAGGGGCTGATAAGAAAGACCATGTAACTCTTAACAATTTTATAGCTGATTACATTATCTTTAATAATGCGATTTTCCAAAGGAACTTCGACGAAACCCATTTACAATGTATAGCAGGGGCTGATATTGAAGGCATGATACAAAAAATCCACATAGGGGAATGTGGACCTCACATGAACGATCATATGCTTTCCAAGAAGATCATCCATTAGGAATACTAATGGACCACCATGGTTTAAGAATGTATTACATATGTCAGAAGGTGACTCAATTTGCAATAGTTTGCTAATCTACAACATTTACCTCCCCGTGAGTTGTGTAATATGGCTTCATTGTAACCCTTCTTAACCCGGGGCACTAACATCATGGGAAAGTCACCCCCAAAGCATCAAATGGGCACGAGTTCATCCTCGGCTTCATTAATTATTTCACCAAATAGGTTGAAGCTGAGTCATATGTCGTGCTGAACATAAAGAAAGCATACGAGTTCATTTAAAAAAATATCATTTATTGCTACGCGATCCCTCATGAACTTGCATCAAATAATGGGATTCACTTCAAAGAAGTTACATAAGTAGTCTGAGAAAGCTGGTCCATATGGTTAATCCGTATATTAGGTTACACACACAAAAAATTAATTTTTAATCGAAATTTTATCTTGATTAATAATTTGGTGTGCATTTATGATAAAGTTCAAATTAAATTATGTCCAATCACACAATTAAACCAAACTAAGCAAAGCAGAATAATATTGAGTAAAAATCCCTTTCGGGCAAAACCTAGATTTCAGCACTGTATCAGAATATAACATACTCAATGACTTATAGTCTACTTAGAACTACATTAAGTATAATGCACAATATTTGATCCTTTAAGAGATACGGCACAGTCTAACACCGTCCAAAAAACGATTTTACGTCGGTATCCACATATCAGCCTCATGGCGCGATATGCTTTCTTTTTCAGCCGTGGAGTCCCGGCTCCAGAAATCAGTAGTAGAGTAAACTCTACAAGGGTTTGATGTATGCGAATGGAACTTGGGTTGAACAAACTCAACAAATAATATAAGAGATGTACGATTTGTAAAAGAATTTTTTTTTTGTAAAACAAAAAGATAAACACTTTTAGAACATATATTGGGAATTCATTCTTCCTAAAAGTTTTGAGAAAACTGATTAAAACAGGGTTTTATATAAAAACACATTTTTAGGCGGCGCCTTCGCTTGAACGAGAATAAGATCTTGTTCGAACAAAAATTGAATTTTATTCGAAGACAAGCCAATCTCGTTCGATCGACCTTCCAACGAGTTTGATCTGTAAAGTAGAGCACAACTCCTTAGATACTCATTCGAATTTCATTCCAATGAAAATGGTATTTCGTCTTAACGAGATCTATTTCTCGTTTGAACAAGATGAAGAAAAATATATAAAAAAATGCCTTAAATAAAAACATACAGCCCAAAAAATAATTCGAATGAGAAATAAAATCCACAAGTTCGTATTCCTTTATAAAAGATTCATGACGGTTCCAATGACTTGAAACTCAGACATGAAGCTCAGTCACTAACACATCATCAAATAATTGTAGAGGCACACGTGGATGTAGTGTTCGATTTGAAACTTCGGTTTGTAACAGGATAACCCAAAATACCTAAGCTATGAGAAATTATAAAATCTTGCTCTTACATTGTCGACGAGTACGAAATTTAGAGGCAAAAAACTTTTCCTTACCGACCAAAAACCAATGGGGTTGTCAAAGCTTCTAACAAAAGCCTCAAATCCATAATCAGTAACATGACTGAAAGTTACAAAGATTAGGATGATCGAATCTATTATGCCCTCTAGGGCTACCGCATGTCTATTATGATGCCCAGTGAGGTTATGCCCTAATCCTTGGTATATGGCATGGAAGCAGTCCTAATAGTTGAGCTCGAAATACCCTTTCTATGAGTTATGCTCGAAGCTCACGTCAGAGAAGTTGATTGGCAACAAATCTGTTACGACGAGCTTGCACTTTGGATGAAAGGAGATAGAAAGATATATACCACATATAAATGTACCGTCACTTCAATGCACGATCATTCAGTAGGAAGGTAAAAGATTGTTGTGTGAGAGAAGATAAATTCTCTCTCAAAGAAATAGTGGTTATTATCTGGAATCTAGGAGGGAAATTCTATCCTAACTGGAGTGGGTCGTAACTTTTGAAGAAAATATATCAAGTGGCGCCTCTATGCTCACATATCTTGACGGATTAAAAATAGAACATCCAGTAAACTTGGACTGTCTCAAGAAATTTTATCCTTAATCCAAATCTCGTCGCACTAGTACTATTCTCACTGTAACACCCCGAGAGGTGCTATTGAAAAATATTGATAAATAAGAGATTTTTTTGAAAACAATACCATTTAGATTGAGAATAAATTTGCGGAAGCATAAATAATGAATCAACTAAATGAAATTTCTCAATTTTATTAAATCTCAAATGTCCTTTTACAAAATAATTTACAATAAACAAAGCGTTACATTTAAAATTTGAAAATAACTATCCAGAGCCTCTAACGACGATCCCAATCCCAATGATGCCATAAATATCATCTCGCATCAAACCTGAAATACCACAAACTATAGGGAGTGAGTGGAAAACTCCATAGCTCGTATAAATGCTCCAAGTATATCTGCACATACTTGTGTGTGTGTGCAATATATACAAAAGTATATGCAATATGAATGCTCAAACTAAAAACCCAATAATATAATCATCACCTATGATCTCACCGCGACAGTACACAAACCAAGACCCAATATCAAAATTTCTGTCGTACTTCCCATAGTACAGTATGAACTACTATCCACTATCCTGTCAATTATTCGTAGAACAATCAAATGCCCCCCCAAAATAAATAACATAACTAGGGTACATGACCCATCATAACATGGCATCGCCGCCGTAAAATCTTGGCATCACCGCCATAGTAAAACTTGGCATACTCGTCAACCGGGGTCCATGGCCTAGTCTTTGGATAATAAAAAAATTGTATTCGATAACAAACCTCGTCTAGCGGGTGGTTTGGCTAAGGAATGCCTATGAATTATCCATTAGTAATCATCATAATATCATTCTCCCAATTAAAATAAATATCAGATTCAATTCTCATAAATCAAGTTTACATGTTTTATACCCATTTTTATAACCCAACATGCTCGTAAAATCACCTAGATTCATTACCCAAACTACACGGTATGAAAATAACACATACAAGACAGGTGGAAGAACGAATATAATATATGAACATACAAGACATATAAATGCAACGCATAACATGGATATAAATATAAAATTAAGATTGAATAAGTGTAACACACTAAATTAGCCACGGGAGAATGAAACTACCTCAATCAAGTTAAAGTCCACCATTGTAGGCCAGTTTTGGAAACCTAGAAAATTAGTTCCAAATATTATCCAAATTGCCAATCCGACTTCAGATTTGAATTCTACACGAAAAATTGAGCCAGGTATTTTTCTTAAATATCTTCCGTAAGCACTCAAAAAGAAATATAAAACTCTCCAAAGTGACTATTCTTATTCCACTTATTTTTTTTCAATATCATCTCTTAAAATCCAGTAATCTTAATTAATATTATTTCTCCAAAAATCAAAGTCCGTAAAATTTTCCAATTATAAATCATTCCCCAAAATATAAATTATTTCCCCAAATCCCGTATATATATATATGTGTGTGTGTGTGTGTGTGTGTGTGTGTGTGTGTGAAATCATCTCCAAAAATATCGTTTCCCAACTATGATATGACTAAAATTGTATATACAAATTAAATAGCAAGTTAATTACTTGCCTTGATGTTCATAGGGTCTGAATTTGGTAAAGATATTGATACACCTCCAAGAATTTCCTTCCTAAATCTTCACTCCAAGAATGTTCTTGAAAAAATTCTACAATTCTTCCCTTAGACTCTAGAAATTTTCTTTCCAATTCTCTTCACTTTCTCTCTAACTCTTTTTATAACTCTCATAACCTTTGGTTTTGTGAAAATAAATCTTCTTTAGACCCTAAACCTTTCATTTTATAATTGAAATCCCGTTTTTGGCTTTTCATATGCCCTTAAGGAGCCTAATAGTCACCTCAATAAGTCCCAATTAATTTAAAAATCCACTGAGACCCGAACACAACCCCCGGGTACTCACTTTTGACTATTTTGAACCATTTTGGATCAACCGTGCACTCGAAATTGTCACCCGAGTCATTTAATAATATTTTCCATCTCAACCTATTTTAACCTAATCAATCATGTTCCGGTTAAGATAATATTAAAATTTTTGTCGCGTTCACTCACTTACGACTTAATTCCATTTTATATATTGTAGCCCACTAGTAAGTAAATAATCACGTAAATATTAATTCATTTCACTTTAAGTTATTATTTAATTTATTTCTCATTATTTTTTCACTTAATTAAATTATGTGTCACCCACATAATTTAAATATTCAATCCAATTAAATATAAATATAAAACTATGGGGTATTACACTCACCACCCTTATATTCTAAAAAATTCTCATTTTTTCTCCCTTTGTAAGAACTACGTGGGACCTGGTCCTTTCACAATCACCTTTTCAAAACTTACAGAATAAGTTTTCCTATAACCACAGAGATACGTAGTCAACCCATAGTCACTTCATGTATGGTCCTTTCTTTTTCACAAAATGCTATTCTTTTATTCTATCAAAGGGGACTGGTCTTACTCATAATTATAAATGACCAAAAGGAGTTCGTATGCCTTTGCAATCAATATAAATAGTTCAAATAATAAGGAATTCTTCCAAAGGCACAATAAGATATAACAAAATCATCATTTATTTATTTTATTTGAAAAACAAAAATTACATGAAGTATCACTGATAAGAAAAGTCCCAAAAACCTACAAAAACTACCCATCCACCTACAACAACATAAGCCTACCAAATCCATACCTAAACAAAAACACTTACTACAACAACATAAGTCTACCAAACTACTAGATGGCCCTGCCTCATTATCACCATCATTCTCTCTATTTCCCAAAGAACCCTAAGAATCCCAGCCATGACATCACTTCATTATGTGCTCCATACGGAGATATGACTTGATTAGCTTCGACAAAATCACAACACACTATCCTTAGTTTCAAACATCTGGATCCACCTCTACTTAGTCTCCTCAGCACAAACCTTCATAACCATATTGCCACATAATCGCCTCAAATAATCCCCACATATTACCCTAGGCTCCTCAACGAATTGGAACGGGCGGGTAAACGACCGACGATGTTGCCACAAAGGCCTCAAGGTCATCCTCAGTGATTCGGTAAAATCCTCCATAGGAAAAAAAAGTTGGTTATGCGCAGAGGGGCAATTCTTTCCTAACCTACTTGATGCATAAATCTACAAGGGAAGTAGAAAGAGGTTTGGTGAAGACCCAGTAGTCGAACGTACTAATATTAGTCCAATTGCAAGATGGGATGCAACTCTCCCCACCTTGGTATAGACTAACGAAGGTGTTTAGCCCCATGCTCTATAAGTCAGTTAACCCAATTCTCAATAGAAGGATCGAAGCTCTTAAAACATCATGCAAAGAAATTTGGGATGCCATCCATAGGATAATCGGGAGGGGCCACCAAATGAAGACTCTCTTCCAACCACATGAATAACATCACAGGGTTGCCACAAACATAGTTTGCCCAACCTTTCTTCTAGTTATCAAGACCGTTCAGTATCTCCACTAGTATGGTAATGACGAGGTTACGAATATTAGACATCCATAGCACAATGGTGGAAACTTGAGGATCAATAGTCATATCGCCTGTCACCAAAAGCACCGTAATAGCTAATCCCAATGCTGCATCACCAAAAAATCCATTATCACTATAATCCCTTTGATGCACATAATTCAGTAATTCCAGAAGGTTGATACTTTCCCCATGCACCAGAGATTAGGTGGAAAAAGGAGAGATATGCATAAATTCTACCAACGACACCCCAGGAGAATGGGAAAAGTCAGACATAGTTACAGAAATGCTGTGGTCGACACCCAGCGTGGTAGAAAATTATTCGTAGGTGGGGCATACCTCATCCAAGATAAAGTGGAACATGTGATCTTTAGGCTACCATAATTGCAAAGCCACCTCCAAAATATTCTAGGCAATTGGATGGTTACACCATAAAATAGTCGGACCAAGTTGAATGCCTCATAGTTGACATTATTTAGACACATGGCGTTCAACCCCTTAAGGTAAGTGACAAAATCTTCATTCATGGGAATGGCTATTTTAGAGAGCAAGAAAGTTTGGTAAAACAAAGAAAGAAATGGAAATGTAGTTTGAAACTCCACCCGAATTCCCCTTTTATACTTGAAATTGTCCATAAAAGACAAATTAATTAATCTGCTGCTAAAAAATGCCAAAAAGGTCAAAAGAAGGACAATTGTTGCTGAAAACAACCATGTTGTAGGGGTATGCTGATAGGCAGGCCAAGGGGTATGCCGATGGGCACACCCCCTATTTTGGGAAGATTCCCTTTTCTTTTTTATACCCTTTTCATTTTTAAATAAGCACTTATTTAAATTAACCTCTTGCAACAAAGGTTTCCCGAGCATTTCTTTCTAGAAAATTTTCCAAAATACATATTTTAATTTTTAAACATCTTTTTTTCTTTTCATCACTAAATAAAATCCCATTGGAAAATAAAAGGTGCATGCAAGTAGGTCAATAATTTAAGATAAACTAAAAATGAAAATTCATCATTTTATATATATCTTTGTCATTGTATTTACATTTTTCAGGAATAAAAGAAAAATAAAAAAATAAAAAAAGACCAAAATTGTTAGGATGCTGTCCGGACTTTTCGACCTAAACCTACTCATGAACCACCACCTCAAAGATCCCGACGAACACATATCCCACGAAGGTGAGTAGTGGACCCCTCACTTCTTGTAGCAAAGTTCTCCTCACGGTCCCCAATCGAAGCCATGCAAGATCGAGTTGTCTCCCTCACATAATCAACCACAAAAGCCATACAATATAATATATCAAGCAAATAAGAAGAATACACGCACACGATCTACAAAAGAGATTTCAAGAAAAATTAATCAAGTCAGTAGCAGAGGAAGAGATCAAAATCCAAGTGCGGGAATCAAAAGCTAAGGTCATACCTCCTTCTGAAGAAGTTCATCAGAGAATGGAGGGAGACCATCTATCGTTGCCTGAGGGTGATGAGGCACTAACACAACGGGGGTTCCACCTTGTTGGAAGCGATAAGAAGGAATACAAAATCGTTGAATGAAAATTTCTTCCATCGCACTACGCCGCTCTCTGATACCTATGCGGAAGAACCTGGCAGACAACTACCACTCCTATTCCCCCCAAAGGTGGAGGCGAACCCTTCATGTCATATATGGACGGTGTGATCATCTAACTAGTCGCAAAATCCAGATAATCTTACCTCGTCATCGTATTAGTATAGATTAAATGGGTCTCTCCCTTCATCATATTTACCCTCTTCTCGTCTAGTAGCTCACTCGTTTTACTCATAAAGGTGAAAGGTGTTCACGGTGGGACATCCACCTCACCCTCCATGACCTGCCTCACCACCCTCTACCCTAGGTACCAGAATTACCCAAAATCGTGTGCTAGTGACCTCCGCATCTGGGCATGAAGGTCCGTACAACATGGACACATGAGGGAAAAAAGTTTTAGGGGTTGGGGGAATAGAGTTATTGGCTGAAAAAATTACAAAGGAGGGGAAAATTGAATAGAAAATGAAAAGAAAAACAAAGATAAAAAGATAACGAGAATCTTGGCAAAAGGACAAAAAAGAACGGGGGTTGGGAAATTCTCGATAGAAGTAGAAAAAGGGGGTAGGGTACTACGCAAGGGGAGGGAAATTCTCTGGCCAAGCGCAATGCATAGTCAAGTCAGGTGGGACGGCGCTGCCAGGTGGTGCGCTACAATTGGCCCACGCAACGCGCCTTGGAAAAAAAATTTAAGCCCAGCCTTTTTCATTTTTTTGGGGGGGGGGAGACTTGAACCCGTATCTACCCACAATTGACCAAGCGTGCAAACCACTGACCCGTTTCATTAATTATAGGATATTATAAATATATAACCCTAAATAAAACCCCATTTTTATTGATTATAAATAAGTCCCCAAAACTCATAACTTCCTCATAAGACCTTCGATTCATGCACCGCAAGAATCGACATGACCCATATTATAGGCCAAATAATATTTCAATAGTGTTTGGGTCACGGGGTCTAACTTTGGACGTGACTCGAGGATTTTATCTTAACTTCTTTTGGTTTTAAATTTTGCACGGTCATTGTTTCTTCGTTTAAGATCATATTGACACACCATTTCAACCCATTCAGTCCTTAATTTGAGGCCTATAACTTTCGTGAGTAGTCAGAGTCCAAAATTGGTCATCTGAATTTATCATTTTGACTCAAAAGATGCTTAAGTGACACTTTCTTGCTCAAATTACTTTCGTAGCTAGCCGTTAGCATCATAAACCCTGTAAATATTCACAATAAATCTTTCACAAGCGATTAACGATGAATATTAAAGTCACGAGTATAAAATCCGTGTTTAACGATCAAGGGGTTTCAAAGTTTCACTATTAACTCGAATTATGTAAATTTTGCATTTTCTTCTAAATAATAGAAATGAGTGCCAGAATATTTTGCATTTATCTATGATGCAATGGGCCTAACAAGTCCTATATTTTTGGTATAAATAATACAAAATAATGAACTAATTAGTACCAGAAGTATCAAAACTCGTGTGGCAATAATATTCACATCTGGGCATGAATGCACGCATTCCCTGTTGCGCCTTAGGCCAGATGCCAATGATAGAACATCACCTGTCCTAAAATAAAATCAATCAGTAAAAAATACATAATAAATAAGGAAAATACACAAAATTCTATAATAAAGAAGAAAATAAAGTCTAACCTGATTACTCGTAAGGGCATCCAACACCTCTCTCACATCTTTCAAGAAAAAAACTCCTTCAATACCCAACTTAGATTCCTCCACCGATGCATCATCGGGAACTCCCGTGATTAACTTGCTTGCATATATATTAACCCCAGTTGTGCCCAATCACCTAGTAAAGCCACGTCATCAAAAGATAATACAAGTCTATCAATGAGAATATCAAAGAAAAAAAGCAAAAAGAAAATGAAAAAAAAATAGTTACCACCAGAAGGTATGTGGGTCCTATAAAAGTCTACCATGACACTGTTTGAAAGAACCCAAAGAAGAATAAAGAGATGCCAACATGAAGCCCCCTAGTCATACATGAGATAACCTGAAGGAAGGGCAAAAGCCATATGTGGACACCATCTCCACTCGGTGCCAACATGAAGCCTCCCAACAAAAGCACAACGAACATACAGGCTTATTGTCGCACTTGTTGTCTGTCATTAACATTTATCTGATGCAAAAAAAAGGTGTCCTTGAACACTGATATCCTTATAGATTCCCCAGAAATAATTCACCCAAAGTCCGTTAAGGAAGCTCGGATCGTAGCCTAAAAAATGCGTAGCGTCTAATCTACCATGATTTGCCAAAACCCCAGCACTCCAGCCCCATTAGATGGTGAATATCTATTGGGGTGACCATCATCTCACACACGCCTATATGAAATGTGGGGGTTGTGTCCCACTATCGCTCTCCTAAATCACACATAACCGTTGATGATCTCAGCGTGTCATCCAAAACCCCCGTAAAATGACCCAACCCCACAATCTCCACAATTAGTTGCACTTCCCTAGGAAGCTTCTCCCATACCTTCTTAATCACCATTGATCCTCGAGAGAGTATTCCTAATGAAGTAATGGCAACTTGCAGAAGAGAAATAATCATTAATTCCTAACTAAAAATAAATCAGAAAAGAAAAAAATTCAAAAATAAAATAAAAAATGAATACTTACATAACCTCTTGGGTTCTTTACCCTCACAAAACATTAATTATTGTGCTCCCTCAAAAAAATACTTTTGTCATCCATATCTTAGATATTATGGTATGCATTCTCATTGCCAATCACCAGTGCACCTGTACGGTGCCAATCAATTCCATCCCAATCATCGGTGTTCACAAAAAGGATTATTGGCTATGTTTTCTATGAATCCCTTGAGAAAAAAGCACCTAAAATTGATTTCTAAAGAGAGAATGATTTTTCATTTTGAAAATGTGAAGAATGAGGAAGTTTCCCCCCTTTTATATAAGGAACCAAGGGGTATGCTGATCGGTAGTCCTCTAACTATGCCCATCCTTAGGATCCCTTTGTATGCTAATAGAACTCTTAGGAATCCATGCCACTACCAACAGGCACACCACTGCCTATGCCTATCATCATACCCCCTAAATTTTGTTACAAAAATTATAAAAATCTAAAAATATCCAAAACAATTCATAAAAATCTCCCCAAAGTCAAAAACCTCAAAATATATCAAAAAACACAATTTTCCTAATATCATCCTTTTTCAGGACCGCAAGATGCATTCAAAAATTTAACAAAAATGCAAAAAGCTCTAGAAAATTCTAAAAATCAAGAATCAAAATGCACAAGCGTTAACAAATCATCAAAGTTTTCAAATTGCATCGCGTATCTGTCTTACCCCTCTTTAGGTCAGCAGAATTATATTAGGCCTCGACCTTCTAAATCAGGTCGCCTTCACTTTTTAGATCCATAAAATTAATCTGGGATCGCGAAATTGGTTTTGAATCTTTGAATTGGTCACTTGTACTAGTTAGATTCAAAAAATTGACCAAGGCTTGCAGAATTATCATCGACCCTCTAAATTAGGTCACTTACAACCTTTAGATTTGCAGAAATGACCAAGGCCCCACAAAATTGGCCTCGACCCTCTCAATAAGGCACTTTCACTCCTTAGTTATCTAGAATTGAACCAATCCTTTATAATTAGCCTTGACCCTATGAATCAGGTCACCTCAACTCTTTAAGCTCATAGAATTGGCCTCTTCCCTTTGAATCAGGTCGCAAACCCCCTAGGTCATCGGTATCAAACCTTTACCCCTAGCTCTCATCTTCTTTAGGATGTCTATATTTCAAAGAACTTCATTTATCATATAATCACCCATCGAGTTTGTTCATGGACACGCAATTTAAGTACCCCTCATGCTCCCTCAATAGGTTCCAAACATAATTCCTTCAAACCTGGGACCTTATTTCTTCCCTTCAAACCCTAAACTAGAGGCCATCGGGTGCTTATAGGCTCCGTTTGACTTTATTCAACTCTTGGAATCGAGAGTAACCCATTCACTTTAATATTAATTTGAATAAAATTTCCAACAATCTATATTGTCCGTGAATCTATTTTACATTTCACATTATCTTCCCTTTTATACTTCGAAACACTAATCTAGAGGCCGCTGGATGGTTTCAAGCTTCATTTAACTTTGGTAAACTCTTAGAATCAAGATTAGCTCAATTGATTTCATAGGTTTCTTAATACCCTATCCAGTGGTCCATACCATGCATGAATTTTCCTTATGATTCATATTTACTTGCCTTTTTACTTTGGAACTCTAATCTAAAGGCCACCGTGCGATTTTGCGCTCCATTTTGACTTTGGTCAACTCTCGAACCAAATAGTTTGTCAATTCAATTTAATAAATCTCTAAATCCTATTTCCAATGGTCCTAGCCTTGTGGGGATCGAACTTACAATTTGTAAGTTTTGCCCATTTTTTCAAAAAAGTCCATTTTGGACTTCCCATAGGCATAACATAAGGGTATTTTACTTAGCCTAACAGTTTGCCGATAGGAAGGCCTATTACTCTGCCAATATACAAACCTCCCAACGTTAAAAACTTCCTATTTAAGGAAGCCATGACCTCATTTAAAAGGACCTTCCTTTCCAGATCCTAAGAACTCTTTTTCTCGAAATCAGTGCATAGCCTTTTACATATCCCTTTCAAAACATTCCTACTACATTACATCATATCATCCACATAGCTTACCTTTCTTACCAATTTTACCACCATTACACTGCCACCAAAATTAACCTACATCACTATCAAAGGTAGAATTCAAGCTTCATAGGAAGTCCAAATCCTAGTCATTCAAACTTGCTACTTTAGTGACATTACCCACTCCTTTACTTACTAGCATATTGTCCACATTTAGTTGTCATTTACTCACCTTAATTACCGTTTTACTATTTATATATTCATCTAATTTATTTCGGTAAACTCAAAAAATGTAAAAAATAGTATTTGATCCTTAATCCCCAAATCGGAACTTTCCTTCCATTTTTACTACACTTACCTCACTTGTGCACATTTTAGAATAACCCAAATATGGAAATTATAGTTTTGGGTTCATGGATTGAATCCCACCTCTATGTAATTTTGAACCATGTGAACTTTGATGCCATTTTCGACTACGTAGGCATCTCGAGTTCTCCTCGTGATTCGATCCTTTTTTCTCACCTTTTCACTTTATTCATATATATATATATATATATATATATATATATATATATATATATATATGAAAAACAGCCTTAGGGTTAAAAGCTTGTTTACAAGATTAATAACAAACTGTTATAAGTTGTGTAAACTCCGAAAAAACTTTTTGGGCAAAACTCTTTTCGAAAAACACAAGATGTGTTATAAAAGGCTTTCTGAATGAATGGTTTGAATTTGATAGTTGGTTACTTTCTTTTTAATTTTGAATAAACATCTACTAAAGTTACCATGCAGTCCCAATCACAACAACAGTTAAGAACATTCAAAGAAATAGACACAAGAATTTTAATGTGGTAAAACCCTTAAACAAGGGAAACATCCACGGTGCCCTCTACGGCACAAAACAAAATCCACTAGAATAAAGAATCAAGTTACAACACTTAATCAAACCACAAAGATCCTAACCTAAGTTCAGAATGTACCTACATGAGATTCTCCACGCCAAAGGTAATCTGAAGTGGACTGATTTTTTCTGGCTGCTTCTTTGTTTTTTTCTTTGATCTCCTTCTCTTTGAATTCTGATTCCAGCAACTCGTTCAAAATCCAAGATTCTAAGACAGAAACATAGTGTCTAAGTGTTCATGCGAGATAGTGTTTGTGATGTGCTACTAAATGCAAACATGCTACTCACCCTCTCAAGATTTATACAAACTTTCCTAACAAATTACAATAGTTCTAAAATGATAGGTTATTTCTGAATCTTGATTTTTCAAGACAAGACTTCTTGATCTTTTATTTATCCACATATATCAAGGATACCTTACTCGGAAGACGATTCAAGGTCTTAAACAATTTCAGAATTTTGAAAATGTTTTTGAAATTATAAACCTCCAATTGCGATCCAAACTAGACTAGAAATCTACTTTATTAAAACAGATTTAGACTTAACATGCAAAGACTGATTCAATAATTTTTGGCATAAAACTTCTTTTCAGATCTATGTTTACACCTTAAAACTGTAGTAAGATTTCTTTGTGTTCCTTTTTATTTTTGTACACACGTATTTCATAAAACATGAAATAAAAATAGAAACACCCACAACACACTAGATCTGAAAATATTTTGAAACTTAAAAGATTTTATTTCAAAATTTATTGAAACAGATAAGATCTACAATACTAGATCTAAAAAGAGAAACAGAAAAATCATGTGATGTTCTCTTTTAGAAAAACTCAGTTTCAACAATGAAACTTAAGTCTCTCTTAGAGATGAGTTATGAGAGAATCAAATATTTGAAGAGGTCTTCAAATGAAAACACAACACCAACAATGCAGAAACCCTAGATGGATCTAACTCTAAAAAAGATGGGTTTTCTGGTGTATAGGACTTTTGGGTTTTGGTGTTTGGTTTGGGAGAAAACACTCAGAGGTTTGAACTACGAAGAAACTAGGGTTTCTTCTTTCTAATATCTCTCTTTTCTTTCCCTCTCTTCTCCATTCTCACTCTACTCACTCTCTTATCTCTCTTTTCTCTCAGAATTAATGAAATGCCAAAAGTCTTAAAATGCTGAGGCTTGGGTCCTTTTTATACTAACAGTAGAAGGATCCAAAACATCGGCCTCAATCCTATGGCTGGGATTAAGTCTTGATAGATTGAATTTAATCCAACGGTTCATCACAAGTGGTGGGTTAAATGTTTGGTGATAGGTTGAAACTGGGTTCACGAGGATTAACTCTCAACACATGCAGGGCGTTGATAACGTTGATCAAAGGGATGAAAATGTGTACGCGATTTGTGTCTAATAGAAAACACAAATCCAAGCGATAGGTTACCAACACGTGTACGCACCAGATGAATGCAAAAACGCGCGTGGGGAAATAATTACAAAGCCTTCCCTGAACTCTCTAGTGCTTTTGGATTCTACCCAGGCAAACAATCAACTAGGAAATAAACTTCCTGAAATCCAAATTTCACTCACAACACTTTTAAAAACATTTTTTAATTAATTCAAAAATCATTTAAAAATTATTAAAAATTATTTAAGTTGAATTAAAATGATTTTAAAATGATTTGAAGTGTTGAAGAACCATTAAAGCAAATAGGTGATATGTATGATGCAGTGTAAGTATTCTATTTGTGGTTTTAGGGTTAGAAATAACTTCCCTTTGAAGGTTCTCTTGGACAGGATTTCATCTTTGAGCTTGTACCTTTGAGGAGATAGAGTTCTAAAAAAAATCTAAGCTATATTCTCTAGATATCCAAACTAGTTGGAACTCCTATATATGCAGACTAAAGTAAGTCAATATATAGCGTGTTCTCAATATATATATATATATATATCAAGGTTCTAAAAAACGCGGGGCGTGATCGAGGCGTGGAGGCCAAGCCTTAAGCCTTAGAAGTTTAAGCGGGCCTTGGCGTAAAAAGGCGTTTAGGTATTTTTAATATATTTTAATATATTTTAACTATAACAAGGCTATTAAAATACTAAAATTGTACATATCATAAAAACATGTCTGAATATTTGCAAATAAAAATACTATTTGATTATTTTGGATGAGATAATGGTCCGGTTTGCAAAAAAATCTTTAAAAGGCGATATCGTTTCACTAAATCATTGTTGTTTTTAGAGAAAAAGTACGCCTTAAGGGTTTTACCAAGCATAAGGCATCAAAATCTTAGGGCGGGGCGTTTCTCCCAAGCCTCAAGCCTAAGCGTGCCTAGGCGGAGCCTAGGCGGGTTTTTTAGAACATTGATATATATATATATATATATATATATATATATATATATATATGCATATTCACTTTCTCATAGTGAATCATGAACCGACGAGTTGCTCACATTATATTATATTTCCATATTTTTTATTCTCTTTTATTTTTGCAATCTCGTTTGACATGCATATCCACTTACTCATAGTGGATTATGATTCAGTGTAGTTCATATAATATAGCCATTTCTCTTTAATATAGTTTTAGCAACCCGTCAGACACGTGTATTCCATTCTTTGTGATGGATTATGATCTGATGTGTTGCTCACGCTCGTCCAATATTATTTCAAAACTGTTTTGGGTCTGATCGGCAAATATTATCTTACTCTGGATTTGGACTTGCTCGCTTAATATTGTTCTACTGACCTTCTATTTAGGCTTACTCGACATTTGGACTCACTCGTCCAATATTATTTCCCTCATGTTTTTGGGTGTGCTCACCAATTACTGCTTTATTCCTGCCTTGGGCCTGCTCACTAAATACTAACAGTTCTTCTTGGCTTGCTCGTTATTTAGGTTTGCTCACCATTTTCTTCGTTCGCCTGTTATTACTTTTTTGAGGTTTTGGGCCTGCTCGCAATGAACCTAACTCGTATGGGAGGTTACCCATCTAGATTATTCCCCTCGTACAAAAGTATTCTTCTGGTTAAAGATGAAGAGTTTCATATAAAAAGGAATCTTTAGGAATTCGAGGATACTCTAAAGAGATCATCATTACTTTTATGTGAACATTTAATGCTCTGTTAGGGAGTCGTTCTTAGGACTCCTTTTAGTGTCTCAAGGAGAGAAGTGTTTCATTGGAAAGTATTTTTTGTGATTTGGCTAATGATTACCTCTACTTTCAAACGGTCAAGTGTATATTTACTCATCCTATAAATACCCTATGCTTTGTCTTTTCTAAACTTTCACTATCGGTTGCCTTTGTATTCTAAAGAGAGAAAACTTCAAGAGATTTGTAGAGATTTAAAGAAAACACTCTTCTTTTTCTCTATTTTTGCTTCAACCTTTCAATCAATGGCTTCCTCAATGTCAAATGTTTCTTTTGTCTTAGTTACCCATCAACGTGATTATCACCACTTCTATTTCCACCGGAGCCAAATCTATCACCTCTTCCTTAATGGTATCTTCAGTCACTTCCACCATTACTTATGTGGATGTTAGGTCATATGTTAGTGGTATTGCTGCCTTTCCTAAGGGGCAAAGGCAATTTTGGGAAAATAGGGTAAAAGGGGATTTTTCGATATATCGTCTTACCCTTTTCTTTGGTAAGGATGATGACTCCATTCCCTCGCTAGAGAGGTTTGCGATTGAGTTTGTTGAAAAATAAGTGATCAACCATTTTTGGGTTTCACTGAGTCTGGGGATACTTCGTTAGTGTTCGCAGACAGTATGTTGTGCAACCGAGTGGATAAGAAAGATTTTCCTTTCTCTAATCTGAATGTTGATGTTTATGGGGGTGCCCCAGATGATTGGGAATTGTGGGTGGATTTTAACATTAGTGTTCCTACCTATTGTGCCATCATTAATGATTTGGGTCGTCTCTAATTCTTACTAGTTTGAGGACCTCCACTATTGCCAAAAGTACAAGTGCTTTCAATGTTTTGATTTATCAATGGAGTGAGGATTCTCACACATTCGTCATTAACTGGTGAAAATTTTATATTACCTTAGAGGATATCTATGAGCTGGTTAGTTTGCCCATTTTAGGTTACCATATTTTTACTGATGGCTAGGAGGAATTTATAGAGTACAAGATGTGTGAGGAGCTCCACCAAGTATTGACAGATTGTGCTCGCTACATTTCTATTAACCAAACTAGGATGAGCAAGCATACCTTTTCCAAATGGCAAATGTATTTTCTTAAGGACTTCGAATTGATTTCTAGAGAAGAGATCCAGACCAAGGTGCCCAGAAGTAAGTACGGGCCAAAACTGACATCGAAGACCCACCTTGCCTTTTTTTTTTATTACATTTCTCAGTAGGTTTTTATTCCAAGGGAGATCTAATGACTCCCCTCGTAAGGTTGTCTTCCGTTTAACAGTTAGGTTTGCTTGCGGCGGGAGCCTGCCACTTGTCGCTCTCATGCTTGGATCCATGTAAACTTGGTTGGATCGTGTTCATTTCGACATGAAACATTCTCACGACCATTTTTATGCGGTAAACTTTGTTAATTCTTTCATATTAACGGGCTTCCTCTTCAAGAGATTCCCCAATTGGGCTCCTAAGCCCCGTTTTCTGCATAGCGAATCCATTTGTATTGCTAGGTGGCATGAGAAATCTCCCAAGAAATCACTTAGATTATTTTTGGATAACATTGACGAGGTTTCATTTCGTCCATACTCAAAGAGAGTGGCGGGCACACTTTCTTGGACCTTTTTCTCTGCTTCTCATGGTACTCTCTTTTGTCCTGTTAATGCTGAGTTGTCCTCATAGTTCGCCCATTCTAAGAGCATAATTTCAGTCATTTTCTCATAGCACATGCTTACATGGATTTTGGCATATCTCGTTACCATTTGGTTCGATCTGTCATGAAGAACCGGATCTCCAACATCTTTAAACTTCAAGATGATCTCGATATCACAAAGGTATAAATAATTTAGGAGTTAAAATTTATTTACATTTATATGGGAAGACATTTTTATTAAATATGAAGCATTTTTTTATCTTAATTTTTTTCCAAAATTCGCTGACTTCGTTCAAACGAGAAGTCATTCTCGTTCATATAAGAAGTCACACTCATTAGAAGCCTCATTTCTTCATTTATCTAACGAGCATCTAATGAGGACTCAAAGGCGTACTGTTTGGCCTCGTCTGAAGTTTGTTTGAATCTCGTTCAAATGATACAGGGTTTTCGTTCTAATGACCTTGATATTGTTTTAACGAGATACTATTGTCGTTCTAACGAAGCTATTTTCGTTCGAACGACTGACGCCGCCTTGAATTTTGTTCCGTCTTATAAATACTTGCTTCATATATTTTTTCATAAAGACTTTTCTTAAAACATTTTCTGCATACCAGTTATAAAAGTTCTCATTACTTTTGGCCTAAAAACCTTTTGATTACAAAATCATCACTCCCAAATATATATGTTTATCCATTCGAAACCCTAAATAGTTTCATATCTCAGTTACTCTTATGGGGATATCTTCTTCACTGTTGACCTTGTGGTTCTCGAGGGGATCACTGCTGAAGGAAAATAATGGTAGATCTGTGGATACCGAGGGTCGATCGCCACCTGTGGACGACTCAGAATAGAGTCATATTCTTTAGAGGTTTTTTAAGTAGTGTCTTACATAACTCTAAAGTGATGACATATATTTTTTCCTTTTTGGGGCTTTTTCCTCATGCCTGTTTGCTTGCTTGCGTAGTTAATTTACTGTGTTAGGATCAATAATCACATGCAAACCTAAATTAATCAGATTAAAATTTGGCAATAATTTGGATTTGTGTTTAGTGGACATTTAATTATATAAATATTCCATTAAGATCGCAAGGGCACTCTCAAATTGATATCATAGCCTGTTGCATAAAAAAACTGTGTGATCTTTTTCCACAAATAATTTTTTTCTTTGATATTAATTTTTTTGGAAAATTATTGATCTTTGAAAAACCAGATTTTAATGGAGAATTTGTATAATCGAATGCCCAACTACCAACTATGCATGGTGGAAAGCTGGGATGAGGTCTGCTTTAAAGGTCATAGATGAACGTGTTTAGATAGTCTGCAAAAGAGGGTAGACTCCTCCCACTGTCACAGTTGATAATGCCATTGGCCCTAGACCTGTCTCTCAGTGGATGAAGAATGAATTTACGTGGAACAACTTTAATTCCCGTGGTTTGAGTGCAATCTCGAGAGCCATCATCCCTGACGAGTTTTGTTTCATTATGACGTGCACCATGTCTAAAAAATCTTGGGATACCTTCTAACTCACTCACGAGGGTACTAATGATGTTAAAGCTTTTAAGCTGCAGAATCTCACCACACAATTTAAAATAATTACAATGCTTGAATCAGAATCTTTTGACGAGTTTTATGCACGAATGCTCGACATAGTTAACTTGAGTTTCAATTTAGGTGAGAAAACATCCAAGACGCGCGTAGTTAAGAAAATCTTGAGATTTCTTTTCGCCCATTTTATTCCGAAAGTTACCATTCTTAATTTGCTCGGGGATCCTAAACACTCTTAGGTTAGAAGAACTTGTAGGAGATCATCAAACATACGAAATATATACGTTCCCTAAAATAGTTATGCCAAAGGGTAAGGGGATTGCACATAAAGCCCAGTCTAAAAAGAGAGAGGAAATGTCTAAAAAGAGACAGGAAGCATCATTTGATTCTGAGTTCGATTATGATTTAGACCATTTGTCCCTTTTTATTAAAAATTTCTCAAACTCAAAAATAAAAATAATTCTAAAGATAAAGAAAAGTTTTGAGAAAGATAACAGATTTAAATCGGGCAAGAAAAGTTTTGAAAAAGAAAAGAAAGATTTCCTAAAGAAAAACGAGGAAAGATGTTATGAGTGTGAGGGAAAGGGTCACAAAGCTCATGAGTATCCGACTAGGTTAAAACGTCAAGGGAAAGGCAAAGATGCCTTAAATGTCATGCTTAGAGATAGCGAAGTCAAGTCGATGAGTTCGGGAGAATAATCACCGCATGGATGTAATTTCATCGCATTTATGGCTAGTCATGTTAGTACATCTAGTGCACCTCACGATGATGGGTAAGCAACTAAACATGATCACCTCGACAGTGAGTCTTGTCATTCCGAGGAGAGTGAGGGAGAGAATGCTTTAAGTGAAATCCAGAGTGACCTTCAGCACGCCTACGCCGATCTTTACGCCGAGTCCTTTAAATGAAGAAACATAATAAAGGGCTAGCTATGAGAGTTTTAGAGCTAGAGAAAGAGTTGATAAAGGTAATAGAGAGTGACTCCTCAATGACAGGATCTTTAAGAGAGAGAGTTTGTTCAGTGGAGAGAGAGAACGGGGACTTGACCATCGATGTGGCTAGTCTTACAAGAGATCTCCAAGCATCCATGGAGACTCGCGAGAAACTTGAAGCCCTTGTTTCCCAATTCTGAAAAGATCTCGAAAGTTCCCAAGAGGTCAAGGTAACTATAGAGGACACGTATAAGAAGGTAGGTAAGATGGTCCTTGGCCTCGCTTTAGATAACTTCGAGAGGTAAGGAATAGGTTATGACGCTGCATCCACTTCCCATACTGCACCTGAGACGGTTCCCGAGTTTGTGATGGACCCTTATGGCTCTCGACCTAACCCACTTAGGCAGTCTAACCCACCTAGAAGAGTTCAACCTATGAAATCAAACCGAGGTAGACCCAAATATGTCTATGTTTTCACTTTTTTCCAAAAGAAGAGGTCATGGGTTTACTATAAATTAAGTAGAACAAGTCGTACACATACTCCCATACACCACTTTAGCAACTTTGCTAGTATTAGGGAGCATGTTGAATATCTAGTCATGAATTCACGTAGTTTAATGAAATAATTTCAATGAATGTCTTTTTCATTTGAGAACGCTTCCAACATTCTCACTAGAGTCAATAATAATAAGGGCAAACAAAAGGTTACCGTCACTTAGGTATCTAAGCGAGATGACAAAGCCCTTTTTGTTCATGTTTCTATCAAAGCTCAAAGTACTTCCCAATGGTATTTTGACAGTGGGTGTTCTAGGCACATGACTAGCGACGTCTCATTTTTTACTTACCTTAAAGATCGTAAGGAAGGTAAAGTCATCTTTGGAGATGGTAGTAGATCTAGCATTTAAGGACATGGCAGTGTTGAGATACCCAAATTTCTTAAGCTAGATGACGTGTTGTACATAAAAGGGTTGAAAGTGAACTTAATTAGCATAACTGTGTGACACAAGCTTCGTGGTAAAGTTTAACGGTCCGAATGCAATGTTTATGATCAATTCGATGAAATTTTACTACAGGGTGTGAGGACGGGAAGATAATTGTTATAGGATTGCACCCAAGTCCTCATTTTTGTACAATAATGCCACGGTATCTATTATGAACCTTTGGCATCAATCTTTAGGTCAAGTGCACTTTAAATATCTTGAGAGATTAGTAAAAAAGGACCTAGTTCTTGGCTTACCATCACTTGGAAACTAATTTCCTCAATTTGTGGTCCTTACCAATAAGGTAAACAAATTCAAAATCCCCATTGAAGGTTGAATACCATTACCACCTTCTGTGTTTTGGAGTTGATTCACATGGATCTTATGGGTCCTACTCTCTTGAAGATCTTAGGTGGTAAGAAAAATATTCTCGTGATGGTCAATTACTTTTCTAGATACTCGATTGTAGGATTCCTTCGAGAAAATTTTGATACGGTTGAGTTCTTTTCAACCAAGTGTCATGTCTTACAAAACCAACATGGTGTCACTATTAATCGGATGTGTAGTGACAATGGCACTGAATTTAAAGAGGCGATAGTGGATAGCTATTGCGATGGATGGTCATTAAACATGAGTTTTTGACTATTCGTACTCCTCAGCAAAATGAGATTGTTAAGAGGAAGAACTGAACGATACAAGAAATGACTAGATCTATGCTTCTTGGGAAAAATGTGATAAGACATTTTTGGGCAGAGGCGATGAGCATCGCATGCCATACGGTGAATAGGGTATATCTTCTTCCGTACACATTTCACATGCTTTATGAGTTTTGGACATGGAAGAAACCTAACCTATCATATTTTCGTGTCTTTGGGAGTACTTGCTTCATCTTACGAGATAGAGAGCCCTTAATAAAGTTTGACTCTCGGAGTGGTGAGGGGATATTTTTAGGATATTCATCAACTAGTAGGGCTTATCGGGTTTATAATTTGGCTAGCTCTAAGGTTATGAAGTTAATAAACGTCACAAGTATAGATGATGAGCCACCAGCATTTGTTGCTCATAGCCACACTGTGAGGATGATGCACCCCCTCATGATGATCCCATCCTTCCCCTTGCTACCACAGTGGAACCCGTTCCTGTTTTGAGGGAGACACCGTCTTGGGTTCGAAAGAGTCATGAACCTTTAGCTATACTTAGTGATCCTACACTAGTTGTCAAGACTCGTTCTCAACTTGAAAATATTATTAGCTATCTGTGTTACACATCCCTAGTAAAACCTAAGAACAATACAAAGCACTCAAGGACGAGCATTAAATTTTGACCAAGCAAGAAGAGTTGCTTTAGTTTAGAAAGAACGATGTCTGGGAGTTGGTCTCCTAACCTAGCGATACTAATGTGATAGGTAGCAAGTGGATTTTTAAGAATAAGGTGAATGAAAATAGTACCATAGTTGGTAGTAAGGCTAGACTGGTCACTCAAGGCTGCACACAAATTGAGGGTGTCGACTTTGAGGAGATATTTGCTTATGTTGCTAGGCTTGAGTCCATTCGTTTACTACTCGCCATAGCATGTCATATGCGCTTTTCTAAATGGAATTCTATAATGGAGGTTTATGTGGAACAACCAAAAGGACATGTCTGCTATCTTAGGAAATCCTCATATGGTTTAAATCAAGCACCTCGTGCTTGGTATAAGAGGTTTATTTCCTATCTCTTAGCTCGCAGCTTTAAGAGAGGCGGAGCAGATAAGACGTTATTTTTTAGGAGAGAGAGTGGTGCTATTTTGGTTACCCAGGTTTAAATAGAGGATATAGTGTTTGGATCCATGCGGTCCCTCCATGCTCACACTTTCGAGGACAAGAAGGAGAGCGAATTTGAGATGAGCATGGTAGGTTAGCTTACATTCTTTTTAAGGCTCCTGGTTCGCCAACTTGATGAAGGGATATTCATATCTCAATTCAAATATGCAAGAGACCTTGTGAAGAAATTCGGTCTAGACTCCGCTAAGCACGATCTCACCCCTATGAGTACATCGACAAATCTTAGCAAAGACGCTTTAGGCAACGACATAGAGCAGACGTTATATCGTAGCAGGTAGTCTTCTTTACCTTATCGCTAGTCGTCACGATATTGCCTTTAGTGTTGGAGTCTGTGCGCAATACTAGGCATCCTTGAAAGAGTCACACTTACACGCTCTTAAATGCATCATCAAATTAATAAGTGGGACTCTTTCATATGGTATTCGGTATTTCTTTGATATCGATGGTCGTTTGTCCACCTATTTGGATGCCGATTGGTCCGGGGATATCGATGGATATAGGAGCACTTCGGGTGGGTGTTTTTATTTTAGGAGTGCTCTTGTCTCGTGGGTGAGCAAAAAATAAAACTCCATATCTTTGTCCACGACATAGGTTGAGTATATAGCCATCGGGAGTTATTGCATGCAACTCTTATGGATGAAGCAAATGTGGGAGGATTATGAAATTTCACAGGGCACGATGATTATTTTCCTGTGATAATACGAGTGCCAACACATTTCACGTAATCCAGTCCAGCAATCGCGCACAAAGCACATTAGGATACATGAGCACTTTATTCGAGACTTAGTCAAGGAGAAGGTCCTATACTTGAGCTTTGTGAGCACTGATTGTTAGTTAGGCGATACTTTCATGAAACCTTTAGATGCACTTCAATTTGAGGATCTTAGGAAATCTTTAGGTATTTTCACAATTGACTAAGATTGGATATGTTATCTAGTATATGATGATTTTCATGATTATTTACATTTTCTCCTATTGCTAGATTGTACTACCATTGTACTTCCATTTTTTTCATTTTGAAAAGTTTTGTTTTTCTTGAAATTTTTTGAAACATATAAAAATATATTCGATTTCTTTTTAAGAAAAAGTGAAAAAGACAAACATGTTTTATTTTTGATAAAAATTTAAAAAAATCCAAAAAGAGTTTTGTATTTTTTTGACACCATATGTGTATGAACATTAAAGATATCTGAGTCACCCATTCATTCGAGAGCCACGTGACTATTTTGTAATGTTTTGAGACGTGACATCATTTCATATATGTGCTTTATAATGCGTGGAGTCAGTAAGATGTGATTTGTTGATATCTTGCTACATGTTTGACTCCTTTTCACCTTTAATACACACAAGCACGAACTTATTTGAATGTTTCACTTACCTATCACATTTCTATTGTAGTGTTTTCATCTCAATTGTTCTTTTAAAATGAACCAAATGTGAAAAACGAGATAATAAAAGTTGTGCATGTAATAACCATTGTCCGGATTTTAAAAAAATATTTTTTCGGTAAAATTATTTTAATTTATGCAATGGAAAGGGGCTACGAAAGACATGTTGACTTTGCGTGAAAAGCCACTATTTACAATAAAAGATCCAAAAATATTAAAGGCACATAAAAACAGAAGTACCAGGCCACTCGCTTGAACATTAATGATTTGCTACAAATGAGCATTAATTTCTTCGAAATTGTGAGTGTTATAGATACATGTGAGATTTTGAGGGAGTTTAGTCGAAGATCTATGGGTTTGCACTTACTATAAAAATCTCAAAAATAATTAAATTGTTTTGGCATCATTGGTGTGAAAATCAATCACGATTTTGATTTGTTGATTAGGTTAAGTCACTTTCACACGAGTTCACTATTCTTACACCTAAGGCAGATTTTAAGATTATTTGTTAGTGGTGTCTCAATCCTTCTTGCACATGTGATATGATTGTTTGTGTTGATTAACCTATGAAATAAGTTCACACCCCTACATTTTGTTTCCAAGATTTGGATGTTTTTTTGTTTCTCAATGGTATGTTGTATGTGTTAAAATGTTGTACTTAATTATTTTCTGAAAAATTTCAAAAAATAGTTTGTGGAGACTTTGAGATTATCATTGCATGTTTGTCATTCGTATATTTTTTATATGATATCTTACTATTACTTGTGATGCTTTGCAATTCATGCTTTATTTTATACTCCCTGTGTATTTCGAAGAAAATAAAAGGGGGAGAATAAATTACAGGGGAGTTTGATTAATGGGGGAGAATTTCTAAGAATTTTATTTTATATGTCAAACTCTATGCATCACGGATTATTTGCTTTGCTTCATATGTGTAGGTACTTTTGGAAGCTCATATTCACATTACACTCGATGAAGATAAAATTCCCAAGAGAAGACCAAGAAGAAGTGGAGATTTGAAGACATCATTTTTGAAGGCATCATTATCTTATACCTATCAAATTTCTAGGGTTTGGGTGGGTATTAGGATATGTTCATTGTCTTAGGGATTTTAATGTAATTTGGATTTCGGTTTTATGTTTGTATCGGAATAGCCAAAAGGGGCGGATTTATAATAGTATAATTTCTGTCATTTCCTCATAGCTTAGGCTTATATATATTTTGGCGTATCCCGTTATCATCTGAATCGAGCCGTCACAAAGAACCGACTCTCCAACATCTCCAAACTTTAAGATGATCTCCACATTACAAAGGTATCTTTATTTTTTTTTCAAATTCGCTAACTTCGTTCAAACGAGAAGTAATTCTCGTCCGAATGAGAAGTCACACTCTTTGGAAGCCTCGTTTCTTTATTTTATGTAACGAGCATCTAACGAGGGCTCGAAGGTGTATTGCTTGGCCTCGTTTGAAGTTCGCTTGAATCTCGTTCACGAGACAGGGTTTTTGTTCTAGCGACCTTGCTGTTGTTCTAACGAGATGCTATTCTCGTTCGAACGAAGCCTATTTTTGTTCGAATGAATGATGTCGCCTCAAATTTTGTGACGTTTTATAAATACCTACTTCGTATAGTTTTTCATAGGGACTGTAGAATCGCTACAACGGAATAATGCGAATTCTTAAATAAATTCAATTTTAGTTAAACCCTAAATCATGCATCTAAGTGATTGAATTAAATATGCAAATCAAATAATCACATGATTAAATATTAGGAACACTAAATTCAGAAAAAATTCCCGAAGGGCAAAATCTTTTTATTTCACTATAATTTGTCAATAACAACTTACACGGATTACAATGAAATAGGGTGACACACAAATATCCGCAGGTGTCGACCGGCATCGTCAGCAATGGAACAACCACAACTACTCCATAAGAACACGCAGTTCTATCTTCAGTAATGAATCCACACGTAATGAATCCACATGGACACACAGTCCAATCTTCACAGAGACTCTCTCCACAATAGCACGCATCTCTCGGTTGTAGATATCTCCACACAAAGAATAAATTTCAACAAAGTTGAATATTGGGTTCCAAAACAATTCATCAAAGATTAGGATGTTTTGTGAATTGAAAACAACGGGTTTAAAACCTAAAAGAAGAAGACAAAAATCTTTCCTGCAGTAGCAGTTTCATTTCTGAAAATTATGCTGGCCTCCTTATGAAAAACGGAGTTGGAGACTCCTATTTATAAAAAACTTAAGTCGACGCGTCGCTCGAATGAGATAGCTAAGTCATTCGAAGGAAAGGCATTGTCGTTTGAATGACATCACTCTAAAACTTCTTGTAAGATAGCTATGTCGTTTGAACGACATAAGTAGGTCGTTCAAATGGCCTATTAAATGAGATCTCAGGCCATGATTGTAGATAATTTCGATACGAACACGTGGCCACCAGTTTCGTATTTTTCTGATTTTTCTTTGAATTGATATGATTTTTCTACGGAAAGGTTTCCGAGAACGAAATCTTTAGAAAATATTTGATAAAAATATCCCAACACTTTAAGTGAAATGCTAAGGGCCCGTTTGGTTCTCTTTTCAGAAAATTCGATTTAAACACTGTTTTTAAATACAGTTTTAAAATTCAGTTTTTTGTGTTTAAATTATTGGTGTGCGTTTGGTAAACTTGTTTTTAAATACAGTTTTTTGAAAATTGACAAATACGTTTATTTATATCATACATATGTGTGTGTGTGTGTGTGTGTATAAAATATATGTATGTATATATAAACATACATAAAACTTTCATACATACATGATACATTAATGTATACATACATACATACATACATACATACATACATACATACATTATCATCATAAATTATATATGTGTACATTTAATATCATGTATTTTTACGTATATTTAATGAGGTATGTTGTGGAGTTTAACTATATATATATATATCTAACTTTCATACATACATAATACATGAATGTATACATATATACATACATACATACATACATACATCATATATTATATACATGTACATTTAATATCATGTAATTTTAGGTATATTTAATGGAGTGGTGCTATGGGTACCAAACAACTCCCCCAAATCTCTCCCAAATAGCATTGATGAGTTGTGCCCTGGCGGGACCCATACCATAAGGTATAACACTTAAAGCTATTTGGGGGATGATTTGGGGGAGTTGTTTGGGACACATAGCATTTTCCTATTTAATGAGGTAGGTTGGGGAGTTTAACTCTCTCTCTCTCTCTCTCTATTATACATAATGACGTCGCATGTACAATTCACTATAAAATTATATACATACATGAATTGATAATATTTTTTAATACATATGTACTCTATGTATATTTTATATTATTCCATAAATTAATAATACATGTATAAAACTATATATAAGTATCATGTATCTATTGATAATATTATTTAACTTTATATTATTCCATACATAATTTTGTGTATATGTACATATATATTTTTTATTTATAAGAATTACACACATTAATGTATTATGTATGTATATTATATATTAAGGTATAATTACTTTAAAATATTAATAATGAATAATTCTGAGTTGAAAAATAAAAAACAGACGTTATAAAACACCCAAAACCTATTTTCTGAAAAACTTGATTATAACACAGAAATATTATAATTCTGTGTTTAAAAACAGGTTACCAAATGAAGATTTTTATCAGAATTGTATTTAAACACAGAAAACAGAATTATAGTTTCAAACCAAACAGGCCCTAAGGAATTAAAACACAACCTTACCAAAATTAACCTCGCGGAGGATTGAATGTTGAAGATTTGGATATTTGAATCCGTCTTTGATGCTTGAATGTTCTTGAATGCTCTTCGACGGTGTAGTGGTATACAACATACTAAATTGATAACGGACTTATAAATAATGTCCTTACATTGACTTTTGTTAAAACAATTTCTGCATACCTCTTACAAAAGTTCGCATTACTTTTGACCTAAAAATATTTTGATTCACAAAATTATCACTCCCAAATGTATATGTGAATCCATTTGAAACCCTAAATAGTTTCATATCTGAGTTACTCTTGTGGATATATCTTCTTTACTGTTGACCTTGTGGTTCTCGAGGGGATCACAACTGAAGAAAGACAAGACTGATCAATGGATACCAAGGGTGGACCGCCACTTGTGGACGATTCAAGATAGATTCGTATTATTTTGAGATTTTGTAAGTAGTGTCTTGTAAAACTCTAAAGTGCTGAAATAGGTTTTTCCCTTTTTAGGGATTTTTCCTCATTCATGTTTACTCTTGCTGGCATAGTTAATTTACTATGTTTGGATCAATCGTCACATACAAACCTAAATTAATCAGATTAAAATTTTCTAATAACTTGGATTTGTGTTTAGTGGACATTTAATTATATAAATATTCCAATAAGATCGCAAGTGCATTCTCACCCATGCATCCTTTCATCTCTGACTGAGCTTTGCTTAAGGGATTGAATTTATCACTTTGAGCGAGTAAGGAGGTAGTCTATGTATGATTAAGGTACATACTATCCAGATTTTCCATTCAGCCTCTTGCCAAAAGAATTATATCTGGAGACTTACTCTAATTTCAATCCCGAAGGCATAGTTCAGCGGACCGATCATTTTGGGAATTTTTTTATTTCTGCTCGTGATTACCTCCCTTCAATTAGTTGTTCGTTCATTAATTTGTGGTAATGTTTGCTTTTATTGATAAAGAATTGCATCCAAGACATTCCTCATGAATCTTTTATTGAGAGGGTGTAACAACCCGAATTTTTTTAAATGGAAATTTTTAAATTAATTTTGAAAATCGGAGAAAAATAAAATTTTGGATTTTATAAATTTTATAATTTAAAATGTTGGTTTTTATATTTGAAAAATAAATTTTCAAAACGGAATTGGAATCGGAATTAAAAGGGAGTTTTAATTGAATTTTTATTATATAGAAGAGTCCTCAAAACATAAAACTTTATAAGAGTCCTCAAAACATAAAACTCTCTAGAAAAAAAAAATATTTCAAAATATTTGACCGTCTGATCGGGCTAAAATTTTTTGGGCATCTTCCTCTCATCTTCAGCTAATGTACTTAAAATTTCAGCCAATTCCAACGGTCCGATCGTCCGAAATGTCCATTTTAATGTTTGTTTATGATTATACCTCTTTTCTTAATCAAACTCTTAATCTTATATATATCACAACAAATTCATGGCTTGGATTTTCAAATCACCTTTTCATCAACTTCTCAACCAGAAGACCTCTAAAAAATTACTCCCTTTCATTTACAAACCATCGCCCCAAACTTATTCAAGATTTCAACCTTAGATTATAAGGCTTATTTGGTGTTTTCTCGAGTTTGCGCTAGAAAGATATTTGATTATTTTTGCGAGAGAACTTGATGGTGTGATTAGATTTTGAGCCTGAAATTATGTGATGCTTTTGAGGTACGGGACTTAGACAATATGCTCCTAAATTCTCTCGAGAGTATTCCGTTTGTATTCTGTGTCAATTGCACTCATGTTGAATTGTGATATTCATTGGAATCCTAAAAAAATATTGGAATCTATTATTTAATTCATTGAGATATATTATATTATTTATTTGAGCGTAGTGTCATGAGATTTTAATATGGCACAGAGAATGGGCACCCGCCAATAGTCCAAAACCGTTATATGTCTTTGAGATGCCTAAGGGAGGTGAGTTGAGGCCTGGTGACCCATTGATATGTTGTTAACTAATTAATATTGATATAATGCTTGAGTATTGCATTTGATTTGTATATGCGCATTCGTATTGTTACGATTTATTCATCGTACTAATTATTTTTGAGCATCTACTCCTGTCATATTGTGTACTTCTCCATATTTTCTTTTAGAGGCAGGCAAGAGTGGATTGGGACGCTATGGAGTATTTTGGAGAATTATTTTAGGGCTTGGATTGGAAGATTTATTTTTAATGTATAAATTAGTGGTGTAATTTTTTTTGGAGAGTTGTTTATTTTGGGAGAAACATTATTGTAAATCATTATTGTGGAAGTGTAACAATTTATGGATTTGTTACATTTAAATTATGGAATATAGATGCTCTATACTAATTGTTGTGAATTTATTTTAGTTTTAATCATAGTAGAGCCTTGTGTTTTTGTGCGGGGTGTTACAGATGGTATAAGACCTTATGTATATGACAACCCTCGGGTCTTGGATTTTGGGTCTAGCATGCGCGTTAGACGAGTTTTTTTTAGAAAGAGAATATTGTTTGAAGACGTGTTAGGTATCGAGGTTGAGAATTATGATGTGAGAAAGTGTAGAATTGATTGAGGACTTCAGTGTTATGATTTTTTGGAAATAGAATCGAGTAGCGTTTTATTTTCGAGTGTTAGGCTATGTCAAAATTTTGAAGGCGAAATTTCTTATTAGTGGAGAAGTATGTAACAACCCGAATTTTTTTAAATGAGAATTTTTAATTTAATTTTGGAAATCGGAGAAAAATAAAATTTTGCATTTTTTAAATTTTATAATTTAAAATGTTGGTTTTTATATCTGAAAAATAAATTTTCAAATGGAATTGGAATCGGAATTAAAATAGAGTTTTAATTGAATTTTTATTATATAGAAGAGTCCTCAAAACATAAAACTCTCTAGAAAAAAATATTTAAAAATATTCGACCGTCCGTTCGGGCTGAAATTTTTTGTGCACCTTCATCTTGTCTTCAGCTACTATGCCTAAAATTTTAGAGAATTTCAATGGTCCGATCGTCCGGAACGTTCTTTTTAGTGGTTGTATCTGATTATAACTCTCTCCTTAATCAAACTCTTAATCCTATATATATCACAACAAATTCATGGCTTGACTTTTCAAATCACCTTTTCATCAACTTCTCACCCAGAAGACCTCTCCAAAATTACTCCCTTTCATCTACAAACCATAGCCCCAAATTTATTCAAGATTTCAACCTTAGATTATAAGGCTTATTTGGTATTTTCTCGAGCTTGGGCTATAACGATATTTGATTATTTTTGTGAGAAGAACTTGATGGTGTGATTAGATTTTGAGACTCAAATTATGTGATGATTCATGTGATGATTTTGAGGTACGGGAATTACACAATATGCTCCTAAATTCTCTCGAGAGTATTTCATTTGTTTTCTGTGTCAATTGCACTCATGTTGAATTGTGATATTCATTGGAATCCTGAAAAATTATTGGAATCTATTATTTGATTCATTGAGATATATTATATAGTTGATTTGAGCATAGTGTCATGAGATTTTAATATGGCACGGAGAATGAGCACCCGCCAATAGTCCAAAACAATTATATGGCTTTGAGATGCCTAAGGGAGGTGAGGCCTGGTGACCCACTAATGTGTTGTTGACAAATTAATATTGATATAATGCTTGATTATTGCATTTGATTTATATATGCGCATTCGTATTGTTAAAATTTATTCATCGTACTAATTATTTTTGAGCATATACTCCTGTTATATTGTGTACTTCCCCATATTTTCTTTTAGTTGCAGGCTAGAGTGAATTGGGACGCTATGGACTATTTTGGAGAATTATTTTAGAGCTTAAATTAGAAGATTTATTTTTTATGTATAAATTAGTGGTGTAATTTTTGTTGGAGAATTATTTATTTTGGGAAAATTTTTATTGTAAATCATTATTGTGGAAGTGTAACAATTTATGGATTTGTTACATTTAAATTATGGAATATAGATGCTCTATACTAATTGTTGTGGATTTATTTTAGTTTTAATCGTAGTAGCGCCTCGTGTTTTTACGCGGGGTGTTACAGATGGTATCAGAGCGTAGGTATACGAAAACCCCCGGGTCTTGGGTTTGGGGTTTAGCATGCGCGTTAGACGAGTTTTCTTTAGAAATAGAATATTGTTTGAAGATGTGTTAAGCAACGAGGTTGAGAATTGTGATGTGAGAACGTGTAGAATAGATTGAGAACTTCGGTGTTGTGATTTTTGGGAAATAGAATCGAGTAGTATTTTATTTTTGAGTGTTAGGCTACGTCAAAATTTAGAGGGCGAAATTTCTTATTAGTGGGGAAGTATGTAACAACTCGGATTTTTTTAAATGGAAATTTTTAAATTAATTTTGGAAATCGGAGAAAAATAAAATTTTGGATTTTATAAATTTATAATTTAAAATGTTAGTTTTTATATCTGAAAAATAAATTTTCAAACGGAATTGGAATCGGAATTAAAATGGAGTTTTAATTGAATTTTTATTGTACAGAAGAATCTTCAAAACATGAACCTCTCTAGAAAAAAAAATATTTAAAAATATTCGACCGTACGATCGGTCTGAAATTTTATGTGCACCTTCCTCTCGTCTTAAGTTTCTTTTCTTAAAATTGTAGCCAATTCCAACGGTCCGATTGTCCGGAATGTTCTTTTTAGTGTTTGTATCTGATTATAACTATTTTCTTAATCAAACTCTTAATCATTTATATATAAAAAAAAAATCGTGGCTTGGCTTTTCAAATCACTTTTTTATCAACTTCTCAATCAGAAGACCTCTCTAAAATTACTCCCTTTCATCCACAAACCATAGCCCCAAACTTATTCAAGATTTCAACCTCAGATTAGAAGGCTTATTTGGTATTTTCTCGAGTTTGGGCTAGAACGAGATTTGATTATTTTCGCGAGAAGAAATTGATGGTGTGATTAGATTTTGACCCTGAAATTATGTGATGATTCATGTGATTATTTTGAGTTACGGGACTTACACAATATGCTCCTGAATTCTCTCGAGAGTATTCCGTTTGTTTTCTGTGTCAATTGCACTCATGTTGAATTGTGATATTCATTGGAATCATGAAAAATTGTTGGAATCTATTATTTGATTCATTGAGATATAATATATAGTTGATTTGATCATAGTGTCATGAGATTTTAATATGGCACGGAGAATGGGCACTCGCCAATAGTCCAAAACTGTTATATGGCTTTGAGATACCTAAGGGAGGTGAGGTGAGGCCTGGTGACCCACTGATGTGTTGTTGAAAAATTAATATTGATATAATTCTTGATTATTGCATTTGATTTGTATATATTTGCATTCGTATTGTTAAAATTTATTCATCGTACTAATTATTTTTGAGCATGTACTCCTGTCATATTGTGTACTTCCCCGGATTGAGACGCTATGGACTATTTTGAAGAATTATTTTAGAGCTTAAATTAGAAGATTTATTTTTTCTGTATAAATTAGTGGTGTAATTTTTATTGGAGAATTGTTTATTTTGGGAGAAATATTATTGTAAATCATTATTGTGGAAGTGTAACAATTTATGGATTTGTTACATTTAAATTATGGAATATAGATGCCCTATACTAATTGTTGTGGATTTATTTTAGTTTTAATCGTAGTAGTGCCTCGTGTTTTTGCGCGGGGTGTTACAGATGGTATCAGAGCGTAGGTATACGAAAACCCTCGGGTCTTGGGTTTTGGGTCTAGCATGCGCGTTATATGAGTTTTCTTTAGAAATAGAATATTGTTTGAAGACGTGTTAGGCATCGAGGTTGAGAATTGTGATGTGAGAACGTGTAGAATTGATTGAGAACTTCGGTGTTGTGATTTTTAGGAAATAGAATCGAGTAGTATTTTATTTTCGAGTGTTAGGCTACGTCAAAATTTAGAGGGAGAAATTTCTTATTAGTGGGGAAGTATGTAACAATCCGGATTTTTTTAAATGGGAATTTTTAAATTAATTTTGGAAATCAGAGAAAAATGAAATTTTGGATTTTATAAATTTATAATTTAAAATGTTGGTTTTTATATCTGAAAAATAAATTTTCAAACGAAATTGGAATCGGAATTAAAATGGAGTTTTAATTGAATTTTTATTGTATAGAAGAATCCTCAAAACATAAAACTCTCTAGAAAAAAATATTTAAAAATATTCGACCGTCCGATCGGTCTGAAATTTTATGTGCACCTTCCTCTCGTCTTAAGCTACTATGCTTAAAATTGCAGCCAATTCCAACGGTCCGATTGTCCGAAATGTTCTTTTTAGTGTTTGTATCTAATTATAACTATTTTCTTAATCAAACTCTTAATCATTTATATATCACAACAAATTCATGGTTTGGCTTTTCAAATCACTTTTTCATCAACTTCTCAACCAGAAGACCTCTCCAAAATTACTCCCTTTCATCTACAAACCATAGCCCCAAACTTATTCAAGATTTTAACCTTAGATCAGAAGGCTTATATGGTGTCTTCTCGAGTGTGGGCTAGAACGAGATTTGATTATTTTCGCGAGAAGAACTTGATGGTGTGATTAGATTTTGACCCTGAAATTATGTGATGATTCATGTGGTTATTTTGAGGTACGGGACTTACACAATATGCTCTTGAATTCTCTCGAGAGTATTCCGTTTGTTTTCTGTGTTAATTGCACTCATGTTGAATTATGATATTCATTGGAATCATGAAAAATTGTTGGAATCTATTATTTGATTCATTGAGATATATTATATAGTTGATTTGAGTATAGTGTCATGAGATTTTAATATGACACGGAGAATGGGCACCCGCCAATAGTCCAAAACTGTTATGTGGCTTTGAGATGCCTAAGGGAGGTGAGGTGAGGCCTGGTGACCCATTGATGTGTTGTTGACAAATTAATATTGATATAATGCTTGATTATTGCATTTGATTTGTATATGCGCATTCGTATTGTTAAAATTTATTCATCGTACTAATTGTTTTTGAGCATCTACTCCTGTCATATTGTGTACTTCCTCGTATTTTCTTTTAGTGGCAGGCTAGAGTGGATTGGGACGCTATGGACTATTTTGGAGAATTATTTTAGAGCTTAAATTGGAAGATTTATTTTTTATGTATAAATTAGTGGTGTAATTTTTGTTGGAGAATTGTCTATTTTGGGAGAAATATTATTGTAAATCATTATTGTGGAAGTGTAACAATTTATGGATTTGTTACATTTAATTATGGAATATAGATGCTTTATACTAATTGTTGTGGATTTATTTTAGTTTTAATCGTAGTGGCGCCTCGTGTTTTTGCACGGGGTGTTACAGAGAGTCCTTTAATTTAATAAATACATGTATTAGTTCACTCACAAAGAAGTTTGACATTAAAATTAAGTTGTGAAGTCTCCTCTCAATAAAGTTGTTCCTGTTTTTGTAAATCCCCTTCGCACAAAGAGTATTTATCCAAAACATCACGAGGCAAAAGCTCAACAATCCAAAGGGAAAGGTAAAGGGAAGGGTAAAACCAAAGTCCCCTAGAAGAGGAAAAATTCGTATGCTTATGTCTCCAACTTCATTCCTGCAGAAGTTAGGGAGGTTGCTTCCCCTTCTTCTCCAGTGAAGACCTGTTGCCAATCAGAAGAAGAAAACATCAAAGCTAGTTGGACCTTTTATTGCTGAAACTCAAGGTTTATACACTGGCACTTTGGTACGATATGCCCTAAGTGTACCCTTCTACTTGGAGTCACTAATCTCGGTTGACCTCACTGCCGAGTCGTCGGGAAGCTCGCAGCAGTCGTCAGAAAGGTCGTCTTATGCAAGGTCAGCTCCTCAATGACCAACCTCGGTTGGCTAGCAGCCGAGGTCAACAACATATTATGAGCTCAAGCTATTGTCCACATCATACTCTACCTCAGCCGACACTACATCCTACCTCATTCCTAACCTCGACCAGTCTCCGAGGTCGAGGTCATGCTTATGATCGATAGGACAAAACAACTATCGCCCAACATCGTACTAGGCTGGGCCGAGGTCCCACTATATAATGTCATAAGTCCGAGTACACGCAAGCACATGGATGACTTGGAGCAAGAGGCAAATCAGTTATAACCAAATCATTTCCCTCACGTGAGGGAATATTTGGTCATCATTCCTTAGATGTGGCACAGCCAGGTGTCCACCTATGATTAGTGTATTCAACTCACATATGCTCATGGAATGCTTGGGGGGCACACTACACCCCCCAAGCACTATAAATACATGTCTTCTCTTACCTTGGAGGGGGATCCATAATTATAACCCTAACGGGAGCTTTGCAAAAATACACAAAAGACAGAGAAAGTGAGAGATTGTATCACATGCTGTTAGTTCCCTCATTCTAGTGAAACTTACTCACACACCCATAGTGGACGTAGGCCAAATTGGCTGAACCACTTATATACCAGTGTTTCTCCTCTTCTCCTCACCTCCTTCTACTAGATATTTACTCTTGTGCTGCCATTGTTGTTGCTAGCTTGAGCTTATCAATACCTCATACTAGTGGTGATGTTTACAACATCATCATTGTGGCGCATCTGTGGGAATGAGAAGCTATATCTCTTCCTTTTTGAAGTTTGGCTTCATCGGAGACTCTGGTGCGGACTAGTACTCCCCCATCGCGTGGAGCTATTTCACCATTGAAAGAGATCCTTAAAGGTATCAAGCTCTCTAATGTTTTCATTTGCAAGCTCTCTAGTTATTTTCCATGGCACCAGAGTTACCACCTCCACCATCTGGTGTTGGAGAGCCCAGTTCCAGCCAAGCGCCACCCCAGTCCGAGATGGATGAGGTGGCGGCAACCTTGAAGTCCTTAAATGCTACTCAATAAGTGATGCAGGAGAAGTTTGCTCAACTCATCCAGAATATGTTAATGAGACCACCTGGGGTCTTATCGAAGCTAATTACTTCGGCGGCTACTCAGGGATAACATGGGGCCAGGGGACCACCCCAGGCACCGCGAGAAGACATACCTCCTCAACGGCGGAGGGGTGTTGCTGTCCCTAGGCGTTTACGCCTGGGGAGGCAAGGAAACCATTGCCCGGAGGATAGGTATGACGACAAAGAGGAAGATAACGCTCCAATTGACTGTTTGGATCCATATGAGGTCTCAATCAACACTGTACGTCCTATCCAGCAGAGCTAAGGTCAAGGTGAAAAATGAGACTATGATGCCCGTAAAAGAGGTTCAGCTTTTGTTCGATTAAGTAGAAGGTCGGCCTTCGAAAGACTTAGCCCAGTTAATGACCTGCGATAAAGGCTGTCTAGGTCAAGAAGCATCACTGGCTCAAGAAGAGAGGGTGGCGACTATCGTCCTCATCATGGTCGACCCCCACATGGCCGAGACTGTGGTCAGGGGGAGGTCAACAGCCGACGCTGTGCAGCAGCCGGGGAACCCTCAGTCCACCGTTAGAGGTAGATGGGGATAGCCTCGGCCAGGCCGATGTTGATATGCCCTGGAACTAATCTATTCAAAGGCTGGAAGAGAAGATACGGGATCTCTTAAAAATTCGAGAACCATTACAAAGGGGATACTCAGAGGGTTCACCATTTGTGGCAAGGATTGTCAACTTCCCAACCCCTGCCAAATTTAAACCTCCAGTGGTGTCCCCCAAGTACGATGGAAGTACCAACCCAGTCCATCATATTTTAATGTATCGGTCTGCAATAGACATTTATTTAATCTCTGATGAGATGAGGTGCCGAGCTTTCTCAAGCAGTCTAACTAAGGCTGCACATATCTGGTTCACTTCCCTTCTTAAAAATTCAATTGAGAGTTTTAAAGGTTTGGCCGAGCGGTTCATTCACAACTTCTGTTTTGGGGTAAGGCCTCAGAAGAAGATAACCCATTTGCTTTATGTAAAGCAAGGAAAGAATGAAAGCCTCAGATACTATATCGTGAGGTTCAACAAGAAAAACAGAGGACTATGAAGAGAGTATAGCCATAACAGCCCTCTTTGGAAAACTTCAGAAGGGAAAGCTACTCTGAAAGCTTGCTGAAGACCATCCTAAGTATATGGCCGAGCTGTTGGCAACAACTGGAAAGGTAATGAATGCATAGGAAGCAATGACTGCGAAATATGAGGATGAGAATGGAAGTAGTAGTGGGAAGTTACCGAAGAAAATGGATGGAAAAAAGAGGGATGCGAACGATAAGTTTGCAGACTATACTCCTTTAACTGTGAGCTATGAACACATCCTCAACAAGATAAAAAATGATAAGTCTCTGAGATGGACAGAGAAGCTGAAGGCTCCTCTACATAAGAGAAACAAAAACTTATGGTGTGAGTTTCATTAAGATCACGACCATCTAACTGATAAATGTTTCACCCTGAAGGATGAGATCGAAAAATGCTGAAGTCTGGAAAGCTGAGAAAGTATGTGGATACAAGATCTTCAAAGAATGGTCGAGCTGACCCCAGAAAGAAAATAAATGATAAATATCGGGAAGACATCCCTGCCAAGAAAGATGATGCCTCCGATGATGATGACGATGACGATGACCCTGAGCTCCCACCAAAGGATGACAATATCCCAGAAAAGAGAGTCAACATGATCTCTTTTGGTGTGAACACTATTTGCGAGGGACTGACAGGGGGTGGCTCAGAGGTAGCTGATCGCAAGGCTCATTTGGCATAGGTGAAAGCAGTGACCAGAGACAAGGTTGTGAACTTGGCTTCAACAGAGGTTAAACTTAAGAAAAGAAAAAAAGTAGACATGGATACACTCATAGTCATCTTCTCATAACTTGATTTCAAGGGTATCTTAGCTCCCCACGATGACCCTCTAGTTATCACCACAAGGGTGCATGGATGTGAAGTTCAGAGAATCCTTGTGGTTAGGGACAGTTCTGCAGCCGTTATGTTTTGGCCCTATTTCAAGAGCTTGGATCTCAGCCGATCAAGGCTTGTCCCTTATCATTACCCCTTGATTAGCTTCAGCGGGGAAAAGGTCCTTCCATCGGGAATGTATGAAATGGATGTGAGAATGGGAGATGAACGACCTAAGAAGTTGACCAGAAAAATTAATTTCTTTGTTATGGATGAAAATGTCTTCTCAGCCTACAACCTCATCATGGGATGAGTGGCCTTCAAGGAATTTGAGGTCGTGCCTTCAACGGTCCACCAGATGCTAAAATTCTTGACTCCCTATGGAGTAAGGGAAGTGCAAGGTGACCAAACATCGACACGTGAATGCTACTTCAACTCTGCAGAAGAGAGAGAGGCTCATAAGAAGGCAACAGCCACTTACAACATTAACACCCTTAATCCCAGAGACGAAGTAAAACTCAAAAAGGAAGAGGCTACGGAGGAGGTAAAATCCATCGTCATCAATGAGGATGAGCCAGAAAAAACCATCCAAGTCGGTAAAGCCCTAAAGCCTGAAATCAATGAAGAGCTAGTGAAGCTGTTAAGGAAGAGACAACGCATCTTTACCTGGATCCATGCAGATATGCCAAGTATTGATCCTGAGATTATGTGTCATAAACTCAATGTTATAGAGGATGCCAAGCCCATTAAGTAGACAAGAAGGATATACTCAAGAGATAAGTACGAAGTCATCAGAGATAAGGTTCGAAAGCTTGAATAGGCTGAGTTTATTAGAGAAATTATATACCCCAAGTGGATGTCTAATGTTGTCATAGTGACTAAAGCTAATGGGAAGTGGAGGATGTGTGTAGACTTCACCGATTTAAATAAGTCTTATCCAAATGACAGTTTTCCCCTGCCACGTATAGATCAGATGGTGGATGCCACAGCTGGACATGAGCTCATAAGCTTCATGGATGCATATTTTGGGTATAATCAGATCTTCATGGACTCGGCTGACTCAGAGAAGATAACCTTTATTACAGACAAGGGGACCTATTGCTACAAGGTCATTCCCTTCGAACTAAAAAATGTAGGGGCTACTTACCAACGTCTTATAAATAAGATATTCGAGGATCAGATAGGAAAAACTATGGAAGTCTACGTTGACGACATGCTAACTAAGAGTCTGAGGGCCTGCACTCATGTGGACGACCTCGAAAGAAAATTTTATACCATGGATAAATACAGGATGAAGCTCAACCTGGCCAAGTGTGTCTTTGGGGTCGGAGCTGGAAAGTTTTTGGGCTTTATTGTCAATCAAAGGGGGATAGAGGCTAACCCTGAGAAGATCAAGGCTTTGCTGGAAATAAATACACCTAGAACCATCAAAGACATTCAGAGGCTAACCAGACGAGTGGCTGGACATAGTAGGTTCATCTCTAGAGCTACAGATAAATGTCTTCCTTTTTTTAAAGTTCTTAGAAAAGCCTTCGAATGGAATGAGGAATGTGACAAAGCTTTCAAAGATCTTAAGTACTGCCTCAGATCCCCTCTACTCCTATCTCGAATAATTCTGGATGAGAAGCTGTATGCATATTTAGCTGTCTCAGACTCAGCCATCAGTGCTACAATAGTAAGAGAAGATGATGGAGTGCAGAGACCAGTGTACTTCAATAGAAAGGCACTCCAATGGTCTGAGAAGAGTTACCCTCGGATGGAAAAGTTAGCCTATGCTTTGATACATGATTCTAGGAAAATAAAGCCATACTTCCAGGCTCACTCCATAGTCGTCCTCACTAATTCCCCACTCAGGCAGGTTCTCTATAAGCCTGAGAAGTCAGGAAGGTTAATGACCTGGCCAATTGAGTTATGGGAGTACGATATTGTTTATCAACCCAGGGTTTCCATCAAGGCATAAGAATTCGCATATTTTGTGGTCAAGTTTACTTGGGATGAAGTCCAGGTTGAGAACGGTCTTGAGGCTGTAGATGAGCCAGTAGAGAGAAATATAAGCCAAACTTCGAACGAGGCCGAGATAAGTACAACCAGATAAAGAACAGTTGAGAATGAAAAAGAGAGATACCTTTTCAAGCAAGGGACCTTATAAGAGGGAAACCTCTCTTCAAATAAAACCATCTGGAACCTCTTCATTGATGGGTCGTTCTATAAAAATGAAAGTGGAGCAGGGATGATAGTATCGGCATCAGATGGTACAGATATTGAGTATGCGTTGAGGTTCAACTTTAAAGCCTCCAATAACGATTCAGAGTATGAGGCATTAATATCAGGTCTCTCTTTGGCAAAATCCCTCGTTGTCGGCCAACTCCTAGTTCACAGTGAATCAAGATTGGTTGTGAACCAAATCCTAGGGGTATATGAAGACAAAGATGAAAGGATGGGAAGATATCTGAAGAGGGTAAGATCGATGTTAAAAAGCTTCAAAGAGGTGAAGATGAAGAGGATACCATGGCTAGACAATAGCCGAGCTTATGAACTTGCGAGGTTAGCCTCAGCAATAAGAACAAACATAAGGAGAACAGTACTAGTTGAGATTCTGCTCAAGCCGACCATCGAAGAGGAAGAGGTTGCTAGACCTTGCCTAAATATGAGTATGGGAGCCTCGTAGATGGATCCTATTATCAGATACATCAGAGAGGGAGAACTACCAGAGTCAAAGCTAGAAAGGAGAAAGATGAGGTTCAGAGCTTCTAAACTCTCCATTATGGGAGATGTCATGTACAAGAAGGGATTCCTACTCCCTCTTCTCAGATGCGTTCATCCTTCAGAGGTTCCATAAATCTTGCAAGATATGCATGAGGGCTCTTGTTCAAGTCACATTGGAGGAAGGTCTTTGGCTAAAAGGATAATAACTCAGGGGTACTAGTGGCCGACCTTGGCCAAAGATGCAGTTGCGTATGTGAAGAAATGTGATAAGTGCCAGAGGTTCTCCACCATCTCCATCAGCCTCACCAACCTCTGACTTCTATAAGCTCCCCTTGGCCATTTGTCGTATGGGGAATTGATTTGGTAGGACCCTTGCCAAGGGCTGTAAACAACCATCGATACTTAATTGTGGCAATTGATTATTTCTCCAAATGGGTAGAGGCCGAGCCAATAATCACAATCACTGAGCAGAAGATCTTCCAGTTCATCTGGAAGAACATCATATGCAGGTATGGCCTTCCAAACGGCCTCATCTCAGACAATAGAACCTAGTTCAAGAATATTTCTTTAGAGAAATACTGTGAAAAAGTAGGGATCAAGCAATTCTTCTCTTCCCCTGGCTGACCCCAGGCAAATGGTCAGACTGAGGTCACAAATCGAGTAATCCTTGATGTGATAAAAAAGAAGTTGGAAGAGGCCAAAAGAAGATGGATATAAGAGGTATATGTTGTGCTTTGGGCTTACAAGACGACAATGAGGACACCCACAGGGGAAACTCCATTTATGTTAGCCTATGGCTCAAAGGCTTCTATCCCCACAGAGATAGGGCTTCCCACTCATAGAGTTTAGACATATGACCCTCAGGGGAATGGGGAAGACAGAAGAATTGATATTGATTTGATTGAGGAAAGAAGAGAGGATGCAGAGATAAGACAGGCAACCTATTAATAGAGAACCACGAGATTCTACAATCAGAGGGTAAAGTCAAGGCTGATAGATGTGGGAGACCTAGTCCTGAAGAAGACGTGGCAGAAAACCAATAAGATCCATCCCAATTGGAATGGTCCTTATAGGGTAATTGATACGGTTTTACCAGGTACCTATCGACTAGAGAATCTTGAAGGAGAACCTTTCTCCAACCCTTAGAATGACGACCACTTGAAAAAATATTACTTATGATGTTGTAAATATTTTATCCTTTTGTAATACATGTATCAACTTGTACAAAGAATGTCAATGAGATAATAACAATGTTCTGCTAATGCTTTTGTTCCAATGTATATGTATTTAATATCACTTATTTGGTGAAATTATGAGGTGAAACATCATTAACTTGGTGACCTTAGATCTTTAACATCATTTATTTGGTAAAGTATGAGGTCAAACATCATTAACTCGGTGACCTTAGACCTTTAACATCATTTATTTGGTGAAGTATGAGGTGAAACATCATTAACTTGGTGACCTCAGACCTTTAATGTCATTTATTTGGTGAAGTATGAGGTGAAACATCATTAACTTGGTGACCTCAGACCTTTATTATCATTTATTTGGTGAAATTATGAGGTGAAACATCATTAACTTGGTGACCTCAGACCTTCAACATCATTCATTTGGTGAAATTATGATGTAAAACACCATTAACTTGGTGATCTCAGACCTTTAACATCATTTATTTGGTGAAATTATGAGGTGAAACATCATTAACTTGGTGACCTCAGACCTTTAACATCATTTATTTGGTGAAATTATGAGGTGAAACATCATTAACTTGGTGACCTCAGACCCTTAACATCATTTATTTGGTGAATTATGAGGTAAAACACCATTAACTTGATGACCTTAGACCTTTAACATAATTTATTTGGTGAAATTATGAGGTGAAACATCATTAACTTTGTGACCTCAGACCCTTAACATCATTTATTCGGTGAATTATGAGGTAAAACACCATTAACTTGGTGACCTCAGACCTTTAACATCATTTCTTTGGTGAACTATGAGGTGAAACATCATTAACTTGGTGACCTCAGACCTTTAACATCATTCATTTGGTAAAATTATGAGGTGAAACATCATTAACTTGGTGACCTCAGACCTTTAATTATAAGTGTCACCTCAGAACTTTCACATCGTTCATTTGGTGAAATTATGAGGTGAAACACCATTAACTTGGTGATCTCAGACGTTTAATTATAAGTGCCTATTGTTACTTAATTTTATTCCCATCATTCATTTTTTATGATATAATGGATAAGTGAAACATCATAGACGTAGAATAGCAAAACAACAAGTAAAGAAAGTGGAATTTCATTCATCTGAAGCATAAATATTACATCATTTGAAAAGAAGAGGTTAGAATTCATACAAAAAAGGGGTTACATAAAATCTTCCCAAAAATGGCAGACATGAAGGTGAGACACTCAGAGCTCAATCTGTCCCCCTGCTTCGGCCGACCCATCAGCAGCAGGGTTGGTTTGCTCAGGGTTTGGATTGGTAACTTCAACCTCGTCATCATGAGTGCCATCATAGATCTTAATAACCTCTAGCTGGCTGGTCTCAGCTTGACCACCCTCCTCAACCTCCTGTAAGGCCTGAGTAAGCTGAGGATTGTCAATGCCGAGATCGATAAAGTCCTCAGCCAACAGAGTTCTAGAGCTGGCCTATTTCATGGAAGCCCATCAACTGGTTGCCTTAATTCCCCTCTCCAGATGCTCAAGGATGAAACTAACAAACTCATCCGAGGTTTGATACTCTTTGATGATCATCTTTGAAGCATCTTCCATAACATCCTTAACAACACAATAAACTTTTGATTGAAGGCTCTCATCCTTTGCCTTTAGAGCTAGGTTGTGGTCTTCCTTAATAATCTTTCTTCAAGTTAGCAATATACCTATGGAAGTCGGCCTCAGCTTTATCAGCATCCCTACCCTTCTGGATCAGAGGCAACCTCTTCAACGTATAGTCGATCAGACGATGAAGAGAGAGGGAACTCTGTAAAAAGAAGAATCAGACACATTAGTAATAGTGAATAGCTAAGATCAGAGGTAACACTTGAGAAAAGTTACAAATAAATACCTAAACCGCCCTATAGAAAGCAAATTCAGCCAATGGAGGGACATCCATTGAATGCAGGAAGTGTTTGTCATCCTCGGTCATTATATGACCAAGGGAATCAGAAGCCTGGACACTGGGGACGATGAGGTTATCCCCAATCTTTAGCTGAGAGAGCCGAGCGACTAAAGCATTGTCTGAGGAAATGGGGATACCTCGCTCAGTAGTTGGAGCTTTGTTAGACCTCGTACAAGAAGGGTCTGCAGGTGCCTTCCTTTTCTTTGTAGTGTCAGCATGGGCCTTCCCCTTATTTGTTTGGGTAAGAGGGGGTGCATTCTTGCCACCACGCTTCTCCTGCAGCTTCGTGATCGTCCGAAACACCTTCTGGTATCTCGGTAAAAAGAAAAACATCGGAGTTAGCAGCTCAGATACATGAAAGGTACGAGACTTAACTTGGCATAATTTTTTTACTTGAAAACTTACGAAGCTCGACCAATGGGCCAACTCCAAAAATTGTCTGAGATAAATAGTAAGGGGTCATCAAATGCTCATACTTGACGATATTGCCATCTTCACTCTGACTACGAAGGCCCTTAACACTCTTACGATTCTCTTGGCTAAGCCAGGGTCGATTTTGGCCGAGATAGAGACCTTGGCCCACCTTAGGGGAGTTCTTGGGATAGATGTTCCACAAGCCTCATTAGGGACAAACTCTCAAGCCCCTGAGATAAAGAAGAACTGAGGCTTCCAGTTGTGGTTAGAAGTCTGCTTCACCAACAACATCTTCTTCTCACACTTCCTGGCTATGAAGTGGTAGTAGTCAGGATGATTTCTAGTAGACGAAGGTATGTAGCAAGCTAAGAAAACCCTAACTGGAAGGTCGGTGTGATGAACTACATTCCAAAGGAAGATAGCCGCAACTAAGACCCTCCAAGCATTGGGGGAAAGCTGATAAGGAGCAAGATTGATATAAGAGAGGACTGCTCGGAGAGTGGGGTGAATTGGAAGATGAAATCCAAGTTTGAACATCTGCTCATAGATGCAGAGCTCTCCCTTACGGTCATCGAAGGCCCTCTCATCCTTCAAAGGTTTCCTCAAAGTTACAAAAGAGGGAATGGCATACAAATGTCAGAAGATGAGAAGGTCGTATTCAGTGATAGAACTCTTAGGTCCATCAACTTTAGAAGTGTTAAGTTAAATCCCTTCATCATCATAATTATCATCAACAGTCTAAGCCTGAGCCTCAGGGGGGACACCAGGAAAAGCGGTTAGAGGAACGACCTCAATTGGACCATGAAAAGCTACAGTTGTCTTTAAGACCTCTATAGAGGGAGACCTACGAGAAGTGATAGCCTCTCGATGAGATGAGGGATGGTAAGAAACCTCTACTTCCTCAAAGACTACACTTCCCTTGGGGGAGTAATCTATAGCCTCTTGAAAATAGTTTATGGACTCAGCAGCCTTAAAGGTAGACATTAGTTCTGATGCAGCTGACTCAGATATGGGATCATGAACCTCTGTAGTCTCAGCAGGCTCAGGGTATATGACAACTAATGGTGGAGGAAAGATAGGTCTAAGCGAAAAAGCCGCGGCCCTACGAGTCTCTTCTTGGGCTAAATCTATCCGCCTAATCTTTTCAAAGGTCCTCTCACGCAGAGTTGGGAACTCTTCAATAATTTTATACAAAGGTCTGAGCATTCGGCAGACGACACTACACTTAGGGGAGAAAGCTCAAAAGGTAAACAATTAAACAACTGATGCTACCTAAATCAAAGATCGAAGTTTGGAATTCTAAAGGTTTTCACAAATAACACTCAAAAGTTGGGTGATCAGAGAAGATGACCAAAAGGTCATCGAAGGGCTAGAAAGAGTTTTTTTTAGAGAAATCAACCTCGTATCAGCCTGGAATAGCCCCTAAAACACCTAACCACACCAATCCTAGCCTAACAACCACGAAACAGTGGTGGTTTTCCTCGCCGAAAATTATGAAATGTTCAAACAAAACTAAAAAATTGAAAACAAGGAACAAATATGGTTACCTGAACAATGAAGGATGAATAAACAAGGTCTACAAACCCAAAGTGACCAGATAACCAGAGAAACATTGGATGTTTGGCTATGGAAGGTGAAAAAGGAATTTCGCAGCAAGAGTGTGAAGGCGGGAGAAATGAACAAAAAAAAGAGAAATAAGGAAAGAGAAAAGGTTTTTAACCATCCCCAATGATGTGTCCCAACTCCCAAGGCACTCATCATTACCCTAAAAATCCTAAAAGACGCCGTTAGAGTTGTCATGTCTTGGGGAATACGTCAGCCACTTTAAAGAGTGACATATGTCCAAAGAACCACTCCAAACCCCAAGACACAAAAAAAACATCCCTTCTTTAACCTGACTCGTATACCCCTCACTCACACAGGAGACTAAGGGCTAAGGGGTGATTGATATGCTCGAAGTGTACCCTCTTACTTGGAGTCACCAACCTCGGCTGACCTCATAGCCGAGTCATCAGGAAGCTCACAGCAGCCATCTGAAAGGTCGTCTTATACAAGGTAGGCTCCTTAATGACCAACCTCGACTGGTTAGCAATCGAGGTCAACAGTATCTTATGAGCTCAAGCTATTGCCAACATCGTACTCTACCTGAGCCGACACTATATCCTACCTCATACCTAACCTTGTACAGTCTCCCAGGCCGAGTTCATGCTTATGATTGATAGGATAAAGAAACTATCGCCCAACATCGTACTCGGCTGGGCCGAGGTCCCACCAGATAATGTCACAAGTCCGAGCACACGCAACCACATGGAAGACTTAGAGCACGGGGCAAATCAGTTATAATCAAATTATTCCCCTCACATGAGGGAATATTTAGTCATTATTCCTTACACATGGCACAACCAGGTGTCCACCTATGATTAGTGTATTCAACTCACATATGCTCATGGCATGCTTGGGGGGTACACTACACTTCCAAGCACTATAAATACATGTCTTCTCCTATCTTGGAGGGGGATCCATAATTGTAACCCTAGCGGGAGCTCTGCAAAAATACACAAAAGACAGAGAAAGTGAGAGATTGTATCACAGGCTATTAGTTCCCTCGTTCTAGTGAAACTTACTCACATACCCACAGTGGACGTAGGCTAAATTGGATGAACCATCCTTACCTCTTTCTACTAGATATTTACTTTTATGTTGCCATTGTTATTGCTAGCTTGACCTTATCAACACCTCATACTGGTGGTGCTGTTTACAGCATCATCAAATACATGTTTAAGTTCACTCAAAAATAAGTTTGACATTAAAATTAAGTTGTGAAGGCTCCTCTCGATAAAGTTGTTCCTGTTTTTGTAAATCCTCTTCGCACAAAGAGTATTTATTCAAAACATCATGAGGCAAAAGCTCAACAATCCAAAGGGAAAGGGAAAGGGAAGGGTAAAACCAATGTCCCATAGAAGAGGAAGCATCCATATGCTGATGTCTCCAACTTCATTCCTGCATAAGTTAGGGAGGTTGCTTCCCCTTCTTCTCTAGTGAAAACCCGTAGCCAATCATAAGAAGAAAACGTTAAAGCCAGCTGGACCTTTTATTGCTGAAACTCAAAGTTTAGACACTGGCACTTTTGGGGTTGAGGAAACATTCCAGACCATTTGTGAGCAGGGCTACGAGGCTCTTGAAGCCACTCTTTACCAACCCTATGCGTCACTTTATACTCCTTCAGTGGAAGGTACTCTACTTATTCCTCTTTTAATTAATAAAAATATAAGTATTGGAACTACGAGAATTCTCACTTCACCTTATTCGCCTAAAAAGGAGCTTATTGATTATGGAAAGTACTCCTTCCTATGATTACTGTGGCACTTCTTAAAATGACATTAACTCACTTTACATCATTGAAAATCACTCGTCTGATGCTTTTCTTTTTTTATCAACTATGAGGGGATTGACTCTAGACTTGCAACAACCCAATAGTGATCAAGATGACATCAGGATCTACTGTCCCTCTTCCACTAGTTCAATTACTGGATCCTTGCCTTATAGGCAAACTAGTCGCGATGAGCCTGTAAGTGTTTAAATAAGTTTCTTACTGTCCGTTTATTATATCTTCATATTAGTTGTAATTCATCTTATTACTAACTCTCCACTATTTTTGAATAGTCTTATTCTCCTGAGACGAGTGGCCCCTCTGGGGTGAGGGTAGTTCCTTAACTTTCCTCTTCTGCCATCCCTCATACTCCATTTTAACATGAGAGTAACTTTATACTATTATCATCTTTGGGATTTGCAAGAGAGGTTTGTACACATGTTAGACATATTTATTCTTTTCTTTTGTCCTTTTGGATTTTGAACCTCCCAACTCAGGTACTTGTGGACTAAGTTCTAATTGCTTTCTCTTGCAACTCTCTATTGTATTCTCTACCATTGTTAGGAATTTTTTTGTAACTTCTCGCTCAGTCCAAATATTCACCAGCTTACAAATATCCTTATCCGGTCTTGTTTATGCATTCTCTACTAACTTTTATTTTTTTCAACAAGTGTATTTGTCACCTCTTGCACTGATTACTGGGCCACTCACTCCCTCTATAGCGAGCGATTCATCCCTCTACTGGTGTGGCTAGCTCTGGAGAGGTATTATTCGAGCACCTCATTTCTTTTATTTAAATATTTCTTTTGTTAATAAAATATATGACTATTTTACTTTTTACTAACATTGTATCACCGCAATTTCTCACGAGCGATGCCCTTACTATTGGGGCATACTTTTTCCCACAGGGGCAATCATCCCTAGGTTATCTCCATCTGGGAGGATATTTATCCACATGATATGTCTTCCTTTGGAAAATTGGACCTATGTTCAGACCCTTCCTTCTCAGCTTATCTTTAGTGTGGCTTCGAGCAGGCCTGTTGCGCACATCACTTGTTCAGCACATGTTGGTAACTGCTTATATGATTTTATTATTTTTAATGACAAAATTTTCACTGACGGGTTAGTGCGAGTATCCCTCCTCCACCTGTTATAGACTTGAGTGCTTCCCCTCCTATTGAGGTTTAGGTACTTGAACTGGCGCACCTTTATGCTTTCTCTCAAAGCTCACATTTTTTTTTCATGTGTTTAAACAATTACTCACTCTATATTTTTACTTTCATGTTAGGTGAGCATTGTTAGTGCTTCCTTGTTTCTAGTATTTCCAGTAAGTGTTGCTGCAAGTACTTCATCACCAATGACACCTCGGGTATTAACTTAACATTCATTAGTTTCTTACTTGAAAAACTTATGCTTATACTATTTTGTATGAATATTGAAATGATTGCTTCTTCTTTTCTATATTTTAGATTGGGATTGCAAGAACTCTCATCAATGTGGAACTTCAAGCGAGTATGGTTGTGAATGTTACCCTGCCCGTGGTTCCTCAGGTATTGAGTTGGCATATCTGGATTTTCTTTTATATAATTTCTCAACTGAATTTTTTACTCTCTCCTCTTTTTTTGGAAGGTGAGTGTTACAAGCATTCCCTTGACTGTGGAACCCCCTATGAGCAGGACTATAAGCGTTCAGGTATTATTCTGTCATACATAGTCTTATAATCTTACTTTTACTCTGCAAGTGCTCTCATAATATTTTTCTTTCTCTTATTTCCAGGTTAACACTATATGCGTTCCTTTAACAGGGGAACCTCCCGCGAGTATAGGTACAAGCATTTCCCAGGTATTATTCTGTCATATTTGGTTCTTCAATAATTTACTTTTACTATGCAAGTTCTCATGTAACACTTTCCATTTTTTTTTATTTTCAAGCTAGTGATACGAGCGTTCCTTTATCTACAGAACATTCTGTGATTAATGATGTGAGTGATCCTTAGGTATTATTATATACCTAGTTCTTTTATAACTTGCATTTACTATGCAAGTGATCAAGTAACACTTTCTTTTTTCTTTATTTTCAGGCTAGTGATACAAGCATTCCTTTATTAACGGAACATACTGCGAGCGTTGTTGTGAGTTCTCCTTGGGTATTATTCTATCGTACCAGGTTCTATTATAACTTGATTTTACTGATCAGGGACTCGAGTGACCACCTTTACCTTACTTCGTTTTTCAGGTTAGTGCCACTAGCGCTCCTATAACTATAGAGTCCGATATTAGACAAAGTGAGCAACACGGGCTTTCTGGTAGCAGTTTGATTCCCATTGGCATACGAGTGAGTCTTTTTCCTTGTTATTATTTTATGTGTTCCTCTGAATATTTTTCTTAGCTCATTTCTTTTATCCGTATTATTTTCTCTTTTTTAGGAAGAAACAAACGAGGCAGAGGAGGTTGTTGAAGAAAATGAGTAGAATTTAAAGGCCACCCATTCTAATAGAGCCAAGGAGGAGGAGTCCAATGAGGAGTCTTCCCCTCGTTCTGAGGCTAGATATATAAACACTAGTTTTGATGCCATAAATATGGATGCTCCTGAAATTTTTATGAGGGATTTATGGCACGAGCATTGTCCTAAGAAGTTTTGAGAATCAGAGAGTGTTGTCATAGCCTTGATCCTTGAGCATCACCCTGAGACCTTCATAACCTGGAGTGTTTGAAATATTTATAGCCTAACTATTTACAGTCTGAAGGCGTTTTCCAATCATGTTCATAAGTTCGTTTCAACTCCTCCCAGTAACAATACTAGTACAGGTGCTCACATCTTTTTAGCATTCATCAAAGAGTTGGAGCATTGATACCACTTCAAGTTTAATTGAATTGATGCCTCCATTCCTAGACTCATTCATCCAATTTATAAGATAATGATGAAAGCCAAGTCCTCCTAGCAAAAAATATCCAAGCGACACCATTCTGAGGCAAATAGTATTCACGAGCAGATCCAATCTTTAGAGGCCAAGCTTGCCAAAGTCCTAGCCGATGATGCTGGGGATGCTTCTCAAATAACGAAGCTCCCGAAAGACATTATTCGCAAAATGGGCCCCTCATCCGAAAATTTCTATTGAAAATAGGGCATTCACTTTCTTTTTACTAATTGACATCTTTGTAACGATTTCATTTTTTTTGCACTTGTAACACTATAACCTGCTTTTATTTCTAGCAGCTCGTTTGTATAAATGAGAATGAAAGAAAATGTTTTGATATCAGTCTTTGCACTTTTCACTTTGCATTCTTTGTTCATTTTTTCATACGCTATGAACTATCCCTTATTTTATGGGAGCATCTACTCATGAATTAATATCATTCCCTTTTTTGTGGGAGTGACTGATCGTAGTTGGACGAGTGATATATGTAAATTTCCCATATTCTGTGAGAGTGCCTGATTAAAATTTTGCGTCTAGTATATGTAACTTTCCCATATTCTGTGGGATGCTTGTCATATATATATTTGTTAGAAAAAATGACTTGGGGCCAACTCCCTTCTGTTATTATAAGTAACATACTAAATAACTTGCCAAATTTTCTTGACCCCAATTCAAAAATAATTTTTTTTGAATTTATCAGTGGAACTATTTTCCCATATTATATTCTATTGCATACTCCTTTCTAGGAGCATGTCCCTCGAAGTATTATAAGGAATGGTGCTTTGCTCATCATATTTTGTCACTGGGAGTTATATACCCCTAATTATGATGAGAGATGCTCCTTAAATTAAATATCTTTTCCCTTAGATTGTGAGAATCTTATCTTGTTCTCTTCGTAAAATTGACTTATCAAAAGCAAAATCATTTTTTAAAATGTATATGTTTGCACAACTCTGCAAACAAATGCATGATAAAATTATTGGCTATGTAAACTGATAAACATTAAACATTATCATAAATCTTATGAAGGAACTGGTCTTAACCAAACATTCACTATTGCATTCACTTGTGTAAAAAGTATTATTCTTCAATTGTGTGATTACAATAAAGTGTCATTAGATTTTTTTTCATATAAGGAGCTTTCACTTTCTAGAATGAAATATTAAAAACAATTTAGAGTACCTCAGGGATAGTACTTCTTGAGACATTTGCAATTGATCGATTGAATTCACTCACTCTCTGACTCTGAGATTTTGTAATATCTTGATCTCCCTACTTGGACCACGAATGGCCCCACCTAGTTGGGCTTGAATTTTGAAGCCGACATGCTTATTAAGTGATGAGTGCATGCTCTAAGAATAATTCTCCCAATTGGAATTTTATAGGCTTAACTAAATTCTTGTAAGCTTTAGACAACTGCTGAGTGTAGACTTTGAAATTTTCCTTGGCTCTATCTTAATACTCACCCAAAGCTTATAACTGCACATGTCTTAGATCAGGCATCAAATTATAGATCAAAGCCACTCGTGCTAATAGCACAACCAATTTTACTGATAGGACAAACCCTGTACCGTAGACTAAAAAGAATGTGGTAAAACCAATTAGCTTTCACTTGTAGGCCCTGACAATTATCATCCCACGTTCTCGATAGATCTTCCGACATCTTTTTTAAAATATTGATTAGCATCTTGTTGCTCGCCTCTGTATGACCATTTCCTTTGGAATATGAAATAGTTGAACTATTATAGATAATTTTGTATTTATTTGTGAGTAGACACATCTCTTGTTATTACCTGAGCAATAACCCTTCTCAAATGAATTACTTCCGCCATTTGGTATAAAGCTCTGTGAATACCAAAATGAAGGCTTTCCCATGAAAGGAGGGGCTAATTTTTCCTACCAGATCAAATGATCAAGTATGGAATGAGTAAGGATTAATTAAACTTTGCAAACTCACCGAGGGGTCATGAACCATATTGCCTTGAATTTGGCAAGCTTTATATTTCTTTACAAAACTTATAGAGTCAGCCTCTAGTGTTGGCCAATAGTATCCCAAGTTCAATAGCAAACCGCATAATTTGGAACTGCTCATGTGCAAAGACTTATGGACTTCTTTCAGTATTCTTGCCATTTCTTCCCCCACCACAAATCTTAAGGCCTTTTCATTATAACCTTTCATGTAGAGTTACCCATTCACCAAGTAGAAACGGTAAACTTTTTTGTTCAAATAAATCTCATGAACCCTCTCAGTAGGTAGCTCTCCATCTCTGAGGTAGGAGATATGGGGTCTTCTCCAATCTTTAAGAATTTCTAAAAAATTCGCTTTTATTGGCTGATCAAACTGTGTTTGGCACTTGAGGCAGTCTTGCTGCATGCGACCAACCTCTGCGCTCATGGTAGGCTAATAATAGGCTCTCGTTCTAAGTATCTGTAAAGCGAGATGTCTGTATCCCGCAGTGCTTTTTGTGTATTGATCTAATTTATTTGTAGCTTCATCTTTACCCATGCACTGTGCTAAGAAACCAACCAAACCTTTAAAATACAGTGTGCCCTGGAACATGTGAATTTTGGCTTAACTTTGACAACATCGTATTTTCCTCATCTGTCTCTAACTGTTTTGAAATTAGGAATCTGCAGTCCTTAGGATCTTTATAAGGGAATAGACATCTCACTGTTTTTAGCACCGTTCTTCATCAGATAGTGATGGTGGCTACATGCTCCTCGATTTCCAGTTTATGTGCAATTATTGCTAAAGCATCCAGGTGTATGTTCATTATCATAGGATGCCTCTCTATCTTCATGGCTAAAACTGTCTCAACAATCTCTGGATGATTTCTCTATACGGGGCCAGGTTAGTATGATTGAGCACGAATTCCCTATTGACTTGTTTAACATCCATGTATATCTGTATTTTTTCCTGCCGGGGAGGATGATGCATTTCTCTATATGGGGCCAGGTTAGTATGATTGAGCATGTATATCCGCACTAGAGTACTTTGTATACGAGTGAGTTTCAAATCTTTAAAATCCATGTATATCCGTATTTTTTCCTTTTTTTTTCCATTGGCGCAATGCTTGAAAGACATACGGGGTGCTGAATGGGATTAATAAATCTAGTTGTAAGTAGCTTCCCTACCTCAGCTTTGATATTCAAATATGACTCAACTTTATAGTTTTACATAGCCCGTGTCACGGGCAAAGCATTAGGAAAAACATTTAACTTGTGAGAGCTTACTTCAAGATTTATCCCGATATTTCTATATATTTCCACGCTAAGAAATTTATAAACTCTTTGAGTAAGCCAATGATATTCTATCACTACTTAGGATTCAATCCCTTAGAAATGAAGGTAAGTCGCTCATCACCACCTTCCACTCCTAAGTTTTACTCCTCCAGATTTTGGAGATGCTCTCGCGGTCCATCCTATATGCACTGCGGTGGTTCCTTCAATTCTTCAACATATTCAACAATGTGGGACTTATCAATCACAAAACATTCTAGCATCGGGTCAACGCTTTCGTAAAAAAATATGGCTTGCTCTAGCCGTTATAAGTGATAGATGAATTTGCCATTAGGAAAAACAATCTCCTTGCAAGTTCGCACGAGTATTTCTTCTTCTTTAAAACTTTCTCTTATCTATAACTTTGCTCTCAAAGGGTGTTGCTCATGGGCCCAACCTCTCATGCACTGATTTCTTGGCTTTAAATTCTTCTTGGACCATGCGGGGTTCCCTTGCTCCTTTGATCAAGAATCATCTTTCCTCATCTAATTTTGTGCAGAATGCCACATCAACCAAGTGGGACTCTTCTACTGATAATGGTCTTTCTATGGTTTTAATCACAATCTCAATCCCATGAATTTTGACTTTTGCACATTAGTAGAATGTTGACGACATAATTTTATTCGTGCGCATCCACACTCGACCTATCAACAACTGGTAACTCATGATGGCGTTAATGATATGAAATTTAATGTGGGATGTGAAGTTTTCCAACTTAATCACCACATTGACATAGCCAATGAACTTCATCCCCACACTATCAAAGCAAGAGATCACGAGTGTTACTTGAACAATTTGTCGTAAGAAATTCCAGTCTTGTATAGAGTGTTAATGGGCATAAGATTAATCGATGCCCCCATCTAGCAGTGCTCTTGGAAAAGTAGTCCCATTTACTAGAGAAGTAACATATAGAGGTATTTTTATAAAGAAAGTTACTTGGATGAATGCTTTTGAAAATATTACCTTAGATGTGTATTTCTTGATTAACCTCTCCATGTGACCATTACAGTTGAGAGAGGGGTCCCCTGGCTCTGGGACCGCTTCTAAGATCTTCTCAGTGATTACTATTTGTCTCTCGTACTTCACCCAATATAGTCGAAGAACCATTTGAACTTGATACTTCTTGCAATCGCTGCACACTCTAAATATATCAAAACTTCATACACCTGTACGTTGGACACATACTCAGCCTCTGGTGTTCCCCTCACCTATAGAGGTAAAGGACTATATCGACACTTCCTTCTTCAAGTTCCAGCTCCTCGCCGCCCTCATTTTTGGGATCTTCCTTAGAGAAATATGATAGCCATCTTTCGCATGAATTATCACCATTGCTTCCTCCACGCTGCATGATAATGATGTCAGAGCATCATTCCCAAACTTCCTTTTTCTAAGGACGTTATTTTTCATCTCTTAGCCTGCCTGCCTTCCATTACGACTTCCTTTGACATAGTTCTAAAGTTCGTGATAGGACCCCCAATTTTAAAATCTTTCAAAATCAATTTTCTTTAATGCAGAATAAATATGGTTCAACACAAGAATTTAATCTTTCAAAATTTCATTGGATTTTCTTTTCTTAAAAGGATGAAAAGTTAAATTAAACACAAATTTTAATTTCTAAAAACAAAATTAAAATAAAACTTAATTAAGTGAATTATGGTGAACACACACACACACAATTCACACAAACTAATTTTTGAATTTTCTCACAAACAAAGATAACACTTGAAGTTAACTATGTGAAATTTACTTTTAGCCCAAAATTAATTTAACACAAGTCCTAAAATTTGGCTACACAATATTTTCAATATTACCAAATTAGGCCAAACCAAATTTAATAAATTAAATTACCGACTTGAATTAAATTAACTTAAGTTTCACCCAAACTTATTTTAGCACCAAATTAAACTAGAGAAATAAATTAAACCTTATTTTATCTTTTACTCCTAAGCATGCGTTCTAAGTGATTTGCAAGATAAAATAAATTCACAAGCACTACACCGCGATGTACGAGGAAAAACCCACAACGAAAAAAAATCACGGACGACCCTAGCCTTAAGTCCACTAAGTATGGTATTTTTACAAGTACAAGACAAATGACTTACTCAACTCGACTCGACTCCCTTAAAGCCCCTGACGCGTCTTCTTGTACCAATCTCCGCTTAGTCGATAATTCCGAAATCCATCGGAACCTTGGAATTTTTCGGATGAAGCTTTTGGACAACCGACAACCCTCGCACAATGCCTTTCACTGTGTGAGTATGCCGCAGCAAAACAACAAACTTCTTCTTTATGGGATGTAGAAGTAAATCGAAACTTCTCTTCTTTGAGATGTGGAGAAAAACCCGGTACCAAACATTCCAAGCAAATATATAAAAGTGGTACTTGGAATAAACAAATATGGGTGTAAACAAAAGTGTTTAAGAATGATTTTCTTGAAAAATAAACACTCAAAACTTGAACCTTTTCATAGAGGAATTAAGCTCTCAAAACTCTCTCTTAGAGATTGTAGAAGATGAAAAAGTTACCTTGAAAAGGTTGGTTCCCGCATTTAATAATTCTGGAAAAATTAGTGGGAACAAAAGAGTGGGATAGTGGAGAAAAACTGTCAAAGACTGCCAAAAAGTTTTCCTGCCGGAAATCTCGTTTGAACGAGATTTCGTTCGAACGACCCTTCTAACGAAGTTCCAGAGGCCAAAAGGGAAAAGTCATTGGCAAACTCGTTTGAACGAAATTATCGTTCTAACGAGACAATTTCGAACGAAGTGACAGAATGTACATTTTTCAATTTTAAGCCCAAAAACTTTATTTTAAATAAATAGTACAACCAATAAGATTATTCCAAGTCTCCTACAAATATAAAAGCATTCATACCTTTTGGAGACAATGGAATATGGTGTTGATGACGTGAAACGTGGCACTGAAACTCGACAATGATGTTCTTTTGATAAATAGGCCGCAACGTCTTCAACTCAAACTTGTCATAGGCTTGGATGGATACACATGGACTATATCCTATGACTTAAATGTTTTTTTTCGAAATTTAGCCAAAACAACATTAAGACTCAATTGGAAATTTGTGTCCTTACAAGTTCACTGCTGTCCCACGTGATACTTGAAACCTATCAGCTGGCATCAACTGCTATTCCCTTCATCCTTGGGGTCTAGACTTAATGATCATGGAAATATTACTCGTTGCTTGCATGAATTCTATGAAGGTACCCTATCGGGTCTCAGTAATCAGATGGATTTTTTATTCCTTCAGTAGCCCCTCTATACAGATCTACAATAATCTTGCCTCCACGACATCTTTATTCACATCTAGCGCTCTTTCCCTAAAACACTTGATGTATTGTATTAGCTCTTCACCTGGCATATGCAATTATTGGGATAAGTATCTCAGTGTGAAGTCGTCTTCAGTCAAGAAAAATTTCAATAAAAATATTTTGTGCATTTCCTCTCACGTGGGAATGTTATTCGAAGCTAGGTGAAAGTACCATGTGTAGGATTTTCTAGTGAGAGTTTTTGAGATCTCCCTCAACTCAACTCCTTGTCATTGTCTTTCACGCCGAGATACTCGACAAACCTCTTTACATGCTCCCTAGGGTTTTCAACTCTACCATGAACTTCATGAATTTAGGAAGAACGTACCCCTCAGGGTGTGGTTTTTTATTGATGCTATCTGGATAGTGGTTTTGCATCTCTTCATACATAAGAGATGACTCTCCCTGGTATGAGATTAACCTTTTCATTTCTTCCATTGTTACGAATTTAGAGGGTGCTTCCTCCGCCTCCACTTTCTTTATGTTCAACGAGCTCACTAGAGTCATAACCTGCTCCGTTGCCACTATCTGTATGGCACCTCTCCTCTATACCTTCTCCTCCAATAGGTGCCATTATTGGTATCACATAGGATTGGCCTAAACTGTCCGTGTCCACATGATTTTGTCTTAAAAAATCAAAGAACATACTCATTAGATTCATGTATTTAGCCGTACAACCGCTATTGTGCTTGTCTGCCCCTAACGGATCAGGAGATCTTACTATGATAACCATGAATTCCTCATTAGTCATTTGATCACTGATAAATCAATAGGTACGATCGCTTGAAAAACTCTGATACCAATTTAAGAAAGCAACTAAATGCGGTGTGATATTGATTAGTAAGTTGATTCACAAATTTCTAATTAAAAATTTATTTAATTGGAGTCAATCCATAAAATAATTTTCATTGAACCATAAAACATGCATCTATGTGTTTAAATCATGCCATCACAAAATTGCTAATTCACAGATTCAGGAAAAAAAACCTTTCGGGTAAAACGTTTTTATTTCACTATGCAAAGGTAAATCGCAACTTACATACACAATGAAATCTGCAATGAATATCTGCAGACATTCACATAGACACGCAACCTAGACCAGCAATGGATTAACCGTGGCAAACCCATAAGAACACGCAGCTCTGTCTTCAGCCAGGAACACCCGCAAGCACTCCCAATGACCTCAGTCATATTCAGCCGTAGAGATGTCTTCCTTATAAGAGAAACTTTGAAAAAATTCTATCTTAGGTTCCAAAATTGATTCACTAAAGCTATTGGGATGATTTGTGAATAAAAATAAAGTTAAAACACCTCAAAAAGTGAGAAGACAAAAATTCTACAAAAGCAGTTTTCATAGAATGAAACATTCACGTCTTCTAAAGCAAAAAGGACTAAAAAATGCACTATTTATAAAATCCTTGAGTCAGCGTTGTCGCTCAAATGAGAAATCCCTATCGTTCGAACGACTTTGAATATCGTTAGATCCCACTTTGTGCGACATATCAAGCGATATTGAAAAACCAAGACAGTAAGGTATCGCTTGATGAAAATCTTCACGCGACATAGCATGTCGCTTGAAGTCCTCATTCGCGTGACTTTATCCTATAATTTGAACTACATAGACATGTCATTTGAACGACGTTAGCGAAAAATAAATTTTATAAAAAGTCCACGTCAGGACTTAGAAAAAATTATTTTGATGAAAATAATGCCTCAGATGTTTGAAAACATTTTAGAAAAATTATCCCAACACTTTAAATGAACCATTAAGGGACTTAAACACAACCTTACCCGAATCTATTTCGCATAGGCTTGTCTATTGAATAATGTTGATATTCAAATCCGTCTTTGTGCATGATCGAACTTGATATTTTCTTCGACGGTCGTAGCGGTATATGATGTACTCTAATGTAAACGGACTATGTAAAATATGTCCTTACAAATCTCCCCTTATGTCTTCCTGTACAAACTAAAAACATTTGAATTATCAAAGTAAAAAATCCTATACAAATCTAATACCCTACCATGAACCCAAAACTGAAAACGTACTAAATGTGTAAGTTTTAAAACTTTCTTAAAAAATGTTCAACTTCAAATATTCAAATCTCTAGATTTTTTTTTTCATCATCAGGGTGTGCAAAATAATGATCTTCAATTTTTTACCTACACAGATGAGACAAGAAACAAATACCTTCATGACGTATCGAGTTTGAAATGAGATAAACATTAATGAAAACAAAGATCAAATCTCAAATCTCCCCCATAATCAAAACTCCCCCATTAAATCATAATTCGTTCTCCCCCTTTTTATTTGCCTGAAATAAACAAGGAAATGAATAAATAAAATAAACATGGAGTGTCACGACAATAAAATCAAATCAACTACGATCATCAAGGATAGAATTGAAAGCATTCACTAACTATTTTTGATTTTTCAATTTTTTCAAACAAAAATGCAAAAATAATTTACAAAAATCACACACCATGAATTTACACTAAGATAATCAAATCGTGGATACGGAATGAATGGGTGTGAACTAATTCGATAGGAAAATCAATGCAATCAAACATAACATGGGTGGATGATGAATATGGATACTCTTAACGAATGAACTCAAAATCGTCCTTACGTGTCAAAAAAGTGAATTTATATGACATAGACTCAATCAAATCGACACAAAAAAATCTAAAATGATGTCCACGCTAATAACGTCTAAAACTATGTACTGCTTTTTCAAGACTTTGTCAGGACATGCAAAATCATTGATTAAATATCCAACCAAACCCCCTCAAATATATATTTCTTTTTAAGCTCTTTTGAAGTTTCTACTTTTCTAAACTTAAAGATATCCTATTAGCCCCATTTCTGGCATATTTATCTTTTTATTGCCTTAATTCTTTCTCGGTCTCTTTTAAATGGTGGCTTTCATGACGTGATTATTATTCACTCGCAGCCCTTTTTCGTATTCACTCATTATTTTTTCAAATTTTAAACAAATCCTCACAGGCAATGGTTCTTACATGCACTCTTTCATTGTCAAGTTTTATCACATATGGTTCATTTTAAAAACACGATTGAGATGGAAATACTTCGACCAACATGTGATAGACAAGTACAATAATCAAACAAATCTTTGCAACTGTGCATTAAAGGAGACTAAGGGTCAAACAAGTAGAAAGTAATTTCAAATTACATCTTAATGACTCCAAACATTATAAAGCACAAACTTGAAATGATGACGCATATCAAAACGCTGTCAAATAGTCACATGGATATGGAATGATATTGTGACTTGGTCATCCTAATTGACCATCCATAAACGGTGTAAAACGAAATACAAAACTCTTTTTGTCTTTTTCCAAAAATTTATCAAAATAAAATCTTTTGGCTTTTTCAATATATTTTCTCAAAAAAATAGAAAATCTTTTTGTATTTTTCTAAAAATTTTCAAAAACGAAAATCTTTTTAGTGTTTTGAAAAATATATCAAAAATGGAAAATATAAATACAAAAATGATACACACTAGCAAAAGGCATAGAATGTCATCATGAAAATCATCATATGATAGCAAACAACTCTAAACCTCAACCGTTAGGTGAGGTGGAGTTTTCCAAAGGTGGTGACATCCTATGAAAAACATCCATCAATCATGTGAAGTTTTGACCAAAAACTTTACTTGCTCCCTACTATGTACAAACTCTCTCATGCAATCCCTATGGTGTCATCTCTTCTTGAAGTGTGTGTAAACATACCCGGGCCTAGAAACGCCTCTCCTAAATCGTCTAGGATGCACTCTCCTATCCGAAACGGGACACCTAGGTGGGTTAGGTTGATAGCCGTATGGATCAATCACAAACTCGAGAACCGGCCCGGTTCAACGTGGGAAGTAGATGAACCATCATGACCTATTCCAAATCTCTTAACATTACCCAAAGCGGGATCGAGGAGAATCCTTCCTACATTCTTAGATGTGTCCTCTAAAGTGACCTTTACCTCCCGAGCATGTTCAAGATCTATCTTTAATTGTGACACACGGGCTTTAAGTTCACTCTTTTTTCGACCTACGACGATCAACTGCTCAGTCAAAGTAACCTTCACCTTCTCGAATTGACTTGTCGACGCCTCAAATCCCCTCAAAATCTCAATATCTCACTCCAAATCTAACACCCTAAGATCCAAGTCCTTATTCAACTTCTTCGTTTTAAGGTCTCGGTGTACAAATCTCTAAACGCAACTTGGAGCTCACTTTCACTTTCACTTTCATTAGCACACTCACTCTCACACTCGTTAGAAACACGCAAACTATCATCCTCAGTACTCTCACATGCACAAGTATCCTCGTCGTTGTGGGACATACTAGGTGTGCTCATGTGACTAGCTAAAATGTCAACACACATCCTATGTGAAAATTCATCCCCGAAATCATTCACTTCTTCCTCATCGCCAAGAGTCGCTAGCATGGCAATTTTCTTGCCCCTTTTCTTTAGCCTAGTGGGACACTCAAACGCCTTATTCCCCTTACCCTCACATTCAAAAAATCTCTCATCTTCCTCTTTCTATTTCTTTGGCCTCTTCTTTCTTTTTATTTTTATCAAAAAATATTTTATTGGAAGAATTTTCTTTTCAAAATTTGAGAAATGTTTTGAAATTTTTAGCAAGCATGGCCACATCATCAAAATCAAACTCACCCTCAGACTCAAACTCACAAACTTTGACTTTTTTTTCTTCTCTCTCTTGGACACTTCCTTCCTCTTCCTAAACTGGGCTCTAAGTGCTATCCTTATATCCTTAGGTTTGATAGTGTCAGTAAATAGGTCAATTTCATATGTAGTCTCCTACCAGTTCTTCTAACTTAAGATTACTCAAATTTTCTAAGGAATTCAAGATAGTCACTTTCGGGATAAAACGTTTAGGCAGCCTTCTTAAAATGTTTTTAAACACTTGTGCATCAGGAATGTGCTCACCTAGATATAAACTAGTGTTGATAATGACAGACAAACGTGCATAAAACTCATCAAAACACTCAGATGCAAGCATGGTAATCGTTTCAAATTGAGTTGTTAAATTTTGCAATTTAGTCTTTTACTGTATTCGTGCCTTCATGGGTAAGTTATAAAACACCCCATGTTTCTTTTGGCGTGGTGCACGTTATGATACATCAGAACTCTTCAGGGGTGAAGGCAGCAGAAATTGCACTTAGCCAACGAGAATTAAAAGTGCTCCATTTAAATTCATCCTCAGTCCAGTCAGTCACGGGTTTAAAATTGGTGACGTTATTCGTGGTGACAGTGGGAGGAGTCCAACCTATTTCACAAATAACCCAAACTCGCTCATCGATTTCTTTTAAATGAGATTTCATGCAGGCTTTCCAATAGGAATAATTAGACCCGTAAAAATTGGAAACCGATTATATAAGTTTTTATTCGTAAACATCACAAAATCTCAAAATCAAAATTTTTCAATAAAAATCAATATCACATAATTTTGTGAAAGAAGGATCAAACACAATAACTTAGTGCGACAGGTTCTGATACCAATTTGAGAAATTAATTGGTACGATCGCTTGAAAATCTCTGATATCAATTATAGAAAGCAACTAAATGCGGTGTGATATCGATTGGTAATGTGTTTAACAAATTTTTAATTAAAAATTTATTTAATTGGAGTTAATCTTTAAACCAAATTTAATTTAACCATAAAACATGCATCTATGTGTTTAAATCATGCCATCACAAACTTGCTAATTCACAGATTCAAGAAAAAACCCTTTCGGGTAAAACCTTTTTATTTCACTATGCAATGGTAAATCACAACTTACATACACAGTAAAATATGCAATGAATATCCGCAGACACTCACATAGACACGCAGCCTAGATCAGCAATGGATCAATCGCAGAAAACCCACAAGAACACACAGCTCTGTCTTTAGCCACGAACACCTGCAAGCACTCCCAATGACCTCAATCATTGTCAGCCGTATATATGTCTTTCCTACAAGAGAAACTCTAGAAAAATTGTATCTTGGGTTCCAAAATTGATTCATTAAAGCTTTTGGGTTGATTTGTGAATCAAAACAAAGTTAAAACACCTCAAAAAGTGAGAAGATTTTTTTTTTGCAAAAGAAGTTTCGTAGAATGAAACACTCACGTCTTCTAAAGCAAAAAGGACTAAAAAATGCACTATTTTTAAAAATCTTGAGTCGACGCTGTCGCTCGAACAAGAAAGCCCTGTCGCTTGAACGACTTTGAATGTCATTAGATCTTACTTCGCGCGACATATCAAGCGATGTTGAAAAACCAAAACAATGAGGTATCACTTGATGAAAGCTTCGCGCAATCTTCTCGCCAGCCTTCGCGCGACTTAGCATGTCGTTTGAAGTCCTCCTTCGTGCGACTTTGTCCTGTCGTTTGAACGACATAGACATGTCGTTTGGACGACTTTAGTGAAAAATAAATTTTATAAAAACTCCGCCTCAGGACTTAAAAAAATTATTTTGACGAAAAAAATGCCTCTGATGTTAAAAACATTTTAGAAAAATTATCCCAACACTTTAAATGAACCATTAATGGACTTAAACACAACCTTATCGAAATCTATCTAGCAGAGGCTTGTCTGTTGAAGAATGTTTATATTCAAATATGTCTTGATGCATGATTGAACTTGATCTTTTCTTCGACGGTTGTAGCAGTATGCTGTAACACCCTGTATTTTTAATGAGTTTTAAATAGGATTAATTATGGGATAATTAAAAATTAATCCAGATTTAAATATTACTCGAGAATAAAGTAATATGTGATTTATGTTTAATATTACTTGGTGATAAAAATTAATATATGATTATGACTTTACATATGATTATGATTCTATAAAATTGTTGTTAGTGATGAATACGACAATTATGGTAATTAAGTCGGGACGCGAGTGTGAGTCATGTCGGGACTATAATTAAATGGAATGAAAAGTAAATTATTTTTATGTTATTTGAATGGTCGTTTTGACTGCGACAAAGTGTCCGGAAGGGTTTAAAGAGTCAAAAAAGTCTACATGGGGGGATTACTTTGGGTCTCGGGGCAATTTGGAACCAAACAGACACCCCAGAGGGGTATTTTGGTCATTTTCCAAACAAGGTTAATAGTACCCATGAAATTTGAATATTATTATATAAGTCTAGAGGGTGTAGAATTCAGATTCATTCACCAAAAAATAGAGGAAAATACTTAGGGGAGAGTGAGAGACTTCTCTCGGAAAGGAAGAGGCGTCTCTAGGAGACCAAAAACCAAGAGTCATCGTACACCACCACCACCGAAAGTTGGCCAAAAAATGGAGGAATACCAGTAGAGTTATCTTCCCCAAGGGTTCATACCTACGAATTAGAGGCAAGTGATTAACTATTGCAAATTTTAGCATGTACATTGTCCATGTTAGGCTGTTTAGAAAATTCTGAAAAGCTGTATGAATTAAGATGATTTGTGCTAAATCTTTGAAATGAGAATTGTGTAGGATTGATCTCTTTCTGAGTTTAGAATCAACTCCATGAAATATGTGAATTATTTGGTGAAGAAATCTAGGATTTACATGATTAATTGATGATTAAGTCAAAAACTAGAATTCTTGAGATTTAATATGGAATCTGGGTAAATTTATACATGTTGATGATGTTTAATTGATTTGGTTACGTTAGAACTTTCCCATATATGTTAGTATATGATTTGAGTTACATGAATATAATTTGGAGATGTTTAAATATGATTTTGGTGGTTAAAAAGTATGAAACCAGTAACTGTTAAGGAAAATCTGGGCACATATCTAATCGATCGATTGATCGACCCAAGAATGTCGATCGATCGATCGACCAAAATCGTCGATCGATCGACTCCCCTGGAAATGTGATTTGTTTCCTTTTAAGTTTTGATTCAATCCCAACTTTTAGAAATCTTTGATGTTGATTAATGGAACATAATGGGACATGGGGAAGGGTAGTAGGACATACTTAAGACCCAAAAAAAATATTATAATGTGTGGAATTGAATGGGGGAAATTAACGAGTGTGAATGGAATGAATTATGGTGGAGAGTTATATAAATTGAGGTTTAAATCGGATAAAGGATAACTTAAGGTTAGTAGCAGTAGTAAGAAGGTCATTAATTACCAAAATAACTTTAGGCTTATATGGGATTAAACCTAAGAGATGAAATAAAGGGTTAAAATTGAATTAGGGATTTTTTGAGAAATAAACCTAATTGAAGATAATTTTAATTCATAGAAATTCGGGAGTTGTGATGACATGGACCAGTAGGGCGTAGATGTTACCTACTCAATTTATATGAGTAATAAATAATTAACCTTCGAGTGATGAGATAATCTCAGGAATATAATTTGAGAAATAAAGTCATAATTTGTAAATACGTAGGATGCTAGAGATAAATATACTACGTATGAAAGTATTTATATGGGTTGTGCGTGTGCCCTATTGTTATTATATATAGGTGGGGTGAATACCTATATCATTATTTATTGTGTGATGACATACCTACGTTGTTTGCTATTAGGGTGGAGGTTTCACGTTGTGGGCGATCTTATCCTGATGAACCCATTTGGGGGGATTTTAGATTCTTACCCTGAGCATAGGACCTTGGACACGTGCTATCGGTGCCAAAGCATATTTCATAAGATTTGGCATCGACATGGAGGATTTTCTTCAATATAATCGAGCTTCTCCCTACGATTCTTCATATTTTCCCTCAAATCGTCAATCAATATAGCATCCTTATTACCTACGACACGCTACTTAAACTTAGAATTTAACATCAAGCCAACCTTTTTCAACTTTAATGACTCGGTGTACAACTCACAAAAGGCATCTTGTAGATCACTCTCCTCATATTCTTCTTCTTCTTCCTCTTAATCACTCTCTTGGGAATCACACGACTGGATTCGAAACTTTCATGTACATAATTATCTTCATCAGAATATTTTTCATTAAGTCTCACATGACTATCCATGAAAGTGGTGTAGTTACTCTCCACGGGAGAATCATAATCCTATTCCAACTCAGTATCACTAAGGGTAGCATTGTATGCATTAGGCTTCCTACCTTCATTCCTTAATTAAATGGGACATTCACGTGAATAATGACCATACCCTTTAAATTCGAAACATCTGTCCCGATCATCCACTTTCTTAGGTTTATCCCTATTCTTCCTGTCACGATCGGTGTTAAAGTTCTTATATTTCTTCTTATCTTCTATAATCTTAATAAACTCCGCGAGCTTCCTATCAAATCGAGTAATATCTTTGGTATCTAAATCACCCTCACTATCAGAATCTGATATATCATCCTTCTGAGCTTTCAAAGTAATGCCATTCTATTTCTTTTCATCATTTTTCTTCAGAGGACACATATTCATCTCGTAGGTCTGGAGAACATCTATAAGTTCTTGGACCTGCATAGTATCAACACCACCAATCAAATCTAGGACCGTGACCTTGGCATTAAGTCTCTTGGGCTATGACCTTAAGATTTTTCTAACCACTCTTCACTCAGGGATAGGCTTGCCTAAATTAAATGAGGAATTAATAATATCCAACAACTTAGCATAAAACTCATCAAACGACTCATACTCTAGCATTTTAATAGTTTCAAATTTAGTCGTTAAATTTTATAACTTGAAAACCTTAACTATATCGGTACCCATGTGTGCGAACATCGAAATCTCCCAAGCATCCTTCTCTTTCATAAGTCATAATTCTTTTAAACTCTTATCTGCTGATAACGCAAAAAAATAGCTTTCACTCCTTTAGTATTGAAAGTCTAGGCATCCTTTTCAGCCTTTGTCCAAACGGAATACTCTTTAAGCAAACCATTCTTGGTTGGAAAAGACCACCCATGCTCAACTGAGTTATAAACATTTTCATTAATAGATTTAGGAAAAATCTCACAGGCGCCTTCCAATAAGGGTAGTTTGACCCATCAAACATAAGTGATCAGGTAACAAAACTTCCCTCACGGTTAAAGTCCATATAAAAACTCTAAATGCATAAAACACGGATAAAAAATGAGAAAGTAATGTAACCCTACCTAATACTAATTTGAGAAACACATTGTGCTAGGGTAAATAGACTGGGCTAGGGTTAACAGATTATCAAACTCCAATTTTTATTTTTACAATTAAATAAATCGAATAAACAATTAATTCAATTTTAATAAAGAACCAATTAACTAAACAATTTATAAACTAATTACTAATTTTTTCTTACCCTAAGCATGAATTTAGGTGATATGTATAAGAGTAAAATAAAGAGATAAGCCATAACACTGCGATGTACAAGGAAAATCTATAACGGGAAAAACCTAGAACGACCTAGGCAGACAAGCCCACTATGATGTAGTTCTCATACAAGGACAAATAAGTCTTACTCGCTAACATGACGCCTTCAAGACTTAATGAATTTCTTTTATACTTATTACCTTCTTCACAACCACTTTTGGACGCCTTGTAATAACAATCACAACGGAGATGCCTCTCATGTCTCGATATCCACCGATCTTACTTGCTTTTTGACTAGTCCAGTTGTCACCAAATGCAAACACGGAATCCACTGCTCGAAGAAGTACTCAATGAAGAATAAATAATCTTGATGCGGGACACACGAGATCTTAAACACACATACTATTTCAAAACTTGGATCTCGAACTTTGAGTGTAAACCAGGGTTATAAGAGGTTTAGATATATTCTTGGAAAAATCCCAAGCCCTCTCTTGAAAACAGCAATGCAGAACCTTTTATTTATAGGAAAATATTAAAAAATAGTGGCACGCATCCTTAGGCAAGTCATTCGAACTAAAACCACAACCTCGTTTGAATGACATTAGCTATTTCGTTTAAACCAAAAGAAAATCAATCAAACGACATAGCTAACCTTGTTTGAAGGGGGTTCGAACGAGCTTTGAATGAGAACATTCTGCCAAGCAAAAACTTTTCGATTGAAGGTTGCTTGAAGCTTGTTAGAACGAGATGTCCAAACTCTTTGGAACGAGATAAAGAACTTGTTTGAACGAAACCTATAACTTCATTTGAATGACACCAAAAGTTCGTTCGAACAAAATCAAAAACCCTAAAATATTTTCTTTAAAATCTTTTTCGAAAAATAGCATTGCAAAATTTTAAAAACATTTAACAACCAAACTAAATTCAGGGATCAAACATAATATACATTCATATCTTATGGAGATCCCATGGATGTTGAAAACGAAACTCGAAATGATGTTGATGTCACTTTACTTAAATGCTACGATCTTCAATGTTCAACATAGGCTTGAAGGACAAACTGAACTCAAATAATAACCTACGACTCAAATAGTTTTGTTTAATCGAAATAAGGCCATTCTTACAAATTCTACATTAAATGTTACAAATTAACTCGATGTGATTAAACGTTACAAATTGAATCGATGTGAAATTTTCCCTTACAATTCAGTTAAGATTATTGTGTCGGTGTATAAGAAGATCTAAAATGAATAATCTTTGCCCCCGGTGAGATTAAGTAGTGATTATGGCTCCCAGTTCATAGATTCACAAGTGGAGAACTATTGTGATGAGATTGAGACTAAGCATGAGTTTTTGTCCATTCGAACTCCACAAGAGAAAGAATATAACTTTGCAAGAGATGACACGTTGTACGCTTGAAGGAAAAACTCGCCTAAGAGATTTTGGGATGAGGCGATGTAAATGACTTGCCATACTTCAAATGGGGTGTTCCTTAGGCCCTTCACCAAAAAGACTCCTTACAAACTTTGGAAAGGAAAGAAGACTACTATCAAGTATTTTAAAATGTTTATTTACAAGTGCTATATCCTAGGGGATATGGAATATTCGATAAAATTTGACTCAAGGAAGGAAGATAGGACATTCCTTGATTATTTCTAAAATAATCAAGCATATCATGTCTACAATTTAGAAAGCAATAAGGTGATCGAGATTTTTAATGTTATGATAGATGATGATGTTTCTCATGTGGTTACATTGGATGGTGAGAGTTTAGAGCCTAAGGTTGGTGAGGCTTAGGATTTAGATGTAGTGGAGACTAGTTCCCCTAGGAGAGACATTGAGAGAACTTATTCTTGAAATGAATCTCATGGTGAGAGGAATAGAGGGGGTTCCTACTTGGGTTCAACGCAAACACACTCCTCCTAGGATAATTGGTAGGATTACAACTATTTTCCATGGTTAGTTAGTATTTAATGTTCAATTAAATTCCACATTCCCCAAAATTATTTTAAACATTTTAAAAGTCCGTTATTCATATAAAGTATTACGAAAGTTATATTTTGTCCTTCTAAACATAACTCCATTTAATACTACGATTTATATATGTTTAATTTTGATGAATTATGCTTTCATTCACTCATTTGATAGTCCATGCTTAGTATACGTCTTAAAATGCGTAGAATTGATGCTTTTCAAGGGAATAAGGATTTTAGCTTAATAAATAAGATAAAAAGTGAATTAAAAATTATATATTATTTATTTATCTTTAAAATTTTATGCGGAGAGATCCTGTGAATTTTGAGTTATAAAAATCAAGAATCAAAATTTATATTGACATTATACCCAATTAAAGTTCGTAGATGACTTCGAAATCCTAGTAATTCTCTCTCATCATTGTTTACATAAATTTTTTCAATACTTGTGTTGGTTGCTAGAATTCTTTAATCTTAATCTTTATTCAAAAATCAAAGTTGTCTAGATGAAAAATTTACTTTATAAGATTGATCATTTTCTTGTCGGATTGACCCATACTTGCACACTATTCTATTAATAGTCCGTGCACTTGCAATATTTATTAAATTCACAACATGTATTTATATACTTATCTTGCACAAATACATTGTTTCAAAGTTGCTTAACATAATGTTGTCGATGAATTTTTGTTGTACACGATGATTAAAATTTAGATAATACTCCCTTCTTTTCATTTAATAGTTTTGTTTTCCTTTTTGGTTTGTCCCGAATTGAGAGTCATGTTTATGAAATTAACATATATAAGGAGGTAAAATTTCAAAAGTTACTCATCCGATATTACTCATGGGAGAATAATGATCTAAGAGCATGTGTTGCATTTCAAATGTGTTTATAATTGTTAACCAATATACTTAGAAAAAATATATATTTTCTTATAATGTTTGGACTTTCAAATGGGGACTATTAATTTGGACGAAAGGAGTATAGTTTTCAAATATAGCAGTGGAAGCACTCTTAACTTAAGGGTCGATTTTTCTAAAACTAGTTTTACTCAAGGATAAGGAAATACGAAGGCATTACAAGGTTCATGCGACCTTTTGTGTGGAAAAATGTTAAATACATTAGTTATAAGGATAACATGATTTCACAAATCAATACAATTTAAGAAAATTATTGATAGTGAGAAATTATTAGTTATATGAGAAAGAAACAAATTGTAAATCTTTATTAAACAAGATCAATATTCGATATTAAGATCACCAATAAAATATTAGTCAAATACTCATTTTACATATGTTTTTGTTTCATTGATATTTAAAATTTTTGCACATAAAGATAAAAGAAAGTAAAATCATTTTTACATATATATTATACCATCTATTATATATTATCTCTGGGTGATACAGATGTTCACGTTATTATATACTAGCGTGCAATCCGTGCGATGCACGAACAATGTACAATAAATAAATATAATGATAATTATAAAAATGGAGCATATATCAAATAGTCCTTCGAACTTTTTTTAATACACGTTTAGTCCAAGTCTTTTTATTTTACACCAAAAAGTCCTTCACCATGTCAAAAACGTTTTACCATGCTGCTGACGCGGACGCTTAAAGATAAGAGACTTTTTGGTACAAAATAAAAGGTTGGACTAAATGTGTATTAAAAAATGTTTGAAGGACTTTTTGATATTTTATCCTATAAAAATTAGTATATATCATAAATTCAATATCTTATCTTAAAGACATTATAAAAGGTTAATTTTTTCATAAATAAAACTTGCCTATTATATTTAAATATTTTTATTATATAAAAACTATTTTTTATAAATAAAAACTTCAAAACAACTGTACGTATTTCATATAAAAAAAATTATACATATAGATTTTTTAAAAATTATAATTTAATTATCCTTGTATAAAAAATTATACAAATTGTAAAAATTATAATTTTATAAAAAATTATACATTAATACCCACTACCCCAAATTCAAGAAAGTAGATCTGAATCACGAGTCAAGACTGAAAGTATGATACACTGACAACTAGTACGGAAAAATTATAGAAAATGCTTTACATTTGTTACACCATGGTAAGGCTCACATCATGGTACAATGCATGTAAAGAAATTTCGATAATTTTTAGGTACCGGTTGCAAGTACATATAACCTCTTCCTTTACATGCTCGAACTTTGATGTTTGCAGAAATTTCGAAATTTGATGTCTCTCTTATATATTTAACTCCAAGCAATAGGTAGCTACTAACAATCTTCATCGTCCCAAGTCTACAGTCTGGTTTACCACAAACGGTGTTTCCTCTGCCATTCCACATATTAGTTGTGTATTTATGAGGAAGTGGTGTAATATTTGGGAACTGAAGAATTTGATGTTTGCAGAAATTAAATGCTCGAAATCGTTTGTTGAATTTCAGTTTAAAGCTAGGTAGAGTGACCGAGTTATTCGGAACTATGAGCTTGAGAAACACTGCAAATTGCAGGCATCAAAAATAGATAAAAGTTCATGCTTACCTATATTCAAATTGATGTATATTTTTCAGAAAATGTCTCTCGTCATCATACATTGTTTATAGACCAAAAGTTCTGTGTATATGCTGAATCCGAATATTTTCTCATTAAGCTACAATCTAAAGGAGAGAAGGGGGTGGGGAGGGGGAAAAAGAGAGCATAAAATTCACATTTACATCATGATTGGAGGGGCCAAGAAAAAAGGGGTGAAAAGTACTAGGACAATAAAGCATTTTATCTTTTCTTATAGCTGTGGTGTATATGAGCATCAACATATATCACTATTGCTGCACTTGGTTTGGTAATGTTGGTGGAGTCTTTCTAAATGCGTGTTTCCTGCAACGTTAAAAAATGCTGTCGTATATCAAATCGAATTGAACTCCTGCTCTCTCCCGATTTACAATGAAAAGAATGTGATCTCCCTCCACAACCTTGTAATACCTGCACCCAATCAAAGTCATTACTATCTTAACTAACATAACCATCAATATCACAGCATAATTGATCTATAAATATTAATATCATCACAAGACATGGTCAATACTAATTACTTGTTTATAATGTCAAAGGAAGAATTTTTAATTGTAGCTGGATTGCTGTTTAATAGCTGGAATATGTACCAAACATTGTGGGCCTCACTATTCCGAGACAATTTCTATTTGCTTATATTTAGAACCAACAGAGCTGGCAAAACTTCATAAGAGTAGCACACATGATTGAATCCGAATCCCTAAACAACAAAAGGCCTTGAAAAGGAATGATAAACTATTGTGAAACATTAATGCACAAAAATGGAGCATTTTGAATATAAAAGGAATTACTCCAGTATGTCATAAATTGCTTATAAAACTGATCTCATGAATACCAACAGTTAATTAAAAAATCCAGTGTTTCTTGTAAGTACCCTGAAATGAAGATGCTAGGTTCACAAACTTGGTCAACTATGGATCAAGATGCACGACCATCAGTAGCTTTTCTTTCTTTTTAGACGTGTCATGAAAAAAGAAAGTTGTGTTTATATATGATCACATTCTAGTAGGTTAAAAAATAAATGAAGTTGTTGACTTTAAATGCATTTGGGGATTTCAAATCACAACCTAGACGATAGCACTGACAACAATGATAATGATAATGATTGTTGTCGCCAGATATATATTGAGATGTTCAAACTGTAACCCAATTGCTCGTATCATAAATAAAATTATGTAGGTAAATGTAGTGAAAAGTGTTGGTAAGAAGTGAAACAAACCAGATGCCTGTTTGCAGGGGATGGCCCTCGGAGTCTTTTTCCACAAGGCGACTTGGGTGTTCAACTGGGAGACGAGGGTGCGTCATAGATATGGTGTTGATTGCCCCATCATTGTCTCACCAATCTTCATCCCTATAAGACCATTTGAATGAAGCATGAGTAACAACAGATTGCAACTCAAAAGACGTCCGATTTTGGTTTCAATATCATGTTAGAGTAAAATTTAATATATGGGCTTATATATAAAATAAATATGAATTATAGGCTATCAAATAAAAGTAGGCTAATTAAAGTGAGTAATTTAAGTTTTGGGGCCTTACTAATGTATTATTAAAGTGTGGGTTTTATTGTGTAGAGACAAGCGTAATTTGTATTTTTATAATGGGTTAAAATAGAAATATACGAAATATGAAAATACACGATTGTGTTATAAATAGGGGTCATGGTCCCCCGATCACACAACACCAATCTTCTGATTCCCATTTTAAGATATCGGACACTCTATTAATATTTGATCTTTGGAAAAAATATTAACTTGTAAGTGATATCTTGCCGTAATAATCAAACACTGATAATAAGAACATATTGAATAATAATTCTTCCTTTGGGCCGATTTATTATTCATATGTAAAACTATATAATTATCACGTGCTTATTATTAAAGTGGCACATGTAATTTTGTTAAAAAATAATCTTCCTTTGGGCCGATTAATATTCACATAAATTACATGCGCGTAATTCTTTTTATATTTCGAAATAAAATTAATTTTTTGAACAAAAGAGGTCACTTTGGTGACATATTGTTTAAATTAATTTATCTCGAAATATATATATAAATACACCAAAATTTGAATTTAAATTTGAAAGGTCATGGGTTCAAAATCCCTTTGGCTCCAGACTTGAAAGGTCACGGGTTCAAAACCTCTTGAGATCCTTCATAATTTTCATCATTTAAGAGGCTTAAATATGAAACACCAAGAGTCGAACCTTTAACCTTCCACTACCATCAAATCAACCGCTAGTCCAAATTTCATGAATTTTATATCGTTGGAATCGTAATGAAACGAGAATATTTCTGAATCCAAATTTTTTTCTGAAATATTAAACCTTTTTTTTGAAAAAATATTTGCAGCCGAAAATTAATATCAATACCTTCCTAATATATTCTCAACAATTCAACATGAAATAGCTCTGATACCACATGAAAAGAAACTGGATTCCAGAACAGTTAGTTGCTATTTTGTTGGATACTCTGAAAGATCTAGGGGTTACAAATTTTATGATCCTACTACCAAAATAATTTTTTAGACTGGAAATGTCCGGTTCTTTGAGGATGTTGAGTTTGCCGAGCGGGATGAGGTTAAGGATTTTGGTTTTGAAGAGGAATATGTTGATATTCCCACAGCTGTTATTAACATTGATCAGGATCCAATTCCTGACATTGTTCAAGAAGCAGATCCTAATCAAAACAATATCTAAGAATCTCCCATTCTAGAAGAACAAACTCTACCACCTCCAGAACCTATGCCATTAAGGAGATCCACTAGAGAAAGAAGAAGTGTTGTGCCAGATGATTACATTGTATTTCTCCAAGAACATGAGTTTGACATTGGTGCGGTGGAAGATGATCCGATCACCTTCCGTCAAGCCATGGAAAGTTCTAAATCTCAAGAGTGGATTGATGCCATGAATGAGGAGATAAAGTCCATGAAGGACAATGACGTTTGGGATCTTGTCCCATTACCTGAAGGTAAAAAACCCATTGGTTGCAAATGGATATTTAAAACCAAGTGGGATTCGAAAGGTGATGTGGAGAGATACAAAGCCCGTCTTGTCGCTAAAGGCTTTACACAGAAAAAAGGCATCGATTATAAAGAGACTTTCTCTCCGGTTTCATCGAAAGACTCTTTTAGGATAATAATGGCACTTGTGGCGCACTTTGACCTTGAGATTCATCAGATGGATGTTAAGACTGCGTTTCTCAATGGTGACATTGATGAAACAATATATATGATGCAACCAGAAAACTTTGTGCGGGGAGATGCAAAGAAAACAGTTTGCAAATTAAAGAAATCCATTTATGGGCTTAAGCAAGCTTCTCGTCAATGGTATTACAAGTTTTATCAAGTTGTCATCTCGTTTGGTTTTGAGATGAATCTGGTTGATGATTATATATACCACAAGTTCAGTGGGAGTAAGCATATTTACTTGGTTTTATATGTTGATGACATTTTGCTTACCACCAACGATATAGGTATGTTGCACGAAACCAAGAAAATTCTTTCAAAGGAGATGAAAGATCTTGGTAACGCTTCTTTTGTGTTGGGTATACAAATACACCGAGATCGCTCTCGGAGTACACTTAGTTTATCACAAAAGAGCTATATCGAGAAAGTTCTTAAAAGATTTGGCATGCATGATTATAAACCAGGTGACACCCTTGTAGCTAAAGGAGATAAATTTAATCTCAGTCAATGTCCCAAGAATGATTTTGAGATTCGGGAGATGCAAAAGATTCCTTATGCGTCAGCAGTAGGAAGTCTTATGTATGCTCAAGTATGTACACGTCCGGATATTGCGTACATTGTTGGCATGTTGGGAAGATACTTAAGTAATCCTGGAAAGGATCACTGGATAGCAGCCAAGCGAGTCATGAGGTACTTACAGAGAACAAAAGACTACATGCTCACCTATCGGAAGTCGGAACAATGAGAGATCATCGGATATTCTGACTCCGATTTTACTGGATGCCAAGATAGCATGAAATCTACTTCAGGTTATATCTACTTACTTGCTGGAGGTGCTGTATCGTGGAAGAGTGTTAAGCAGTCTATTATAGCTTCTTCCACCATGGCAGCTGAGTTTGTAGCTTGTTATGAGGTGTCCAATCAAGGAATATGGTTGCGAAATTTTGTCACAGGGCTGCGTATTGTGGATGGCATTGAAAGACCACTTAAGTTATTTTGTGACAATAAATCAGCAGTACTGTATTCCAACAACAACAGGAGTTCTACGAAGTCAAAGTTTATTGACATTAAGTTCCTAGTTGTAAAAGAAAGAGTTCAGAGTAGACTTATATCTATAGAGCACATTGGAACAAACTCCATGATTGCGGATCCGCTGACTAAGGGATTACCACCCAAGGTCTTTCATGAGCACACTGCTCATATGGGTATAATTTCTTTTCAGGATATGTCAGTTTAGTGGGAGTTTGTATTTTATATGCTTTCATAGACATATTTGATTTAATGGATATTGTATGGTTATTTACTGCAGTAAAGTATTAAGTTTATATTCACTCTGACTTTATATGGTTTGATCTCACTAAGGTTTAAGGAGGACCAGTTGGAAACAGGCATGTTAAGATCACATTGCATGAAATTTTCAGGCTACACATCCACACTTGATCTTTGTCATTAGTTGCATTGATATATGTGATCATTGATGGGTCTACTTACGAAATGTATAATGACGATCGCTTTGATTCTATATTGGTGCAATTAATGGATAAGATTGTTAAGATACATAAAGTTTTGATAGCTAAAACTCATAAGCTCATAAAGTATAATTCAAATTTATAAAGTTACATATATATATAGCCCAAGTGCGAGATTGTTAGAGTAAAATTTAATATATGGGCTTATATATAAAATAAATATGAATTATAGGCTATCAAATAAAAGTAGGCCAATTAAAGTGATTAATTTAAGTTTTGGGGCCTTACTAATGTATTATTAAAGTGTGGGTTTTATTGTGTAGAGACGAGCGTAATTTCTATTTTTATGATGGGTTAAAATAGAAATATACGAAATATGAAAATGCACGATTGTGTTATAAATAGGGGTCATGGTCCCCAGATAACACAACACCAAACTTCTGATTCCCATTGCCAGAGAGAAATCAAGAGGAAATAAAAGTGTTGATCTGAAAGAGCATAAGACCTCAAACTCAGATATTTTAACTTTCTGTCATGGATTCAGGTACGCTTCCGCAAAATCAATATTTATATTTCTTGATAATTCAATATGAATGTTCCTGTTTGTGTGATAGTTTTCACAAAATAGAAATTAATCCATCATATCAATTTCACTTCCAGACAAAATTACAAAATCCCAAGAAGGTTTAAAAATGCAAGTGTACTGAGGTAGTTGAAATTTGGAGTAAATATTTAATATTTATGTTACACCCAAAAGTTTTGCAGAAGTTCATAAAGTGTCAAAAAAGCCCTATAACAGTCTCTAAAACCCCAAGTAGGGGTGTAACACAAATATTTCTATTCTGGAGGGTAGCTCCAAGTGCTCCAAGAAGTGGGTATCAAACTCAAAATATCCCAACAAATTCTATCGGTTACCCAAATCAGCATAAATGTCAAAGTCATCGAATTTATTGAAAGGTAACCTTAATTACAACAGAGAAACATTATTCATAGACAAAGAAAGACTCCACAAACTGTTGTGGCAGTGATTCTTTGAGTCACATTCTGAATAAATGATTTGATTTGTCTGTCTAGCTTTTTTGACCGAGAAAGTCCAGACGAATATGTTCATGTATATAAGATAAATCAAATGAAACATTAGATATCCAACGAGTTCACACCTGTAGCCTTTGTAAGGGGGGGAGACATCCGGAGGATGGCGCCATTGGCTCATCTGCAAGACTCTGATGAAAAGTAAAGGGTGGATTCCAAGTATGCCAGAAGGAACTGTAATACCCATAATTTTCCTAGTACGTTGGGTTGCATAGCTGAAGTAGTATGTATTTGGGAATGTACGTAAATGGCTGTTGAGTCGCATGGACCCTTGGATTGTAAGATCTGGAAGGATCCAATCTCCAGAAGCGAAGGGACCTGAATTTTTTACGAGGCAATTAAAAAGACCCCGAATGCCAATTTTCCTCCACGACATGTTGAAGTGATCAAACCCGAAATTGTAATAGGATTTTAGCCAGGGGATGTCTAACCAATCGTATATTATTACTCCCAATCGACACAGCTGGAGTAGACAAATGGGCTTCAAGGACATCCCATCGTCTGGCCTGTAACAAATTGAAGTTAGTTTAACAAACATTCCGAGAATAGTTTACAAGTAACCAGTGAATGGTTAAGACCTGGAAAATAATTTACAAACCAGTGGATTTATAAAACATTCCAGGACTGAAGTACAAAATACTACAAATTTGAACTTTAATTAATAAAAGATGGATTGTCATATCATTTCTTGATTCTTCAGATAATTTATCTAAAGAAGTAATCTGCCACTAATACAGACTGGCTCTAAGAAGGTCCCTTTTAAAGGACTTTAGGGCCTCTCTCTTGAGTTGGAAATCGATTTGCACCTTCACTTACTATATTATTGAATATTTTCATGAAATTTGATCGAGACTGTGAAGATGATCTCCATTGAATTTGGTGAATAAATTCGAACATTTACAATAATGGCACACAGCTGGCTTATTATTACTTGATGATGAAAAGAATAGCTCTCAATTTAATTGTTTGACAAAAAGTCCAGAGATATTTGGAGATAATGAAACTTACTGCATCCCATCTAAGTAGGTTCGTGTAGTCCCATTGAACGCGCCAGACAATGATGTTATGCTTAAAACCCAGTTTTCAGAAGTATTATCATGTCCCTCGAATGCCTGAAAATATCATCAACATGAATTATAAACATATAATAATTAATATTTCTAGATATTTAATTAATCCGTTATATCTAAAAAATAACCTTGTCAGCAAGCATTTGCTGCAAAAGTCGAACAACTTGCGCCCCAGCCGAGTGCCCAACAAAGTGAATAGGGTGATCTTCATCCCATTCAGGGTAGTTCCCTGCACATTCCAATTCAACAATTCAAAACACTAGTTAAAACCAGCCTACTTTTTTTATTTATTAAATTTCATACAGCCTAGAGTCCAGTCAAAGATGACAATTTTTGAGAAGACAACCCGATTATGACATTACACGTGACCAGGGCCGGCAAAATGGACCCAAACAATATCGTTTACCCATTTCTCCCCGCAATGGTTGAGAATAGGCAAAATTATGTTTATTTCAAACGGGTGGCATATGGATCACTAAAAACTCACTGTTCATTTGCGGGTTTAGGCGGATTGATAAATGACCCACTGTCCCTCCTACTTGTATAAACTAGGGATTTGTAATTAAAAATTTTGAATGAGAAACCGGGTCAGCAGTTAATCCGGCCCAAATCTGCCCCGCAACAACTATCAACCCACCCATATCTGACCCTAAACTGTTACCGACCCGACCAAATCCACCCACACCTGCACGTGACATAATAATTAAATATGCTCATTTTAGATTATTTGCACTCTGAACTAAAAAATGAACACAAATTAAATCAACCTTGTTCAATAGTATAAAATGAGAGGGTTAAAAGTAGGCAACCTTGTTCATAAATCCTTCCAAACTGGGTATGGCCACAAGCCTTGCTGTGTTCTTCTCCATAATCAACTTGTCCTCCTTTCAAGAAATAAAACAATTCACGAGCCCTATAAAAAAATAATCCCTTAAACAGTGAGAAAACTATACACAAAGCAACTATAGCATATGGGTATGTAAATAAAGTGGAAAACAAGAATGTGTGCGCTCACCTATCATATATGCTAGTTAATGAACCCAGATCAGGGACTAAAACCCTATCATCCTTCTTCTCTGCCCCTGCAAAATAGGATAGCCCTCCCAATCTCTGCAAAAACTTAAAAATGTGACAAAATGAAGAAAAAACAAAAACCCAATTCAGAAAAATGTCCATAATATCATACCCCTTTCCCAAATCCAAAAATTCCATGCACCAAAACAATTGAAGGCAAATCTTCAGCACTGGTTGATTTTCTTGAAGAATCCTGTTTCAACCTTCCATCCAAATTTGGCTAGCAATACCATTCATTAACAGCCTGTGACAGATCACCAGCTACAGCCGTGCTAAATATGTAAAGCCCATATAACAAATGCACCACAGAGCTCACAAACAACTCTGCTAATTGCAAAGCAGCTATTGATAATCTAATCATCTTTGCAATCGTTCCAAAATTAAACAATAGCAGAGCCTTCTTTAGGTAAAGAAAAAGAAGGCTCCGTTTTGCTTAGATGAATATACACAATCTTTACATTTGTTTATCCAAACTGTTCTTGCACCACATTTTTCTCATTTGTGTACCTCACAAAGTTTCATTAACCAATCAGAGCCACATTTCTGTTTGTTCATTCATTTTGGGTCGTGGGTTTGTCTAGAGGGTTGGTCTGGTAGGTACCACGTGCCCTTGTTATAACCGCTACTTTATAAACTTGGTGGGTCCCACTTTTAGGACAAATGGGTGTAAAATATTCAGAGGCAAATCTTTATTAGTGAAGGGGATTTGGTGAACAATCCAAGATATGGTGAATATATTAGGGATAAATATCTTGTTAGTGAGGCAAACTTGGTGAAGAGTCCAAAAGATGGCTAGATAAAAGGGGTGGGGTGGAGGTTTGAACTTTGAATATTGAGGAATGAGATTCCAGGCGTTTCATTCCATGTGGAATGTGCTGGACGGAGCTGGAGGTTTCCTTTGTCAAGCCAACTACCAACGGTCCCACGTTTATCCATACCATCAAGGAATATTAATTTCATACACTTTTAATGTTGACTGGTGTCAACCACGCGCCTTTGAGGTTTGTGGAGGACAATTTCCCATCCATATAATTTTTCCATACTCGCTCCTCACTTTTGCCCAATCTCAATTTTGTCCTTAATATTTTATTTGTCTCAATTCGTGACCAATCTTTCAATTTGAAATTCGGTACTGTTAGTTTTCATCATTTTTGGCTAACGAACTAGGGCATTTACACTCATAATATTTGTGAGAGCAATTGATCATAATAAAGGAGTTCTAAGTAATGAAAAACCCAATAAGAAATAAAACGATCTCACAACAAAAAGAATTTACTTGATTCGACAATTGTCTACGTTCACAAAATGTTTCTTTTTGTATATTAATTCTTATCACTTATAAACAAAGAATTACATGCCCCATGCCTCAAGGTAAGCGTTTTATTTGTAATTATAGGATCGATTGAGTTATGTTCAAACTCTCTCAATTATTAGTTAGCCCCTTTGCTGATCCATGTTGATCTCCTTCGAGATTATAGATAACAAGATTGAGCTCTCCATGTTTATCCAATTTGATATTAATCTTGAATTGAGCAATGAAGCATACTATATAATCGACTCACTTGAGTCTATACTATATAGGAGCTCATCTAGCTTGGAAAAGAAGACAAAATTTGAGCCATCCTATTCTCTTCGTTGCCTCTTCAAGGAAGTTCAATTGCCTACTTCAGCATAAACCAAATGATCGTCAGGTAGAAAACCAACACAATACTCTAGGATTATGTTGCTTCATATTTCATTGCATATATGAGGTGTGTGTGTGTGTTAAATTGGCTTAAAGTGATTTTTCTACATTTATTTGGAATTTTTAAAACATTTTAATCTATTTTAATAAATTAAAATTAGTGTTTTAAAATGTTTGGGTGTAATTTGTAAATATTATTTCAGCCTAAAAATTGCCTTGGGTAGAATCCAAAAGTGCTTGAGACTATTGGGATAATAAATGGGATTTTTTGAAACTTCAAAATACGCATTTTATAAGGGATCTTAGCCTTACACGTGTTGATTTCTAGACTGATGGATTTGTATTTTCTCATACTCACATACATTGTTTTCAATCTGGTTCGTTCAATCAAATGTAATCAAAGGTCTGCATGTATTCTTGGTTGATCCTTGTGTCTTTAAAATAAATAAATCAGAACCTTAATTTGTGCGATGCATTGTGACCCACAAGATTTGCATTCAAACGGCTAAACAAATCCAAGCGTTGATTCCCTTTGAGTTTTCAGATTCTTTCACCACTTGTATAAATATAACCCTTCGTCTCAACAATTATAATCTTTTGAGAGACCAAAGGTTTGAGAGGAAAAAAAAAGAGAAGAGAGAGAAAATAAAAGAGAGGAAAAATTCGTAAACACAAACGATATTGTGCCAAAATTTCTTCAGAAAATATTTTTTTTAAGAGTTAGGATTTTCTGATTTTCTGCTGTTCATATCCTCTTTAGTTTTAATCTCTCATCCAAACAAACTCACTAGAATAAGATCTCGTTTATGTTTATAGAAACTTATAGATCCAGTTCATGTGATACATACACATAGATATAGGTTGATTTCTTAGTTTAGAAATCATTCTCTCGTGTTGGATTCATTTTGTATATGTTTGTATTATTGTTTATATCCAACATCTCTATTTTGTTTTACAAAACTGAAATAAGGGTTTGCTTGTTTCAGATCTTCTGAGTCTTTCATTTTAAAATACTTGTATATAAATAAGATTAAAAGAATACTAGTTTTTGGCTATTCCGAATACAAATCTGAAAATAATAAGATTTCAAGATCAAACCTAATTTCAGTAGTGTGAAAGTTGCATTTTATACTTAGAACAATTTATAATTCATATGAAATTATTTGTAATAAGCGTGTGTGAGTACATGCATGTGTTTAGTCACTACCCTCACATCACGGTCACACAACATCACTTAAATAGTGTTGTTGGTTGAGAGATTTCAATCATTTGAGTCGATGTAAAGACTAAGGAGCCAAGCTAAAGAACGACGAGGGCCATTTCAGAGCCTTAAAGAAGTCAGAACAACCTAAAGGAGTTGGTATAATTCTTGACTTAGAATTGGTTTGTTAATGTGTGTTTAGTTCGTTAAATGCTTGTAACCTAAAACTTTATTTTAGTGGATTTTTTATTTTGAGGTGTAGAGACCTCCATGAATATTTCTCCAATTGGGCGGGGTTTTACCACGTTAAAAATCTCTCTTGCATGTGTGTTTTTTACTTCTTCAAGCCTACCACTGAATAACTAGACTTAGTTTTTTGAATCTAAAAACTAATTTTAAGAATCTAAAATATCTTGTTCATAGCATTCAAACACATATTATGTTCTCAACTTGTTTTAGAAAAGAGTTTCCTCAAAAAGGAAATTCGGATCTTACTTAACTGATTTAACTTTTGTTAAACAACTTAGTAAGAGATTTTCAATTGGTATCAGAGCAGTGTACTTGTTTTTCAAAAACTATCTAAGATCTTATGCTTTTTAAAACTGTTTTAAAAAAACAAATTGTCTATGGACAAGAAATTTAAAAGATTGGGAAATTTGTCCATGCCAACCCTCTTCGATGGGATTAATTTTTCTTATTGGAAAGTAAGGATGATAGCCTTCATCCAAGGGACTTTGGGAGATGATGTCTGGGATGCTATTGAAAATGACTATATACATCCAACTAAGCCTGCTGCAGAGGGTAGTACAGTAAAAATTAAAAAACTCCTAGGCGAGTTCACTAAAGAAGAAAAAATTGCCTCTCTGAGTAACAATAAAGGAAAGAATGTCATATTTATGCCAGTCAATGAACATGAATTTAAAAGAATTTCAATATGTCCAACCTTAAAGGAAGTCTGGGACACGTTGGTCATTGCCTATAAAGGTGACACTCGTGTTAAGGCTGCCAAGACCCAAATGCTGATCCAATAGTATAACACACTTCTAATGGCTGAGACTGAAACATTTGATGAATTTTACATAAGGTTGACTAATGTTATTACAAAATTGCATGCTAATGGTATTATATATGATAGGAGAGAGATAGTGTCTAAAATTCTAAGACCACTTCCACCTAAATTTGATAACAAATGTTATGCAATTGAGGAGATGGACGATCCTAACCTAACTTTAGAACTCCTCCGTAGCAAGCTTCGAATTGTGAAAATGGAATTAGAATTTAAGAAACATCTTTCCAATAATCAAAAGAATCACACCAGCCCCAAGGTTATTTTTTAGTCTAGGATGAGTAAACCACAGTTTATTGTTCCTAACCTTCACTTGGACTCTAATGAGGAGTGTGACTTAGATAATTTGGACAATCAGATTTCCCTTATGTCTAAACAGTTTAAGAAAGTTCTTAAGTTCAGAACAAAATTGCTTCTAAGCGAGGGAAGGCTGCTTATCCAAAAATTTCTAATAACATACCTCATGAGATAAGACAAGATAAAAATAATACTGAGAATAATAATAGACCTGATAGGGAGCCTAAAAAGACTGAATGCCTTAGATGTGATAAATTAGGCAACATTGCCAGTAATTGTAGGGTTACGATGAAACACAACAATAATAAGGCCAACTTTTGTAAGAATTGGGACGATTCAAGCTACTCTGATGAAGACGAGCCTGAATCATCCAATATCTTTGACCCCTGCATGTCTTTTTTTGCAAAAATTGTATATATTGAAGATATGCCTACAAATCATGTTGAACTTGATGTTAGAATGCCTAATCCTGATATGTCGTGTGAAGTATTGTCTGCTACTGATTTATTTGCTCTATGCCTAGATTTTGTTAATGTTATTAATACTGTTAGTAGTTCATCAACGGGGTGTGTAAGTCAAAGGGAAAGTATGGATGACGAATTAAATATGTGCATGAGCACGCAAAATGAATCGCTAGGGGACAATTCACACACGACACATAGTGATTCCAAAAAGACGGCCTCCCAGACATTAACACACTTTACACCAAAACTCTTAGGAAGAGCACAAAACATGAAAAGACTGTCAAGAAACTTATTGAAAGAATAGAAGCCCTAAGTCTTATGGTAAAACAGAGTATTGAAGATTATACTAATCAATATCTGGCCTATGAAACTAAATCTAAGGCTTTTGTTGATAAAATTAAAGATCAGTTTGAAGCAAATGAAGTCTTAGAAAAGAAATATAAGGCTACATTGTTAAAATTAGAACAATCTAAAGAGAAAGTTTCAATAAGTTTAAAAAAATTCTCTAAATTTGAAATAACTCCAACTGTTTTGAAGACTGTATAGCTTCAAGCAACACCAATTCTAATGATAACACAGGCATTATTTTTGAACAAAAATCCAAGGCACAAACTAAACCTTTTCAAACTGTGCAATTTGTGTCTGCTGGAAAAAGACATGCTGACCTATGTCCAGATTTTCAAGCCTTGAAAGATGAGTTTGATAGAAAACAAAAAGGGCCAGATATTTTGATGAAAAATAATCTTAGGCCAAATGTTGAACCTAAGGCTAAATACGTCCACCCCTATAAGGAAAGAAGATTCTTCGTTCTAACCTATTGCAGTTGGACATAAGGCTAAAGTCCAATATATGGACAAACCTATCTTTAAAGGCTTAGAAAATGTGGAGAAACCATCTAGCCACCTATACTGTTCGTATTGTGATGTTTATGGACACTATTTTGAAGAATGTTTTCAGAAGCGTCCGTATAAGCCTGTCTTTCATTCATTAGTTTAAAAAAACTTAAACTATTCTAGAAAGAACAGGAATAAGGATATTCTCCCTAAGCAACCCAACAAGAACTCTAACTATAGAAATAGGAAGAAACGATCTAAAGCTAAAAAAATGTCCAAGAGAAATAGTACCGGATCCATGTCTAAACCAAATGCTCACAAACCTTTTAAAACACGAGCAATTTGGGTTAGAAAAGATAATCTAATACCCCATTTAAAGTGTAATATTGTGATTAGTGCTTTAAAAGCTGAACACACTGCTTCTGGTTGGTTTTTAAACTCAGGTTGTTCCAAATATATGACCGAAGATGATACTAAACTATCTGACAAATTTGACTTTTTAAGAGGAAATATTTTGTTTGGAAACGGTGTATCATCTCAGATCATAGGTAAAGGGACACTCCAAGAAAATGGACTACCTATTCTCAAAGATGTACTTTTAGTAAAAGGTCGAAAAGCTAACTTGTTAAGTATATCGCAAGTTTATGACTCAAACTATACGGTCACATTCTCTAAAATAAATTGCAATTTTTTTTAATGAGAATGGTGATTGTATTCTTACTGGTCTCCGAACTCTAGACAACTGTTACACAGTAAATTTGGATATTGATCTGTAATATTGCCAGAATGGATGATAATGAGATCTGGCACAACAGCTTGGGCCACATAAATTACGATAACCTTGGCAAATTAAGCTCCCAATAGATAGTTAGAGGTCTTCCCAAAATAAAACCTATTTCAAACATTGTTTATGGGCCATGACAGGAAGGGAAAATAGTTAAAACTGCTCACAAAAAGGTTAAAGACACTTTAACGATAAAACCTCTAGAGCTAATCCACATGGACCTAATGGGTCCCTCTCGAACTGTTAGCCTTTGTGGTAACTGTTACATTTTAGTTATAGTGGATGATTTCACTCGATTCACTTGGGTAGATTTCCTTAAACAAAAATCCAAGACATTTCATGCATTTTTGAAAATCCTTTTACGTATTGAGAATGAAAAAGATACCCAAGTAAATAGAATTCGTAGGGATAGAGGAAGTGAGTTTAAAGACACGGGCTTAACAGAATATTGTGACTACAATGGTTACAAACACGAATTCAATACTCTTAAAACACCCCGTTAGAATGGTATAGTCGAGCATAAGAATCGCACAATCCAAGAGATGGATAGGGTAATGTTCCGTGCAAAGAACTTGCTAAAATAATTTTGGGTTGAGGCAGTTCAGACAACATGCCATATAGTCAATAGGTTTTACCTTAGGAAAAATTCCAAACAGACTTCTTATGAACTTTGGTATGGTAAGAAGCCCAACTTAAAATATTTTTGAACATTTAGGAGTACGTGCTATGTTTGCAAAGATAGAGAACATCTGTCAAAATTTAAAACCCTTGGTAACAAATTAATATTTTTAGGTTACTCCTCTAAGAGTCGGGCTTATCGTATTTATAACTTACGTACCAAGTCTATCATGGAGTCAATAAATGTGATAGTGAGTGACACTAATGTTGAGAGTAAAAATCAAGAGACACCTAAGTGGATGAGTTCGAAAATAATTTTACCTACGACTCTCCAGAGATAGTTAATTCTTTACTAATTGAGACCCCTGAAGTTCCTAACTGGGTTACTAAAGATCATCCCTTAGATAAAGTGGTCTGTAACCCTGATGAGACTATTCGTACAAGATCTCAATTATAGAATATTGCTCATTTTGCATGCTTTGTTTCTCTAGTAGAACCAAAGAAAGAATGTGAATGAAGCATTTAATTACTCATTTTTTATAGCTGTTATGCAAGAAGAGCTCCTCCAATTTAAAAGTCATGATGTGTGGTATCTTGTGCCTCGGCTAGAAAATAAAAAGGTTATCGAAACATGCTAGATTTTAAAAAATAAATCAGATGAATTGGGGATGATAATTAGAAACAAAGCCTGATTAGTGGCCCAAGGATACGCTCAAGTTGAAGGAATAGATTTCGAGGAGACATTTGCCCCTATTACTCATCTTAAATCTGTTCGACTACTCTTAGCTATAGCCTATCATTTATAATTCACACTTTGTCAAATGGATGTTAAATCCGCATTTCTTAATGGAATTTTGATAGAAGAAACTTACATTGAATAGTTGAAAGGTTTTATTAATCCTCATTACCCAAATAATGTCTATCGATTAAAAAAGGCTTTATATGGTTTAAAGCAATCCCCTCGGGCCTGGTATGAATGCATGCCAACCTTTTTAATCAATAAAGGTTTAGCGACAATGACCAGACATTATTTGTTAAACAGTTTAATAGATAAGTACTAATAGCTCAAGTTCATGTAGATGACATTATTTTTGGATCTACCTCATCTACTGAGGTCAAGCAAGTTTTTATTAATATGGATGGGGAGTTCCAAATGTCATTAATGGGGGAGCTACAATATTTCTTAGGACTTCAGATCAAGCAAAATTAAGATGGGTTATTTATTTCGCAATCAAAATATGTTGTAGAGTTAGTAAAGAAATTTGGATTAGACAATTCCAAAATTGCTAGGACTCCCATGAGTACTTCAGTCAAACTTTCTGAAGACGAACATGGGAAATGTATAGATCCTACTCTTTATAGAAGTATGATAGGTATCCTGTTATACCTCACAAACTCGTGTCCAGATATAATGTATGATGTATGTGTTTGTACACGTTATCAAAGTACTCCGAAAGAAAGTCATCTTTTATGTGTCAAACGTGTTATCAAATATGCTAAAGGGACAATAAACCTAGGAATATCTTATACATATGACACATATAACAAAATTATAGGATACATCGATGCAGATTGGGTTGACTATTCTGATGACAGCAAAAGCACATCAAGTGCCTATTATTACATAGGTAATAATTTGGTAGGATGGAGTAGTAAAAAGCAAAATTGCACTTCGCTTTCCACAGTCGAATTAGAATATATAGCAGCTAGAAGCTGTTACGCTCAATTAAATGTGGATTAACCAAATGCTTAATGATTATGGCATTAAAGAAGAAAAACTAACCTTGTACTGCGATAATCAAAGTGCGATAAATATCTCTAAGAATCTCGTTCAACATTATCGTACTAAACATATTAAAATAAGACATACGAGAATTAGTTGAATCGAAAGAATTGAAGATAAACTATTTACCTACTGAATATCAACTAGCTGATTTATTTACTAAACCTTTGAATAATATACGATTTGAATCATTAAGAAAATCCATTGATCTGGTCATGCCTGAATAAGACTTATCACCTATTATTCTCCAGATATTCTTATTTGTGATTATTCACCCTTTGTCCATTTGAGACAAAATAAGGGAGAGATATTTGAGTCCATCTTAAACATTTATTGTATAATTCAACTAAAATCCTTGATCTTTGCTTTGAAGTTGTTTTATTTTCAGGATTCAGTACCATTACTTTCATCGGATACATTTAGGGTATTGCTTTATAAATAGTTGAGTTGTGTACTTTTTCATTTCTAGGATCTGGGGTAGATATAATTTTGTATAAAAATAAGGTCTTCTTATTTTATTTATTATCCCTACGAGTCCTAGATGACTCAAAGGATATTTTGTCTCTTATTTCCAAAGGGACAGATTGAAGAACACTCCATATTTGACTCACTTGAGTGTATACTATATATGATCTCATCTAGTTTGGAAAAGAAGGTAAAATTTGAGTCATCCTGTTCCCTTTATTGCCTCTTCAAGCAAGTTCAATTGCCTACTTCAATATAGACCAAATGATCTTCAGGTAAAAAACCAACAACACAACACTTTATAATTGCATTTTTTCATATTTCATTGTGTACATGAGGGGTGTGTGTGTGTGTTAAATTGGCTTAAAATGATTTTTCTACATTTATTAGGAATTTTTAGGAATTTTTAAAACATTTAAAATTTATTTTTAAGAAATTAAAATTAGTGTTTTAAAATGTTTTGATGTAATTTGTAAATATTATTTCAGCCTAAAACTTTTCTTGGGTTGAATCCAAAAGCGCTTGAGACTATTAGGGTAGAAAATGGGATTTTTTAAAACTTCAAAACAAGCGTTTTATGAGGGATCTTATCCTTACACGTGTTGATTTCTGGACGGATGGATTTGTGTTTTCTCACACTCACATACATTGTTTTCACTCTAGTTAGTTCGATCAAATGTAATAAAAGGTCTGCATGTATTCTTGGCTGATCCTTGTGTTTTTAAAATAAACCAATTAGTACCTTAATTTGTGCGGTGCATTGTGAGCCATAAGATTTTCATTCGAAAGGTCAAATAAATCCAAGCCATTGATTCCCTTCGAGTTTCCAGATTCTTCCACCACCTGTATAAATATAACCCTTCATCTCAACAATTACAATCTTTTGAGATACCAAAGGTTTGAGAGAAAAAGAGAGAGAGAGAAGAGAGAGAAAATAAAAAAGAGGAAAAAATCGTAAACACAAACCATACTCTACAAAAATTTCTTTAGAAAATATTTTTTTAGAGAGTTAGGGTTTCCTGATTTTCTGGTGTTCATTTCATCTTTGGTTTTAATCTCTTATCCAAACAGCCTCACTAGAACAAGATCTCATTTTTGTTTATAAAAACTTGTAGATCCAGTCTCATGATACAATCACATAGATATAGGTTGATTTCTTAGTTTAGAAATAATTCTCTCGTGTTGGATTCATTTTGTATATGTTTGTATTACTGTTTATATCCAACATCTCTACTTTGTTTTAGAAAAATGAAATAAGGGTTTGCGTGTTTCAGATCTTGTGAGTTTTTCATTTTAAAAAGCTCGTATATACATAAGATTAAAAGAATACTAGTTTTTGGCTATTCCGAACACAGATATGAAAATATTAAGATTTCAATATCAAACCTAATTTCAGTAGTGTGTTGCATTTCAAACTTAGAACAATTTATAATTCATAGGAAAGTATTTTTAATAAGTGTGTGTGAGTACATGCATGTGTTTAGGCACTACACTCACATCACAATCACACAACATCACTTAAACAATGCTGTTGGTTTAGAGATTTCAATCATTTGAGTCGACGTAAAGAATTAGGAGCAAAAGAGCCAAGCTAAAGAACGGCGAGGACCACTTTAGAGCCTTAAAGAAGTAAAAAAAACCTAAAGGACCTGGTATAATTCTTGACTTAGAATAGATCTATTAATGCATGTTTAGTTCGTTAAATGCTTATAACCTAAAACTCTACTTTAGTGGATTTTTTGTTTTGATTTGTAGAGACCTCCATGGATGTGTCCCCAATTAGGATGGGTTTTACCATGTTAAAAATATGTCTTGCATGTGTGTTTTTTACTTCTTCAAGCCTACCACTGCATAGCTAGACTTAGTTTTGTAAACCTAAAAACTAATTTCAAGAATCTGAAACATCTTGTTCATAACATTCAAACACATCTTGTGTTCTCATCTTGTTTTAGAAAAGAGTTTCCTCAAAAAGTCAATTCGAATCTTACTTAACTGATTTAACTTTTGTTAAACAACTTAGGGAGAGGTTTTCAAGAGGCACATTTTATATTTCTCATTTGGCCCTACTTGAGCTGGTGAAATTTGAACCACTACGGTTTGCACCCCATAATTTCCCCTAAAACTCTTCGAAAAATATAGGTCGGACAATTTTGTATGCTTCTTTGGTCCAAATAATTATTAGACCATGTTGATCTTTTATGGGGACATGCTTAATAATTAATCAGTTATGATGAAGGGTACGCAGGTCTTTAGTTCAAAATAAACTGCCAATTCCATTGATGACTCAAAACTTTGTTCTATATGATTAGACTCTTGTGATTTTGCTTCTATTTTTAAAAAAAACTCTGCACTGTTATTTGTATAAAAAAAGATCATTTGGAGCGTTTGTCTTTATAATCTTTCTCTAAGTTCTCTTTGTCTTTGCTTAGATTTCTTAAGCTTTTTCTTTGTAACCTCTTTTGATTTTCTCTATTTTCATTGAGTAGTCCCATCTTATATTTCTTATATAAAAAATAGTTTATACTGTTAATGAGAGGACTATGGGGAAGTTTAGGAAAGTATATTCAATTCCTCCTTGGGTAACGATTGAGCGTGCCCAAGTTCTTAGAAATTACGCTGCTATTGAGGGTGGTTATTAAATTCACACCCTCTCTGTAGTTAAAGGGTCATCAAAGTTTTCCTTAACATCTGTTCCTAGAATTCTGTGAGTTTTTTAAGGTGGTTCCTACCTAATGTGATATAAAGGCATAACAGATTGTCAACGGAGTCTACCAAAACAATAAGCTATATGGGACCAAAATAGAGATTCCAAAGATCAGATACTGAGAATTCGTTTTAAGGACCTTTAATGTGTGCTTTAGGTAAATATAACTTTTTTCAATTTTAGTTAATCCAAATTTTATCTTCTTAAACCCTAAACAAGCATCTAAGTGATTTAAACCATTAAACTAATAAAGAATGCAGGTAAAAGAAATAATTTCAAGAAAAAAAACCTTTCGGGTAAAATCTTTTATTTCACTATGAACTATAAATCACAACTTACAAATACATAAAGAAATTTGCCATGAATATCCGCAAACACTCATATTGACCTCAGTCTCGAATCAACAATGGATCAATCGCAGTGAACCTACAAGAACACGCAACTCTGTTGTAATACCTCGTATTTTTAAGGCTTTTAAATTTAGGGATTTATTAAATTCAATTGAGATAGATTAATTTAATATTAATTCAGAAATTTGTTGTAAATATTTACTAGTGTGACGAGAGTTAGTAATTATTGAAAAAATTATTGATTTGTTAAATATTACTTATTGAGTAGAGTAATATGTAGAATTGAATTTATTAAAATTGTCACGAGAAAATAATATGATAATTATGGAAATTAAGTCAGGACGCGCCTATGTCGTGTCGGGATTAAATTATTATTAGTAAAAGTGAATAAATTATAAGTCACCCGTATGGTCTTTTCAAGTGCGCCAATGTGTCCGAAAGGGTTGAGATAGTCAAAATAATGTACCCGGGGGTTTAGTTCGGGTCTCGGGGCATTTTTAAACCTAATTGGCATCCCGAGAGGGTATTATAGACATTTTACATTTTTGGGCAATTAAACCCACAAATTTCCTAAGGATATATTAGCTTTTAGGAGTTGTCTTCTAGGATTAACAAACACAAAACCCAAGAATCGCCATTAGAGAAGGAGTTGGAGAGCTTTCCAAGCAACTCAAGGCCAAAGACTCACCCGTTTGCACCGCCACCACCACCAAAGCGTAGATCACACGGTGAGGAACGCAACTATACCTCTTTCGTCCACAAATCAGAAACTCAAATCCCAAGTAAGTATCTATCTTGCTTTGTTTTTAGTTAATGTCTCACCCATGTTAGTTTAGGATTATCAAGAACATATTTTATGAAAGAAATTGATAATTTAGAAGACTTTAAATCGCATGTTTAGAGAAATTTAATATATTCTGGACATACCCATCACATGTAGAAGATTACCCACGAAATAGTATGAATTTAGAAATAAGAAATCTGGGAAATAATTAGAAGAATGTATGTTTCCTCCAAAATTAGGGTTCTTGAGGATTATGTCAATTTTACCCCATTAATTCGATATTGTTGATGAATTTGAATATGTTTCACGTAGGAAACCATGTACTTAAGTATATAGTACCAGTAGTAATGTTTTTTGGGAGTTTGGGCGAAATTGATAGAGGTTTTGAGGACTTTTGGTGATGAAGCCCGTAGGATAGTATATGTAGAATCTGGGAAATAGCTGGGCGATCGATCGATCGACCTCTTCTGAATTTTGAAGCTTGTTCTTTATTCTTAATGACTAACCCTGTGCCACTTTGTGGGAACCCTTATATATATTTTATTTACTATAATGGGACTTGGGAAAGACCAGTAGGGTTGTAGGCAAAGTTCAGGTGATACGATTCATGTGATTTGACCGTGGGGTTTCGAGAATATAATTTAGTGGGAAATCGTGCGCATGTTATAGTACATCTTGTGAGAATTAAGGAAGACTTAGACCAGTAGAGTAGTGAGGGTGCACCTAATGATTTTATATTATTGTGAGAGGATATACTTCGAGAGTCGAGAAGTACTTAAGGATTTGTTATACTTAATAGAATAAAAAGAGTGATTTACTTATACGTAGAACTCGAGCGTTATATGTTACGCATGGATATAATTATTATTATGGGTAATGGGCGCACCTAATTTAGAAAATGCGAATATTTATATATATGACTGTATGACTGTGCTTATATTATGTATATGTGTAAAAATCATACTCGGGCTACTTGATATCACAGAGGTTTCTGCGCTGGGATAGTCTTACATCGATTGGACCTTTATGGGGGATATTGACTCGTACCCTAGAAGGTAATATCCTCGATACAGGCTATATGAGAATGATAGTCAAGTGTTCTAAGAGACGCGAGGGTATGTGCTGACCTCTTAGGACCTGGAACTATGCTTCGCCTCCATTTATTTGTGTATTGTGTTAATACAGTTCAAGAGTGATTCTGAACTAGTATTTCCCTTAGTTTTTGTGATACGGGGACTTAATAGCAGAGTATGCTAGCACCATAGATTTTATACGGGGTGTGGTTAGTATATATATTGTATGTGTGACTAATATATGTACGTATATCTATATGGGAATTTTTTACTATGCGTATAAGTAGATAAGTAATTAATAAATGCTTCAACTTTATTATAAGTGTTCGAGAACTTTATAACGGTAATGAGTTGTTCAAAATAACGTAAGAAATCTTGAAGAGAATGATTTCCTAAAGTAAATATCATCACCTCGCTTTTCACATGATAAAACCTTATGGAGAATATGTTAGAGAAACTTATGAGATTTATTAGTACGGTAGGCGTGCATACTAGATAAGAGGTGAGAATTCTCAAGAGAGTGCCGCATACTAACATGGTTGTTGCATTAGCCGGTAAGCATTTTAAATACTTGCTAAACTATTTTAAAAAACTGTTTTACACTCTGGCTCTGACCCGTTTCCTATTATTTCTTTTCTCTTGTACATATATGTATTTATTATAGGTGCCCATCCATAGGGGCGTCATGCTTAGATTCCTTAGAACGGACGTGCTGCAGCTTATGTGGAAGTTACAGGCCATTGCTTAGACGACCTCGTTGTTGACTCTACTCTTATTTTAGTTCTGATTAGTTAGGGAATGTGTCTCCCGTTTCCCTATTTAGTTGGATTTTACAGAGATTTATGTTCTTTTATTTTCAGTATTTGGTACTCTTTGGGATTTAATTCTTGTCATGATGATTGCATTTACAGTTTTTTAAACTTGGTATTGGATTATTTGAATGGTTAAATTCTTGTGTGTTAATTTCCATCTTTAACATTGATGCGAACTGTTAATCATTGGAAAAAAGGTTTTTATAGTGGAATTAAATAAAACAGAGATAAGGTTTAAATTGTTTCGTCACTTAGCTTAATTAATTAGGGTGTTTAAACTGGAAATTTCAATTGTGACAGTGATGCTAAGAATGAACCAACCGTTCACCTTGATTTTAATTTAATAAAGGACTGATCACCCAATATTTAATTAGACGGGGTGCCACATCTGTCTTCAGCAAGGAACACCCTCGAGCATCCCTAATGATCACAATTGGAAAATGTGTAATGAATGAAGAACTATCTTCTGCTAAACACGTTCAAGATCACAAGCTTTGGAATTGTGAAATTTGATCTTGAATAAACTCCGGATGATGGAAAACTAATGGGAATTTTCGTAAACTGTTCTTCTAAAAACGTCTTGGCAAAGTGGTGTATTTATTTCTGAGTTTACAAGAGTCCAAAAGAGCTGAAACATGAAAACCGAGGTGACAGGTCATTCGAGCGACATCCCCATGTCGGTTGAACGAGATACAATGTCGTTTGAACGACTTCAGAAACTTGGTTTTCTTTTTAGAATTATTCCTTGAAATTTCTAAAATTATTTTGACTCAAAAAATATTTAATATACGTTTTTGCAAATTTTAAATTCCAATATTTAAAAACCTTTTAAATCATCCATCATTTAAACAAAATTCTAAATCACACAACTTCACTTAAGCATTCATACCTGAGTGATCTAGAACAAACTGAATGTGAAGAATTCAACTCGGCTTGATAGCATCTTCAGAGCTTTAATCATAGATTCTTTAACTTATAATGTCGTAAGCTTCAAGGAATCTCAATACAAGAACTTGCCTATACTCGAATTGTTTTGTCCCGAATTAAGCCAATTACAAAGAAATTGACTCTATTGGAAATTTGTTCCTATACATCTCCCCCTATGGCTATTCCGGGACAAAATAAAAAAATAAAAAAAATGAAATGTGCTAAGCTAGGCAATCAGACCATAAAACCTATGTCATATCCCATAAACCCCAAAAATAAAAAATATAGGACACGGACTAATAACTGTAGAATCTATAAGTATGAATCTTAATCTGTCTATGAATGTGATGTAGTAAGAAAAATTTGAATCTCTGAAAAATACCTACACACACGAGACAAATAAATAAATACTTAAGTGAAGTATGGAGGAACAAAAATAAATCAAGAAAGCATGAATACATAAGACTCCCTTTAAATCACATATCTCCCCCCTTTTTGCCTGGAATAGACAAATCGTGGGACAAACAAACCATATCTAGTAATAACAAATGAATAATGACAATATGGCTAGATAAACAGTCGCAATATCAGTAAAATAAAAAATCATGACAGTGGATATCAAAGGATAATAGTAAATGGATCACAGTAAAACAGGATATAACTAAAGCCATATTGGAATGAATATTACTACATAATCTAAGAACATACATCCATGTCTAATCATAATAAAAGTGCTGATATAGAGAAAAAATATCCAGAAGTGTATAAGTACATCATATCTGAGAATAAATAGATACATCATGGAATAAAATCTCAAATACAATGGAACAAAATAAAATGTCTGAAATAACAACTAATACTCATCATCATCATCATCATCATCATCATCATCTCCAGTAAAAGTGGCAATATCATGTTGAACTCCTGATGATCCAGCACCTCTGCTTTTCTCCTATGCCGTATCTCCTCAAAATAAACCATCATTTATGAGTTTCTAACAGCACGTGCCTCGGCCTCTGCGTCAAATCGGGACATCAATTGTCAAACATCTTGGCCTGAGCAGCCACTTGTGCCTGCAGAGTATAAAAATCCTCCTCCATATGACATTCAGACATAAGGTGGCATGGTTGAGTATCATTAGAAGTGGGACTAGCTGGCTGGGAAGTGCATCCAGCACCAGATGAAGCTCCCTCAGCGGGTGGAACTCTATCTCTAGCCTCCTCACTCAGATGACTTTCAGATCGAGTCAAATTGACAGAATCAATGACCGATGTATCAGACACGAACGGATCATCCTCCAAAATAGAAACCCCAACAAATATACGAATTCTAGTGATGAGAATCCCGTAAGGGAGAGTAGAACGGATAGGGGTACGACTAGTGATGGTAACATGCAACATCACCTAAGCATAACATCGGGTAGATCAATGTCCCACCCCCAGGATACAACAAACATGAAATAAACGATATCAAATCCGACCTGGGTGTGATTATTCCTAGGATAGAACGATGTTGACACAAACCTATTAAGTATACAGAAGACAGGGTGTAGTTGGCGATGAAACATGGTAGTTCTGGCCTAAGGAATCTTCCAGAAACAATGGGAGAGAATATCCTCATATGAGGGACCATCATCAAAGACTGTGGGGAAAATAATGTCAGGGGCGCGTGGCATCTGAAGCATCTCTCCTATTAGATCAACTGTGACGATGATAGAAACACCACGAATGGAAGTCTGAATCCCTACTAATGTATGAGTAACACGAAAGAAAAACTCATGGACTATGTCCAAATAAACAATACCATACGCATCAAACATAGGATCCCATCCTCGACCTGTCGGCTAATGAGGAATGTCAAATTGATCAAACTCATAAAAATAGAAGACACGCTCCCTAACAATCGATCTGATGCGTAGTCTGAGTAAGCAGTATTGGTCATACTCCACTCTAGTATACCACCTCACCGCTTAGTAGGTAGATCTATTTTCCCGAGCTCGTTGGGCTCGAGCAGAGGCAGGCTACTCATCTATATGGCCAAATGGGGAACCTCTACATCTGGGTGGCATAGTGACAAAAAAGGGAAACGTGTAATGTGTGAGGGAAAATGGTTGTAACTGAATCCTAATCACATAATATTACGAATCCTATCTCCGTACAAAAATCCAACCAAACCACTACGAATAACAACCAAAAACAGTAGTAATAATCAGATATAATATAATAATCAAATATGACCTCCCAAAAATGACACAAGTGCGGGTATCCCCCCAAAAATCGAAAAAATATATACCAATGAAATTTTTCCAAAAACATTTTCTTTGCTATTTTTGAGATAGACATAGGGGCAAAAAATAGATATAAGCCCTCAAAAGACACTGGCGGCTCCAAACCAAACCAAACATGAAAATTTTGAGTTAGAGCAACATAAACGAGTGCTATGTGTTTTAATCCCAAAATTTTCAGACAAACCTTATCTGAAACGTGATTTTTTATCCCAAACATGAATGAGAACGAATAATACACATAATCAGTGTCAAAATGGTGTAATAACGTTTATATTCACTGTAATCACGAGTTGCAATCATAAATCATCAAAACCCAACAAAAAATACCTAAAGCGCATGGAAACCAAGGGAAATACCTGTAATCAGTGAAAGATGACCACAAAGTATAACTCGAAGATGAAAATTGAGAGTAAATAGACTTAAACCAACTTCGATCAGGTATTATAATGGCGGATGGAGCTTTCGTAGTAAGGAACGAAGAGTGAGAGAGATGGATAATGCAAAAGGGATAAATCGACTGAACAAAGTGTTAAATGAAACCCCAACTTCGTTTGAAAGAGATAAATCACATGACAAGCATTATCACGTGATAAAATATATCAAACGACCCAAAAACTCATTCCAGTAGCATGTCGTACGATGTAACTATCAAATGAACTTCACGCGACCCTTCAAGCGACCAAACACTGTTACTTTCACCAACTCGCTTGAAGCTCGCGTGATCAAAACTTCTCGCGACATACAGTTGTCACTCAAACGACACTCAATTTTCATTTGAACGACATTGAAGATTATCAATTCCAGTTCCAAAAATGATTAAGTTTTGTCTAGTTAAAAAAAATTAAATGGAAAGAGCAAACAATAGCAAAAATAGACTCAAACTGAAAAAGACTAAAACAAGAAAAACAATGTGAATTTCATGCTAATATGGTATCAATGTGCTCAAACATGGATATGGAGTGAATGGGCGTGAACTACAACAAATGAATCATAATTCTAACACATTGAAACGTTCACGAAGCTCTAATTGATAGAAAGATGTCATCAAACATTGTTTTAGCCATATGTGATAATTAATATTGAGCTAAATGAACTAAACAATCAGCGACCACACAAATTCGTAATATTGACGATTCTTCAAATAATAGCGTTATGATGTGATGTTTCAACACTAGGATTTGTGGTGCAAACCCTCTTACATTTTAAACCAAACTCCCTCAAATTTATATATTCTTTTTCAAAGTCTTTTGAGGTTTCCAATTTTCTCAACTTAGAGAAATCCTATTGGCCATATTTTGGCATATAATTCTTTTTATTGCATAATTTTTTCATTGGCTCTTTTAAACGGTGACTTTTACAATGAGTTAATTTTGTACTCTTGCAGCCTTTCCCGTGAACACTCATTATTTTTTTAATTTATGAAATATTAGTCCTCACGGTAAACAGTTCTTACATGCATACCTCCTCCTAAGTCTACTTACGTATAGATGACAAAATTGAGATAAAAACGTCTCATTAAACTCAAATATGCATGTGTGCAAGGATAGCTTATATACAAAGTCGAATCCAAATGCATATCAACTTCGAAACAGCCCCATTAAGACAATGGTTAAGATCATTCAACACATCAATAATTACGACCAAATATGCTAGACACATGGATAATGAAATGACAGGGGTCCAAGCACACCAATATGCCATATCACACATGAAAAACGCACTACACAAGAAACCAAAAATCTTTTTGTATTTTTCAATAAGACTCAAATAAAAAAAAATATAACACAGAGAGATAAACGTCATAACCCTAGACAAGATATATCATGATAACACATTAGAGTAAGACAAAACCGACAACCATACTCAACCGTAAGATGAAACATGGGGAGATCCACGAGCAATGGCACACGTATCACCAAGCCTAATCCCTAAAGCCTCTAACTCTGACTTCCTAATCCAAGTAGGTGTATTACGATGAGTGGGGGTTTGGGTAACCAGAACGGCCTTATTATTAGACTTTCTAGGAGCGTTCTTAAGGTCATATCCAAACTGTCTAAGACGACCTCTCCTACCACAATGAGTGCAAGTGTAGATAAGACAGGGAGCATTTGCTATATAGCGATTATTCCCAACGTTCCTAGGTGGCTCTCTCCTAATGTTCCTAGGGGGCTCTCTCCTAATGATCCTATGTGGATATCTCGCTTACATGGTTTTGGCTTTGGTAATGGGTGCAACATGATTATCGAAGCCAATACCACACCTATCATCTTTGATTTGGATGGTACCTAAAATCCTATCCAACTTTTTTGACATACCCTCCAAATCAAACTTAACCTTAAATGAATCTCTTAATCTTTCCTCAAGCTCACCAATCCTCGACTCAAGTAAATGCCTAGAATCCTCAAACTCAAGAAGCTCCTTTTTCATATCCTCCATCAAACCTCTAAGACTACCTCTCTCACCCTCAGCATATTTTAGTCTCTCCCGAAGATTTTTCTAACGCGCCCTAAAATCCCCAATTAATGCCTCAAAATTATTATTTTCTATGGCACGTTCTTTCAACTTGTCTTATAACTTCAAGTTTCCTTTCTTTACTTTCAAAGTTTCTTCATATAACTCATTTAAGGTAGCTTGCAAGTCTCTCTTATCGTCACTCTCATCCTCACTCACCCCACCCTCACTTTCTAGGGAATTTACAACCTGTGGCTGCGAAAGAATCGTGCAAAGAATTATCTTCGTGAGAAGATATGTCGTCGTCACTCACATGATTAGTCACGAAGGTGGGAAGGTATCACTTACAAGAATACAAATTTTCTTCTTCTGGGTCACTCTCACTAAGGGTTGAAACATGATTTATCGATTTATTAAGATTCTCCCTTAGTTTAGTGGGGGCACTCATCTATCATATGGTCAAACCCCTCACAACAAAGACACTTCTCACTGTCATACTTGTGGATACCCGAAATTTAGTGATATAAGCCTGGACGAGTAGCCCAGCCCAAGCGGCCCAAAGTCCAGGCCCCTCATCTTTTGTATGGATCCGATTTCCCCACGATCCCATGAAGGGGAGTTATAGGGGAGCACGATCCCATGAAGGGAAGTTATAGAGAAGATGGCTAATATGGAGGAATCCATCATCTCCACTAACTAACCTACACACATATAAATTGAACCCTAGGTCCGGGGCAAAGGACAAGTTGTATTCTCTGTATTTACTCTCCAGAATATTGAGAAATAATACTGACTGCACCACCGTGGACGTAGGCACATCTTTGCTGAACCACGTACACCCGTTGTTGTGTGATTGGCGTTTTACTTTCTTTGTTCTCTCTTGGCCATTACTTCTCTCATATTTATTTGTGTTTCATAATCATAGTCACCACAATTGGCGCCGTCTGTGGGAAACGTTCATCTTTCCCTGAGAAGAGCCCACGCCAAGAAAAGAATCTAAGATGTCTGGTCACAGCAGCAACGCCCCTCAAGCAGGAGATATTCAAGAGCCACCTGCTCCCTTACTGATCCATCAGAAATTTCAAATCCCTGGCCGAGCTCTTTACGGCCCGGTTCATCACCAGCAGCTCCCATCCCAAAAGGATGGATGCTTTATTAACCATGAAGAAAACGCCTCAAGAAACACTCTGAGACTATGCGAAGAGGTACTGGGAGTTATTCAATGAGATCGAGGACTGCGCGGAAGAGGTGGCAGTGGCTTCCTTCAAAATTGGGCTACCTAACTCTTCCCTCCTTTACCAGTCCTTGACAAAGAAGGAAGCTATGACCATTAACGACCTGATGGCCCGGATTGAGAAATACGCAAAGGTGGAAGATGTCACCCGCCTTAATGTAGGAGAAAACGGTCGAGCCAAGCTCACTACCAAGGGAAGTGAGAAAGTTGAGAACCGGAATAAAGGAGGAAAAAGTGGGGGCAAGAATGGCTCCAAAAACGGAGGGAACCCTGACGTAACAAAATCGTTCCAGGCGGTCAACACCGTCTTCAAAGAGCCAATTTACAAAATTCTCGCGAAGATCAAGGATGAGCCATTCATCAAATGGCCCCGGAAAATGGGAGGAGACCCCTCGAAAAGAAACAATGCATTAAGATGCGCTTTCCACAAAGAGGGAGGACATAAGACCGAGCACTGCAAGGCTCTTAAGTCCCACCTCGAGGAGTTGGCCCAGTCCGGACATTTGAATGACTTTGTGGAAAAAAGGGTAGAGAAAGTGGCTGCCCACAAAGAGGCTAAACCCGACAATGTGCTGGAGGATGATGCCGGACACGAATTCGCAGTAATCCATGGAGTATCTGACTTCAGGCAAATACAAGGGAACTCAGCTCGAATGGAGGTGAAGAAACTGACAGCGGTAATGCAAGCTTTTCAGATTGATCCAGCAAAATCACAGTCAGGAAAACGTCGGCGAGCAGAGGACATCAACTACAACAAGCATATTGTTTTCACGGATGAAGACCTTATGGGAGTAAGGACCCCACATCATGATGCCCTGGTCATTACACTCAGGATAGCCAACTTTGACATCGACAGGCTGCTCGTCGATCAAGGAAGCTCATCCGAAGTAATGTACATCGACCTGTTCAGAAAATTGAAGTTGAGCATTACCGACCCAAAGGGAGCTACTGTCCTTCTGGTCGGCTTCGCCGGAAAAATGACCATGCCCCTGGGCAAAATAGTACTGCCAGTGCGCGCTGGAAATGTTTCCAAGATGATCTAGTTTTTGGTGGTCGACATTGATTCACCGTATCAGGCCATCCTCGGCAGGGGATGGCTTCATGCGATGAAGGCAGTCTCCTCGACCTACCATCAGAAGCTCAAATATGTTACCGAGTGAGGAGTAATGGAGATACACGGCGACCAGGCGATGGCAAGAAAGTGCTTCATAGCATCCATCCAACCCAAGCCAGAGAAAAAAGCCGATCAACCCAGTGAGAAAGTGGAGGAAGGTGCAATCACTTCCAAATAGCAATTAAAATACGGAAGGCCTGGAGTAGAAGAGACCAGGCTCCTCCCCTTCGAGCGTGTCGTTGAGGACCTAGTAGAAGTGGCGGCTAGGGAAGGCGACAATAGCAGAGTCTTCCTGATCGGAGCGTCACTCACCGACCAAGAGTAAAAGGAGTTGTCAACCTTACTCAGAAGCAACATAGATGTTTTCGCTTGGGAACCTTATGAGCTGCCAGGAATCGATCCCAATATGGTCTGCCACTAGTTGCACGTCGATCCCCAATTCAAGCCGATAACGCAGAAGGCACGGCGAACTGCTCCCGAGAAGGCCAGAGCAATAGAAACAGAAGTTGAAAAACTGATGGATGCAGGATCCATACGGGAAGTGCAATTCCCCAAATGGTTATCCAACCCAGTGGTAGTTCCGAAAAGCAACGGAAAGTGGAGAGTTTGCATAGACTTCACTGACCTCAACAGAGCCTGCCCTAAGGATAGCTTCCCTCTTCCAAAAATAGACCAACTAGTAGACGCCACTGCAGCTCACGAACGAATGAGTTTCCTGGACGCGTACTCAGGATATCACCAGATTCCCTTGTATGCTCCAGATCAGGACAAAACGGCATTTATCACGACGGTTGGTTTATATTGTTACAAGGTCATTCCTTTTGGGCTAAAAAATGCAGGGGCAACCTATCAGCTGCTAGTTACTAAAATGTTCAAGAATCAAATGGGAGACACAATGGAGGTCTACATCGACGACATGCTCGTCAAGAGCAAGGAGAAGGAGAATCACCTCTCGGACCTGTCAAGTACCTTTGAAATCCTCAGGAAGTACCGAATGAAACTTAATGCTAGCAAGTGTTCCTTCGGTGTCCAGTCAGGGAAGTTTCTTGGGTATTTGGTCAGCAAGCGAGGCATAGAGGCTAATTCGGACCAGATTGATGCAATCAACAGAGTGCAACCTCTTTGCACGATCCGGGATGTACAGAAGCTCACTGGAATGCTCGCTGCTCTAAATCATTTCATTTCTAAATCCTCCGAGAAATGCAAGCCTTTCTTCCAACTCTTAAAGGGAAGCAAAACAGTAGAGTGGAACCCAGCTTGCTCGCGCGCATTGGACGAGCTCAAGTCCTACCTAAGCACTCCACCACTGCTTGTCATACCACAGCAAATGGACCCTTTGTACCTTTACCTCTTTGTATCCAGTCATACTGTCAGCTCGGCGCTAATGTGCGAAGTTGCAGGAATCCAACATCCAGTCTATTACGCGAGCAAAACCTTATTAGATGCCGAGCAGCGCTACCTACCATTGGAGAAGCTCGCATTCGCCCTAGTAATAGCCTCGAGAAAGCTGAGGCATTACTTCGAAGCTCATACGATCATCGTCTTTACATCACACCCCCTCAAGGATGTGCTAAGGAAGGCGGATTTGTCAGGCAGACTGTCTAAATGGTCAATCGAGCTCGGCCGGTTTGACATCCAATTTCAACCAAGAACAGCTATCAAGGGTCAAATCCTTACTGATTTCATCGCCGAATTCACAGGCGAAGAACCCTCCGAACAGCCCAAGCCAATAGAGCAAAACAACCAAGCTACAGTGGAAAGCTGGAAACTATTCGTTGATGGAGCCTCCAACTCAAAGGGGGCAGGGGTAGGAATTGTTCTCATCACTCCAGAAGACACAGTCCTTGAGCAAGGAATCAGGCTGGGATTTGCAGCCTCCAACAACGAAGTGGAATACGAAGCCCTAATAGAAGGTCTCCAAAAAGCGCAAACTCTGGGAGCAAAGCATTTACAGGTGTTCGACGATTCACAACTAGTTTCCAACCAGATAAGTGGAGACTATAACGCGAAGGATGAAAGAATGGCAGCCTACCTCTCCTTGGTGAAAAAATTAATGACGAGCTTTGAAGAGATCAACATCCAGCAGTTTCCCAGGGGGCAAAATAGTCACGCTGCGTTAGCAGCACTGAGCTCGGCAGTTGATTCTAGCCTTAAAAGGGTTATCCCTATCGATTTCCTCAGTTCACCAAGCATTTACCCCAACCGCGAGCTGCCAAACGCGAAACCAATACTCCAATTGGAATCAGCCCCCAGCTGGATGGATCCCTTGAAGGACTATTTAAAGGACGGAACACTTCTAGAGGACAAGAGAACTGCCCACCAGATAAGGGTCAGAGCTGCTCGCTTTCACTTATCTACAGGAGGCGACTTGTATAAAAGATCTTTCTTCGGTTCCTACCTTAGATGCGTGCACCCAGGCGATGTCAAGGCAGTACTTCACGAGCTTCACGAAGGGATCTGTGGAAGTCATGCCGGAGGAAGGTCTCTAGCCTTTCGAGCAATGAAGGAAGGCTATTGGTGGCCATACATGCAAAAGGACTCCGCAGTATATGTCCGTAAATGCCTGAAATGCCAACTTTATGCCCCAATGGTCCACCAGCCCGCCAGCGAATTAAAATCCCTGACCAGCCCCTGGCCTTTCGCCCAATGGGGAATGGACATCGTGGGACCACTGCCCACCGCTGCCGACAATCGCAAATACCTGTTGGTTGCAACTGACTACTTTACCAAGTGGATCGAGGCAGAACCACTGGCGAACATCCGAGATGCTGACATGATAAGGTTCGTATGGAGGAATATAATCACTCGATTCAGAATCCCCAGAACCATCATCACTGACAATAGAACACAGTTCGAGAGTGGCCCTTTTCAGGACTTCTGTAACGAACACGGGATCAGGCACGACTTCAGCTCGGTGGCCTACCCTCAAAGCAACGGACAAGCTGAAGCTTCCAATAAAACAGTGATCGCTGGATTGAAGAAGCGATTAGAGCGAGCCAAAGGCGCATGGGAAACCGAGCTACCGCATAGCCTATGGGCATACAGAACGACTCCTAGGCGAGCAACAGGAGAAACGCCATTCTCACTAACATATGGAATGGAGGCGATCATCCCACTAGAAGCGGGGTTGCCAACAATGAGATCCGACCTTGTCGAACAAGGCCAGAACGATGAGGCTTTGCTCGCTGAACTCGACCTGGCCGACGAGCGCAGGGAACTTGCCCTAGTAAAACTAGCGAGCTATCAGCAACAGCTCGCGAAGCACTATAGCGAAAGGGTCAACCCGAGGAGATTCAAAGTTGGGGACTATGTTCTAAGAAAGGTCCTGGGCAACACAGTCAAGCCATCAGACGGTAAACTGGGACCAAACTGGGAAGGACCTTATAAGATAATTAGAGACGACCTGCAAGGCGCCTATCATTTGGAAATGATGGAGGGCAGGGATATACCACGAGCATGGAACGCAGCTAATCTCAAGAAATTCTATTTTTAGGAATTCTATTATTAAATCTTTTGTTCGTTATGTGAAAGGTTCTATTATTAAATCTTTTATTCATTATATGAAAGGACAATTCACTTCCCATTTCATTAATGAAAATCTCTCAGTTGATCACTCTCTAATTAGTAACAGTTATATTTTATTACACATCCCTTCCAAATCATAGGCATAATGGTCGACATAGCAGGTGAACACCCCTCCTCAGGTCATCGTCATGAAACACGACAAGACCTCTTAGCATTGCCCCTGGCAATATATGAAGCCCTACAGAGTATTCTTAGGCATCAAACCTACTTTGGTTAAACAAAATCCTGATCGGATGAAGACATCCAATACCAGGTATGTCCTCTCCAATTGCCCTACTTAGGCCTAAGGGAGTGTGACGACACAACCTAAAAGGTAAAGTGAGGGCACAATGGTATTCTTGCATTATACTGGACTGGGGGGACACTCACATGACAAAATAAAAAGGATTGTGAAGCAGCAAAAATATAAAAGGATTGGATGAACACGCTTAGTCGGTAAAAATACCCAAAACACGAACTTTTCATTAATCTTTTATATTTACAAACAATGATAATACATGTTTAGTCGGCGAAGCTCGCCCAAAGCATTTACATTATCAAAAATAAAAAGAGTAAAAAAATTTCAAGAAGGTGGAAGCCTCCGGACAAGATAATCAGCAACTCTTGCTCTTTTTCCATCATCAGAAGCGGGGGCTAGCTCCTCCACGACTTCATTTGCGTCCAATTCCAATAGTTACCGGGGAATAGCATCAATGGGGATCCATCGATCATCCCTCCTGAATGGATTGGGCATCAGAGCGGAGGAGGACATCTCATGTCGATACCATAACATTGAGTTCCTCGGGACCTGCAGCTCTTTCAGGGCACTTAACCACCCTCTGATGAAGGAAAGCTCCTCGAACTCTGATAGTCTCGTTGGAGCATCCAGCCAGCCTTGATCGTAGCCATCAGACCACACTTGTCGAGGACCCTTCTTGAACAAATGCCGTAGCCGGGTGACGTCCCTCTGGAGCCCAGCATCAGTTACATAAGCTCGCCGAACATCGTCGCGCAGCTCCTCCATCTCCCTCTCACGCTGTTCCTCGGCTTCCCTGTTCCTACCCCTGGCACTCCTGCCATCACGCGGGAGGGGAGGTCGAGCAGCTCACGATGAAGAAGAGCCTTGCAGGACTGCCGAAACGGTGTTCGGCAAATGCTCCTTAAGCCTTAGGACCTCCCTCCTCAAGTCTTCATTCTCCTGCTGTAGGAACTCCCCAACCCGGTTAATCTCGGTGGCCTCCAGCAACCTTGCTCTCAGTGCACTGACTTCTTCTTGTACTGAGGCACCGATTTCTTCCATCTCCTGCAGCCTGTCCTTCAGTTTGGCCACCAGCTCGGACTGATGCTTATATTTTTGGTTCCGTGACTTGGCAAACCTGCAAAGTCTAGCAAAGGCCTGGCGAACTTCAGGGCTTGTGTTAGGACCAAGAGTCCTACCCAGGTGGGAGGTAACATGAATATAATCATCAACATCAACCAACTACAAGTAAAAGAAAAGGGAGAGAAAGAGATCAGCGTAAACAAAAGGAGAATCTTCTCATTTCATTAATAAAGACCAAGTACATCGAGCAGAAAAAACTTGAGAGATTACAAGCAAAAAGTACAAAAGTAAATCCTAAAAACAGATTAACTGGCAACCTCAGGCTGCCCAGCGGTGTTTGGCTGCTTCCCCTTATCAGCTGCAGCAGAAGTATCCCCCTCAGCAGGAACTGTATCCGAGGGAAGATCAACACCCTCAATGGTTGGAGCAGGAGCTTCTTCGTCCACAGTTGGCTTAGGACCCGGGTCGTGCTCGTCAAACAAGGAAGACTCAGCATCCACACCAGCAGCTAGAAGAGCTTTGTTCTAGCCCTTCTTGAAATTCAGACGGCTGATGAAGCCAATCTGAACCTCAGCGTCATCATAAGCAGCAGCCCACCCAGAGTTGTATGAGTCCTCCTTAATGGTGGCTGCCTGGGCCTTCTCCGCCTCCAATTGCTCGTCCAGAACTCTACTCTTCTCTGCAAGGTCCAGCTTGCTCGTACATACCAGATCATAAGCCTTTCTCAGCTCGCCCAGCTCCCTGACCGCATCATCTCTCTCGCGAGCGGAAGTGGCAAGGGCCAAATCAGACGAGATCCGAGCAGCATCAACAACCTTGAAACTGGACTCGAGCTCCTTACCCTTCAGCTTCAGGGCAGAGTTTTCTTGCTCCAGTTCACTATTTTTCTTCACCAGCTCGTCGCGTGAGCGATACAGCACAGCGAAGTCGGTAACGAACTAGGAAAAAGAAAAAGATATAAGAAGAGGAAAGCAAAAGAAGTCAGCAAAACACGAGAAGAAAATAAACCATACCAGAGCAAGCCTCTGACTAGCCTGAAGGGCCAAATGCTCCGAACCTATTGCCCTTTGGCGATCAGCCGGGAGGACAGCTCTCTCAAGCAGGGCCGGAGCTAGTTGAGGGAAGATTGCCACGGAAGCTCCCTCGGGCAGAGCAGACACTGGAACTAAGGCCTGGTCGGCCTTCGTCCTTGCCTCAGCTCTCCTCTTCTCCTCTTCCTTCTCGCTCTCCCTCTTCCTCCTCTCCTCGACCCTTTTCATTTCTTCCACCTTCTTCTTCTCCACCTTCTTTCTCTCCCTCTCTTTCACCTGCTCTTCTTCTCTCCTCTTCCTCTCTTGATCCTGAGAGGAAGGCCGAGAACCTACAGCCACAACCCCAGATGTAGTCTTTTATTTCTTTGACCTTTGTGCAAGGAGCACATGGTCGTCATCATCATCATCTCTGATCAAGTTCTTCCTTGGAGGCATCTCTCCGCCTGAACTGCTGGTAGTGCTCGACGAGTCTTGAGCTTCAGAATCCTCTTCAGAAGAACTGCTACTGTCAGCACTCCCTACACTCAAATTACTCACAGCACCTGCAGGCTCACTCTCCGAGCTGCTCCCCTCTTCGTCCAACTGAATGGGATCATCTGTAATCTCTCCAAAAGATTCAAACTCTGGAACACTATCCACAGGTCGTGCTATGAAGCTGGAGCCTGTGTTCTTGTACTTGAGCAAAAAGGCAGCAGACCTAGGATGCTCGCCGTCACCCAGAGGTTCCCTAATATTCCAAGCTTTCACCAACTCCGAGATACGAACCTCGCTGAGAGCAGGCTCCAAATTCTTTGTCCTCGCTGCGAAAGAAAAAGCAAAGAGAGGTTAGAAAAATCACAAGTCGGCAAAGGTTGAAATAACAATACAATGTCTACCTATATATTCTTCCCCATAAAAAGGGACAATGAACCTCTCAGACCTCGACCCTTCAAACTGGGGAGGGAACTGCCAATTCCTAACGAGGAAACCCTCTTGCCAGTAGTCCTTATGGGAATCAGGTAGTTTTACTACCAATACCCTATCAGGACTCCTAGCTTTGAGGTATAAAACATCTGAGCTAGTTCGAGAGAAGGAATAGCAGAAACAGATCTCAGAAAGTCCTAACCTAGTACCATATAACTGGTTTATTCTATGGACGCCATTTACTATCTTCCACACATTGGGCAAGCACTGTGCGGGAACAATATTGAAATAACCAAAAAAATGCAGAAATAGATCATTAGGGGGAAAAGTAAGCCCCCCCCGGGAGAGCATTAAAACATGGATCCGATGGGCATCCTCAATATCCCTAACGTTCCTAGGAGGGGAGGCACAACATTCAATATCTACCCACTCAGGAATATTGTAGAACTTCCTGAACTCAGAGATTGACCTATTTCCAATCTTCGCTATTGAAAAACTCAAGAAATCCTACAAACCAAAGAAAAAGTGCAAAGAAAGGGCACAAGAAACTTACAAAACAGAAGATCAGTTCGAGTGATGAAGAAGCACGAGCTCAAAGACGACTAAGAAGCAATGGGAATGGGAATTCAGAGAAGAAGGTACGAGGCGCTAGAGTTCTCAGAAGAAGGAAGAGTATTGGAAAGGCTGAAACGACGAATGAAAAAGTGGCTATCCCAACAAGCCTTCAATTCTAATCATAGCGCACGGATAGCGAAGCGGGTGCCGCCAAAGCAACTTCACAGTTTTCGAAGAATCACAAATAAGCCATAATGGCTGATCATTTAAATCCATTGGACCCATAAACATGGCCCAACGAATTTAGGGGCAATTGTGGATACCCGAAATTTAGTGATATAAGCCTGGACGAGTAGCCCAGCCCAAGCGGACCAAAGTCCAGGCCCCTCATCTTTTGTATGGATCCGATTTTCCCACGATCCCATGAAGGGGAGTTATAGGGGAGCACGATCCCATGAAGGGAAGTTATAGAGAAGATGGCTAATATGGAGGAATCCATCATCTCCACTAACTAACCTACACACATATCAATTGAACCCTAGGTCCGGGGCAAAGGACAAGTTGTATTCTCTGTATTTACTCTCCAGAATATTGAGAAATAATACTGACTGCACCACCGTGGACGTAGGCACATCTTTGCTGAACCACGTACACCCGTTGTTGTGTGATTGGCGTTTTACTTTCTTTGTTCTCTCTTGGCCATTAATTCTCTCATATTTATTTGTGTTGCATAATCATAGTCATCATAATACTTTTTAGGGAAGTTCTTAAGAGTAGAATTCATGTGTGATTCATAATTATACATATAGATACCACATTCTAGGCCCCCTAAGTCTCTCCTTAGTTCCCTAGCACTTCCCCATTTCACTACAAATCCTAGGTCGCACTTTGAGTACCGATTTAGAGGACGTCGGAGGCTCCCGGGCCCCATTTGACTCCGGTCAACCCTATCGTCAGAGAAAAACTCATTGAGACTTCGAAGGCTCTGAATAACCTTTCAACAGTTCGGACGAACGAATCATTTTACTATCGAATATCGATTCAGAGACCACGAGCGCTCCCGGGCCCCAATTTGACCTCAATCAACTTCATTGTCAGAGAAAAAACTCTTTGAATCTTTTAAGGGCACTCAAATCCCTTTCCAACTATCCATCCTATGCATGAAATGGCGTAATCATTGGGACAAATGATCCGTTTTCCCCAAAAATTGATCTAGAGACCGTCGGGCGCTCCCGGGATCCGTTTGACCAAAGTCAAATCTTCAAATCGAATGAGATTGAATGAATCTCCGAAGGTCACTAAATATCCTTTCCAGTTGTCTTCTCTGTGTGCGATTCTCACTTACGGTGCGGACGAACGATCTGTTTTACTTTGAGATGTCATCGAGCGATTTCGGGCTCAATTAACCAAGGTGAACTTTTCGAACCGAGAGAAACTCTTTGGAATGTTAAAGTAAATCTCCTAAACTTTCCAATGGTCTACCCCATGCATGATTCTGACCTACCATGAGGACGAATGATCCGTTTTCGTCCGACAATCTCCCGTTCAAAGGACCGATGTGCGCTTCCGAGCCACATATGACCCAAAGTCAACTCCCGGATCCAGAAGCGATCCGAAGGACTCTTTAAGGTCTCTGAAGTAAATTTCTAACGTTATTTCTGTGCACAATTCAGATCAACTAATTACGTTCTACGATCATTTTTTCACGAAAATCTGTACGAGACTGCCTATTGGCAGGTCCACTTCCCTGCCTATAGGCAGTGTGTCTAGAGTCACCTGTCGATAGACCGAACTAAGGAAATGTCGATAGGAACCACCCTTGACCCTATAAAAATAGGGCATGACCTCATTTCCAAGTCACACCAGAGATCCATCAGCATCAGTGATCTCAACAACATTCTCTCAAAATTAGCGAAGTTCCTCCATGTGAATTTCCATTCAAATTTATAGTCCCATCCTTTTCATACCCAATTTAGCAAATCTCATTCTCTCTTATCCAACATTCATCTCAAATTCAAGGGAGTTCATCAAAGATCAAAGATCAAAGATCAAGCTTCAAAGAAGGTCCAAATCCTTCCCTCTATCTTTAAATTCCTTGTTTTTTACATAAATTACATTAGATTCATAATCTAGTTCTTACTTTAGTTCATACACATTAATATCTACATTTTTATTAGTATATTGCATATACTTATTTTCTATATAAAAAAAAAGGGGTTACACCCATAAATTCTGAACGGGATTATCCATCACACTTTTTCAAAACTAAAACACATTTTTCTACACACACACCCATAATAAATTCCTGTTCGAATCTATGAGATGAACCCCACCCCCATGCTGCATTCGAACTACCTGGACTTTGATGCCTTTATAGGCTATATAGGCGTTTCGGATTAAAACCCGAGACTCGAGTCCAATTTTCCAATTTGTTCAATTCTCTAATTTATCAATTTTTTAATTTCTGCATTTATCATATTCTTGCATTAATATACATATTATATTTATTAGCCTTTCATCAAATACATATTGTCGTTTCATAGTAACGATCAATATCGCGATAAACGTACAAATCATATTTTCTATATATATTATTTTGGGAACATTCCTATGGATGACCTCACTCTACCTTTCATATGGTATGAGTTGAACGATTCCGATCTCCATTATATATTTACGCACACACACATCACGAAGAAATAAAGGAAAATAATAACACTAGCCCATGAGAGACTTAAAGAGCGGGTTGGGTGCCTAACAGCTTCCCATTCCGTAACTGAGCCCCCGAACCTCCGAACTATTGATTTCATATGCATCAGTTTGTTATTGATGTCGCTCTCTCGTGGAGGAAACATATTATTTTGCCTGTTTTGTGAAAAATAGGTTAGCGACTCCATTTCGATCCCCCTTCCTTCTCCATTTCCTACCTCCTTTGATCAAAAGGGGCAGAGAGAGAGAGGAGGCCCGACGCTTGATCTCGATTGGGGTGGCTACAGTGGCGACTCTGCTGGGGAACTTTTTTCATAAGAGGGATAGACTCTTTTTGGATGGGTGTTTTGTTTTCTTATGTGCGTATGCACCTACCTGTATGTAACCTTTCTTTCCTCTATTATTTCTTGCATATATATACCTCATGCTTGTATCACTACTCGCTCACACACTTGTAGAAATTCTCCCTGTACACTTCACAAGACGTGAACCTAGGATCACTTACATCCCCATATTGCTCACACCACTTAGAAATCCATGTTTAGGTGTCATTAACACACACCTCTACATATCACACTTGTATATATCCATGCTCACTCACACTTGTCACACACCACTTGTAGTTGATCCATGCTTAGGTTCATTACCACACACTCACTTGTAGATAATTACACACCACTCACTCTCATATATCCATGCTTAGTATAGATTTACTTACTTGTACCTTATTCCCTGCTTTGCATGATTAATAAATATACTCTATCAATAAGATACTAATCAATAATCATACATATTTCACACTACATCTCCAAAGAGCATTTCTATTGACCAAATTTTGTCCCGTAACTAGAAGGTCACTTCATGATGGGTGCTGATCCAGCAGGTAATAGTTAGCCTAAGCGATATGACTCTTACCTTCCATTGGCCAAGTAGCTTCGACGTATATCGAACGGTTCCCCCCACATCGTATCGCTTGACCGAAGTCATGACAGGAGGTATATTACAAGGAACTCATTCACGTACGTCGAGTATATCGAGTTAGCTCTCACACGTGCTATCCCCACGAGGTATATAGTGAGGCAATTCACGTACGCTCAGGTAGATCAAATGTCTTGTCCACACGTACCGATTGCCCTTAAAAGCAAGAGGTATATCATGAAAGTCATGCCAAGGGGGATCACCTTCCATAAAAAAAAGGGGGGGGATCACCTTCCAATTAACCTGATAACTGCATACCTATATATAGGTGTCAAACCTTGGACACTCATATTTAGTTTGCCGGTTTCTACTCTAAACTCTGCCGAAATGATGAGTTGGTATACTGCCCAAAATTTCGCGTAATTTTTAAAAAACGGGACCTTGCCCATGAGCCTGGTAACAAGTCCAACCATAGTTTTTACATATTTTTCAAACCCAACCAGGATCGGGTCCCATCTGACATTTATTTTTGCATTTAGGTAAACATAATACAAGTGAGAAAATAATAAACATAATAATAATCATGCTGAGACCCATCTCTCATTTTTTCCTTCTCTTCTTTTCCAAAAGTGTCAAAATAATTTTCCATCTTTTATAAAAAATCCCATAAATATTTTTCTTTCCCTTTACCCGAAAACATGTGTTGTCCCCATCTTTTTCAAAAATTTCAAAAACATTTTTCCTTCCTTCATCTTTTCCAAAAATAAATCCTAATTTTTCTCCTTCTCAGGTCGATCGCATACCCTTGGCTTGACTCCCTATTGGCTTCGATCTTCAGTCAAATCGCCCCGAAGCTCCCTTAGTTACTTCGCTACTTCCTTCGAGGTAGGGATTCATTCACTTTCCATAGAGAACACATACCCAGTACCAAATGTGCAACCAAATTTATTGACTGTTTTAGCATAGCTCACTGCCAAGATTGACAACCTTCAAATTGAGGTTCATAAGATGCAACGAAACTGGGTCCCTGTACCCGAAGAGCTCGAGGTCCTCTTCCCTCGCGCTATGGTTTTGCCCGCACCCGAGCCTATTTTGGTTCTTGAGGAATGCCAACATGCTCCACGTGCTCCTCCTATTAATGGGTTATCGCCATCTCAGATCCCTATGCCGAACCTTGCCCTGCCAGGAACTAACTTACCCGTGACCGTTGATCCAAAGGAGGAAGAGTTGAACAAGGTAAAGGAGGACCTTAGGATGTTGACCAAGAAGTTCAACCAAGTCAGACTCTCTGGAAACTATATGGAGTACACCCACATGTCTCCGTATCCTAAAGCCAGGTAACCGAAAAAGTTCAAGATGCTAAACATAGAGAAGTTCGGGGGTAGTGGACCCCCGATCGTTCATCTCTGTAGCTATCACTGAGCCATGACTCTCTTAGGCGCCTCCAAGTAAATAATGGCCCAAAAGTTCCAATAGACCTTGAAGGATAGCGCTCTTTATCGGTTCTTATCTCTCAAGGAGTCTAGAATCTGTAGTTGGGAGGATGTTGCCCTTGAATTCATGTCGCGATACAAGTATAAAGAAAAGTTAGAGGTTACCCGTCATCATTTAGAGTTGGTCATACAAAATCCTCGGAATTAGTCAGTAACATCATAGAAAGGTGGAGAGAGAAAGCAACCACCATGACCAATCGACCTTTCGAAGAGGATCAAGTCAGCATTGTGAAGAAGAACTTCTTACCCCATATATGAGTGATGATGGGAGGATAGTATTACCCTCATTTCTAAGCCCTCCGAGATGCATGAGTAGAGATCGAAGAAGGTCTCGCCAAGACAAAAGTTGAATTAAAAAAGTATCTAGAAAATTTTCTCCGAGAAAGTTTGAAAAGCCAATCAGTACCGCAGTTTTAACCATCAACAATATCTCTCAGCCTGCCACTTTATGGGCACCAGAAATTTTCCCTAACCCAGTCCGGAGGAATACATCGAGCTTCACTCTCCCCTATCCAAAGTTTAAGAGGCTCTCTTGAGCTAAAATCTTATGAAGCCCTTAGACCCCATCCATTACTAAACCCACTTCCTAAAAATTTCAAACCAGATGCCCATTATGACTTTTACTAAACTTTCGGCCATACTACCGACCAGTTTTTCCACCTTTGAAAAATGATCCAAGGTCTGATTGACCGGGGTGTTATCACCCCACCAGCCAATCCTAAACCAAACACTATCCATAATCCACTCCTGAATCATACAAATGCCATCTTTCTTGAAGAAGACCCATAATTTGACCCATTTACCCAGATCATACTAAGAAAATCACCAATCATACCCATATACTCTCCTAAACCTCTCCAAGCATGCCCATACTTTCTCCTATACCCTACCAACTTCGCCGATCAGGCCCTATCACTCCTTATCAGAGAATGCTTCACTGTTCGCACCCGTTCTGGAGGTGAATATATGGAATTGATAGAGTGTTGAAACAATTCCTAGAGTTCGGGTTGAAATTACCCTCCCAGATGATCGTTAACTATTAAAGATTCAGTGTGTTGTTCTTAAAAGCTTGAAAATGGGCTCGAGAGTCAGACAATTAGGTGGTACCGACTGATAAAGTCAGTTTAGATGATATGGTTAGGATCATAGTGGATTTATTCTTACAAACCGATGATATTTACAGTACATCCGAGATACTCGATGCTTTGAAACTACAAGGGTGTCTATTCCCTTCTCTTTTACATCTGCCCACCGAATAGGAGGATTTATACGAAGAAGCTGGGTGAATTCGATGATTCAGATGAAGAGAAGAGTCCAGAAAAGACTAGTTCGATAGTCAACATATGTGGTATGATATCATTTGAGGAGCCGATATGAGAAATCAACAAGGTGGATGAACAACCCGAGATTGATAAGGAGACATTTTTTTTACGTTCTTCTGTGAACCACATGACCAGATCAGGTAGGCATTGCCAAGTCCCAAACCTATTACCGTAATAAATCGATAAAGGAAAGGGTGTTGAGAATCTTCCTATTCTAGAAATGACCCTCGATGAAAATAAGATCCTCGATCAGTTGAAGAAAGCCCAAGACAACATCACTATATGGGGACTATTTATGTCTTCCTAGCTGCACCGCAATACCTTGATCAAGCTACTCATAGGACCCACAGTTCCTCCTTTTACCATGCCAGAAGAAGTGGTGAATCTAGTCAGATCTCTAAGCTCTACTAGAATTCTCTCCTTTTCTGAAGGAAAAATCCCCAAGATTGGTTCAAACCACAATTACGCTCTCAATATCCCTGTCGAAGCCCTGGGAAAGATCATCCCACTTTTATTTATCAATAATGGATCAACTTTGAATGTCTTCCCGTTAAGGACCCTTAATTATTTGGGACTGAAAGTAAGTGACCTTGATCCAACCTCTATCGCAATACTGGCCTACGATAATACCCGTCGAGAAGTGATGGGATTTATAAAGCTTGCAAACATGGCTACATAGCATCAGGGGGTGTCATCTTCCCTTCATCAAAAACTGAAGTTCTTCGTCAATGGGAAGGTCATCACTATCTTGGGCGACGACGATAATGCCGAGAATGCAAGCACCAGTAATCCAGTACTAGAGATACAGCATGGGATAAATGATATCCTTCTGTCAGGTTTTCGAGTTGAACCACTTCTACTCCCATATGGGACGATTTAAAAGATAGGGTTTGCCTGAGTACAACCCCCATAGTAATGTCAATGTAATCCAAATGTTCAAAAACATGCACTTCATGCCCGTACTGGGGATGGGACGATGACAACAGAGGATATTTGAACCCATTGTGTTGAAAAATGATTTTCCACCCAGTGGCTTGGGCTATCAAGCGTTGGTAGAAGAACTCAGAATGATCCATTAGCCTCGACTAAAGAGACGCATAAAAAGTTCCAAGACTATCTCGAGAGAATCCTTGAACGGAAGATTCATCAGAGAGGATGAAGATTTCCTCTTCTGTGGCTTTCCCGAACCGTGGTACAATCATGTGGACAAGAAGATGAAACCTGGAATGGAAATTTTTTCTAAGACATCTACTCGTGGGCTGAATGTTCCCAACATCAAGTGCAACCACTCATTGAGAAGACCATAGCTGATGCCAGATTCTAAGAAAAGTGACTCCAAGGATTCTTTCAGTTTGCAGGCATTGGGGCTGACACTCTGTAGATCCACTCAGGGGCTATATCATCGGATCCATCCCGTTTGATCAAAGTTGCTGATGCACCTCTCCTCAACTGGCATGCTGCACCAGTTCCACCTACTGACATTCAACCTAACCCTGATGCTTATCCCCTTTCGCCTTCTTTAGTTATTCCTCCTTACTCTGATGTAATCGAGACCTCCTTTGATGAGGTTCTCAATGTTGTTTTTCCTATTGATGAAATAAACAAAGATTTTGAGTATCTTGGTGCGACTTATATTAATTGTCTTGATTCTAATCAAACTCTCTCTCGATGATTTTGCAAATGAAAATTCTTAACTGAATTGAATAAGGTTAATAATAAATAATATAACCATTTTAAGTTAATGAAGATGAACTATTATTATTAATCTCGATTCTAGTAGCCAACTGCGTGAGATTAGGATGGGGTCCACCCTTGATGAGCATAAGTGCGCACAACTCGAGGAATTACTAAAGGAATTTATGGATGTCTTCGCATGGTCTTATGACGACATGCCCGAAATTGACCCTGAGACAGCTTAGCATGAGATTCCTACTCTCCCCGAATGCAAATCGGTCAAGCAAAAATTATGAAAGCTCCGCATCGAATGGTCGCTCAAAGTTAAAGAAGTAATGGTCAAACATTTGAACGTGGGTTTTATTCGTGTGATCGAATATCCCATATGGCTAGCCAATATCATACCCATGCAGAAATTATGAGGGAAGGATTGCATTTGCATCGACTATCGAGACTTGAACAAGGCCTCTTCGAAGGATGATTACCCACTGCCTAATATTTACATGAGTGTGGACAATACGACCAGTTACGCTCTTAAGTCATTCATTGATGGGTTGACTGGATATAATTAGATTAAGATGCACTTATATCATCAAGAGAAAATAACATTCATCACCTCTTAGGGAACCTTTTGTTAAACTGTCATGCCATTTGGTCTAAAAAATGCAGGGGCTACCTATCAGAGGGCTTCCAAAACCATCTTGCACGATCTGATACACAAGGAAGTCGAGATATATGTGGATGATCTTATTATCAAGTCTAAGACTAGGGAAGTCCATATTCTCGCTCTCCGAAAGTTCTTCGAATGACTGGGACGATATCAAATGCGACTTAATCCATAAAAATGTGTCTTCGGCGTAACCAAAGGAAAGCTCTTAGGATTCATCGTTAGTGAGAAAGGGATATAAACAGATCTTGCCAAGCTAAAAGCCATACTTTAAATGCCACCACCCCGAACGGAGAAGGAAATCTAGGGATTCCTTGGAAAATTACAGTATATGAGTCGGTTCATTAGCCAGTTGACTTCCATCTGTGAGCCCATCTTCAAACTCCTCCAAAAGGATTCGACCAAGGTTTGGAACAAAGCTTACTAAGAATCCTTTGATCGAATAAAGTAATACCTAATCCGACCTCCGGTAATCATGCCGCCGCAGCCTGGTCTTCCCCTACTCCTTTACCTAACCGTAATAGATACTGTAGCTGGGGATTTGCTAGCCCAGTACCTTGAAGAAACTCGCAAAGAGAGAGTCATATACTAAGCCAATCACAAGTTGGATGGATACGAAGTTAACTACACAGCCTTGGAAAAAACATGTGTCGCCCTTGTCTGGGTCACCCAAAAGTTGCGGCACTACATGCTCGCCTTTCCCATCAAACTGGTATCCTGAATGGATCCCATATTTGATCAAATATTGATTTATGATTTATTGACACTCTAATAAATTAACCATCAATATTGATTTGATCAAATATTGATTAAATAAATTAACCATCAACACTTTAATAATTAATCCCATAGATTTGATCAAATATTGATTTATGATTTATCGAGTTTTACTACAATTCAGACGCTACACGGGATGATTTCATATATTGCGTATACTCTGCATTTGATGAAATAAACTAGACAATACTCTAGTAATGATTTAATTATTATTTGATATGCCACCACATATATTGTGATAAGTGGCACCATAAATATTGGACACTTGGTTCCACATATTACATGACATGTGTCAAACCCACTTGAGGAACTTTTGCTATAAAAGAGGGTTTCTCCCCTCATTTGATGGATGATGGTATTGGGGGAAAAGTAAGGGGAGGAAATATAACTATTTTCCCCACGCACCTCTTGAGCTCCGTCACGGGTTCGATAGTGATGAGAGGATTTTCATAGTTTTAGTACGGTATATGGTCGTTTGAGAAACAGCTAGCCGGATTTAGCACCCCACGCACCAAAACCACTCAAACTGGGCGTTGAGAGGTGGCTCGCCGAATTTGGCACCCCCACACACCAAAAACCGAGCCCTCTTCGACGTATCATATGGATCCACGAACTACACAGACTTTGATTCCATAAAGACGGATACGTAGGCGCAACCACATTGCTCAAGTCTAAAACACTCTCGACACGGTGCCTCAAATATGCTGTCACATCTTACATTTGGCGACTCTGCTGGGGAGGTATTCGTGATTTCGATTGCGTAACGCCTCGTGCACACATATGGAGAACTCGACAAGAGTGGAGAAAACACCCCATTTCAGATAAGCATTCTGATATATTTCATTATTTAATTTTCGGCTATTACATGAGATGACATGATGCATATTATTAAATTGTAGATGAAAAAGAATATCATATACTGGTTATTTCAAGGTTTAGTCAAAAAATGACTTCAACATCCATTTTCATAAAATGCAGTGAATACACCTCATGTGATATAATGCCTATATCGGTTCATAATTATTACAGAAACTAGTTGAGATATATGAACATTATGTACAATAGATTGTGTCAACTGTACTTGTTACCGTGTAGATTTGAAAAAAAATCCAGAAGAGATATGCCTTGATAAATGTTCATATTAAACAAATATATTCGTACACTTTTGTCAAACAAAAGATCTGAATTCCTACTTTCAAGGGGACTGTTTATAAGCTTTAAGTCACATTATATTTTGTACTTTATTTTTTAGCCACACAAAAATCACGCTCCTGTTTACTTTTGGGAGCAGATATGACATAAAATTCTTTATTCTCAAACTATTTCAAACTTCTTGGTAGGATTATCTATATAATATGAGAGGGGGGTGTTTTACTGTTCCAAAAAATCAACGGTTGAGAACGAATTTTTTGAGGCGATCTAAGGGTCTGAGATTGCGCCACGTTGGATTATACACATTGTGACATGGCACAATCCTAAAAAAAAAACTCTACGCTACCTCCCCCGCTCTCATTTTCTTCCAAAAAAAATAGCACCCCGTCTTCTTACTCTCCTTCATTTGATTCTCTCTCAACACAAAGAAAAATCAAACCCTAACCTACCCTACACGTACACCTACCGCCACTCCTACCCGCCCCTTCCCCCCAGCCCCCCTCCCTCTACCCCGCTGCCTCCTCCATCCCTCGCTCCTCTCCCAGCTGCCCCCTTGCTTTTCCCCCCCGCGACCGTCGCCTCTCCCTGCGACCTCCCCCTCCACCTCGAAGGTGCCCAACCCCTACCCCTTCGCACTTTCGCCCCAAACCCTACTGCAACTGCCGCCCCCTCCTCCTCCCCTCTTCGCTCTGCCCTTCCCCCACAATCTCCTTCTCTTTTACTCACAGGCACATGTAAAACGATCTAAGGTACCGCTCTCTCTCTCATCCTTTCTCTCAGCCTCTGCCTCACGCCCATACACTCACACAACCATGGATCTGATGAGTGTTTTTTTTAATTATAAATGTAGTTACTGACATTTTTTAAAAACTTGCAACAGGGGTATTTGAACAAACTTGCAACAGGGGTATTTGAACACGCAAAGGTATACTTTTTTTTTTTGTAATTTTGTTCATTTTACTAATATCTAAGAGTAACAATGTTATTTTTTTTGCAGATTTAAGAATGGTTTAATTTTTGGATTATTTTTTTTAATTATAAATATAAAATTTCGATTTGTTTTTTAATTACAGTTATTGACATTTTTTTTAAAACTTGCAACAGGGGTATTTGAGCACGCAAAGGTATACTTTTTTTTTTGTAATTTTGTTCATTTTACTAAGATCTAAGAATAAGAATGTTTTTTTCCCAGATTTAAGAATGGTTTAATTTTCGGATTGTTTTTTTAATTTAAATATAGTTACCGACACTTTTTTTTAACTTGCAACAGGTGTGTTCGAACAAGCAGAGGTATATTGTTTTTTTTATTTTGTTCATTTTACTAAGATCTAAGAGTAAGAATGTTTTTTTTACAGATTTAAGTATGGTTTAATTTTGGAGGACTGATGTTTTTTCGGAGGACTGATGTTTTTTTTGCAGGTCTAATGTTTTTTTGGTTTTATTTTGGCTAAATGTTTTTTTATTGCATTTGGGTTGCCTAAAGAGGGATACATATTGATTTGAGATACTTATAGAGCAACTGTACTGTTTCGAGTTTTGATTTTGGTGTACTAAGAAATGTTGTTATTTGTATTTGTGTTGTTGATAAGTTGTTATTATTGTGTGTTTCAAATTTATTGGGGGATTATCAATAGAGATCCGACATTGATAAGTTTGATCTGGTATTGTTTGATGAACCAAAAACTCATGTTTTTTTAAATTTGATCATCTTATTAGTTTTATTCTGTTTTTGGGTAATAATGTAGGCTGATTAACTGTTATATTGTTATGTTCCCATGTGAAAGTTTATTAGTATTATGGATTGTGAAAGTTTATTAGTATTATGGATTCCTGCTTATGTGTTGCTGCTTATGTGTTGTATAAGTGTAGGTATATTATTCCTTTAAAATGTTATATTGTTTTGTTCCATTGTGTTTTTTAGTTTTGCATTTTTTAATTTCAATATTTTGGGGGTTGATTTGAATGTATATTTTCATGGTTGATCTTGACAAATATTTGGACTTCCAACTTTCATAGGTTTAGTCACAAGCCTTGGGAGATTAGATTAGTTGTTTTTATGTCCTCAATTAAGTATAATGGAACTATTATTTGGAAAAATATTAAGTTAGATTTGCATAGGATTTATAAAAATTTGAGTTATTCACATCTTAATTATTTATTCACCTCATTGAGTTATTCAGATCATTAATATCTTAGTTATATATTCACATCATTGAATTTTAACTGTTTTAACTTTCGGCAGATTTTTAAAGTGTTAATTAATGAGATGTTCTAAATATTTCATAAACATTTCCTTTTTCTTATTTATTGAATAATTGAGAGGAAAAATGATGATTCATTTATTGTTATTACTCGAAAAGCTAATCTCTCAGTTGCGGAGGAAAAATGAGGAGTAATAAGAATATTGAATAATTTTAATACTAAGTAAAATTGTATTTGTTACTTATTAAAGGTTCAGAATGAGGAGGAATTTCATATTCATATGATTGTCGGAATTGGTACTAAATTTTATACTATTTTACCTTCTATTTTCAGTTGATATCCCTGGACATGGGCCCACTAATTGCGAGGGCAAAATATCGTGGAGAATTTGAAGATATATTGAAGGGCCGTGCTTAAGGAAGTAAAAGAATCAGTTACTGAATTTATCACAAAAGTTTCATATGACTTTGGAGGTATGAAAATTATGGTTTTGGAAGATGGTTGGGGTTAATGTTTTTTTATCTGTGTAATTCTGAATGATTGGGTAAGGTAATTTTCTTAGCATTGTTGTGGCTTATACTTAGAACTGCTCAAATTCTTTTAACTGTTCACCAGAACTTCTCAAATTATTTAGCCCCAAATCAGTAAAACTCCTCACTTCCTTAATTATCTTAATCTTCGAAGGCGCTTCATACGACTCTAACTTCAATTAAAAAAATGGTCTTCTACACTTTCTTCTCCTCTTTGGCAGCTGCAGATCCCTTCATTGGCATTCTAGTCGGACCAGCAGCCCCTGGCTTCATCATAATCGAAGAAAGCTCCGCGATTTTGACCCATGTGAGTCTGGATATTTTGGTTTATAATTAGTTTTTGGGGGATTTAATCTATAAGCGTTCTTATTTCGTTTGTTTCGTTTTTTTTGGAATTTATTTTTCAAACTCGGGCAGGGATGCAACGGAATTGAAATTTTGGGTGTCTATCATGAAATTCTATAAAAACATTCTATACAGATATATGCTTAACATAGTCAATTTACAATATCAATTTCTCAAGGCCAGGAAATCCATCATATCTAATGCAAACAAAGTCAAATTTTTACAATCCTTTATATATAGAGGTTAGAATTACGATTTCTCTATTTTTTCGCTAAATATGTTTTTTTCTTATATCAAAACAGGAAGAAAGCAAGGATTTTTTTAATGCTAACCATGGAGGCTGCTATGGTGTGTGAAAGTCGATAAGAAATGTATGTTGCAGAATGGGCTTGCATATATGCACATATATACATATATTTGCATATATGTTGCATATATGCAGTGCTGCATATCATATGCATACATGATTGCATATATGCATCATATATGCATATATGCAAGCATATATCTGCATATATGCAACATATATGAAGATATATGCATATATGTGCATATATGCAAGCCCATTCTACAACATACGTTTCTTATCGACTTTCACACACCATAGCAGCCTCCATGGTTAGCATTAAAAAAATGTGCATATATGCTGCATATATGTATGCAGATATCTGCATATATGCTGCATATATGCAAGCATATATGCAAGCATATATGCATATATCTACAAGCATATATGCAGATTTTCAAGACATCGTTGGCGCTCGGAGCCTCATTAAACACTCCCACCCGAAACATTGACCTATCCACCTTAATAGTCCCCAATCATCCCAAACCGAGGATGAGTACGCACTCACACTTTTAAACATCACCCCCTATACAGGTCATCACCTGCCATAAAAATCATCGTTGAAACTATGACCACCATTGATGACATGACATTATTCGTCATGGCCATACAATTCTTTTAAACTAACTATTGTATCTCGAACTTTCATAATCACGGAGTTCACGCTCTCAAAAGAGCCAAGGATCTTTACTCATGTTATAGAGAAAATAGATCATCCAGTAGAATGTGAAGAGATATAAGATGAGGCCCTCTAAGAAACCGATCATGCTAATTTAGTCATCGAGTGGGGAGGTTTGATATCTGAGGCACGTCTATTTTCTCTCATAGATTCAGGAACTAATAATGGCCCCTCTTTCACCATCTACTTCAAACATGTTCTTAATTAACTCTTTGGAAAATAGTGGGAGATCCACCTCTATCAGTCGTTAGAGGTGGTAACCCGTAATTTGGACATCGATATCTTATCTATCGAGTACAAATGACTGAAAGAGATTAAAGGCTTAGGGTTGATGATCACATTAACTAAAAGTATTCATCGCCAACTACATGGCACACATATACGTCGCATACGAAGTTGAACAAGAGATAACCCTGCTCTAATAGCTTATGTCACACAAATTAGGGTATTTCAATTTGAAATATACTTGGTCTATTATTCGTATTAGTTTGATGCTCCATATAATTTGAGTTAGTTATTTCCATATTTTAAGATAAACTTCACTAACTAGACAACAACCAATATGCAGGCATCAAGAGCAAAGCTTTTCAAGGAATACAAAGAAGTACAGAGAGAAGTGCAGAGAGAGTAAATAGCTGATCCAGATAGATATTCAATTTGTTTGTGATGATTCTAACATATTCAAATGGAGTGCGCTTATTAAGGTACCATCCGAAACTCCCTATGAAGGAGGCTTTCCATGTTTTTTCTCGAACTATAAAGATTTTGCGGGGAAAAATATGAGCATATATATGAGTCAACTTTACCATTTTTTAAATTATTTACTATTTTTTAATAGTATTGGGTTAAATTATTTACAGTTATTTTAAAAAATAATAAATAATTTTATAAACTATTATTTTGATTTTTTTTACAGTAATTTTAAATTATTTACAGTTATTATAAAATAACAGTTATTTTAAAAAAAGAAAAAATAATTTAAAAAACAGTACATAATTAAATAGTTAATTTTAATTATTTACAGTTATTTTAAAAAACAGTAAAAAGAATAAATAATTTAAAAAACAGTAAATAATTAAACAGTTGTTTTAAATTATTTACAGTTATTTTAAAAAATAGTAAAAAGAATAAATAATTAAAAAAATAGTAAATAATTAAACTGTTATATTATTAAAAACTGTTATTTTATAAAAAAAACAATTATAAATGTCAATATAAAAAATCACTAAAAACTGTTAATATAAAAAACAGTTAATATGTAAAAGACTATTTTTTAATAAAAAAAAACAGTTATGTAACCAAAAAACTGTTAATTTATAAAAAATAAAATAACTTTTAATATATATTAATAGTTAATACCAAAAAATGTTAATAAAAAAACAGTAAAAACAATAAATAATTTAAAAAACAGTAAATAATTTAACTGTTATTTTATAAAAAAATGTTATTTTATAAAAAAAACTGTTAATATAAAAAACACTAAAAACTCTTGATATAAAAAATAGTTAATATATATAAAAAAACTGCTATTTTATAAAAAAATAGTTATACAACCAAAAAATTATTTTATAAAATATAATTTTTTTTATATATATTAACAGTTAATACAAAAAAATGTTAAAAACAGTTATAAATGTTTTAATTTTTTAATTGAGTTATGTTCGTGTTTGGTTAAAAAAATGATGTGTTGTGCCCCGCTTTTTTCGATTCATGCGTTCATGTTAGATAAAGGTGTAAGTCGAGTAGGAAAGGATTTTTGTGGATATAAAATAATTTTTTTATGACAGTATGGTTGCTAACATGTCTACTAAATTTCTATTTATTTACTGATCTGCGGTGTGTTTTTTTTCTCCAGAAATATGGAGATATGAGCGCATTTGGATGCATTGGGCTGCTATTACTGTTGATGTAAAAAATTAGATCGCTCTAATTATTCAATCACAGATAAATAAATAAGACAAAGAATTTTAAAGTGGTTCAGCCTTATAAGAATGGCCTACGTCCACTGTTATGTTATTGCTGAGTGATTAGGAATTCTCGATTACAAGTTCTATCCAGAAATTCCCCTCCCTTGAATGAGGGTGATACAATGTATTTATAGCCTTGAGGCTCTCATCTGAAAGGGTGATACATTAAATGATATACATATGAAAGGGTAAATCATTTAATGTTCTTCAAATGTGTGAGTCAAGATGTTGAGCATTCAATGAATAGTTGAACTGTTGAATATCTGGCAATTAATGCTGGGGTCGAGATGCAGCTCGAACCGCCTTGGTTGCTCGTCGTTCAAGAGTTCCTCGGAGCGCTGGGGTTCCTCGGAGCATCGGAGTTCCTCGGAGCGAACATAACTTGGTCGGGGAAATGAACATCCTCGTTGTTATTGTGCCACGTAGATTGACACGTGTCTTCTTATTATTCATCTATATCAGCATACTAATTTTGGTATCAACAGAAGCCCCCAATGTTTCATATTTCGAACTTTGAGGAGTATGGAACATTCTTTCTCGGTATATGGCAATATTAAATGACTTTCCTGGGTTTAGGAGCATTTAAATTTCTTTCCCCATTCGCAGAATCCGCCTTTTTGAATTTTTATGAGCGCTTCGATCTTCCTTGCATTTTTTGTCCTTTTAGCCGCCGGTAGCGTAATAGTTTGTTTTGTGTAATTATTTCTTTCGCCGTTTCCCAAGGCAAAGTATTTAAACTCCTTAGGAAATCACATCGTCTTCTACCTTTTCCAATTTTCTGCTTTCGAGTTTTCCATAGCTTTTCTTTCTCTTGTGCGTTCATCCTTGTTTTCGTTCGTTGTCAACAGATCTCCTTTTTCCCTGTAAGATCTTCTTCCTTTTTCTTTTATTCATCATGGTTTACATTATTGAATCTCTTGAGAAGTTCCGTTCAGATTTTTCCATCCCATCTTGGGTAATTTTGGAGGATCTTTCTGAACCTCAAAATTACTTTCGTTTGGCTGAGGGGCATTGGTTCCCCAGCCTTTTTATTGCTGAATGTGGGTTTTCCTTTCCACCAAACCCTTTACGTTCAGAGTTCTGTCAGTACTTCGATGTTGTTCCTGCAAAAATAGCGCGCAATACATGGAGAATAGTTAATGGGGTGCATAGGTTAAATCAAACTCATGGAACTCGTATAGGAATTCCTGAGATTATGTACTGCTATAGATGGGCTATTCTAGACAATGTTTATTATTTAAAAACTAGATTTTTGAATAGGGCTTTAGTAGTCAATCTCCCTGATGCTAACAGGGATTATTTTGAACATGGGGTAATTATCAAAAATTGGCAACATGCCCCTTTGCCTGGAGATGAAGTATATGAAGGTCCCAAATGCCCCCCATATGGCAATGGGATAGGTTATTTTCATTTTATTTTATTTCTGAAACTATGATTTCATTATGTTTGAATAAATGCATGATTGACATTTCAATATGTTTTTGTTTGCAGTTGACAGCAAGAGAAAAACTCCCAAAGAATCAGAAGTTAATATAAAGCAATTGAAACATATCTGGAGCTTGCATTAGAAGGTTGCAGACGAGCACATCAGGTCTGCTTTATACTTATTGCAGTATAGGAGCTATACATCGTCCTTTACTGCTCATCCTGTGGTCAGCATCAATGAACCTTTGCCAGCTTCTGAAGATTCTTCACTAGACTCTCACATACCTCTGAGTCAAAAGATGGGTAAAAGAAGAGTTCCTGCTATCTTCGAGGAGACTTCCTCTGCTGGAGATGGGAAGAGAAACAAGGCTGAGGTCCCAAAGGGGACAAAGAAAGTGGATGCTGCCCCTTCTGTTGTTCCTCAGAAGGTTGCCGAGAAGCCCCCAATGGCTCCTGTGCAGAAGGATTTACCTGTTGAAGTAATCACCATCTCTCCAACCAAAAGTTCTTCTTTGGTTGAGGTTGTTGAAAAGACACCGAGGAGATTGAAGAAATCCTCCTCGGTCAGTTTTTCTGGATCCATTCCCCAACTCATAGCTGGTGGAGATGGTGTTCCAATAATTATTCCCCCGAGCTCTACGATGAGCTCGGCAAAGTCCTTGACCATTCCCGAGGTGCAAGGTAATGAAGAAAACCTTACTCGGGATATGGTTACTTCTCTGGCTGCTCGTCATCTTGCTTCAGTAAGTATCTCTACTTTGAGCTTTTCATATTTTCCTTTGTTATTTCCCATATTTGTTTCTGACTTTGGTTTCCTTTGCTGTTTACAGTTGACGAGCTGCTTTAATATAATCCTCAAGAAGGATGAAGCAATCAAAGCTTCTTGCTCTTCAAAGCAATCCATATTTGAGAGCTTATTTTGTTTCTTAACCAACCAAGATTGGCATTGTTGTTCTTGCTCTTTTACCAACCATAGTTGGTCTGAGTTCGAACTATTATGTCCACTAGCTCTCAACCTGAGTTGGTCACGCTAGTGTTCGCCTCCTAACCAAAGGAGTATGGGTTCCTAACCAACCGGAGTTGGTATCTCGGGAATATCGTGTTCTTGCTCTTTTACCAACTGTAGTTGGTCTGAGTTCGAACTATCATGTCCACTAGTTCTTTTACCAACCTGAGTTGGTCACGCTAGTGTACGCCTCCTAACCAAAGGAGTATGGGTTCCTAACCAACCGGAGTTGGTATCTCGGGAATATCGTGTTCTTGCTCTTTTACCAACCGTAGTTGGTCTGAGTTCGAACTATCATGTCCACTAGTTCTTTTACCAACCTGAGTTGGTCACGCTAGTGTACGCCTCCTAACCAAAAGAGTATGGTTTGTTCTCGCCCTTTTACCAACCAAAGTTGGTCGTGGGTTTGAACTATCAATGTTACTTTTATTGCTGAACAGCATAGTGTTGTACACTAGTATTCCCCGAAAAACTTTTAATAAAAGAAAGAAGATGGCGAAACATCATCGTTTTATATTCATATTGATGTAACTGCTTTACATTTTACATCACTGATAATACTTGCGTAGGTGTTCAGCATTCCATGCATTCTTAAATTCCTCTCCTTCTAGAGTTGCTATTCTGTAAGTTCCTGGTCGAACAACTTTTGTAACTCGATAAGGTCCATGCCAGTTTGCTTCCAACTTATTGTGCTTCTGAATGACCTTCTTTAGCACGTAATCTCCTTCTTTTAAGTCGCATTTCTTCACCCTCTTGTTGTAGAACAGAGCTGTTCGTTGTTGATAAGCAGCATTCCTAATGGCTGCCTCTTCTCTAACCTCCTCGAGCGTGTCCAAATCTAATCTTCTCATTAAGTCGCTGACTGGGGAATTGGAATTTAGCACTCTGTGTGTTGGAAGACCCAACTCGGCAGGTATTATAGCCTCACTTCCAAATGCCAACATATATGGTGATTCTCCAGTTGCTGCTTGGGGGGTTGTTCGGTAAGCCCACAATACTGACTGTAGCTCATTAATCCAATTAGCTTTAGCCTCACATAGCCTCTTTTTCAAACCATTTAGTAATGTTCTGTTCGTCACTTCAGTCTGTCCATTGCTTTGTGGATGGCCTGGTGCTGAATGAGTCTTCAAAATATTTTACTGATGACAATAGGCGGCAAACTCCTCGTTATCAAATTGTGTTCCATGGTCTGTGATGAAGGCATGAGGGAGACCATATCGGCAGATTATGTTCTTCCAAACGAACTGGTATACCTTCTCGTATGTCATATCAATGAGTGGTTCAGCTTCTACCCACTTAGTAAAATAATCTACTACGACGACGAGGTACTTGAATCTTCCTCGGGTTATTGGTAGTGGTCCAACCAGATCAATTCCCCACATGGAAAATGGCCAAGGGAAAGTTATGGGTGTCAACAATGCTTGTGGAGTTCGTCGGATGGATGAAAAACGTTAACACTTATCACATTTCTTGGCATAGGCTATACAATCAGCCCTCATCGTTGGCCAATAGTACCCATACGTCATCACCCTTTGCAAAAGTGTCCGACCTGCTACATGGGCTCCACAGGACCCTTCATGTATCTCTTCAATTAATTCTTTCACTTCGGAGGGATGTACACATCTCTGTAAACCTTCCATAATTCCTCGTCTATATAAAACACCATTAGTTAGTACATACCGAGCAGCTTTATACTTCAATTTCTTGGCAGCGAGCTTGTCCTCCGGTAATTCTCCATCCTCAATATATATCCTGATGGGATCCATCCAAGATGGTCCTAAATCAAGGGTAATAACATTCATCGTCAGGTCTTCATCGATGCTCCGACTTTATAATACTTCAATTGGTATCGTTCTTCGCAGTTCGGTACGAGTAGCTGATGCTAGTCGGGCCAATGCGTCTGCTTGTGCATTTTCTATTCTCGGTATTCTGATCAACTGAATGGCATCAAATTTTGCCAGCAACTCCATCACCTTTGCATAATACTTGACCATTAATTCTCCTTTAACTGCATATATTCCCAACATCTGATTCACAATTAATTGAGAATCACTGAATACCATCAGTTGTTGTGCTTCCATAATCTTTGCTAAATTAAGACCTGCTATCATGGCCTCATACTCAGCCTCATTATTGGAGGCTTTGAATTGGAATCGCAGGGCATATTCCATGTCAATCTCGTCTGGGGTTTTCAAAACAATTCCTGCCCAACAACCTGTTGTGTAAGATGACCCATCTACATATAATCTTTATGTAGGTAACTCGTCTTCAAATTTCTTATCTGCCAGAGTTCCTCGGCGAAATATCTGCTGTTTCCTTTCATCTTCCCCTGGTATTTTTCGCTCTTTGTCAATCATCTCTTCTCGCCCTTTTACCAACCGGAGTTGGCCTGGGTTTGAATTTGATGATCTTTCTACATCCACAAGTCCTTTTACCAACCGGGGTTGATCTGGACTTATGTCTGTTGATCCTGTAACATCCACAGGTTGGTAAGCGAGTGTCTTTTGTTCCTCAGGGGGATCAGGATAAGTAAATTCTGCTATAAAATCTACTACAGCTTGCCCTTTTAATGATGATCTGGGTTCATACACAATATTATATTCACCGAGCTCTATTGCCCAGTACATCAGTCTCCCCGATTTTTCTGGCTTATGAAGGGCTTGTCTTAATGGCATGTCGGTATACACGATGATGGTATGGGCCTGGAAATATGGCCTCATTCTTTTACTTGCTTCAATTAATGCCAATGCCAATTTTTCTAGCTTTGGGTACCTGATCTCTGCACCTCGGAAAGCCTTACTTGTATAATAAATTGGCTTTTGGACTCCATTCTCCAATCTGATCAATGCCGAGCTGACTGCATTCTCTGATACTGCCAGGTATAAGTACAACTTTTCTCCCATTACTGGCCTGGACAACAATGGAGGTGCTCCCAAGTATTTCTTCAAGTCTTGAAAGGCTTTTTCACATTCCTCATTCCACTCGAAGGTTTTTCGAAGTGTTTTGAAGAATGGTAGGCATTTATCAGTTGCTCGAGATACAAATCTGTTGAGCGCTGCAACTCGTCCTATAAGACTCTGTACTTCTTTCTTCGTCGTTGGAGATCGCAGCCCTAAAAGATCTTTGATTTTTCTGGATTTGCCTCAATGCCTCGTTGGTTGACGATGTACCCGAGGAACATTCCTTCTCGTACTCCAAATGTGCACTTCGTCGGATTGAGCTTCATTTGATATTTATCCAGTTGATCAAAAGTCTGACTTAAATCAACTAGATGATCAGCAGCTTTTTTGCTCTTTGTCAGCATGTCGTCGACATAGACTTCCATATTGCAACTGATTTGTTCGGTAAAAACCTTGTTCATCAGCCGCTGGTATGTCGCTCCTGCATTTTTCAAACCAAAAGGCATAACATTATAACAATAAGTTCCTCTAGGGGTGATAAAAGAAGTACTTTCCTTGTCTTCAGGTTTCATTTTGATCTGGTTGTAGCCAGAGTAAGAATCCATGAAGCTGAGTAGCTCGTGTCCCGAGGTAGCATCTACAAGTTGATCAATTCTGGGCAATGGAAAATGATCCTTTGGGCATGCCTTGTTGAGATCGGTGAAATCAACACACATTCTCCATTTATTGTTCTTCTTTTTTACCATCACCACATTTGCTAACCAATCTGGATATTTCACATCTTCAATGAATTGGGCTTTCTGGAGCTTCTCGACCTCCTCTTGTATAGCTTGATTCTTCCCGGGGCTAAATACCTTTCTTCTCTGCTTTACAGGCTTGATCTCCTTATTCACATTGAGCTCATGACATAAGAAGTTTGGATCTATTCCTGGCATGTCTTCATGACTCCACGCAAAAGTTTTCTTCCTATTTTTCAAGAAAGTTATCAACTCTTGTTTTATTGAAGCATCCAACGACGAACCTATCTGGGTTACTCGTTCAGGGTGCTCGTCGTCCAAAATAACATTTTCTGTAGATTCCACCACCTGTCCTTTTACAAGTTGGGATTCATCTCTAGGATCAAGAGTTTCAATTTCTGTACCTTCATCCACCTGATAGGTAGTAGTCTTTTTCCTTGACTCTTCGAGTTCCTCTTGCTCAGCAGATGAATAATAGCATTACCGAGCTACTTTTTGATCACCTTTCACAACTCCCACTCCGAAATTTATTGGGAATTTTAAGCACTGATGTACTGTAGATGGAACTGCTTCGAAATTCTTCAAACCAACTCTCCCCATGATGATGTTGTAGGTTGATTGCACATTCTTATCCATCATAAAGAAGCGTATTCTTTCTGTTCGACAAGCAGGCCAAGTTCCAATGAATATATCCAACTTGATCGTCCCAAGTGGAAAAACTTTCTCGCCCGCAAAACCCAAGAGGGGTCTGTGATAAGGCTCCAACTGAGATAATTTCAAATTTAAACTGTCAAAGCATGAGTAGTACATGATGTCTGCCGAACTACCATTATCTACTAGAACCCTTGAAATCACTACTTCTTTCATCCTCATTTTGATCACCAAAGGGTCGTCGTGAGGGTAAAGAACACCTGCAAGGTCATTTTTTGAAAAACCAATGACTAGCTTCTCTTTGTTCACCTTCCTCGGTCGATCTTCTTCAGCTAGATTTATTCGCTGAATGTATGAGCAAGCCTGAGCCTCATCGAGGTAAGCTTTTCTTTCTGCAGTAAGGTCTCCTCCTCCTGCATCTCCTCCTGTGATAACATTACAATCAAATGTCCCAAAGCGTATTGAAAATACCTCTCGTTCGGGTTGCCTTGGTTTCTTGGGAAGATCAGGGTCATCTTCTGGATCATCTTCATGGTTTCTATTTTTCTCCTCTGCTCGTCGTGGAGATTTAGACCTTTCTCTAGTTCGGTCATTATTTCTTTTTTCGCTTCCCCGATCAACATACTTCGTTATTTTTCCTCGTCGGATGAGAGTTTCAATCTCATTCTGAAGAGCTATGCAATTTTTTATCATATGGCTATGATCCTTGTGGAACTCGCAATACTTTTCTCTATTCCTCAGGTCAGGATCTGACCTCAGTTTCTTTGGCCACTTTATCTCCTCGTTATTCTTGATTTCTTCCAAGACATGATTAATACCCATTTTCAAAGGAGTATAATTATCGTATTTCTTCAGGACTTCCCATGACGACTTATTATTTTTGGAATGCTTGTCACTACCATTGCCCTTATGCTCTTTCTTCTTGGATTTGTCAACTTCCACCTTGGTTTCTTTATCCATATTCTTCTTTGCAGCCATAGCCTCCTCGGCATTCATGATTTTGGCCGCTTTCGCCATCAACTCCGACATAGTTGTAGATGGATCTTTGGCCAAAGTGTAGTACAACTTGTTAGGCAACAATCCACTCATTAAAGCAGTGATTGCTGTCTTTTCTTCATAATCTATGACTTCCAGCTTCTCGTTATTGAAACGAGTTATGTAATCTTTAGTACTCTCACCAGATTTTTGTCTAACACTTAACAAGTGTGCTACTCGTTTTACTGGCTTTGCTCCAAAGCAGAAATTACCGATGACCAACTTGGCTAATTGGAAGAAAGTTAAAATCTTACCTCGAGGAATATTGTTGTACCATATCTGGGAAGATCCAGTAAGAGTTCCTGAGAATGCTCTGCATCTCATCTCATCGGGAACGACATAGATGTCGGCAGCAGCTTGATATTGCTCTATGTGAAGGACAGGATCTGTCTTTCCATCATATTTGGGGGTCACTACAAGTGCTTTAAACTTTGATGGTGTAGGAAAATCCACAATGGCTTGTACAAAAGGTGTCCCTCGAACAAAAGTTCGTTGTAGGGGGTTCTTTGCCTTAGCCATTTCTCACAATCTATCCTCTAACCGCTGACTGGAACCTTTCCAAGCATCATTTCCTTCCTCGGGCCTATTAGTTCGAGCAACTGACCGTTATGAGGTGGCCTCCTGGGATTTGTCTCGACGAGTAGCTGGTCGATCCTCGGATCTATCTCGACGAGTAACTGGTCGCGACTGGGCAGATCCTTCCCTTACATCTGATGGTCGTCGAAAACTCCTCGACGCTGCATTAAGAGGACTTTTGTTCCTCCTAGGTCCCAATCGATCAAAAGGAGAGGCCCTACTTAATATTTCCAATGCGCTGGCCCTTTCTGGAGAGAGTGTAACACGTTGCTCCATATCTGTGGCCCGCATTGATGAAGTTTGCCCAGGTTGATAAGAGAAATCATCTGATTCTTCATTATGATACGTATTGGTACGCCTGGATCGTGAAGAAAGTAAATAAGTTTGCCTCTGACCACTTCGGTGTCCTGAATGTGTAGGTGCTCCGCCATGAAGGGTTTGTATGAGTTGCCGCATTGTTTCTTGCATGGCGGTTTGTCCTTGAGCCAGATTCGTCATGATTCCAGCCAGATCTGGAGGTGCAAAAGGATTTGGAGGATTTCTAGTATTTCCAGCATTTCGATTGCTGGATTCCGGATTATCTGCCATTGATGATGAATGAAATTTTGTGAAAAACGATAACAACAATCGTTCCCACAGACGGCGCCAATCTGTTGATGTAAAAAATTAGATCGCTCTAATTATTCAATCACAGATTAATAAATAAGACAAAGAATTTTAAAGTGGTTCAGCCTTATAAGAATGGCCTACGTCCACTGTTATGTTATTGCTGAGTGATTAGGAATTCTCGATTACAAGTTCTATCCAGAAATTCCCCTCCCTTGAATGAGGGTGATACAATGTATTTATAGCCTTGAGGCTCTCATCTGAAAGGGTGATACATTAAATGATATACATATGAAGGGTAAATCATTTAATGTTCTTCAAACGTGTGAGTCAAGATGTTGAGCATTCAATGAATAGTTGAACTGTTGAATATCTGACAATTAATGCTGGGGTCGAGATGCAGCTCGAACCGCCTTGGTTGCTCGTCGTTCAAGAGTTCTTCGGAGCGCTGGGGTTCCTCGGAGCACCGGAGTTCCTCGGAGCGAACATAACTTGGTCGGGGAAATGAACATCCTCGTTGTTATTGTGCCACGTAGATTGACACGTGTCTTCTTATTATTCGTCTATATCAGCATACTAATTTTGGTATCAACAATTACAAAATCCAGACATAAGTTTATATTTCATTGTAGTCTCATTTGCTTTCATGAGATCAGTCAAATCCAAGGTATTACTTAATTCCCCCCCCTTTATGTTATTCCCCATTTTTTGAAAATTTGAGATACATTTGTAATGTAACGTATTACTTAAGATGTAAGGTATAAGTTACAAATCATCTTTGTATTTTATTTTCAATTTCACATGATTCAATATTTCGCTAGAGACAATGTGCATTTGCTATATAATTAATAATTAGCTTTGTTTATATAATATTTGACTAGCTCTTTGAATTTACTAACTATATTTTATTTTTTGTATCAGGTCACATTTGGAAAAGAACGGACAATAATTATAGTGGAACATAATTATTTGGGCTTCCATCCATTGATATATATTTATTTTTTTACAACATTTGTTTCATTGAAGCTTTTCTCAGGTGAATTTGTTTTTTTTATATTGTTGGATTTGTCGTTATCCCTTGAGAAGGGGGTGGATAGTCCAATAAACAGAGGAGATTTTATCCAAATTTTTTAAAACTTAGACACTTAGTTTTTTTTTAGACACAATGAGAATTCATTTGATGAATATTATATATTTCATTTTATATGTGAATTTGTTTGATGAATTTAAATTATTTGAATGGTGTTTCACAATTTATTATTTGTTATAAACAAGGGAGATTATGACCATTTTTTTTAAAATTACACTTTTTGTTTTGTTTTGTTGGGGAACGATATTTTTGTCATTTTACAATTATGTATTTTGAAAATTTTCATCGTTTCACGATTATGTACTTTCGAAATTTTCGCCGTGCCTTCAGGCACGGGCATTTCGCTAGTGCATTTACATGCTTAGAGAGATGTCAGAACTTTGGAAAACCTACACGCTAAGCTACCATTCATACATGTTTAAACTCCGATGAAAACCCGATCCACAGATATCCATTCATACAGGTCCACGGATATTCGGCAAAACCGTTCCAAACTTCGACAAAAAAAGCCCCAACGAAAATCGATCGATCCATTCTTACCATCCTTGTGTGGATGGAATGAGAGGAGAAACCCGACAAACAAACCAAAACCTTTTAGTAGCTCTGGTGACCTCTGAGGATCCATAACCTGAGCAACAATCGCAATGTCCGAATAACCTTGACATTCGACCCACCGGAGTTCGAACAACTTGAAGCAATCAAGACCCGAACAACCATCGACCTCCGAGCTACTTATCGACGAAATAAAAAACAGTGCGACTGAGGAACCTCGCTCCGATGAACTAGCGATTCCTCCGACGAACCACCTGCTCGGACTTGGCCAGAATCATAACCCAGAAATTAGGAAAAGGGGGAAATCTAATAGAGAGAGAAAATATAGAACAAATAGTCACAAACAATAACCCTCTAACCATCAACTCTGAGCAATTTGATCTCCGGAACAGCTATCTCCGAGGAACTGACCTTCGATGAGGTATTCAGAACAGATACCTCCGAACCACCATGAATCCTTAATAAATCTTAATCTCTAATCATGTAACCTGGAAGCATCCTCGACGACTTTGACCTCCGAATATGGAGGTTCAATTTTGGACCCATCTTGGGTTTCAATCCTTATCTTTGGTAATATATACAGAGATAGACCATTTGGGACTCCAAGTTCCAAGGTAGTGGACTTTGTTTTTTGGTTTAAAATTAGCAAGCACGGTAACTCGAGATACCTCTTTTAAAGCATGGGTACGGTGGCAATAAACCACATCGAAAATATCTCCAAAATCATGCCCAGATTGTATAGTTACTTGAATAAGTATGGCAATAAACAGTTGCTAAAAAATTATTGGTATGGGATTTTGAAAAATAGGTCAAATAAAGTATATTGCCCATTTTATTAATCGCAAATGCTATGGTATTTTTATTTGTGCCTGTTTTGTTTATACACCCTGAAAATACTATTCGAACTAGTTGTAGTCTCGCACGAATTTGAGTTGTTCGAGTAGAAAAACATTTATTTATGAAAAAATCTTACCCCTCAAAATTGTGAATATTTTTATGTTATTCCATGAGGGATCATTTAAGGACTTAGTACGAGCATATACTCGAACAATCTTGCTAAAATAATACTTTTTGAGAAATCATGTCAAAAATGACATCCTTCGAACAACCATATCAAAATGATATTTTTTAGAATGACCTTGGAAAATAATAGTATTTTTTTGAAAATTTGCATTTTGCTCAAGTCATGGTGCTTCGAGCAACCTCCTCCTAGTGACTCGAGCGGCCTCCTCCTAGTGCCTTGAGCCGCCTCGTCCTAGTGACTCGAACTTGCCTCATCCTAGTGACTCGAGACGTCTCGTCCTATTGCCTCGAGCAACCTCATCCTGGTTCCTCGAGCAACTTGTCTCAAATAACAGTATTTCTTTAAAAACTTAGCAATTTTCTCAAGTCACGGTACCTCGAGCAGCTTCAGCCTTAGTGCCTCTAGCAACCTCGTCCTAGTGCTTCGAGCATCCTTCTCCTAGTGCCTCAAGAAGCCTCGCCCTAGTGGCTCGAGTGCCTCGCCCTAGTGGCTCAAGAAGTCTCGTCCTAGTGGCTCGAGCAACCCCACCCTAATGACTTGAGATGCCTCATCCTAGTGGCTCGAGCTGCCTCATTCACGGTTGTTCGGAGCAACCCCATCCATGGTCACCCGGAATAACTTTTCGTGCTACCTTTTATTCTATTTGTGATAAACTATGATTTATTCACATTGATATGTTAGTTACATGGAAATTCAAGTCTGATATTTATTATTCACCTCGTGGTGACTCAGCATGCTTACTGACTGAATTGTTCTATATATGATTCAAAACTTCTTCTAAGTTTTCTCCGCTTTGGTAAAATAGCGGGGGCATGAGATAAATAGCTCAACACATGATATATTTGTCTATATTATTTTACGCTAGTATGAACTAAATATTGAATCATATCGAACTAGCATCATGAAATTGCACAGAATAATAGGTGTTACGATTCCTTGTCGCATGATTCTGAGTTTATTTTATTCAATTAACATAAAATAAAAGATACACCCTGCATGATTATATATGGCATTATAATATGCCTTACGAGTAACTAATGGTTTTTGTGCCAGAATTCGAGATGATTTCTTATCCTTGCAGATATTGAATGCACATGATCAAATCGAGCTTGAGCAATTACATCAGTCCTTACGGATGTCCAAACCAAACGCTCAAGAGGTTTTATTTTAATTGGGGACAAATACCCCGTGAAATATATTTAAATGCTTTCAACTCTTTGATGGTGTTGTAACTAGTAGCTATATTTTTCTTTTCTTTACTTTATCTTGAGATAAAAGACAAAGTAAAGTAAAGAGGGGGAAAAGTACTGTATAATGTACCACTTGTAGTTAGGCATAAACATAGGTGACAAGATACTCGAATTCGGTCACATAATGTCCATCATTGATGAAGCATACACCAAAAGAAATATAAGACTTGTTCAACATAGCCATCGGATAGCTCATATATACCACTGGCTACATTACATTATTTCCAGCAAAGCGACAGGGGGCAAGCAAAATCACCCGCAAAACCTGGTGCATGGATACAGAGTTTGTATACAAACCTTATCAGTATTATGGTAAGTGGCCCACAGAGATGCCTTATAATTATCACAAAGACTTACCAATTTCGAGGTAAGTCGCCCCCAAAGGTTCATTATAGTTCACTGAAAGCCTTACCAGTTTTGAGGTAAGTGGCCCATAGAGGTGCATTATAGTTATCACAAAACCTTACCAGTTTCGAGGTAAGTCGCCCACAGAGGTGCATTATAGTTCACACAAACCTTACCAGTTTCGAGGTAAGTCACCCACAGAGGTGCATTATAGTTATCACAAAACCTCACCAATTTCGAGGTAAGTCACCCACAGAGGTGCATTATAGTTATCACAAACCTTACCAGTTTCGAGGTAAGTCTCCCACAGAGGTGCATTATAGTTCACACAAACCTTACTAACTTCGAGGTAAGTTGCCCACAGAGGTTCATTATAATACTCACAAACCTTGTGAGTATTATGGTAAGTTGCCCACACTGGTGCATTACAATTCTCATAAAGTCCTACATTAATAGGCCCGTATGACCATCGAATATGGGAGATTTTAAGACCAATATGACTTGGCCCGCCTGACCCTCGGATATAGGAGATTTAAGACCAATATGACTTGGCCCGCCTGACCCTCCGTTATGGGAGATTTTAAGACCAATATGACTTGGCCCGCCTGACCCTCGGATATGGGAGATTTAAGACCAATATGACTTGGCCCGTCTGACCCTCGGTTATGAGAGATTTTATTTTTAAGACCAATATGATTTGGGCCGCCTGACCCTTGGTTATAAGAGATATTGTTTTTAAGACCGATATGACTTGACCCACCTCCACCCTCGGTTATGGGAGATTTTAAGACCAGTATGACTTGGCCCGCCTGACCCTCAGTTATGGGAGATTATTTTTTTAAGACCAATATGACTTGGCCCGCCTCCACCCTCGATTATGGGAGATTTAAAGTCCAAAATAACTTGGCCCGCCTAATCCTCGCTCATGGGAGATTCAAAGTCGTATAGTATTAGGCATTAAAGTCCAATATTACTTGGCACGTATGACCCTCTAAAGGGAGATTTAAAACCCCTACATTACTAGGCATAAGCCTGATTTACGGGAGACTAAAACCTATATTACTATGAACGCTTAAAGTCCCTGATTTTTGGGTACGCTTAAAGTCCTAAAAGGACCTTGATAGTTGCTCAACTAAATAAAGTTGGTCACACTTACAAAATATGTTGGTTTAAAACCCCCAGTTCACTTGAAGCATTTATGGTTGCTCGATCAAGTACTCTCGACAGGTTTCGATCTTATGATTGCAAAAGATCCACTATACTTAGATAATCACCAATTGGTTGCTCGGGCTAGTACATCTGGCATATTTGATGTTCAAAATGTTTGAAACCATAATAAAATTGTGGAGACATGCTCATTCGAGAGGAAGGGGGAAATCCCCAAAATACTCCTCCAAAATGAAAAGCAGAGGCAACAAAGATAGCCTTCAAAACTACTTACAGATGATATGCGCATATGCACGCATGATAAACAAACTGAACGTGGTTATGTGATGATTTTCTAGTTGAAAGAGGCTAAACGATTTATTTCGTACACATAGTTGATATGTCTCAGCCGAAGCATCAATACACCAACTATGTCTACTTGGTGGCAAATGTAAAGTGGGGTAAAATAAATTAACCATCAAGACTCTAATAATTAACACCACAAATTTGATCAAATATTGATTTATGATTTATCGAGTTTTACTACAATTTGGACGCTACACGGGCTAATTTAATATATTGCGTATACTCCGCGTTTGATGAAATACACTTGACAATACTCTAGTAATGATTAAATTAATTATTTGATATGGCACCATAGATATTGGACACTTAGTTTCACATATTACATGACATGTGTCAAACCCACTTGAGCAACTTTTGCTATAAAAGATTATTTCCCCCCTCATTCGATGGATGATGGTCTTGGGGGCAAAGTAAGGAGAGAAAATATAACTCTTTTCCCCCACGCACCTCTTGAGCTCCGTAACGGGTTCGGTAGTGACGAGCGAAGTTTCATTAAGGTATATGGGCGTTTGAGAGGCGACTAACTCGATTTGGCACCGCCCAACTTACCAAAACCACTAAAACTGGGCATTGAGAGGTGACTCGCCGGATTTGGCTCCCCCATGCACCAAAAATGACCAAAAAGAGCTCTCTCTAGCGTAACGTACGGACCCACAAACTACGCAGATTTTGATTTCGTAAAGATGGATACATAGGCACAACTATATTGCTCAGGTTTGAAACACGTTCGACACAGTTCCTCCTCAAATCTGCACTCACATATTACAGAATTTAACTACACAACCTTGGAGAAAACATGTGTCGCCCTGTCCGGGTCACCCAAAAGTTGAGGCATTACATGCTCGTCTTTTCGATCAAACTGGTATCCCGAATGGATCCCATCAAGTACCTACTTGAGAAGCCTGCCATGTCTAGTCGAATGGCTCGTTGGTTGATGCTTCTAGCCAAATTTGATGTTGTATATGTCACGCAGAAAGCCATAAAAGGAAGAGCCATCTCTGATTACCTTGCTGACTACCCTATGAAAGAAATCGATGTCTGGATTTTTGAGTTCCCGGATAAGAATAACCTTTGTACCTCCAAGAAGACCTCTGATGGTAAATGTTCTTCGATGGCATCGCCAACAAGAAAGGATATGATATTAGGATACTCCTAATTTCCTGATGACTCTTACACTCCCATTGCCATCAAGCTGGAGTTTCCTTACACCAAAAACATGACTGCATACGAGGGTAAGCCTCAAAGTTTCTCTTAAAAAAGGACTTGATACCTCGATGTCTTTGGGGATTCAACCCTTATCATCGATCAATTGGTCAGAAGATGGAAAGCTAAGGACGAGAAACTCTTACCCTTTCATGCCCACTTAGAAGAGCTAGCTTCCCAATTCCAAGAAATCACCTTCCTCTACCTGCCCTGGGAAAAGAATAACCTAGCCGATGCCCTTGTTACCTTACCCTCCATGATTTACATGCCCGAAGGAATAACCTTTAACAACCCTCGCTTTTAGGAGAATCATTTTATATTAATTTACTGCATAAAGTAAATATATAAAATGTTGGAACTGAAGTAAATATTAATTAAATGAGTTGTAAGTTAATATTTACTAGAATGTTGTGTATTTACTCTATGTGTAAGTAAATATCCTCAAGTTGCATGTTTCATAGTGTCATGTGTTTTAAATGACATTATGGTTTAAATGAAATCGGAACTTGAAATAATTTATAAAATTATCGGATGCCATTTTAGAGGGCGTAGTTAGTCCCGGAATGTGCGAGACAGTCAAAATAAGTGCCATATTATATTTTTAGGTTCTGGGCACTTTTGACTAGTTTTAACTTAAACGCGTATTTGGGAGTCATTTTAATGTGGTATTAACCATTTAAGTTGGGAACTTTAGACTTATGCCCCAATTTTTAGTCTTCTAAATTCCCTAATTTTCCTATTTCATGTCTCAAACATAGAGAGACAAAGAGAGAGAGAGGGGAAGAGAAAAGAGGAGAAAGAAGAGAGAAATTGGAGATTGAAGCTTGGGATTGCATCTACCACAAAGAAATTTGAGATTTATACTTCAAGGCAAGTTTTCTACTTGCTAATATGTGATTTAACATGAGTAAATTGTGTGATAGTTGTGTATTAGCATTTATGGATCAAAAAATGAAATTTATGGTGTTTTAACCCTAATCTTAGTTTATGATGATGAAATTGTGGGTTATAGTAACTAATAATCATGTAGGATGATTTGGGGTAGATTAATGTTGTTGGATGTGTGTAAAAATGGAAGAGAAATTGGTTTTGGGGAAAAACTAGGGTTCATAACCCGTAGCCCCCTTCTTGGCTCATCTGCAGGGGCGAATCGATTCGCTAAGGGGACAGTTTCCAGGTCTGGGTACCCGAATCGATTCGGGTTAAGGACAAATAGATTCGAAATTTGTAGAAAGTTGGATTTATCTTCCGAACCGATTCACTTTTTGGGCGAATCGATTCGGACCCTGCTGTTTTGAGTTGATTTTTCCAACTCAATTTTTATTCTTTTTCTTTAGGCTTAGGACCTAGGAACCTTCTTGAATGAAGTAAACTTAGAGTAATAGAGTTTTAGATGAATTGGGGAGCTACCCTAGATTAGAAATGAACTATATGGGGTTTTTCCGGGGAGATGCCAATTGATATTAGGGCATTATTTTCTTCTAGTTGATTATTAAGAGACTAGGAGTTGTATCATTACGTTTGGGAGACTTTAGAAGCTCAATTGAGATATGTTAGTCTTAATGGTTAATAGTATAATACCGCAAAAAGGGTGTTCTGAGAATTAAATTGGGAGTTCACTCAATCTTTGATGTTGTAATGATAATATGAATTACGTATGGCTCCGGATAAAAAGGTGAATTATTTGCAAAATGTATATGATTATGGTTTTGGATAAAATGAAACATACATATGAAAAATGGTAAATGGAAATGAAATGGACATGGTAATGATGATGGTAAATGATAATTTACTTTTTCATGAATATGGTAAATGATAATTTACTTAAACACACCTCTCTAAATGCTATCATAAGGGAAGTACGCGCGCATGGTGATGCCCCATGGCTATTGAATGCAGGGTGGATATAGACCTAGGCCATATGAGCGATTATGTTATGTTTACTGCGCTGGTTAAGAGATTCCAGGTGTGGTCTTGACTATCCCGCAGGCATATGGCCGCTTCCCGACGTCTTGCGTTATTGATGCCCAGGTTGTCTTGTTTGATAGGCCCTGGAAGATGATAGTCATTTAGGGGCGCGCCCAGTGGAGAAACTCGGAGGGGCGGTCTTAGAATCGCTATATGTATATGAATATAACAATTCTGTATCAAGTGGGACTTAATGTATGTTAAATGCCACAAAGAGCATATGCGGATCAAGGAATGGAATGCCATAAAGAGCATGTAATTGAAATAAAAGCCACAAAGAGCTTATAACTGTAATTATATTTTCCTGTTGAGGAACGGAACTATGAAATGAAACAGTGTTCATGATGGAGGCTTTTAATTAATGTTAATCATTCTTATTCTCTTGTTTAATTAAATTAGATCTATGATCACTCTAAATGTCTTAGTTTATGTACTAAATTGTGTCGGTAGATCTTATTCCTGTTAGTCATGATTCACTGTTCATAACTGTCATACTTTTTATTCATCTGGTGATCATATAAAACTGGGCCCTGACCCGTTCATATTTCTTATCGTGCATGCATCTTGTATCCGCTCAGGTGCCCCGCCGCAAGGATGCCCATTCTGATTTTCCTATTCCGATGTCTTTGAGGAGCCGTGATACTTTGCAGATATTACGGGATACTTGGTATAGATGTTTTCATTCTTGTATTCTAGTTATAATCGGGTCATTTACTCGGGCGTGAGGCCCAAGCTTTTGTAATTGTTTAATGTAATGTATTATGTAATTTACTGAATTTGTTTAATATTATTGTATGAGTCTGTGACCGACAGCATATTCGGTCCCTTATTGTATACTTAATGTGTATGTAATATTATTTCTTCGGGCTTTCCACTTTCTTTTTAAATTGGGTTGTTTAATTTTTTTTTCCTTAACTTTAAAATCAAAATTTTTGGCAACCCATTTTTCTTAACTATGGAGTGGTTATCCTGTCTACTTTATACTTTGTTGTGATGCTGAGAATGATTCCATTCATGATTCCTATTGTATTGGAGTATTGGGCTGGCCACCCCCTATTTCGGATCCCGGGTTGTCACATAACCATGGCCCCTGTCCTTGTCCAAAAGCAAGATAAACCAACTCACTGCTACCACATTGAACTCATCACAAAAGAAGATCCTGATATAGCCAGCTGCTGGTACTTGATATTTGTCTCCTCCTCAAGCATGGTAGGTATCCCCAAGGCTCTGATAAGAAAGACCGAGCAACCCTCCGCAGACTGGCTGCCCAGTATATTGTGACAACCCGCTCACCAAAATAAGGGGTGGCCAGCCCAATACTCCAATATAACGGAATCATGGATGGAATCATTCTCAGCATCATAACAAAATATAGAGTATCCAGGATAACCACCCAATATTTCAGAAAACGGGTTGCCAAAAATTTTTGTTTTGAAAGTAAATAAATGAAAACGAACAACCCAATTCCTGAAAGATAAGGGAAACCCCAAGACATGTATGAATAATACACAAGAGTACGATAAAAAGACCGAATATGTAACCGGTCACTAAACTGATATACCAAATATACACAAGTACAATAAGTTACTTATTACATTTCATTAGACATTTACAAAAGCTTGGGCCTCTTGCCCGAATAAAAGACTTGATCTTAACTAGAATAAAAATGAAAACGTCTATACCAAATGTATCCCGTAATACCCGCAATGCATCACGGCTCGTCGAAAACATCAGAATGGGAATTCAAATCAGGCATCCTTACGGCGGAGTACCTGAGCAAAGACAAGAAGAATATGCAACAGGAAATGTAACCGGTCAGGGCCCGGTTCTATATGATTACTAGATGAATAAAGAGTATGACAGTTATGTGCGATAAATCATGAAGAAAGGGGAGTAAGAAGCAACCTAAACAATTTAAATCATAAGCTAAACAGGAAATAAAGTAATAAGCATTAAACTAAGAACTTCATCAAATGTGCTCGTTAGTTTATATATCTTTTCCTTAGCAGGAAATATATTTATAAACACAATCTTTTGCTCTTTAAGGCAATTATATCTCAATTTTACTTTTTGTAAAAATCCTTTCCTTATCAGGAAAATAATCATTTTCAAATGCTCTATGTGGCATTTATATGTGCTCTTTATGGCACTCCATCATGCTCTATATGGCATAACAAATACATCAAGTCCCACTTGATTATGAACTGTTATAATTATATACATATAACGTATTCTAAGACCGCCCGTCCGGGTTTCCCCACTGGGCGCGTCCCTAAATAACCATCATCTTCCAGGGCCTAACCTAAGACAACCTGGGAACCTATCGCAAACGTCGGGAAGCGGCCATGAGCCTGCGTGGGAGCCAAGACCACACCCGGAATCTTCCTACCCAGCACAGAAAAATAATATACAACCATAAGCGCTCCCATGGCCTAGGACTATATCCACCCTGCATTCATTAGCCAGGGGGCTTCACCTATCGTGCGGACTTCCCTTAAGATGGTATTTAGAGAGGTGTGTAACATTCATTTTATTTATCATTAACAAAATCAAGTAAATCATTATTTACCGGTTTCATGATTAAGTAAATTATCATTTACCAAAAATCAATACCATTTCCATTTCATTTCCATGTTTCATTTTATTCGAAACCATTACTATTTATTTCTAGTAACAGATATAACTTATTATCCGGAGCCATACAATAAATTATATCATTACTACAACCTCAAAAGGAGTAAGCAAATTCTTAATTAACTCCAAACATTTTAGGGTATTCATTTTAGATCCCCAATATCATCATACCTCGAAGGAATAGATAAACTCTCCATTTATTCTCCCAACATACTTTTATGGTGATAATGTAAACCACCAAGGTTAACATAACTCAATTTGAGCTTCTAGAGTCTCTCAACATTCTTTTGGGGGTGATAGTACAAACCATCAAAACTAGTATAGTTTAATTAAGCTTCTAAGGTCTCCCAAACATAACACTACATCTCCTAGTTTTAACATAATTAACTAGAAGAAAAGAATGCCCTATCATCATTAGGCCTAACCCCGGAAAAGTCCCCACATAACCCATTCCTAATGTAGGGTAGACAACTAACTCATCTCACACTCTAGGACTCTAAGTTTACTTCATTTAAGAAGGTTCCTAATCCTTATATCTAAAGAAAAGAATAAAAATTGAGTTATAAAATTAACTCAAAAACAGCAGGAAAACGAATCGATTCGCCCAGAAAACGAATCGGTTCGGACAACTAAACCAACCTTCTGTAATTGATCGAATCGATTCGGCCTCAATACCGAATCGATTCGAGTTATGCAGACCTGCCAATTTCCCTTAGCGAATCGATTCGCCCAAAGGGCCGAATCGATTCGGACCTGCAAATTTGCCAAAAATGGCTACGAAGGGTTTTGAACCCTAAATCCTCCAAACCTCAAACCTCTTCCTTTTCCTACACATCCAACAACAAAAATCTACCCCAAACTAATCTACATGATTATTAACCATCAAAACCCACAATTTCTTCAACATAAATCAAGACTAGGGTTTAAATCCCACAAATTCTACATTTAAACCATAAATGGAAATACACAATTATCATACAATTTATGCATCTTAAATCACATATTAGCAAGTAGAAAACTTGCCTTAGGGTTGATATCTCAGATTTATTTGGAGAAGAAGCAATCCCAAATCCTCCATCTTCAATCTCTCTCTCATTTCTCCATTTCTCTCTTCTTCTTTCTTTCTCTCCTTTCTCTCTAGGTTCAAGACATAAAATGGGGAAAAATAAGGGATTTAGAAGACTAAAATCGTGGCTTAACATAATTCTCCCAACTTAAGTGGTTAATACCACATTAAAATGACTCGCAAATACGCAAATAAGCTAAAACCAGGTAAAAGTGCCCGAAACACAAAAATACAATATGGCACTTATTTTGACTGTCTCGCACCTTCCGAGACTAACTACACCCTCTAAACTGGCATCCGGAATTTTATAAATTATTTCGAGTTCCAGAATCATTTAAACTAAAAGGCCATATAAAATACATGACACTACAGACATGCAACCTGATGTTATTTACTTTCACATGTAGTAAATATGCATCAACCTAGTAAATATTAACTTTCAATTCATTAAATTAATATTTACTCCAGTCCCCACATTTTATATAATTACCTTATGCGGTAAAATTAGTATAAAATGAGCCTCCCAAAATCGAGGGTTGTTACATACTCCCCCCCTTAAGAGGGAATTTTGCCCCCAAACTTCGGGCACACCCAAATCTGATAAGGGTATACTACTCTAAACTAGGATTCTACTATCCTAAACAAACTCCTCGTTATATCAACATCCCAAATGGACTGAGACTAAGGTCGACCCTGTCGATCTCAGTCAATCCTCTTGTTCTCTAGTAGCACAAGACGCTCTTCACTAACTATCGATTCTGGCTTCCTACGACGGAACACGATGCCCACACGACTCGGCACAATTAGCCAAATCTTCAAAGTTATGTTACATCACCTCGGGGCACCCACACCAACTCTAAGTGGTTTAGCTTCAATGATACACAACTATCCCTCGTATCGACGTATCTCATCAAGGCGTAAGGCTTAAAAGTCAAATCTCTAAAGAAAAGTTCCGAGACCACTCCAAGTCCAAGGAACATATTACCCATTGGTTCCATCCAACGAGCATACGAATTACTCAACGGACCGCGCTAGGTCACTCACGATACCATGCCTTAGGAAATGATTCATAAGACCACTCCAAAACCTAATGGTTGCACGAAAATCTCCATCCATACCATTACTGCTCCCATCTGCTATGTATACTAAGGCGCACGTTCGTAATATGCCCTTTGGTATAAGTCAATTTCCTCTCTTTCGTCCATCCACTTTAGGGCGGTAGGATATACGCCATTTCCATCCAGTTCCCATTATTTCACGGAAACTTTTGCTAAACCTTCGACACGAATAACTAGTCTCGGTCCACCCCATTATAATAGGCACCTCCCACGGTTTTACTATTCCTCCATCGAGAACGGGGCATACTCTTCTACAAGTAGTCCGTCCATAATGGGCGGAAAAGCAACGATTGGGTCAACGGTCAACAATTCTCTCGATTGGGATCATGACCAGTTAGATACCGGTAGTTCAATGTAAACGTCTATGAATACCCTTCGTCGTTCCACCACTACTCTTCTTCGCACGAGTAGGTGAAATTGTAAATCACAAATCGAAATGCTCTCGCTATAGAGTCTTCTGAGTCACACTCGCTCTACTTGGCCTTCCATGCCATTACCATTATCTCTGACGAGTTCTCCACTCGACACGTCCACTACCCCAATCGCATTTCCTTAGCGAATGAGAAAATATCCAATCACTAGTTCTTCTGAACTCCGAGCACCCACTCGATTCCTCCCACAACATATTGCAACAACTTGTTGTCTACGAGAAAGACCAAATTTCCTGCCCAAGAAATAGTGCCTTATCTGTTTAAGGTGATCACTACCACGATGAATCTTAATTCAAGTACGGGATATTACTTTCCACAAGTTTAAGCTTGTGCGACGCATAAATAGTGAGTCTATGTCCTAGTATTATTACTCCCCTATTCTGGCAGAGCTTACTCATTAAACTCACTCTCGAGCTTACAATTATGGCTCAGGAGTGAGGATCCACCCGTCCTTATTAACTCCCTGGAAATGAAGTTACCAACGTAACGTTATTTCTAAGAAATGCCTCAACTCCTTCGGCCGAACCTACCAAACCTCTCGAGACCCCATAAATCTCGTTCCCAGGGATCCAATCCCTTTTGAGTTAACCCACGGCTTATTCGTGGTCAACTTCTAACAACCACCCGAAGCTAACGCCACCTACCCTCAAGGTCTTACATCCTAAAAATCCTAAGGTCTATCTATATATATCCTACCTAAATCGTAAGCATATAATACTAAATATATCCCTAGTGCCCAAGACCTTACTCAACTTCTGACATTTGCTCGGGTTCATGCGTGGGACGTCTCGCCGAAGCGAAATCCAGACAAGGAACCCTCCCGTTACACTACTACCTCGCATCGTCGGTCCTCGAGATATGACGGTCTAAGACACATGATCGGGATCTGTACAATTCTAATTTACAATTCTACTAATAAGATTCTACTTCTAGACTTTACCTTAGCATACTATACATGAAATAAGAGAAAGGAAATATGGCATCTCTCCACTCCCAACGTCGTTAAGGTTCACGCGTGGAGCGTCCCGCTAAAGCGGAATCCAAACAAGGAACCCCTCCTATGCATTACTACTTAACTTTGTTGGTCATGGAGATAAGTCATAGCATCTACACACAATGCAAGTAAACAATGAAACACCCAAACCAAGTAACACATATGACACATATACATTCAAAAAATATCATCACTCGCTTCATAACGAGTGAAGAAAAGATAGAACTTCCATACCACGGAAGTCATATAATTACCCATTTATGATAGCGTAAACATTACTACAAGCTCAATATACACACCCGAGTCTATCGTAGACACAATACTACTAAATCTTATCCTAAGGAATATACACTACCCACCTATAAGGTAGAATTCCCACCACAGTTTGTTCCAAGCACTCCGGGTCAATACTAATGGTTCTCAGACTCCATATTCGAGCCTTACACATACCAACATTATCTCCATCAACTCCCCAACCAGGCACTTTACTCTTGCCCTCGCTCTCCACTCAACGAAGTTTAAAGTGAGTGGTTCTACACTCCACATCATAGCCGTTATTCCAACTCTGGCTGACAATAATTGCCCATGCAGTCCCTCTTACTCTCTCAGTAAAAGAGGACACGCTCTTAGCCTCCTCTTCCTCAGCTTAATGAAACCTCCCCAGGTGGGTGTCCACCGATGGGTTTCACGATTCTTACTCCCTCAGGAGCGTTAACAACACCTTATTCGCCATTGGTCTTTGACCGAACATTTTGTGAACATTCGGGAATCCACCTTCTCCTCCGTCCAATTATCCCGGAGAAATTCGCCATTGCAAGTATCCACCGGGCTTCTCTATGGGCCATACTTCTGGCACCCACGAATATAGTGACCACATTTTCACCACCTCAACACCTCTTCTATGGGTGAAGGATTTTCCTCCATACTGCTACAGGGCACTTCTCCACTTCAATATAACATCGCGTGAATTCTCAAGTTTAGTACCACTTCCTACTTCTAGCGGTACTTGGGAAACTACATCAACGAAAATTTGTAGTCGTAATAGCAAGACAGAAATTGCTACAAAAAAGGGAGCGGCCTCTAAAGCGGTCCTCCTCCCCGACCACAACTTACAGTTCTCCACAAACCTTCCCATAACGCCCTTCTTCTATCGACCTATTATTCTCACACGAATACGCAAAAGGTTTATAGATTCTACCTCATGGTAGAAGGACGAAATCTCACAAGAGAAAATCAACGATCTTAATCCTAAGGCTTTACATCAAATCAAGAGCAACGCTGAAAACTTAAGGCGTCCACACAGATTCCTAAGGACTCTAGAACCTGATGCTCTGATACCATCTGTGACAACCCGCTCACCAAAATAAGGGGTGGCCAGCCCAATACTCCAATATAACGGAATCATGGATGGAATCATTCTCAGCATCATAACAAAATATAGAGTATCCAGGATAACCACCCAATATTTCAGAAAACGGGTTGCCAAAAAATTTTGTTTTGAAAGTAAATAAATGAAAACGAACAACCCAATTCCTGAAAGATAAGGGAAACCCCAAGACATGTATGAATAATACACAAGAGTACGATAAAAAGACCGAATATGTAACCGGTCACTAAACTGATATACCAAATATACACAAGTACAATAAGTTACTTATTACATTTCATTAGACATTTACAAAAGCTTGGGCCTCTTGCCCGAATAAAAGACTTGATCTTAACTAGAATAAAAATGAAAACGTCTATACCAAATGTATCCCGTAATACCCGCAATGCATCACGGCTCGTCGAAAACATCAGAATGTGAATTCAAATCAGGCATCCTTGCGGCGGAGTACCTGAGCAAAGACAAGAAGAATATGCAACAGGAAATGTAACCGGTCAGGGCCCGGTTCTATATGATTACCAGATGAATAAAGAGTATGACAGTTATGTGCGATAAATCATGAAGAAAGGGAAGTAAGAAGCAACCTAAACAATTTAAATCATAAGCTAAACAGGAAATAAAGTAATAAGCATTAAACTAAGAACTTCATCAAATGTGCCCGTTAGTTTATATATCTTTTCCTTAGCAGGAAATATATTTATAAACACAATCTTTTGCTCTTTAAGGCAATTATATCTCAATTTTACTTTTTGTAAAAATCCTTTCCTTATCAGGAAAATAATCATTTTCAAATGCTCTATGTGGCATTTATATGTGCTCTTTATGGCACTCCATCATGCTCTATATGGCATAACAAATACATCAAGTCCCACTTGATTATGAACTGTTATAATTATATACATATAACGTATTCTAAGACCGCCCGTCCGGGTTTCCCCACTGGGCGCGTCCCTAAATAACCATCATCTTCCAGGGCCTAACCTAAGACAACCTGGGAACCTATCGCAAACGTCGGGAAGCGGCCATGAGCCTGCGTGGGAGCCAAGACCACACCCGGAATCTTCCTACCCAGCACAGAAAAATAATATACAACCATAAGCGCTCCCATGGCCTAGGACTATATCCACCCTGCATTCATTAGCCAGGGGGCTTCACCTATCGTGCGGACTTCCCTTAAGATGGTATTTAGAGAGGTGTGTAACATTCATTTTATTTATCATTAACAAAATCAAGTAAATCATTATTTACCGGTTTCATGATTAAGTAAATTATCATTTACCAAAAATCAATACCATTTCCATTTCATTTCCATGTTTCATTTTATTCGAAACCATTACTATTTATTTCTAGTAACAGATAGAACTTATTATCCGGAGCCATACAATAAATTATATCATTACTACAACCTCAAAAGGAGTAAGCAAATTCTTAATTAACTCCAAACATTTTAGGGTATTCATTTTAGATCCCCAATATCATCATACCTCGAAGGAATAGATAAACTCTCCATTTATTCTCCCAACATACTTTTATGGTGATAATGTAAACCACCAAGGTTAACATAACTCAATTTGAGCTTCTAGAGTCTCTCAACATTCTTTTGGGGGTGATAGTACAAACCATCAAAACTAGTATAGTTTAATTAAGCTTCTAAGGTCTCCCAAACATAACACTACATCTCCTAGTTTTAACATAATTAACTAGAAGAAAAGAATGCCCTATCATCATTAGGCCTAACCCCGGAAAAGTCCCCACATAACCCATTCCTAATGTAGGGTAGACAACTAACTCATCTCACACTCTAGGACTCTAAGTTTACTTCATTTAAGAAGGTTCCTAATCCTTATATCTAAAGAAAAGAATAAAAATTGAGTTATAAAATTAACTCAAAAACAGCAGGAAAACGAATCGATTCGCCCAAGGGCCGAATCGATTCGCCCTAGCGAATCGATTCGCCCAGAAAGCGAATCGGTTCGGACAACTAAAACAACCTTCTGCAATTGATCGAATCGATTCGACCTCAATACCGAATCGATTCGGGTTATGCAGACCTGTCAATTTCCCTTAGCGAATCGATTCGCCCAAAGGGCCGAATCGATTCGGACCTGCAAATTTGCCAAAAATGGCTACGGAGGGTTTTGAACCCTAAATCCTCCAAACCTCAAACCTCTTCCTTTTCCTACACATCCAACAACAAAAATCTACCCCAAACTAATCTACATGATTATTAACCATCAAAACCCACAATTTCTTCAACATAAATCAAGACTAGGGTTTAAATCCCACAAATTCTACATTTAAACCATAAATGGAAATACACAATTATCATACAATTTATGCATCTTAAATCACATATTAGCAAGTAGAAAACTTGCCTTAGGGTTGATATCTCAGATTTATTTGGAGAAGAAGCAATCCCAAATCCTCCATCTTCAATCTCTCTCTCATTTCTCCATTTCTCTCTTCTTCTTTCTTTCTCTCCTTTCTCTCTAGGTTCAAGACATAAAATGGGGAAAAATAAGGGATTTAGAAGACTAAAATCGTGGCTTAACATAATTCTCCCAACTTAAGTGGTTAATACCACATTAAAATGACTCGCAAATACGCAAATAAGCTAAAACCAGGTAAAAGTGCCCGAAACACAAAAATACAATATGGCACTTATTTTGACTGTCTCGCACCTTCCGAGACTAACTACACCCTCTAAACTGGCATCCGGAATTTTATAAATTATTTCGAGTTCCAGAATCATTTAAACTAAAAGGCCATATAAAATACATGACACTACAGACATGCAACCTGATGTTATTTACTTTCACATGTAGTAAATATGCATCAACCTAGTAAATATTAACTTTCAATTCATTAAATTAATATTTACTCCAGTCCCCACATTTTATATAATTACCTTATGCGGTAAAATTAGTATAAAATGAGCCTCCCAAAATCGAGGGTTGTTACATATATTGTCTGCGATAAAACACTTTTCTAGAGAAACTTCGATGGCACCCATTTGCACTGCATTATAGAGGCTGGCATTGAAGGGATGATACAGAAAATCCACAATGACCCCACATGAATGGCCATATGCTCGCCAATAAGATCATCTGATAGTGTTACTACTGGACTAAAATGGTTTAGGATTGCTCAGCTTACGTTCAAAGATGCCTCAAATGCCAGCAATTTTCTAACCTATAACAGTTGCCTCTGCAGGAATTGTACAACATGACTTCTCCCTACCCATTCTCCACATGGGGCATTGAAATTATAAGGAAGGTTACACACAAAGCATCAAACAAACATGCATTTATCCTGCTTTCCATTGACTACTTCACTAAATGGGTCGAAGTCGAGTCATACGCAGTTCTGAATGCCAAGAAAGTGGCCAAGTTCATAAAAAACATGATCTGCCGGTATGGGGTCCCGCACAAGCTAGTATCAGGCAACGAGTTACACTTTGAGGTAGAGGTTACAGCGGTGGTCGACGAGCACGGGATTTAAAGACACAAATCTTCTCCCTACTGACCTTAAACTAATAGAGCAGTTGAAGTCGCCAATAAGAATCTCAAAGAAAGATGATCGAGAGTTAACGAGATTGGGCCGACTGGATCCCTTACGCCCTCTGAGGCTATTGCACCTCAGTTCGAACCTCTAATGAGGCTACCCCTTACTCTCTAGTCTACGAAATGGAAGCAGTCCTACCCGTAGAGCTGGAAATCCCTTCGCTGCACGTTACGTTTGAAAGCAAACTCAATGAGGAAGACTGACACCAAAGTCATCTTGGCAAGTTATCACTCTTAGATGAAAGGAGACTAGAGACTTTATATCACTTACAAGGGTACCATCGCCGTTATTCAATTAGAGAGTCAAGGACCGCTGTATCAGAGAAGGGGACTTAGAGGTCAAAGAGATAGTAGAGCCCATCTGGGATCCGAGAGGGAAATTTAAGCCCAATTAGAGCGGCCCCTACATTATGAAAAAGATCATGTTAGGTGGCACCGCTATGCTCACCGATCTTTACGAAGAAGAAATGGTGCGTCCAGTTAACTTGGACCGTCTCAAGAAATTTTACCCCTTGTCTAAAATCTGGATTCGCTACGATTCTTCTCATTTCCTTTCTATTCTAAAAAAAATTATTTCCCTCTACTCAAAACTTCGTGGGTCCTGATCCTCTAAAAATCCTTTTGCTTTCAAAAATGAATTTTAGAAAATTTTCAAAACCCTCAGAGGCACGTAAGTAGCTCATCTACTTTATATGAGCACGACTCCCTTCTTTTTCATAAAATGCTATTCTCATCTTATCCTCCAGAACGATAGTTCATTTTAACGTATCAACGAACAAAAGGATTATGTATGCCTTAGCGATCGAAATAGATAATTCAAATGCAAAACTCATCAAGAGGCACAACTAGATGATCAAAGGCTCCTTTATTCCATTATTTGAAAACTCAAGTACAATTTCATTGGCATAATGAATCAAATAACTTCCCTTGTCGATCTACTCCTACCTTTCAAAAAAATAAATAAAAATAAGCCCCCCACTACACCTAAAATAACACTCAAATTATTCCCAGACACAGAACCACACCCATTACAAAAGCTTCACAAACCCCACCAGCAGTTGTCAGAGGAACCAACCCCATCATCACCCACATCCCGGGGTCCCCAAACTTCCACTACCTTAAGAGAGTGTCTCTGACGCTCCATTGAACGATAAGCCCAGAACAACTTTGGGAAAACCACAACGCCTCCGTCCATTGTGTCAGATACAACAAACCACCTTTACCCAGTCTCCACAGCCAGCATCTTGGCAACTACTCTTCTCCATAACCACTTCATGTAGTCCCCTGAGATATTCCAGACTCTACCAATAGACTGGGATGGATGGGTCGATGGTCGGCGATTATACCATAAATAGCCAAGCCGCATGCACATACGCTTTGTCAGATCCTCCACAGGAAAGAAGTCCAGTTTTCATGGTGTGATAATTTGTTCCCAACCAAATTAGTGCATAAGCTGCCAGAGAAAGTAAAAAAAGGTCTGCCGGACGCCTACCAACCAAACATACTTGTATTCTCCAAGTTCTAGAATGGACAATAGCTCCCCCCAGCAAAGCACTGACCAGTGCAAGCCTCGAACCTCGTACTCCACGAACCAATTTTCCCAGCCCTCGATGTCCAGCCCTACACTAATAAGATAGCGTGAGAAGAAGTTTGGCACCGTGGACAAAGGGTAATCAGGTTGGATCGCCATACGGAATCTCTCTGATAGCCACATGAATATCATTATAGGGTTACCCCTCAGAAAGTTAGAACGACCTTCCTGCCAGGCATTCAGACCATTCAAAGTCTCCGCTAGTATCACCGCCGCAGGATTGCTATGGTATGATATCCAGGAAACAATAGCTATAAGTTGAGGATCCACTAGCATTTACCCAGTTACCAATAACATTTTTGAAACCAGGACCAAAATGACGGCTCCAGCATAGCCAGCATCGCCAATATCCTACAAATGTACGGACCGCAGCACCGCGGGAAGAGAAATCATTCCTCCCGTGACAAACGACCTGGATACCGAAGGTAAAATGTGGAGAAGTCCCGCTAACAGCTCCCTAGGGGACAAGGAAAACTCAGGCATAGTCGCTGCAATTCTGGGATTTATCCCTAATATGGAAGAAATTTATTCATAGGTCGGACAAATTTCGTCCATCTCAAAGCGAAAGACATGGTCTTAGGGGTACCAAAACTCAATTGTTGTCATCCGTATATTCCACTCTATGAACCGATTGTTCCATAAAGAGACTCGCCGCATGTTGAAAGCGTTGTAGTCAATATTGTAGGAGCACATCCCTTCCAAGGTTTCAAGGTTGTTTGTAAACTCAACACTACCAGGGAGGGATAGCCATATCACAAAATAAGAAGATAGGGAGCACCGAAGAACGTAAAGGAGAAGGAATGTGGAAATGTGAAGAAAAAGTTTCATCGATACCCCTATTTATTCTTGAAAGCTGTCAAACAAGGACAAGAAACCCTGTAGAAATCGGAGAAAAACTTACCCGACCAAGTACTAAGCAATTGAAGAAAGTACAATCAAAGCCTTACGTTGATTAGACTGGACTGATACGCTGATAGGCATGATAGGGGTCATGCCGATCAGCAACCCCCTATTTTTGGGAAAATTCCCTTTTTTGTCAAAATAAAAAAACTCAAATAAAATTGATTTTTATTTGAAGGGAATTATGAATTTCCTTATCCTTATGTTTTTACCTATCCCATTTTAAAATAAAATCTTTCTCCAATAATTTTTAATTCTTTTTATGGTCTTAGCAGCAAAGTAAAAAGAGCATGTGTATTAGTCACTAAAAATAAAAATTAAAAAAAAAAACTTTATTTTTTTGCATAGATTTTTGCCGTATTACATTAGTTTTGCAGGACAAATAAGGAAATACAACGAAACTTAGCCCCAAACCACCTACTCTCTCTCTCTCTCTCTCTCTCTCTCTATCTATCTATCTATCTTCTCCTTATGTCTTTATAGGAGCCTCCTTCCCTGCGGCGCGCTCTCTTCCCTCTGCGACGAGACGACTTGCCTCCACTCCCTGAGCTCGACCCTTCCTTAGACGAGGAAGACATTACCAAATAAGAAGGAACCAGAATCGCATCCCAAATATGGGCGGTTTTTGAAGATATCCAGTCCCCAATCTCCTTCACCTAGGTGGTGGAGACCCGGATGTACTGCAAAAGAAAACAGAAAAGAGCAAATCAGTTAGTTCGAGGCAAAGGAAAAAATTAGGAAATAAAAAAGATAAAGAGATGAAACGTATACCTCAGGCAAAAGGACCTCCTCTATCAAGCCCAACTCCTCCGGATCCATCGCATTAGGACGGTGCAGCATACGCATCGACCCTCCATCATCCCGTCGGATATTGTAAGTAGGAATGACTAGCCGAACAAAAGGAACCTCTGAAGTCATTACCGCCGCTGATGTCGATGAACCGCCTTCGTTGTGGGAAGACCCCACCAGATGACTCGAACCCGCATGGGGGAGAGGCATCACGTCATATATGCTAGTTGGCATCAACCATCTCGACACAGAGTCCATATAGTCACACATCACCGCCGTGTCGATATATGACGAGTAAGGCTCACCCATCATCCCCGCTACCTGTTCATCGTAAGATATCTCTCGCACTCGCCTCATGTATACCGGGGGCCTCACCGGTGGGAACCATAACCTCATCCTCCATAATCTGTCGAACTACTATCTCCCTGAGGTACCAAGAGTGGCCAAACTCGTGCTCCAACAAACGTCACAATTGCGCATTTCCCCTAGTCAACCTTGTATGTTGAATAGCCGCCCCTAGGGATAGAAGGTCACCTACAAATACCCTAGCAAGAGAAGAAGATCAATAACGGAAAGGATCATCAAAGGAAAAATGATATCAGAAAAGAAAGAAGGATTTACCCGCTCGCTCGTCAGACCATTCAAGACCTGATGCATCGCCTCCAGAGAGAGAGGGTCTTCTTTGACTATCGGTTAGACTTCCGCCACCGATACATCCGATAGAAGTCCCCAACAGACTCATCCTTAAAGGTCAGCGATCAAGAAATCAGGAAAACGCATGAAGAAGATGCAAATGCAAAAAAATAAAATAAAGAATACCTTAAGAAGCTATGTGGCCCCAGTAAAAGTTTGAAGACATCTCCGACTGAACGCATCAAGAGAAGAATAAAGGGTTGCCAAAGTCTGGCTCCCCCAGTCATAAAGAGGGATGTTCGAAAATACCTTAAAAAATGGCAAAAACCACAAGTGGACATCATCGCCACTTGACGCCACTAAGAAACCCCCCAACACCAGCAAAATAAATAAACGGGACATCTGCTACACGTGCCTCCTATAGCTCTCGTTAATCCTCCTCCTCAGAAATAACTCCCTCAAAAGAGATAAACGAAGAGTGTCCCTAGAAACTACCCTCTCCACATCACCCAATGCCACCGTCATCGCCTCCTATCCACCTAAATCTTTACCCAATCACAATCCAGCCCCCCAAAATACTGCACGTTTATCGGAGTCACTGTCATCTATCCAAAGCCAAAATGAAAGGTGTGGTTGATGTCCTACCACCTCTACCCTAGAGCATAAAGAACGGCCGTAGAACGAGGTGTCTCATCCAGCGCAAATGCCAATCTCCCAAAATCAGCTGACATCCATCACACCATAAGCGAAAGTCTCTCCCAAACGTCCCTAAGCCCCGTCATGCCTCAAGCACACAGAGTCGACATAAAAACATCAGACTATAAAAAATAAAGGACAAAAATGAAAAAAACCTTGTCAAAATTCAAGAAATAAGGAAATATCGCCAAGAAAAAAAGGGAAAGGAAGACCAAAAGTCATCAATACTTACATAACCGCTAGGGTTCACCACCTAGAAGAGCAATGATACGTAGGCTCGCACAAGAGAGTCCAATCATTCTCCACTAGCACGATTGAATTAAAAGAGTTTTTGCTGCCCAAAGCATGGGGCACCCTAGTCCTTCATTCCAAACCTATCCAATTATCAACATTGAGCCACGCCATGTGTTGCACTATTTGAGAATTCAGCCATCTTTTGACTTTGAAATGTTAGAACGATTTTCATAAGGTAATTGCAGAAGAAGGCAAGTCTGAAAGTTGTGAAAATGAGGAGAACCTGCCCCCTTTTTATAGGAGGCCAATGAGAAAGCCAATCGGCATCTCCCTATCATCCACCGATCAGCACTGTTCCCCCACCTGCTCGAGGTACCCCAAAAGATGCTTCCACTTCCATTTGGCACTCTTCCAACCATGTCGGTTGACACCCTCTTTAAAATTTTGTAAAAAAATCCTAAAAAATTCCTGAATTTGCCAATTGGATTTTAGAACCTTTTTCACCAAGAAAAATAGTTTTACCACACTCATTGCCTGGCGAAACTCTCACCTCCCCAACAGAATTCCCGAAGCAACGTCTCCAAAGGGAACCATAAAAATAAAGAAATTCCCCAGTCGAGAAATCACATCCAACCCTCGGATCATTCCCTCTTCCCCAACGGAACCTAAATTCCCCTCCAACCCTCAATCCCCAACATAAATACAAGATACATATCCCCAGTGGAGTCTCCAAATTTCCCCAAAGGAAGTTGCAACCTCAGCCCTCAGAATTGTCTTTGACCCCAAGTAGTGGTCACCTTTTTTTAGGTCAGAATTGACCTCGGCGTTGGGTCGTCACCTTTTTTAAGTCAGAATTGACCTCGACCCCCGGTCGTCACCTGCTTTAGGTATGAATTGGCTTTGGTCCTCAGTCCTCACCTCTTTTAGGTGGGGATTGACCTTGGACCTCGATCGTCACCTCTTTTAGGTCAAAATTAACCTCGGCCCTGGGTTATCACCTCTTTTAGGTCAGAATTGACCTTAGCCCTCGGTCGTCACCTCCTTTAGGTCAAAATTGATATCGGCCTTGGGTCGTCACCTTTTTTAGGTTAGAATTGACTTCAGCCTTGGGTCATCGCTTCTTTTAGGTCAGAATTGACCTCGGCCTCTGATCACCTCCTTTAGGTTAGAAATGACCTCGGTCCTAGATCGTCATTTCTTTTAGGTCAAAATTGACCTTGACCCTCAATCGTCACCTCTCTTAGGTCATAATTGACCTTTACCCTTGGTTATCACCTCTTTTAGGTCATAATTGACCTTGACCCTCGGTTATCACCTCTTTTAGGTCAGAATTGACCTCGGCCCACGATCGTCAACTCTTTCAGGTCAGAATTGACCTCAGGCCTCGGTCATCACATCTTTCAGGTCAGAATTGACCTCGACCCTCGGTCGTCACCTCGTTTAGGTCAGAATTAACCTCGAACCACGATTGTAACCTCTTTTAGGTCAGAATTGACCTCGACTGCGGGTGGTCACCTCTTTTAGGTTAGAATTAACCCCGGACTCAGGTCGTCATCTCTTTTAGGTCAGAATTTATCTCGGCCCTCGACCGTTACCTGTTCTAAGTCAGGATTGACCTCGGCCCTGGATCATAATCCCTTATAGGCCCAAAGAATTAACCTCGTCTTGCAAGATTGGCCATCCCCAAAATTTCGTTAGGTTCGCAGAATCGAGCTCTTTCCAAAATATCATGTGGTGTCTATTTGATGACTTTCACTTATTTTAAGCTCACTCAATTAGGGGCTATATAGATACCACATTCTAAGTCCCCTAAGTCTCTCCTTAGGTCCCTAGCACTTCCCCACGTCACACTCTGAATACCGATCTAGAGGACGTCAGGCGCTCCCAGGCCCCGTTTGACTCCGGTCAACTCTATCGTCAGAGATAAAGCTCATTGAATCACTACACCAAAACTGGCGATTGATCACAGCCAAAATCCCTGACCAAAGTTGTGGGTCGCGAACTTGGGCCGTGATCATTTCGGGCGTGACCATTTCGTGGGTCGCGGCCCAAGGTCGTGACCCAAAAATGGTCACGGCTGAGAGGGGTCAAGGCAGATGGCTGCGAACTTAGGTCGTGACCCATGTCATGATGGGTCGCGACCCTCATCCGTGACCCACAACCGTGACAAATTGGTCGCGGACAAAGTTCGCGACCCACAACCGTGACAAAAAATTAGTTGCGGTCCTGATCCGTGACCCACAACCGTGATAAAAAAAATAAAAAATATGGTTGCGGCCCAAGTTCTTGACCCACAACCGTGACGAAAAAAATAAAAATGGTCATGGACAAGAGATCCTCTCCCAGCGACTAGAGATCCGTATAGCTGAGAAGTACACGCCTTCGGAGGGCGATCCATCTCCTAGGGCTTGTGTCGAAGCCCTAATAATTCGATGGGGGGATATTTTTCCTAAAGGCAAAGTCTATGTCAAAGGTAATCACCCCGCACCGAGCTGGAAGGACCTTAAGGGGCTAAACACCAAACTGAAACATGAAATCATATGGAGGGCCAACCATATTTAACTATAATTTAAAAAAAATGTATTTTTTTGATCCTGTGAGTGCACCGTCAGTCGCTACGTGTAACGTTGGACTCGTACGAGGAGTTACAAATATTTATTATTGGCAAAACAATAAAAAAAAATCACAAATTGCGAATCGAGAACGTTGTTAATAAACAAATATATATACAAACTTAAAAATATTACATGTCTTAACAATTCACAGACAAAAAAAAAATTGGGTAGAGTTTCCTCTATTTTCTTGACATTCCAAAACCTGTAAATATAAAACCTTCTTATTATAAAGCCCGTACGATCATAAAATTCAACAATCAAATTATAATAGCCCGCATGGCCATAAAACTAAACAATAAAAGTCCGCACAGCTGTAACACATAAAAAAAAATCCTGAATGTCCACAACATATAAACAATCTTCAAGTTGTAAACCATTGCCTCCTTCATTTGTTCCGCATGCAAAAATCCTAAAAATGATTGGATACATAAAAAAAATATCAGCAACCAAGTAGTTTTACATAAAAATTAATCAAGCCGAAAAATTGCATATATGAGTTAAAATTATCAACATATCAATATTTTTATGCCTAAGTCTAGAAATATGCAAATTACCGTCGTATTCTCAAACCAGGAGTCCCGCGGCTGCGCGATCAGTTCCTACGAGTTACATTGGTCCCGTGGGAGGTGTTGGTGCCACCCACGGGGCCGTTGGGGGGCTATTTTGGGTTTTCACCCTCTAACGCCATGTTTTTAAGCCTAAGTCTAGAAATATGCAAATTACCGTCGTATTCTAAAACCGGAAGACCCGCGACTGCGGGGTCAGTTCCTACGAGTTACATTGGTCCCGTGGGAGGTGTTGGTGCCACCCACGATGCCCTTCGGGGGCTGTTTCCAGTTTTCACCCTCTAAAGTCATATTTTTAAGCCTAAGTCTAAAAATATGCAAATTACCGTTGTATTCTCAAACTGGGAGACCCGCGACTGCGGGGTCCGTTCCTACGAATTACGTTGGTCCCATGGGAGGTGTTGGTGCCACCCACGGGGCCGTTCGAGGGCTGTTTCGAGTTTTCACCCTCTAACGCCATGTTTATATGCCTAAGTCTAGAAATATGCAAATTAGCGTCGTATTCTCAAACCGGGAGTTCCGCGACTGTGGGGTCAGTTCCTACGAGTTACATTGGTCCCGTGGGAGGTGTTGGTGCCACTCACAAGGCCGTTTGGGGGCTGTTTTGGGCTTTCACCCTCTAACGCTATATTTTTAAGCTTAAGTTTAGGAATAAGGAAATTATCGTTGTATTCTCAAACCGGGAGACCCGCGACTGCGGGGTCAGTTCCTATGAGTTACATTGGTCCCGTGGAAGTTATTGGTGCCACGCACGGGGCCGTTCGGGGTCTGTTTTAGGTTTTCACCCTTTAACGCCATGTTTTTAAGCCTAAGCCTAGAAATATGAAATTATCGTCGTATTCTCAAACCGGGAGACCCGCGGCTGCGGGGTCAGTTCCTACGAGTTACATTGGTCCCGTGGGAAGTGTTAATGCCACTCATGGGGCCGTTTGGGGGCAGTTTTGGGTTTTCACCCTCTAACGCCATGTTTTTAAGCCTAAGTCTAGAAATATAAAAATTATCATTGTATTCTTAAACCTGGAGGGCTGTAACAGCGGGGTCAGTTCCTACGAGTAACATTGGTGCCGTGGGAGGTGGTGGTGCCACCCACGGGGATGTTCGGGGGCTGTTTCCAGTTTTCACCCTCTAACGCCTTGTTTTTAAGCCTAAGTCTTGAAATATCAAAATTATCGACGTATTCTCAAACTGGGAGACCCGCGACTGCGGGGTCAGTTCCTACGTGTTACATTGGTTCCGTGGGAGGTGTTGGTGCCACCCACGGTGCCGTTAGGGGGCCGTTTTGGGTTTTCACCCTCTAACACCATGTTTTTAAGCCTAAGGCTAGAAATATGCAAATTACCGTCGTATTCTCAAAACGGGAGACCCGCGACTGCGGGGTCAGTTCCTATGAGTTACATTGGTGCCATGGGAGGTGTTGGTTCCACCCACGGGGCCGTTCAGAGGTTGTTTTGAGTTTTCACCCTCTAATGCCATATTTTTATGCCCAAGTTTAGAAATATGCAAATTATCGTCGTATTCTCAAACCGGGAGTGTCGCGGCTGCGCGGTCAGTTCCTACGAGTTACATTGGTCCCGTGGGAGGTGTTGGTGCCACCCACGGGGCCGTTCGGGGGCTATTTTGGGTTTTCACCCTCTAACGCCTTGTTTTTAAGCCTAAGTCTTGAAATATGCAAATTGCCGTCGTATTCTCAAACCGAGAGTGTCGCGACTGCGGGGTCAGTTCCTACGAGTTGCGTTGGTGCCGTGGGAGGTGTTGGTGCCACCCACGGGGCCGTTCGGGGGTTGTTTCCTGTTTTCACCCTCTAACGCCATGTTTTTAACCCTAAGTGTAGAAATATGAAAATTACTGTTGTATTCTCAAACTGGGAGTGCGACGGCTGTGTGGCCAGTTCGTACGAGTTACATTAGTCCCGTGGTAGGTTTTGGTGCCACCCATGGGGCCATTTCGGGGGCTGTTTCGGTTTTCACCCTCTAACGCCATGTTTTTATACTTAAGTCTAAAAATATGCAAATTACCATGTATTCTCAAACCAGGAGTACCGCGGCTGCATGGTCAGTTCATACGAGTTACATTGGTGCCGTGGGAGGTGTTGGTGCTACCCACGGGCCCGTTCGGGGGCTGTTTCAAATTTTCACCCTCTAACGCTATGTTTTTAAGCCTAAGTCAAGAAATATAGAAATTACTGTCGTATTCTCAAACCGGGTGACCCGCGACTGCGAGGTCAATTCCTACGAGTTACATTGGTCCCGTGAAAGGTGTTGGTGCCACCCACGGGGCCATTCGGGGCCTGTTTTAGGTTTTCACCCTCTAACGCCATGTTTTTAAGCCTAAGCCTAGAAATATAAAAATTATCGTCGTATTCTCAAACCGGGGAGACCCGCGGCTGTGGGGTCAGTTCCTACGAGTTACATTGGTCCCGTGGGAGGTGTTGGTGCCACCCATGGGGCCGTTCGGGGACTATTTTGGGTTTTCATCCTCTAACACCATGTTTTTAAGCCTAAGTCTAGAAATATGGAAATTATCGTCATATTCTCAAATCGAGGCAACTACGGGGTCAATTTCTACGAGTTACATTGGTCCCGTGGGAGGTGTTGGGGCCATCCACGGGGCCGTTCGGGGTTGTTTTGGGTTTTCACCCTCTAACGCCATGTTTTTAAGCCTAAGTCTAAAAATATGAAAATTATCATCGCATTCTCAAACCGGGAGACCAACAACAGCGGGGTCAGTTCCTACGAGTAACATTGGTTCTGTGGGAGGTGGTGGTGCCACCCACGGGGCCGTTCGGGGGCTGTTTCCATTTTTCACCCTCTAACGCCATGTTTTTAAGCCTAATTATAGAAATATCCAAATTATCGTCGTATTCTCAAACTGGGAGACCCGCGGCTGCGGGGTCCGTTCCTACGAGTTACATTGGTCCCGTGGGAGTTGTTCGTGCAACCCACAGGGCCGTTCGGGGGTTGTTTTGAGTTTTCAGCCTCTAACACCATGTTTTGCTTAAGTCTAGAAATATGCAAACTACCGTCGTATTCTCAAATCGAGAGTGCCGCGACAACGGAGTCAGTTCCTACGAGTTACATTGGTGCCGTGGGAGGTGTTGGTGCCACCCACGGGGCTGTTTCCAGTTTTCACCCTCTAACGCCATATTTTTAAGCCTAAGTCTGGAAATATGCAAATTACCATCGTATTCTCAAACCGAGAGTGCTGCGACTGCGCGGTCAGTTCTTACGAGTTACATTGGTCCCGTGGGCGGTGTTGGTACCACCCACGGGCCTTTCGGGGGCTTGTTATGTTTTTAAGCATGAGTCTAGAAATATGCAAATTACCGTCGTATTCTCAAATCGAAAGTGCCGTGACTGTGGGGTCAATTCCTACGAGTTACATTGGTCCAGTGGGAGGTGTGGGTTCCACCCGCAGGGTCGTTCGAGGGCTGTTTCCAGTTTTTGCCCCCTAACGCCATGTTTTTATGCCTAAGTCTAAAAATATGCAAATTACCGTCATATTCTCAAACCGGGAGTGTCGCGGCTGCGCGGTCAGTTCCTACGAGTTACATTGGTCCCGTGGGAGGTGTTGGTTCCACCCACGGGCCCGTCCGGGGGCTATTTTGGGTTTTCACGCTCTAACGCCATGTTTTTAAGCCTAAGTCTAGAAATATGCAAATTACCGTTGTATTCTCAAACCGAGAGTGCCACGACTGCGGGGTCAGTTCCTACGAATTATATTGGTGCCGTGGGAGGTGTTGGTGCCACCCATTAGGCCGTTTGGGGGTTGTTTTGAGTTTTCACCCTCTGACGCCATGTTTTTAAGCATAAGTCTAGAAATATGTAAATTACCGTCGTATTCTCAAACCAGGAGTGCCGCGGCTGTACGGTCAGTTCTTACGAGTTACATTAGTCCCGTGGGAGGTGTTAGTGCCACCCACTGGGCCGTTCGGGAGCAGTTTTGGGTTTTCACCCTCTAACGCCATGTTTTTAAGCCTAAGTCTAGAAATATGGAAATTACCATCGTATTCTCAAACCGGGTGACCCACGACTGTGGGGGTCAGTTCCTACGAGTTACATTGGTCCCGTGGAAGGTGTTGGTGCCACTCACGCGGCCGTTCGGGGTCTGTTTTAGGTTTTCACCCTCTAACACCATGTTTTTAAGTCTATGCCTAGAAATATGCAAATTATCATCGTATTCTGAAACCGGGGAGACCCGCGACTGCGGGGTCAGTTCCTACGAGTTATATTGGTCCCGTTGGTGCCACCCATGGGGCCGTTCGGGGGCTATTTTGGATTTTCACCCTCTAACACCATGTTTTTAAGCCTAAGTCTAGAACTATGGAAATTATCGTCATGTTCTCAAATCGGGGCAACTACGGCGTCAGTTCCTACGAGTTACATTGGTCCCGTGGGAGGTGTTGGGGCCATCCACGGGGCCGTTCGGGATTATTTTGGGTTTTCACCCTCTAATGCCATGTTTTTAAGCCTAAGTCTAGAAATATGAAAATTATCATCGTATTCTCAAACCGGGAGACCCACAACAGCGGGGTCAGTTCCTACGAGTAACATTGGTGCCGTGGGAGGTGGTCATGCCACCCACGGGGCCGTTCGGGGGCTGTTTTCAATTTTCACCCTCTAACGCCATGTTTTTAAGCCTAAGTCTAGAAATAATCAAATTATCGTCGTATTCTCAAACTGGGAGACCCGCGGCTGCGGGGTCAGTTCCTACGAGTTACATTGGTCCCGTGGGAGTTGTTGGTGCCACCCACAGGGCCGTTCGGAGGATTATTTTGTGTTTTCAGCCTCTAACGCCATGTTTTGCTTAAGTTTAGAAATATGCAAACTACCGTCGTATTCTCAAATCGAGAGTGCCGCGACAACGGAGTCAGTTCCTACGAGTTACATTGGTGCCGTGGGAGGTGTTGGTGCCACCCACGGGGCCGTTCGGGGGTTGTTTCCAGTTTTCACCCTCTAACGCCATATTTTTAAGCCTAAGTCTGGAAATATGCAAATTACCATCGTATTCTCAAACCGAGAGTGTTGCGACTGCGCGGTCAGTTCCTATGAGTTATATTGGTCCCGTGGGCGGTGTTGGTACCACCCACGGGCCATTCGGGGGCTGTTTTGGGTTTTCATTCTCTAACGTCATGTTTTTAAGCCTGAGTCTTGAATTACGCAAATTACCGTCGTATTCTCAAATTCGAGAGTGCCGTGAGTGTGGGGTCAATTCCTCTCAGTTACATTGGTCCAGTGGGAGGTGTTGGTTTAACCCACGGGGTCGTTCGAGGGCTGTTTCCAGTTTTTGCCCCCTAACGCCATGTTTTTATGTTTAAGTCTAAAAATATGCAAATTATCGTCATATTCTCAAATCGGGAGTGTCGCAACTGCGTGGTCAGTTCCTACGAGTTACATTGGTCCCGTGGGAGGTATTGGTTCCACCCACGGGGCCGTCCGGGGGCTATTTTGGGTTTTCACCCTCTAACAACATGTTTTTAAGCCTAAGTCTAGAAATATGGAAATTACCGTTGTATTCTCAAATCGAGAGTGCCCCGACTGCGGGGTCAGTTTCTACGAGTTACATTGGTGCCGTGGGAGGTGTTGGTTCCACCTACGGGGCCGTTCGGGGGCTGTTTCCACTTTTCACCCTCTAACGCCATGTTTTTAAGCCTAAGTCTGGAAATACGCAAATTACCGTTGTATACTCAAACTGGGAGTACCGCGGCTGCGCAGTCAGTTCCTACGAGTTACATTGGTCCCGTGGGAGGTGTTGGTGCCACCCACGGGGGGCTATCTTGTGTTTTCACCCTCTAACGCCATGTGTTTAAGCCTAAGTCTAGAAATAAGCAAATTACCGTCGTATTCTCAAACCGAGACTGCCGCGACTGTGGGGTCAGTTCCTACGAGTTACATTGGTCTAGTGGGAGGTGTTGGATCCACCCACGGGGCTGTTTCGAGTTTTCACCCTCTAATGCCATATTTTTATGCCTAAGTCTAGAAATATGAGAATTACCCTCATATTCTCAAATTAGGAGTGCCGCGGCTGCGCGGTCTGTTTCTACGAGTTACATTGGTCCCAAGGGAGGTGTTGGTGCCACCCACGGGACCGTTTGGGGGCTGTTTTGGATTTTCACCCTCTAACGCCATGTTTTTAAGCCTAAGTCTAGAAATATGCAAATTACCGTCGTATTGTCAAACCGGGTGATCCGCGACTGCGGGGTCAGTGCCTACGAGTTACATTGGTGCCGTGGGAGGTGTAGGTGCCACCCACGGGGCCGTTCGGGGGCTGTTTCCAGTTTTTACCCTCTAACGCCATGTTTTTAAGCCTAAGTCTAGAACTATGCAAATAATTTCGTATTCTCAAACCGAGAGTGCCACGGCTGCGCAGTCAGTTCCAACGAGTTACATTGGTCCCGTGGGAGGTGTTGGTGCCACCCACGGGGCCATTCGGGGGCTGTTTTGGTTTTCACTCTCTAACGCCATCTTTTTATGCTTAAGTCTAAAAATATGCAAATTACCGTCGTATTCTCAAACCGGAAGTACCGCGGCTGCTTGGTCAGTTCCTAAAAGTTAAATTGGTACCGTGGGAGGTGTTGGTGCCACCCACGGGCCCGTTCGGGGGCTGTTTCAAATTTTCACCCTCTAACGCCATGATTTTACGCCTAAATCTAGAAATATACAAATTGCCATCGTATTCTCATCCCGGGAGTGCCGCGACTGCAAGGTTAGTTCCAACGAGTTACATTGGTCCCATAGGAGGTGTTGGTGCCACCCACGAGGCCGTTCGGGGGTTGTTTTGGGTTTTCACCCTCTAACGCCATGTTTTTAAGCCAAAGTCTAGAAATATGCAAATTACCGTCGTATTCTCGAACCGGGAGACCCACGACTGCGGAGCTAGTTCCTATGAGTTGCATTGGTCCCATGGGAGGTGTTGGTGCCACCCACGGGGCCGTTCACGGGCTGTTTCCAGTTTTTACCCTCTAACGCCATGTTTTTAAGCTTAAGTCTAGAAATATGCGAATTACCGTCGTATTCTCAATCCCGTGGGAGGTGTTGGTGCTATGTTTTAGGATATTTCACTATTTGAATAAAATATATCATAGGAGGGTACAATCTCAATCTAGGTCCCCTAAGTCTATAGATACCTCATTCTAGCTCCCCCAAGTCTATAGATTTCACATCCAACCCTCGGATCATTGCCTCTTCCCCAACGGAACCTAAAATCACCTCCAACCCTCAATCCCCAACATAAATACAAGATACATATCCCCAGTGGAGTCTCTAAATTTCCCCAAAGGAATTTGCAACCTCAACCCTTAGAATTCGCTTTGACCCCAAGTAGTGGTCACCTTTTTAAGTCAGAATTGACCTCGGCGCTGGGTCGTCACCTCTTTTAAGTTAGAATTGACCTCGACCCCCGGTCGTCACCTCCTTTAGGTCTGAATTGGCTTTGGTTCAGTCATCACCTCTTTTCAGTGGGGATTGACCTTGGACCTCGATCGTCACCTCTTTTAGGTCAAAATTAACCTCGACCCTGGGTCATCACCTCTTTTAGGTTAGAATTGACCTTAGCCCTCGGTCGTCACCTCCTTTAGGTCAAAATTGATATCGGCCTTGGGTCGTCACCTTTTTAAGGTTAGAATTGACCTCAGCCTTGGGTCATCGCCTCTTTTAGGTCAGAATTGAACTCGGCCTCTGATCACCTCCTTTAGGTTAGAATTGACCTCGGTCCTAGATCGTCACTTCTTTTAGGTCAAAATTGACCTTGACCCTCAATCGTCACCTCTCTTAGGTCAGAATTGACCTTGACCCTTGGCTATCACATCTTTTAGGTCATAATTGACCTCGGCCCTGGGTTGTCACCTCTTTTAGGTCAGAATTGACCTCGGCCCACGATCGTCAACTCTTTTAGGTCAGAATTGACCTCAGCCCTCGGTCATCACATCTTTCAGGTCAGAATTGACCTCGACCCTCGGTCGTCACCTCTTTTAGGTAAGAATTAACCTCGAACCATGATTGAAACCTCTTTTAGGTCAGAATTGATCTCGACCGTGGGTGGTCACCTCTTTTAGGTTAGAATTAACCTGGGACTCACGTCGTCATATCTTTTAGGTCAGAATTTACCTCGGCCTCCAACCGTCACCTGTTCTAAGTCAGGATTTACCTTGGCCCTGGATCATAATCCCTTATAGGTCCTAAGAATTAACCTCGTCTTGCAGGATTGGCCATCCCAAAAATTTTGTTAGGTTCGCAGAATCGACCTCTTTCCAAAATATCATGTGGTGTCTATTTGACGACTTTCACTTGTTCCAAGCTCACCCATCGAGGGGCTCTATAGATACCACATTCTAGGTCCCCTAAGTCTCTCATTAGGTCCCTAGCTCTTCCCCACGCCGCACTCTGAATACCGATATAGGTCCCCTAAGTCTCTCAGGCGTTCCCGGGCCCCGTTTGACTTCGGTCAACTCTATCGTCAGAGATAAAGCTCATTGAATCACTACACTAAAACTGGCGATTGGTCACGGCCAAAATCCCTGACCAAAGCTGTGGGTCACAGACTTGGGCCGTGACCATTTCGTGGGTCGCGGCCCAAGTCTGTGACCCAAAAATGGTCACGGCTGAGAGGGGTCACAGCATATGGTCGCGGACTTAGGCCGTGACCCACAACCGTGACAAATTGGTCGCGGCCAAGTCCGCGATCCATAACCGTGACAAAAAAATTAAAAAAATTGGTCGCGGTCCTGATCCGTGACCCACAACCGTGACAAAAAAAATTAAAAAAAATGGTTCGCAGCCCAAGTCCGTGACCCACAGCCGTGACGAAAAAGATAAAAATGGTTATGGACAAAGTCCATGATCATATTTAACTATAATTTTAAAAAAAATGTATTTTTTTGGTCCTGTGAATGCACCGTCAATTGCTACGTGTAACGTTGGACACGTACGAGGTGTTACAAATATTTATTATTGGCAAAACAATAAAAAAATCACAAATTGCGAAGCGAGAATGTTGTTAATAAACAAATATATATACAAACTTAAAAATATTACACGTCTTAATAATTCATAGACAAAAAAAAATTGGGCAGAGTTTCCTTTATTTTCTTGACATTCAAAAACCTGTAAATATAAAACCTGCTTATTATAAAGCCCGCACGGCCATAAAATTCAACAATCAAATTATAAAAGCCCGCATGGTCATAAAACTAAACAATAAAAGTCCGCATGGCTGTAACACATAAAAAATAAAATCCTGAATGTCCACAATGTATAAACAATCTTCATGTCGTAAACCATTGCCTCGTTCATTTGTTCCGCATGAAAAACTCCGACAAGAGATAAGATACGTAAAAAAATTATCAATAACCAAGTAGTTTTACAAAAAAATTAATCAACCTGAAAATTCGCATATATGAGTTAAAATTATCGACATATCAATATTTTTATGCCTAAATCTAGAAATATGCAAATTACCGTCGTATTCTCAAATCGGGAGTGCCGCGGATGCGCGGTCAGTTCCTACGAATTACATTGGTAGCATGGGAGGTGTTGGTGCCACCCACGGGGCCGTTCGGGGGCTATTTTGGATTTTCACCCTCTAACTCCATGTTTTTAAGCCTAAGTCTAGAAATATGCAAATTATCGCCGTACTCTCAAACCGAAAGACCAACGACTGCGGGGTCAGTTCCTACGAGTTACATTGGTCCCGTGGGAGGTGTTGGTGCCACCCATGGGGCCTTTCGGGGGCTGTTTCCAGTTTTCACCCTCTAACGCCATATTTTTAAGCCTAAGTATAAAAATATACAAATTACCGTCGTATTCTCAAACCGGGAGACCCGCGGCTGCGGGGTCAGTTTCTACGAGTTACATTGGTCCCGTGGGAGGTGTTGGTGCCACCCACGGGGCCGTTCGGGTGCTGTTTCTAGTTTTCACCCTCTAACACCACGTTTTTATGCCTAAGTCTAGAAATATGCAAATTACCTTCGGATTCTCAAACTGGGAGTGACGCGGCTGCGCGGTCAGTTCCTACGAGTTACATTGGTCCCGTGAGAGGTGTCGGTGCCACCCACGGGGCCGTTCGGTGGCTGTTTCGAGTTTTCACCCTCTAACGTCATATTTTTATGCCTAAGTCTAGAAATATGCAAATTACCATCTTATTCTCAAACTGAGAGTGGCTCGACTATGGGGTCAGTTCCTATGAGTTACATTGGTCCCGTGGGAGGTTTGGTGCCATCCACGGGGCCGTTCGGGGGCAGTTTCGGGATTTCACCCTCTAACGCCATGTTTTTAAGCCTAAGTCTAGAAATATGGAAATTACCATCGTATTCTCATACTGGGAGAACCATGACCGCGGGGTCAGTTCCTACAAGTTACATTGGTCCCGTGGGAGGTGTTGGTGCCACCCACGAGGCCGTTCGGGGTCTGTTTTAGGTTTTCACCCTCTAACGCCATGTTTTTAAGCCTAAGACTAGAAATAAGTAAATTATCAACGTATTCTCAAACTGGGAGACCCGTGGATGCGGGGTCAGTTCCTACGAGTTACATTGGTCCCGTGGGAGGTGTTGGGGCCACCCACGGGGCCGTTCGGGGGTAGTTTCGAGTTTTCACCCTCTAACGCCATGTTTTTAAGCCTAAGTCTAGAAATATGAAAATTATCGTCATATTCTCAAACTGGGAGTGCCGCGGCTGCGCGGTCAGTTCCTACGAGTTACATTGGTGCCGTGGAAGGTGTTGGTGCCACTCATAGGGCCGTTCGGGGGCTGTTTTTTATTTTCACCCTCTAACACCATGTTTTTAAGCCTAAGTTTAGAAATATGGAAATTATCGTCGTATTCTTAAATCGGGGCAACTACGGGGTCAGTTCCTACGAGTTATATTGGTCCCGGGGGAGGTGTTGGTGCCATCCACGGGGACGTTCGGGGGCTGTTTTGGGTTTTCACCCTCTAACGCCATGTTTTTAATCCCAAGTCTAGAACTATCAAAATTATCATCGTATTATCAAATTGGGAGACCCGCAACAGCGGGATCAGTTCCTACGAGTTACATTGGTGCCGTGGGAGGTGTTGGTGTCACCCACGGAACCGTTCGGTGGCTGTTTCCAGTTTTCACCCTCTAAGGCCATATTTTTAAGCCTAAGTCTAGAAATATGCAAATTATTGTCGTATTCTCAAACCGGGAGATCCGCGGCTGCGGGGTCAGTTCCTACGAGTTACATTGGTTTCGTGGGAGGTGTTGGTGCCACCCACGAGGCCGTTCGGGAGTTGTTTCGAGTTTTCACCCTCTAACGCCATGTTTTGCTTGAGTCTAGAAATATGCAAACTACCGTCGTATTCTCAAATTGGGAGTGTCGCTGCTGCACCATTAGTTCCTACGAGTTACATTGGTCCCGTGGGAGGTGTTGGTACCACCCACGGGGCCGTTCGGGGGCTGTTTCGAGTTTTCACCCTCTAACGCCATGTTTTATGCCTAAGTCTATAAATATGCAAATTACCGTCTTATTCTCAAACTGGGAGTGCCGCGATTGCGCGGTCAGTTCCTACGAGTTACATTGGTCCCGTGGGAGGTGGTGGTGCCACCCACGGGCCGTTCGGGGGCTGTTTTGGGTTTTCACCCTCTAACGCCATGTTTTTAAGCCTAAGTCTAGAAATATGCAAATTACTGTTGTATTGCCAAACCGGGAGACCCACGACTGTGGGGTTAGTTCCTACTTGTTACATTGGTGCCGTGGGAGGTGTTGATGTCACCCACGTAGTCCTGTCAGTGGGTTGGGACCCGACCCGGACCCGATCCGTATAATAGGGTCTGAGCATATTTTTTTGGACCCGAGACCCGAATACCCGAATACCCGAAGACCCGTTTATTAAACTCGTAGGGTCTGGATCTTATACAAGACCCGGACCCGAAGACCCGACCCGAATTGTACATTATTATTTTTTAAATATATATACATATACTATAAATTTATATATATTTATACATATATCTTATCAATATAACATGTAAGTATTATATATATAAATATATATTTATGAATATAATAAATATAAATAATATATGTTTTATTTCTACTAATAATATTCTATAATACATTACAAAATATTCTAATTTAAGATTAAAAAATAAAGAAGGGGGATAATATAAAATAAATGTATATACTTGGCCAGACCCGGATCCGAACCCGAGACCCGAACGGATCCGGGTCTGAATCCAATATTGTAGACCTGATGAAGACCCGGACCCGAACCCAAACCCGATGAAGACCCGATTACACGGATCTGGATCTCTCTAAACCCGACCCGGCTCCGACCCGTTGACAAGCCTACACCCACGGGGGCGTTCGGTGGCTGTTTCCAATTTTCACCCTCTGACGCCAAGTTTTTAAGCCTAAGTCTAGAAATATGTAAATTATCATCGTATTCTCAAACCAAGAGTGCCGCGGCTGTGCGGTCAGTTCCTACGAGTTACATTGGTCCCGTGGGAGGTGTTGGTGCCACCCACGAGGCCGTTCGGGAGCTGTTTTGGGTTTTCACACTCTAACGCCATATTTTTAGGACTAAGTTTAGAAATATGCAAATTACCATTGTATTCTCAAACCGGGAGACCCGCGACTGCGAGGTCAGTTCCTACGAGTTACATTGGTCCAGTGGGAGGTGTTGGTTCCACCCACGGGGCCGTTCGGGGGTTGTTTTGAGTTTTCACCCTCTAATGCCATATTTTTATGCCTAAGTCTAGAAATATGCAAATTACCATCATATTCTCAAACTGGGAGTGTCGCGGTTGCGCGATCAGTTCCTACGAGTTACATTGGTCCCGTGGGAGGTGTTGGTACCACCCACGGGACCGTTCGGGGGCTGTTTTGGATTTTCACCCTCTAACGCCATGTTTTTATGCCTAAGTTTAAAAATATGCAAATTACCATCGTATTCTCAAACCGAGAGTACCGCGGATGCATGGTCAGTTCCTACGAGTTACATTGGTGCCGTGGGAGGTGTTGGTGCCACCCACGGGGCCGTTCAGAGGCTGTTTCAAATTTTCACCCTCTAACGCCATGTTTTTATGCCTAAGTCTAGAAATATACAAATTACCATCGTATTCTCAAACCGGGAGTGCCGCGGCAGCGCGGTCAGTTCCAACGAGTTACATTGGTCCCGTGGGAGGTGTTGGTGCCACCCACGGGGCCGTTCGGGGGTTGTTTCGAGTTTTCACCCTCTAACGCCATGTTTTGTGCCTAAGTCTATAAATATGCAAATTACCGTCTTATTCTCAAACCGGGAGTGCCACGACTGCGCGGGCAATTTTTATGAGTTACATTGGTCCCGTGGGAGGTGTTGGTGCCACCCACGGGCCGCTCGGGGCTGTTTTGGGTTTTCACCCTCTAATGCCATGTTTTTAAGTCTAAGTCTAGAAATATGAAAATTACCATCGTATTCTCATTCCCGTGGGAGGTGTTGGTGCTATGTTTTAGGATATTTCCTTATTTGAATAAAATATATCATAGGAGGGTACAATCTCAATCTAGGTCACCTAAGTCTATAGATACCACATTCTAGCTCCCCTAAGTCTATAGATATCACATCCAACCCTCAGATCATTCCCTCTTCCCCAACGGAAACTAAAATCACCTCCAACCCTCAATACCCAGCATAAATACAAGATACATATCCCCAGTGGAGTCTCCAAATTTATCCAAAGGAAGTTGCAACCTCAGCCCTTAGAATTGGCTTTGACCCCAAGTAGTGGTCACCTTCGTGACCTCTTTTAAGTCAGAGTTGACCTCGACACCCAGTCGTCACCTCCTTTAGGTCTGAATTGGCTTTGGTCCTCAGTCGTCACCTCTTTTAGCTGAGGATTGACCTTGGACCTCGATCGTCACCTCTTTTAGGTCAAAATTGACCTTAGCCCTCGGTCGTCACCTCCTTTAGGTCAAAATTGATATCGGCCTTGGGTCGTCACCTTTTTAAGGTTAGAATTGACCTCAGCCTTGGGTCATCGCCTCTTTTAGGTCAGAATTGACCTCGACCTCTGATCACCTCCTTTAGGTTAGAATTGACCTCGGTCCTAGATCGTCAATTCTTTTAGGTCAAAATTGACCTTGACCCTCAATCGTCACCTCTCTTAGGTCAGAATTGACCTTGACCCTTGGTTATCACCTCTTTTAGGTCAGAATTGACCTCGACCCTGGATTGTCACCTATTTTAGGTCAGAATTGACTTCGACCCACGATTGTCAACCTTTTCAGGTCAGAATTGACCTCAGCCCTCGATCATCACATCTTTCAGGTCAGAATTGACCTCGACCCTCAGTCATCGCCTATTTTAGGTCAGAATTGACCTCAAACCTCGATTGTAATCTCTTTTAGGTCAAAATTGACCTCGGCCACGGGTGGTCACCTCTTTTAGGTTAAAATTAACCTCGGACTCAGGTCGTCATCTCTTTTAGGTCAGAATTTACCTCGGCCCTCGATCGTCAGCTGTTCTAAGTAAGGATTGACCTCGACCCTGGATCATAATCCCTTATAGGTCCTAAGAATTAACCTCATCTTGCAGGATTGGCCATCCCCAAAATTTTGTTAGGTTCGCAGAATCGACCTCTTTCCAAAATATCATGTGGTGTCTATTTGACGACTTTCACTTGTTCTAAGCTCACCCATTGAGGGGCTCTATAGATACCACATTCTACGTCCCCTAAGTCTCTCCTTAGGTCCCTAGCTCTTCCCCACGCTGCACTCTGAATACCGATCTAGAGGAAGTCAGGCGCTCCCGGGCCCCGTTTGACTTCGGTCAACTCTATCGTCAGAGATAAATCTCATTGAATCACTACACCAAAACTGGCGATTGGTCACGACCAAAATCCCTGACCAAAGCTGTGGGTCACGGACTTGGGCCGTGACCATTTCGTGGGTCGCGGCCCAAGTCTGTGACCCAAAAATGGTCACAGCTAAGAGGGGTCATGACAGATGGTCGTGGGCTTAGACCATGACCAATGTCGTGACGGGTCGCGACCCTCATCCGTGATCCATAATCGTGACAAATTGGTCGCGGCCAAATTCCTCGACCCATAACCGTGACAAAAAAATTAAAAAAAATTGGTCGCGACCCTTATCCGTGATGCACAACCATGACAAATTGGTCGCGGCCAAAGTTTGCGACTCACGACCGTGACCAATAAATAAATAAAAATTGGTCGCGGTCCTGATCCGTGATCCACAACCGTGACAAAAAAAATTAAAAAAATGGTCGCGGTCCAAGTTCGTGACCCAAAACCGTGACGAAAAAAAAAAATGGTCATGGACAAAGTCCATGACCATATTTAACTATAATTTTAAAAATAATGTATTTTTTTGGTCCTGTGAGTGGACCGTCAGTTGCTACGTGTAACGTTGGACGCGTACGAGGTGTTACAAATATTTATTATTGGCAAAACAATAAAAAAAATCACAAAATTGATATCGAGAACATCATTAATAAACAAATATATATACAAACTTATAAATATTACACGTCTTAATAATTCAAAGACCAAAAAAAAATTGGGCAGAGTTTCCTCTATTTTCTTGACATTCCAAAACCTGTAAATATAAAACCTGCTTATTATATATCCCACACGGCCATAAAATTCAACAATCAAATTATAAAAGCCTGCATGGCCATAAAACTAAACAATAAAAGTCCGCACGACTGTAACACATAAAAAATAAAATCTTTAATGTCCATAACGTATAAACAATCTTCATGTTGTAAACCATTGCCTCATTCATTTGATCCGCATGCAAAAATCCTACAAATGATAGGATACATAAAAAAAATATAAGTAACAAGTAGTTTTACAAAAAAATTAATCAACCTGAAAAATTGCATATATGAGTTAAAATTATCAACATATTAATATTTTTATGCCTAAGTCTAGAAATATGCAAATTACCGTCGTATTCTCAAACCGGGAGTGTCGCGGCTACGCGATTAGTTCCTACGAGTTACATTGGTCCCGTGGGAGTTGTTGGTGCCACCCACGGGGCCGTTCGGGGGCTGTTTTGGATTTTCACCCTCTAACGCAATGTTTTTAAGCCTAAGTCTAGAAATATGCCAATTATCATCGTATTCTCAAATCGCAAGACCCGCGACTGCGGGGTCAGTTCCTACGAGCTACATTTGTCCCGTGGGAGGTGTTGGTGCCACCACGGGGCCCTCGGGGGCTATTTCCAGTTTTCACCCTCTAACGCCATGTTTATAAGCCTAAGTCTAAAAATATGCAAATTACCGTTGTATTCTCAAATCGGGAGATCCGAGGCTGCGGGGTCAGTTCCTATGAGTTACATTGGTCCCGTGGGAGGTGTTAGTGGCACCCACGGGGCCGTTCGAGGGCTGTTTCGAGTTTTCACCCTCTAACGCTATGTTTTTATGCCTAAGTCTAGAAATTTACAAATTACAGTCGTATTCTCAAACCGGGAGTGTCGTGGTTGCGCGATCAGTTCCTATGAGTTACATTGGTCCCGTTGGGGGTGTTGGTACCACCTACGGGGCCGTTCTGGGGCTATTTTGGATTTTCACCCTCTAACGCCATGTTTTTAAGCCTAAGTCTAGAAATATATAAATTACAGTCGTATTCTCAAACCGGGAGACCCGCGACTATAGGGTTAGTTCCTACGAGTTACATTGGTCCCGTGGGAGGTGTTGGTGCCACCCCGGGGCCGTTTGGTGGCTGTTTTGAGTTTTCACCCTCTAACGCCATATTTTTATGCCTAAGTCTAGAAATATGCAAATTAACATCGTATTCTCAAATCGGGAGTGACGTGACTGTGGGGTCAGTTCCTACGAGTTACATTGGTCCCTGGGAGGTGTTGGTGCCACCCGCGGGGACGTTCGGGGGCGATTTTGGGTTTTCACCCTCTAACGCCATGTTTTTAAGCCTAAGTCTAAAAATATCCAAATTACCGTCATATTCTCAAACCGGGAGACCCGCGACTGCGGGGTCAGTTCCTACGAGTTACATTGGTCCCGTGGGAGGTGTTGGTGCCACCCACGGGGCCGTTTAGGGGCTGTTTCCAGTTTTCACCCTCTAATGCCATGTTTTTAAGCCTAAGTCTATAAATATGCAAATTACCGTCGTATTCTCAATCCCATGGGAGGTGTTGGTGCTATGTTTTAGGATATTTCACTATTTGAATAAAATATATCATAGGAGGGTACAATCTCAATCTAAACAAGGATTGGTATTATGCTTTTGAAATGTCATTATTATATAATTGTTTTGGACACTAATGGATTACCTCAAGCAAGTATAATTGTTTATATATAGGTATCATGAAGCTTTCATTTCTGTCTAGAGTACATTATTGTTAACTAGGAATAATTACTTCAACTAGGTACTCAAGCACAGAGTAGACATGAATTTCTATGAGTATCAAAGCAACTATATTTATTTTGTCTAAGAAAGTATAGTTAGAATGTGAAATGACGTTCACCTGTAATCAATGCATGCCACTATAATGTCTCTATCTGCCAACTGCTATCCTAAAAGAGAACCCCAAGCTTTATACCTACATTACCAAAGAATATAGAGACCTCAATGGGAATTACGTGAATAGTGTGAAATGAGTCATCCACAACAATTTGATAACATCATTACACGAATACAAAATGTAAAATTGAAAAATAAATGAAAACCAATCCAAGTAGGCAATATGTAAACCTCTATTCGCTTGCTTTCAATATGTAAACCAATCCATAGAGAATGCATATATGCAGATGCATATATGTTTGCATATATGCAGATGCATATATGATGCATATATGCAAGCATATATGCATATATGTGCAGCCTGCATATATGCATATATGTAGATGCATATATGCTGTCGGGTTTTTAAAACCATACATATAACGTGTTTTTATAAAACATGAGCAAATGAATATCGATCCACGTTGTCTAATTTAATAAAATAAAAGGCAAATTTACATATATAGCGGGAGTTGTCTGAACCGAGATGCTGGTAGAAGATGTCGTTCCCAGATAGGTGCAAAACATTGGAAATATACCTATTAGTTAACCGATGCTTTCACACCGTTGGTTGCTACTATTCATTTCATACTCGAAGAGACGATCTTATTGCCGGTGTAGTAAACGAAGACGATCCTAACGGACATTGTGTCAGGCTTTTGCTTTCAAATGCCATGTTTTTAAGCTCAAGTCTAGAAATACGCAAATTACCATCGTATTCTCAAATCGGCAGTCCCATGATCGTGCGGTCAGTTCCTACAAGTTACATTGGTCCCATGTGAGGTGTTGGTGCCACTCACGGGGCCGTTCGGGTGCTATTTTGGGTTTTCGTCCTCTAACGCCATTTTCTTAAGCTTAAGTCAAGATATTTTCAAATTATCAACGTATTCTCAAATCGGGGGTCCCATGATCGCGCGATCAGTTCCTACGAGTTACATTGATCCCGTACGAGGTGTTGGTGCCACTCAGGGGGCCGTTCAAGGGCTGTTTCGAGTTTTCCCCCACTAACGCAATGTTTTTAAGCCTAAGTCTAGAAATGTGCAAATTGTCATCGTATTCTCAAACCGGGGATCCCGTGATCACGGGGTCAGTTCCTACGAGTTACATTGGTCCCGTGCGAGGTGTTGGTGCCACTCACGGGGCCGTTCGGGGGCTGTTTTGGCTTTTCACCCACTAACACCATGTTTTTAAGCCTAAGTTTAGAAATATGCAAATTATCGTCGTATTCTCAAACCGGGGGTCCCGTGATCGCGCGGTCAGTTCCTACGTGTTACATTGGTCTCGTGCGAGGTGTTGGTGCCACTCACGGGGCTGTTCGGTGGCTGTTTCGGGTTTTCTCCCTCTGAAGCCAAACGATAGAAATAAATAAATGAAAACATATCTATTCTAAACAAAAGAACCGATAAATCACCTACCATTTGCACAGATAGCAGGACATTACACTTAAAAGTAGATGAAATTCATAAATTAAAGTAAAGTGCTAATACAATGTCAATATCATAATAGGATACAAATAAGATTGATGAGGATAAAATAATATTTTGAAAGTCAATCTTCCTCTAAATCCACTAAAAGATCCTTCAAATTAGGGTTGTGATCAAGAGATGACAGGAACTCTTTTGGAGCCTTTAATGCGTCTACTTCAGTAGTCATACCCTTTGGTGCATGCACAATAATAGATCAATTGCCATCATTTATGAATTTCGAGTAGAATACCTTCTTCACGTTCCGAAAGGAACAAATAAAAGGCTCGTTGACTATGCGGTCTTTAGTCTTCAGCTTTGATAAATCTACCATAATAAGTTTGGAGTCGGGATGAACTTTGCAAGCATTCGCTGTATCCTCCACCTTTACCCAATCATAATAGAATACAGTTTCTGTGAAATCTAAGTAATCAAGTTCTAGGATTTGTTGAATTATCCCTTAATAGGTTGGCACCGTATTCTTTGGATTTTTATCACTTTTACTAGCGATACAGGTGGTCAAGGCATAAATTAATATTCCACTATTTTGCGTCAAAATCTTTTCCTCATATGGATATGAAATGAAATCAAAACCGTTGGTGCGGAATTTCTTAAACTCTTTCGCATGAAAACTAGGACCTTTTGCTAGGCGTGCAAGTCTGGAAGAGACATCACCTCTTTTTAGAAGCTACATTTATTAATGAATTTGAATTAGGGCATGTTTTTACCACACGTGAATAAATAACCACACACATAAGATGTGAAAAGTACCTATTTTGACACCCATGCCCTAAAGTGAGTTGTCGTCCAATTTCTTCTTTGATTTTGGACAATTTCGTTCTCATACTTCCTACCGAAAAATTATAGAGTTTAGATCATAAAATAAAAAAATACATATAATCAAAGAAGAAGAATTCAGTAGATACTCACTCTCTCCAGTCTTGGACTTCATCTTGCGATTCGAAGGCATAATGAGTTACTTGCTCGTATTGTAGGTTTGTGAGTTTCACCTCTTTAGGATTCCCAAACGATATTTCGTCCTCAAACTCTTCAGGTTCCTCTATCACTCGTTCTCCACGAGGATTAAACCTCCTCACCTCTTGTTCTGGCATATGTTCCCTAGCGTATAGCGATGATTCCTCCATTACGTATTCTTTAGCAATCAACCCTCCAATATATCATGTATTCTTTGCATAATCTTTGAAGGTTTTCATCAAGCGCTCAAAAGGATACATCCAACGATACCTCATGGGACCACATAATAAAGCTTTATCGCATAAATGCACAAGCAGGTGGATACTGATATCGAAGAACGACGGAGGAAAATATTTCTCTAATACACAAACTGCCTCGGCTAAAGTTGATTTCGCAGCTTTAATATGCCTTCTGTTTACCACTTTTGTACAAAGTAGGGTAAAACACAAACTGATTTGCATAATTGCTCGACGGAGATCTTTGTGTTCAGAGAAGCAATACCGAAATAACAATGGGATTAATTGGATGATTACGTGCCAGTCATGAGACTTGCACTGTTTCAAGTCATTTGCTTGGTAGCTTACTACCCTACATAAATTACCAGAATAACCGGTTGGAGTCTTTAAGTTGAACGTGTCTAAGAGGATCTTCTTCTCACTAGTAGTCAAAGTGAAAGCAGTCGTGGGGATAGAAATTCTTCCTGTCATTGGATCATTTTTTAACCACAGTCACTTCTTTATTTTCATATCCTGTAGATCTCGGCGGGCCCTCTCTCCATCTTTGGAATGAGATCCACCCATACATGTTCCTATCAAATGTTCTGCAACATTCTTTTTCGTGTGCATCACATCAATTATATTCCTTACACGATGATCTTTCCAATACGACAAATCAAAAAATATTGATCGCCTGGACCATGGCTTTGATTTACTAGGGTCGTTCGGATCCTCCCTAGCTTTACGCTTCAGGTTTACAAACTGGGGATGTTTGCCTACGTACGTAACTATTCCTCGCAGTCACAGTCGCCGCCTTCTCCTCTATTTGCTGACCAGAAAGTCGAATAGGTGTCATTTTGCACTCGTGATCGATAAGAAAAAAGTTAGACTTGTCGTTCCTAAATGGGTGACTGGTCGGCAGAAATCTATGATGACCAGTGTAACTCATCTTACCACTATGTTTTAACCAACAGGCTTCAGTTTCCTCCCCATATATGGGACATCCATTATAACCATGAACATTACAACCGGACAAGGTCCCATAAGCAGGAAGATCATGGATCGCCCACATCACCATCGCTTTAAGTGTGAACTCTTCACCCTTATGAAAATCGAACGCCGTCACGCCTTTATCCCACAACTCTTTAAGTTCTTCGATTAATGGTGCTAAGAATATATCAATTTCATCACTGGGAGCCTTCGGCCCGGGTATCAACAAAGATAATAATGTGAACTCCTTTCTCATGCATAATGTCGAAGGAAGACTTAAAGGCGCCATGAGAACTGGCCAATAACTCTGACTAGTATTTAAATTACCGAAAGGGTTAAACCCATCGGTTGAGATTGCAAGACGAACGTTGCGCGATTCCTTTGTAAATTCATGGTGTTGTGCATTTGAAATTTTCCAGATGAGTGAATCAACCGGATGACGTATAAAATTCCCACTCACCTCGCATCGAGCATGCCATGTCATGGCCTCCGCTATCCACGGTACAGTAAAAAAATGTTTTAACCGTGGCCCAAGTGGAAAATACTTCAAAACCTTTTGTGGGACTTGCGAGCACTTGCGATTTTTTGCATGTTTGTCATTTCCATTCTCACAAACCATATATCTAAGCTCACTGTATATAGGACATTCATCCTTCTCCTCGTGCTCATTCCGGTACAATATGCAATCATACTTGCAAGCATGAATAGATTTGTATTTCAAACCTAAACCCTTCAAACTCTTCTTTATGGTAGGATAATTGTCCGGTAATATGTTCTCTTTTGAGAGAATTTCTTTAACCCACTTAAGAATTCCAGTTACGCTGTTCCCAGACAAACTAAATTGACTCTTCAAATTATGCAAACCAATCATTGCATATAATACTGAGTGATCTTTATCGCAATCTTTATACAACGGTTTAGCCGCATCATCTTTCAACCGTATATATTCCCGATCTCCTAGTAGTTCAGCATCAATTTGTTCATTTACTTGGTCATAATGCGCATTATTTGTATCCATAGGTTGGTGGTTTTGTTGGTTGTGGAGTCCGTAAGCATCATCAATTAAGTCGGTCAATGAACGATGTGTTGGTGAATCATGTACCACTTCTACTCCTTGGGGTTCTGTTACACGATCGGGTGCCGGTAATTCTTCTGGAACATAAGGTACAACTTTTTCACCATGGTATGTCCATATTATATAGTCTTGAAAGATTCCCCAATTTAGTAAATGCAAATCAACAACTTCCAATGACTTATATTTTCCGTTAATACAATGAGTGCACGGACACGGAATCTTCTCACTTTCAAGATTTTTGGAAGCGCATTTAACAAATTCATAAATGCCCTTTACATAATTATTTGATATTCGGTTAGTCTCTCCCATACACTCTTTGTATTATGGGAAATCCATGTAATAATCTTCAAATTTCAGTCCTATGGTAATAGGTTAAAAAATATTATTACAACTGAAACAAAAAGAATATTCTTACGACTGAAACAAAAAAAATATCACTGCAAACGAAACAAAATCAATATTCTTACAACTGAAACAAAAAAAATATCATTCCACCTGAAGCAAAACCAATATTCTTACAACTAAAACAAAAAAAAAATTATTACAACTAAAACGAAAGAAAATATTATTAAATCTTAGACAATAGATGAACTGGCCAAGTAGTAAAATATTTTGCATAATTCCTCAATTCCATCCCATCCCCGCTGTTAATGTACACAGGTACATCTCCGCAGCCGTTATATATTACATCGACCATTATTTTAACCTCACCCTTCTCCAAAGGTCGGTGATGTACTAGAGTTCCAGGAACCGTGGAGATGAGTATACACACACCAACAAACCTCGAATTGCTCATGTCCTTGATATAATACTCTTTGCCATAGTCACTGTGAGTTATTGACAATGATCCGAGCCCCGTGATTGGCAGAGGTGCAGGGGAGGGGAATGTTGGAGGATGAGTCATTTGAGAGGGGAATGTTGGAGGGGAAGGATGTGTGAAACCTTGAGTAGGAGTAGGGTAATGGTAACCTTGAGGAGGCATTGGGGGCCTATAACTTTCAAAAAAGTTCACAAGTTTCCCAATTTGATTTGTCAATAATCCCAGGGTATTTTTAATCTCATGGACATCCCCATCGGTCTTCAACTGCTGCTCTTTTTGGGATGAGATACAATTCTTAACCAAAGAAAGATCGTCCACAAGAGGTGCAATGTGTTGAAGTTTTGTTTTTGGCATTTGTGAGCCAACACCTCTCGTCCTCCCCCTTTTGTACTTTCCAAAGGTCTGTGTCAGGGAATCATTTTCAAGGTCAAAGTCATCAGTAGGGCTCAAATCGGATTGACTGCTGATGGCCTTTATTGATTCCAGTGTCTTAGCCAAGTGCGGCGGGAATTTATTATCTTTGTCCCGTCGAGCATGAAGGAATAAATTGGGCAGATTTGGGTTTTTACCGGCATCTGGACCATCTTTTGTCCTACTCTCCCATTCATTCTTCAAATCCTCATATGATTTGGATCCCAGCCTATGGATATCAGTTTTTTATGCCCTATTTTTTTTGTTTTGATCCCTCTGGACCAACTTTTTTTCCTTCGCCTCATTCTCCAATGACTTATTCCACTGATCCAACGGCATTTCAACATTGGGAGGCACTCTCTCTTTCAAAGCCAAAATATCTGAGATCGCTGCCTCTTTCGAGAAATGTTTCTTCTAAAGGTTTCTCCTGTATGTCCTCAATCCTTCAGCAACCCGAGATAGAACCTTATTCTTGGAACGATCAGGAAATGAGAAATGCTTGCAAAGTTTGTCATGCATGTCATCTTTGACAGCTTGATCAACAAGGTTCCAATTGTCTGGTCCACCGACTCCCACGCTCATTTTTCCCAGCGACAAACACCGGGCTTTAAAGTTCAGGACGTCATTCCTATCACCCGTCAAGTTATTCCCAAGAAGGGAGAAGCTAATAGGCTTCTTTTCACTTGAGCAGGAGGCATCAGGAGTGTTGGATGGGGGCGTTAAAGCAACGGGAGTATTGGATTGGGGCGTAGGAGCACTTGGAGTTGGACTTGGTGAGGAGTGAACCATTGGTGGAGTTGTGAATTGCTCATCCATTGGTGTTGAGAATCCGGATTCTGCACGAGATGGTGAGCCTCGTTGTGGTGTCACCTCAGCACTTGTTACCCTTGGGTTGTTTCCTCTCGACATTATCTACAAAAATTAAAAAATATAAGTGACTAAATAATTATAGTAATATGAAATTATAACTAATTAATCAAGCTTAATTAGTTATATATATATATAGAGAGAGAGAGAGATAGATACCTTTTCAAAGTAAGACTTTAGAATAAGTTCAATGTGTCAGATCTCCATCCATTCAGTATTAGTTTTTAAGAACCTATGAATTTTTGCACGTGGCCAACTAGGAGGAAGGGTATCTATGATTGATGTGTAGATGTTAGTGACATGAACTCGGAATCCCATATTTCTCAACTTGTTGGCAAGATTCAATTTTACATGCATGTGGCGCGAGACATCACAGTCTATGTCAATGCTCTCTGTACGCAGTTGTATCCATAACGGGTGGATTTTTTTTCCCGCCTTCTCCAACAACGTAACCAAGGTTAGGGCTATGTCGGGATTATGTGTGTGAAATATATTTTGTATAATGTCATCCCAGTTTTCTGGTAGAGAAAATAGAATACGATCGAACAAGTAATCTTGCTGGATATCAAATCCACGATTTACAAGGTAGTTAATTTATTCAATCTTTTTATTTTCATAACTATAAATATCAATACCCTCTATATGACGCACGCTAATAAAAGAGTTATGTGTGCGGTCTAATTGCAACCTTTCCCACTCTTGTTGACAATAATTATCACCGTGCCTCATTTTTCCTGAGAAAAGTATACGAGGGCATGAATATGAGTCCTACTATTAAGGTTTGGGTTTGAAAGTTATGAGAGTTTAAAAGTATATGTGAAATCCCAACAACAACCCACCGTAATTGTTTATAACACATATTGTAGTACTTACACACATATTGTAGTGCAAAAAATCACGATATGCATATAACCCCTAATATAATATGATGGCACGCATATAACCCCCAATAAATTCACGACAAGGTGGATGTAAATTTTTTTACTCATTAAAAATCCATTTAATTATATTTTGTCAAAAAAAATACACACACATACAATCTAGGTTTATTGGCATAATCTATACAAACACACACATACAATCTAGGGTTAATTGACATAATATATACATACACACACAGACCATTTAGGGTTTACTAAACCCTAATATTATTTAGGGTTTACACACATACAATTTATACATACACACACATACTATTTAGGGTTTACACACATACAATCTATACATATACACACATACAATATAGGGTTTATTGACATAAACATACATATACATATAAATCTATACACACACATATATAAACATAAATCTATACATACACACACATACACACATACAAACGTAAATCTACACATACATACACAGAAATTAGGGCTTTAGATAGAAATCATAAAATCCGAATGAATTAATACATACCAGGGTTAATCCAAACTCAAAATCGCCAAAATCCAACTCAAAATTGCCAAAATCATTTAACCCTTGCAGCGGCCAACTCTAACTCCAAATGAAATAAACGAAATAAGAAAGCTGCAGCGGGACTTTTTTTTAAGATCTGGAACTGGTCACGGCCAAGAGCCATAACCCCATATGCGCGACCCTTAAAATTAACGTTAGGCAGAGTTGGGTTCTCCAGACCTGGTCACGGCCTAGAGCCGTGATCCACCATGCGAGACCCTTTTCCATGCTTGATTGAGCTATGGTCATGGCCCATAGTCGTGACCCATAGCAAGAAATGGTCACGGCCCATAGCCGTGACCCTAAATCTGTGATGCGCGACCCTTCTACATCAACTCTAGTGCTTGAATGAGGGATGGTCACGACCCATAGCCTTGACACACACCCAAAAATGGTCACGGCTCTAAGCCGTGACCCTCAATGTGTGTACTCTCTTCTTCGTCATGCCATGGGTCACGGACTTGGGCCATGACCAATCCGCGACCAAGCTTGGAGGGAATTTTGGCGTGAGTTTGGCGCTAAGATGGTCACGACCTGGTCACGGCCCAACTCCGAGGCCACTGTGGTTACGAACTTGGTTTGTGACCACTTCTAGAGCATCTATAATTTAGTGTGATAATAAATATGGTCACACCAAATATTGAGTGGGTTTGGTCGCAAACTTGGGCCGTGACCCACTGGGCATGACCATTCGTAGGATTTGGTGTAGTGAATCTTCAAAGGGATCTGAATACCCTTTCCAATGGTCCACCCCGTGCATGAATCGTCATAACGATTCGGACGAACAAACCATCTCTCGAGCCCCAATTTGACCTCAATCAACTTCATTGTCAGAGAAAAAGCTCTTTGAATCTTCGAAGGAAACTAAAACCCCTTTCCAACAGTCTACCCCATGCACGAAACCACATAATCATTTGGACGAATGATCTGTTTTCCCCAAAAATTAATCCGGAGGCCATCAGGTGCTGTCGGGCTCTGTTTGACCAAAGTCAACTCTTCACCTCAAATGATACTAAATGAATATCTAAAGGGAACTGAATACCCTTTCCAATGGCCCACTCCGTGCATGATTTTGACTTACGGTGCGGACGAACGATCTGTTTTACTTCGAGAGCTCATTGGGCGCTTTCGGGCTCTGGTTGACCAAGGTCAAATTTCTAAGTTGAGCAAAACTCTTTGGAATATCGAAATACATATCCTAACCTTTCCAATGGTCCGCCCCATGCGTGATTTTGACTTACCATGCAGACGAACGATTCTTTTTCATCTGACGATCCCCCGTCCAAAGGACCGACGTGCGCTTCCGAGCCACAATTGACCCAAAGTAAAATCCCGGACCCATGAGAGATCCTATGATTCTTGAAGGTCTCTAAAGTACCTTTCTAACAGTATTCCCCATGCATGATCCAGATCAACGGATTACATTCTACGACCATTTTTCCAGGAAAATACGCATGAGACTACCGATTGGCAGGTGCAGTTCCCTGCCTATCAGCAGTGTGTCTAGGGTCACCTGCCGATAGGAAGTACCAGGGAAATTCCGAGAAACATCATCCCTAACCTTATAAAAATAGGGCATGACCTCACTCCCAAGGCACACTAGAGATCCATCAACATCAGTGATCTCAGCAACATTTTCTTAAAATCAACGAAGTTCCTGCATGTGAAGTTCCATTCAAATTTATATTCCCATCCTTTTCATATCCAATTTAGCAAATTTGATTCTCTCTCATCCAATATTCATCTCACATTCGAGGGAGTTTGTCCAAGATCAAAGATCAAGCTTCAAAGAAGGTCCAAATCCTTCCCTCTATCTTTAAATTCCTTGTTTTTGCATAAATTACATTAGATTCATAATCTATTTCTTACTTTAGTTCATACCTTAATATCTACATTTTTATTAGTATATTGCACATATTATTTTCTATAAAAAAACCAAAACAATTTCGAATCGGATTATCCATCACACTTTTCAAAACTAAAATACATTTTTCTATACACACACCCATAATAAAATCCCGTTCAAATCTATGGGATAAACCCACCCTCATGCCGCATTTGAACTACGTGGACTTTGAAATGTAGGCATTTCGGATTAAAACCCAAGACTCGAGTCCAATTTTTTTATTTTCCAATTTTTCCAATTTTCCAATTTATCAATTTTCCTAATTTTTTATATATATTATTTTGGGAACATTCCTATGGATGACCTCACTCTACCTTTCCTATGGTATGAGTTGAACGATTCCCATCTCCATTATATATACACGCACACACACTTCATAGAGAAATAAAGGAAAATAATAACACTATCCCTTGAGAGACCGAAAGGGCGGGATATGTTCTTAACACCTTCCCATTTCGTAACTTAGTCCCCAAAGCTACGAACTATTGGTTTTGTATGCATCAGTTTGTCTTTGATTCCGCTCTCTCGAGGCGACAACATATTCTTTTGCCTGTAATCTTCCTTTGTAAATCGACGTGTGGATCAGGTCATTGAGTAAAACTGTAATCTTCCTTTGTAAAAGCGTATCATGGTAATTGTTTGGCATGGGCGTTCAAGATTTTTTCCCTTAGTGGTTTCCTCGTACATCGATGTTTTTTGTGATCATTCTTTTCTTTATTTTACTTAATCACACTAGATGCATGTTTATGGTTAAGAAGATAAAACTGACTAAATTTGTTTGGTTCAAAAAATTGGTGCTAAATAAATTGGAAAAAGTTTTTTTAAAGAAAAATTATTTTCACCTAAAGGACACACACATAAATAGACCGTCACATTTACAAATTGGTATTAGAGATAGAAACACTATTTTACTATGTGAATGATCCCACATGTCTTTAGGTATGAATTTCGATATTTATGAAGGTTTTAGAACACCTATTTTTAATGAGTCGAATTATGCTTATTGGAAGATGTGTATGAAGTGTGCACTTAAGGATATAGATGAGAGTGTTTGGTTAGTGGTAGAAAAAGGGTGGACACCACCAATCACGAGAGAGGGTGATGCCACACACTTAAAACCTGTTGAGTCATGGACCGAAGCTGATCATAGACTTGCACAATACAATTCCAAAGGTTTAAATTCTATCTCCTCGTCTGTCACCCTGGAAGAGTATAATCGTATTATGATGTGTGAAACATCGAAAAAGGCGTGGGATGTCCTTTCACTTACTCACGAGGGAACTAGCACTGTTACAGCGTTTAAACTTCAAAACCTCACCACCCAATTTGCGACGATTAAGATGCTAACGAGTGAGACATATTATGATTTTTACTCTAGGTTGTCCCATATAGTCAACTCGTCGTTTAACTTGGGAGAGAAAATATCTGACAACCGAGTCATAAAGAAATTCTTAAGTTCATTGCCCGCTAGATTTGTTCTAAAGGTGACTGTTTTATACTATTTGGGTTTACTTGACTCAAAAAAACTAGAAGAGCTTGTAGGCAACCTGAAACCTATGATCTTGGCATGTTTACCTCCAGACAAGTGCCCAAGAAAGAAGAAGGGAATTGCTTTGAAATCCGATGAGGAGACTAAAGTTTTGGAGGATAATGTTTTCGACACCTATTTTGAAGATGTAGCCTTATGGGAAAAGACGTTTAAGAAGTATATTAAGTTCCCACAACAATCAAAAGATGCCAGAAGACTTGAGAAATTCAAGAACAACAAGGACAATCACGTCCCTAAAAATCAAAGTGAGAAAGATAAGAGAGATGAGTTGGATAGGTATTTTGGTTGTGAGGGTTATGGTGGTAAGGTAGAGAAGTGCCCCACTAGACTTAAGAATGAGAGCAAGAAACTGATTGCATATAACGCCACCCTTAGTGATAGTGAACCGGAAGAGGGAGAGGATTCCCCTATTGAGCGCAACTACACCGCGTTCATGGTTTGTCATGTGAGCGATGACGACAAGTCTTCTCATGAAGATACTCACGTGAATGACACTTCTTAGACCATAGTTTGCGAATAAAAATGGGTGAGGGTAAAGAAAGTGAGGATGAGGATGTAGAGGAAAGTGAGTTGCAGGTTACCTTCCATGAATCGTATGAGGAAATGGTGAAGGTGAAGAAGGCTAACTTGAAGTTGCATGCTAGGTCAAAATAACGTGTCGTAGAAAATAATGATGCATTGATTGAGGATCTTAGGGCATAAGAGAAGACTCTTAGGGAGAAGCTGTGACACCCCGCCCAATTAAACACCGTGTGATCAGTACTTTATTAAATTAAATCACAGTGTCCGGTTGGTTCATTCTTAGCATCACTGTCAAAAAATAATTTTATTTTATTTATCACCTAATAAATAACTAAGCTAAGTGTCAAAACATTTAATTTGAATTATACCCAAATAATCCGTTAATAAATTTTCATTATTAAAATAAAAAACTATCTGCATTCCACCAGAATAAAATAAATACTAAACAAAAAATAATTACTTAATTAAATAAGACTGGATAAAACATTCGAGTTCAAATTATCAAACCAAACGTGTAATACTACTCAATCCAAAAATAGAAGAAATGCTACTAAGAAAAGTGCAATCTCTGAATAAGCAAACTAGAAGCGGGCGACACATGCCCTAACTGAAATTTCTGAACTAGAACTTAATGGAAAGATAGAAGCATCTAGTCTCAATAACCTACAGCTTCCACAACAGCTGTAGCTCACCAAATGATCCATTCGTCTAAGTCTGGTGGCAACCCTATGGCTGGGCACCTGATAAATAATAGATATATAGCAAAAGAGAGGAGAATAGCAAGAAACGGGCAGAGTCCGAGTTGTAAAAATATTTATTTTAGCAAGCATTTAAAACTGCATTGAAGCAAGTTTTATGTTCATGTTAGTTTTGAACTCTCACATGAGAATCTCACCTCTCATCTATTGTGTACGCCTAACGTACATCTACTCCCTATTAGTTATGCTACCTAGCCTAACTAGTTCGAAGTCACCATACCACCATCTACGTCACTAGTAGTATATCCGTATCGCCCATACAATACATTATTGCAATAGTTTATCCCTCATAACTAAACATCATTATTCACCGTCCTACCGATTAATCTTTTACCAACTAAGAGTATTTTGTTTCTCATTATTACTATATCTACTAATTTCACACGGTAGAATTTTTCCAAGTTTATTCATATATATAGTCATATCATCCCTATATATGTTTACTACACCTGCACCCCTTGGTTAATACTACTTGGCACAAAGCAATTATTATTATTACCGTATCTACTAGTTTCACAAAGTAGAAATATCCACAAGAACATAATATATATACATATATTCACATCATCACTATATATATATATATATATATATATATATATATATATATATATATATATATATATATATATACTAATCTTTCACTCCTTGGTTAAGATCCATTGGCGTAATGCATACTCTACTATTATGTCCTGGTGCATCGCTCACTGCATAAAGGACAATTGGCTCGGCGTATCTCACGAACCATAAATCTCATAACACAAATATTAGAGGTGTAGAAGGGGATTGACGGAAATCCTGAGATTAGGGATGGTTACCTAAAATGGCAATAGTGTTTGAGATTAAGCAACCGAGGCAGCTCGAGCGTGACAACTCAACGAGGCAGCTTGACGCGGCAACTATAGCTTGTTGTATTAGTCATATTGTATTTTTTTTATATTGACTGTAAGTTATAACGGTTGTAATGTTGTAACGGGAATGATAACGAGTTTGTGAGAGGTTAAACGGTACTCGCGAGAGACCAGGCTTGACAGGGCCTGGGAGAGATTCCATGCTCTATCGAATGACCTCACCGTGGAAACTTTAGAGGGACTTGGTTTGGAGGATTGAGAAGTGAGGCACCGTTAGGGCTCGTCCCAACCATCTTAGATACACCTAGTAAAACACCGAAAGACCCTGACCGTGGAGCCTCGAGTGGAGCAACTTGGAGTTCCATTGGGCGTTAAGTTGCGAACCAAATAACCCTCTACTTAATGTCACATCTACTGTAAGTGATGTCACTAGCGAGCTAAAAAATGTCAGACATGCACTTGAGTAAACCATCATGGTATTTGGGGTTGTCAGGCAATTGGTGAGCCACCTCTGCGACAACAGTCCCCTGACGCACAGTGGTTAGGCAAAAGGCATGTCTTGGCATTTAATGTTTGTGATGTGGAGACAACTAGTGCATCAGGTATTTAATGTTGTGACATAAAGTATGAGGGATGCCTTTCATAGTCTTTAATAACTGAGTTGCCTCGAGGGTGGTGTGGGGGGCTATTTAAGGACCCTAACCACCCTTGAGGATGGAGAGATCCTTTGGAGAGTCTGAGAAGTTATTGCCCGACAGAGAGAGTTTACCTACTCACCATTGCTAATTATTACGAAGCTTTTAATATTTGACATAGATTCTTGAGGGTACTAGGTGTGTTTATACCTACCTACCAAGGTGTGTCTAGGGTGCTTACTTCTCTCTCCCTCTGGCTAAGCTACTTCTAAAGTTCATTACTATCTTCTAAGCTATACACGAGAGTTTTTGTGAGTTTAAACTGAGCTTATCTTCATTGCGTCTGTTTGTGCGTCCTATCATTAACCCAAGGCTTTGTCCAAGTAGCTTATCATTACCATACTCAAACAGGGGTTACGCCTCCATTTATCTTATCTAAAGTACCCTCTTACATTTGGCGACTCTGCTGGGGAGGCGTTCTCCTAGCTAGGGAGTATGGCACAAGATAATGCTACTCGAAGACTCAACTTTTGATCATATCCAGCGTAATGAAGAACAAGACGCGAGAGAGCAAGAGGCCCCAAGGAATGGGGATCCTCGAGTAGAGGTACCTCCGGTTCCGACGACGTCAGATGTTCCTGGGGCGCCACAACCTTCCACGAGCGCGGGGTTGGGACCCGCCCAGATGGCGTTCCTCATGAGAAAATTTTATGAGTTTTTGCAAACCCCAGTAGCTTCAACTATGCTGGGAGGATTGTAGGCTAATGATTTCTTAACACCAGGGGTAGCTCCAACGGCCCCACCAGGTGAAGGTACTGCTGGAACGATCCCAGTAAGTGTACCCTCTGTTGTGAATTCAGCAGGGCGAATTTCAGGAGTTTCAACGGCACCACCGTTAACGTACGTTTCAGTCGCAACGGGCACTCAGCCCGCGGCCCCACTGCTAGTTGCCCCTATGGTATCGCCCATGGAGGAAATGAGAAAGGAGATGCAGAAAGAGATGTTGAAGTTCATGCAAGCCTCCTCACAATCCACTGACGAGGTGGCTTCGGTGTATGACGACTTTCGAACACCTTATCCTCAGAAATACAACGATGAGCCTTACCCGAAGGAATATGTTCCTCCTATCTTTGAAAAATATACAGGAAAAGGTGGGAACCCTAAGGAGCATATTAAGAGTTCTGTTGAAAACTTGGGAGCACATTGCAATGATAAGAAGCTTAGATTGAGGGAGTTTTCCAAATCCCTAACCGATAAGGAATACACCTGGTACTCCCACTTAACTCCCAATAGTGTTTCTACGTGGGAGGAGATGCATGCATTGTTTGTCCCAAAGTTCTTTTTGGCAGAAGACGAGTTCACCTTGACCCAACTTGGTAGGGAGAAGTAAAGACCTGGAGAAGAAGTGGTGGCCTACGTACGAAGGTTCAGGGAAAGGTCCTTCGATGTGAGGGAGGAGGACAAAGAGTGCAAGTTATTACAAATTTGTGCTGAGAGACTGCTTCCGGAATACATCTGCCATCTTATCAACGAGACGCGCGAGGGGACTTTTGCGGCATTCTTGAAAGCAACGACAAACATCTCTTTGGTGGTGCGACCCAATCCGATGGTAGTACCCATGATGTTCAGGCAACCGATACAACCCGCGGGGGGGGGGGGGGGAGACCTCAGCCCCCACGGGTATGATACACCAGGGGGAGATAAGTCCAAAGCACTGAAGAAGGACAATAAGAGGAGGTTTGGGAGAGACATAGAAGACCTGCCACCATTGCCCTGTACAGTATAAGAAGCTATCAGCTGTTATAACGCAATGGTTCAAGGGGGAACGGTCTATGAGCCAAAGGACGTCCCTGTGGGGGAGCCTGACGCAGCAACGAAGGCGGATCCAAAGTACTGCCAGGTTCATCGGAGGATCTAACATCCAACGGAGAGCTGCTTTACGTTGAGAAGAATTATCGACAAATATGTGAAGGCAGGGACGTCACAAATCCCCCCCAGAATGTCAACAACAACCCTTTGCCCGCGCATGGGGCCAATCTCATGGTGGCCCATGATGAAAAGGCCGAGAGAGGGGAAAGGGGGTCAACAGCATGGCAAGAAGAATATGAAGAGGCTCTGGAAGACTGCACGAAGGGAATGGAAAATGTTGTGTTGGCCTATAATGAAGCAAGTGACAAAGATGTGGAGGAGGTGTATAATGTTGAAGGTGAGGAAATAGACCCAACTCTGGAATACTGCACAGTTTCGAGGTCCTTAAAGTTAACTTGGTTCTTCGACCAAGTGGGGGTACTAAAGGAGATTAGGCTCGAGATAACCCATACAATACTTGATATTGCGAGAAATAACGCAGTCCATTCGCTAAGGTGGAGGGGACCCATGGCCAGGTTGGTGAGAAGGTTTCTGTCAGAGGTAACCTTCAGCGATGCAGATAGAGCTGTAAGGTTCCCTCATAACAGGCCATTATATATGATGGCCAGTGTCAATGGAGTTAGCTGCGCGAGGACTCTCATGGATGGAGGAGCTTCCATCAATATTATGCCAATCAAATCCTTTCACGTGGCAAATATTCCAGAAGAAAGGCTGGTTGCCATGCCTTTGGTAATTTCGGATTATGATAACCAATCCTCCAAATCTATGGGGTATGTTAATGTGGGGATTGTGATGGGAAACTTGAGTTCCCATATAAAGTTCCACGTGACAGAGAGTGCAACTTCCTATCATATGTTAGTAGGATGGGTGTGGATGCATAACCAAGGCCTGTTCCTTCTACATACCACCAATGTGCTAAGGCAAATGTCAAGGGAACAGAGGTAACCATTAGGGCCACAAAGAGGCCCTTCGCGGTTGAAGAAGCTCACTTGGTGGACGCAACATTTTACACGGAGCTAGAGGAAGATGTCCGGATCTTAACAAGAAGAATGGAGGGAGCATGGGTTCCCTCGATCAAAGAAAGGATGGGAAACAGCCGAGGAAGCTCACCAGGTGGTCCCCCGACCCCAACGCATCTCGAAGCAGATGGGGGATATGATGAGGCTCAGGGTGGATCCGATGGAGTATGAGGTCTAACGACAAAGTGTGTTGAGCCGGTTCTCAGGAAAAAGGGTGGCCGAGGCTTCTAGGGAAAAGAAGAGGAAGGCAACCACCGCTATCAGTATACAATGTAAGAAGGTCATTACTGAAGAGGGAAATGTGGTGTATCATTTATAACGGTGTGAGCGGGCGGCCGAGGAAGCTGATGATGAGGTTGACTCGATATACGAGTGCTTTCTGGTAGATCAATTGGGGAAATGTATGGTGATAGACAAGTCCAACATACAGGAATTTATAGAGGAAGTCACCGAGGAGCCTCATTGCATGACAGATATACCAAGGCCGTAGGCGCAAGAGTTGGAGCGATTGAACCTAGAAAAAGAAGGAGAGGACCCAAGACCCATCTTCATCTCGAAGGATCTCAGCGCTCGGAAGCGAGGGGCCTTTGTCGAATTGATTCGGGAGTTTATAGATGTTTTCACGTGGAAATACACGGAAATGGAAGGGCTGGATGAGGAAGTAAGTTGCCATAGGTTGAATGTAATGCCTTCAGCCATTCCAGTGAAGCAAGCAACAAGAACGTACAATCCCGAGCTGGATCTGAAGATTAAAGAAGAGGTCCAGCGCCTATTAATGGCAGGATTCATCGTACCAATGCAACACCCACTCTGGCTATCTAGTATTGTCCCAGTGGGAAAGAAAGACAAAAACCAGATAAGGATTTGTGTGGACTTTAGAGATTTGAATAGAGCTTATCCTAAAGATGAGTTCCCTCTACCCTCCATCGATAGCCTCATAGATGCAACGGCTGGTCATGAGATGTATAGTTTTATTGATGGGTATGTGGGGTATAATCAGATCAAGATGAACCCCTCGGATGCAGAGAAAACGGCATTCAAAACACCGTTGGGTAATTTTATGTACAGGGTAATGCCATTCGGCCTCAAGAACACTGGGGCGACTTACCAGAGAACGATGATGGACATTTTTCATGACTTCCTCCACAAATTTGTAGAATTTTATGTGGATGACTTGGTCATCAAATCGAAGGAGGAGGGGTCCCACCTGATCGAATTAAGGAAGGTGTTTTCTCGTTGCAGGAGGTATAAGTTGAGGATGAATCCATTGAAGTGTGTTTTTGGAGTAACGAGTGGAAAATTCTTAGGCTTTGTGATTGATCGGCAAGGGGTGCAAATGGACCTGGACAAGCGGCGAGCGATCTTAGAAATGTTAAGCCCTAAGATAGCGAGGGAGTTGAAAAGATTCCTCGGTAAAGTCTCCTACCTTAGGAGATTTGTACTTGGATTAGCCGAAGTAACACACCCACTGATGCAACTGTTGAGAAAGAGCACGAAGTTCAACTGGGAGGAAGTTCACCAAGAGTCTTTCGCTGAGCTGAAGAAGCTGCTGGTTTCACCACAGATCATGGTACCCCCACAGGCAGGAACGCCGTTGCAATTATACCTTACCTCTACCACGAGGTCTGTTGGAGCTTTGCTGGCCCAAGAAATTGATGGGCAAGAACGACTAGTCTACTACCTCAGTTGAATCATACATGGGCCAGAAATTAGATACAGCAGCCTAAAAAGGCATTGTTTGGCCTTAATCTTTGTAGCACAAAAACTTAGTCATTATATGCTAGATTTTATGATTCACGTTGTGACTAAATGTGACCCCATTAAGTATTTGTTGGCAAGAACTATATTAATTGGCAGGGCAGCTAGGTGGTTCCTCATCCTTTCAGAATATGACTTGAAGTGTGTAGTTCCTCGTGCGATTAAGAGCCAGGCGTACACCAATTTATTGGAAATATTTCCATCAGGAACGTTTGAACCACCTAAAGAAGACATTCCGGGAGATGACCTATAAGCTAATTATCTGGGTGCAATTAAGGAGGAGTGGACGATGCAGTTTGATGGATCTTCGGCAGAGAAAAAGGGAGGGGCAGGGGTTATTCTTTCAAAGGGAGTAGAAGAAATTTGCCTTTCCTTCAAGTTAGATTTCCCTTGCTCCAATAATGAAGCAGAGTACGAGGCATTAGTGCTAGGGTTGCTAGAAGCTCTTCGAAGGGGAATTCGTTCACTCTGCATTAAGGGTGATTCGAACTTAGTGATCCAGCAAGTAAACGGAGAATACACATTGAAGCACATGAACCTGACACCATACAGAACGATCATCCAGAGACTCCTCAACCAGTTCCATCGGACTAAGATCAAGAGACATCCCAGAACGATGAATCTCCCCCCAGATGCGTACGCAACTATTGCCCAGAAAATGGTCATGAGGAATGATACAACTATCGTCATGATCCAACGAAGAACAGCTCCTTCGGTGGTGCAATCAATTCTACCGATGGAGGAGGACGCGGACTGGAGGGGAGAGATTAGGAAGCAGCTAGAGTCTGGCGAAGGGGCAATGTGGCTAAGAGAGTTGGCCTAATATTTTACAAACCAGGGAAATATCTACTTCAGAAACGTAGGTGGATGGCTATCAAGATGTATTGGCCCAGAAGAAGCAGAGCGAAGGTTCAAGAAAACACATGAGGATCACTGCGAAACAACTGAGGTACCTTTTTATAGGAGAATTCAAAGAGAGGGATATTTCTGGCCTAGAATGAAGCAGGACGCGGTGGAGCTACAACGGAGGTGCGATAAGTGTCAGCTATTTTTTGAAGCAGCTGAATGTCATTTCGTTGAAACTCAAACGGACTGGAGGCGACCCTATATCAACTTCATTCAAAATGTAGTTGTCCCACCAGAAAAAATCTATGCAATGGGACTAAAGCGAAGGGCCCCAAGGTTCTATATCCAGGAGGGGAAGCTCTATCGAAGGGGATACTTCAATCGGCCATTGCGTTGCATCATGAAGGAAGAAGCAACCGAGGTCCTCAAACAAGTACACGATCCAGCTCACATAGTAGGGGCCAAGTTGTATGATCAGCTGATAACGTTGGGATATTATTGGCAAACGATGGAGAAGGACTCTGCTGAGTTCGTTTGAAAGTGAAAGGCTTGCCAGCTACATGGAAACATGATCCATGCCCCATCGGTAGACTTACACTCTCTGGCAACGCCTTACCCTTTTCACACTTGGGAATTTTACCTAGTAGGGGCAATACACCCCTCGTCAAGGGGGAAAATATGGATCCTAGTGGCAACAGAGTGTTCCACAAAGTGGGCCGAAGTGATACCACTAAGAAGGTCGACGACAGGGGTAGTGAGCAACTTCATCCGAGAATACATCATCTACTGTTTCGGGATCCCAAAGGTCATTCTCTCAGATAACGGAACCCCTTTCGTCAACTCAGAGGTAACGATGCTCACGGATAAATACTCCATCATCCACTGCACTTAGACGGTGGCATACCCAAAGGGGAACGGCCAAGCCGAAGCAACTAACAAGACTTTAGTCAATATCTTGGCTAAAATGATGGAAGATTTCCCAGGATCATGGGATGACAAGATACCAGCCGTTTTATGGGCCTATCAAACTACTAAGAGAAAGCCTACGGGGTATACTCCGTTCTCTCTCGTTTATGGGGCTGAGGCAATTCTCCCAGTAGAGTTAGAGGTTCCCTCGGCTTGATATACTCTGCGAAGCAGCATGCTCCCTCAGAATAGACACGTGCAGTTAGAAGCGTTAGACGAGCACAGGGATAATGCGATGCAACACTTTCAAATGTATACGAGGCAGCTATCCAGGGCGTATGACAACCTGGTGAGACCAAGGAAGTTTGTGGAAGGAGATCTCGTGTTAAAGGTGACAGTTAAACATATTAGGGGACTTCCTCTACCTAAGTTTGCAGCAAATTGGGAGGGACCTTTCATCGTAAAGGAGGCTCATGACTCAGGTTATTGTTTAATTTCTAAGATAGAAGAAGACAGGCCATTTAAGGTTAACAACAAATGGTTGAAGGTCTATCAAGTGTAGGGCCATTACGTTTGGAGTCACCAATGTAGTTAACCAATATGAATATATGAGTTCACTTTGTGGAAGAAGGTCCCCTTTATTTTATTTGTTTTCTTTTAGAGTTAAAGGAACTACGGAACTTCATGTCATGATCTATGTAAACAACTGTAACCCAAAGAGATAACATGGGAATAAGTTTTTCTTTTCCATTCATATACTTTGGGGCATTACAAAAATGGGAACAATCGCCCAAGGATTACATAGGAGAAAAGAAAAAAATACATATTGATTGGGCATAAATATTGTATATTTATTCCCCTAATTTCAGTGTATTTGTGAACCCGAGTGATGTAACATATATGGATTTGATGCACATTTATGTTACTAACCTTCGTTGGCGAGTATTTCGTGTTTCGTGCTTCTCTTATTGGTTTTACAGGTTAATTATGCAAGCAGTGCAAAAGAGGAAGCGAGACAATGAAAGAAAAGTTAAGAAGGCAAGTTCAAGGGCAATTTGGTAATATTTCAGCCAGATCCGAAAGGAAAATTCAATGGGAAAGTTCAAGAGATCGGAACAACGAGAACACTGGAAGAAACGGAACCCAAATCCGAGCTACGGTTGATGAGTTATGACCAGTTGAAGTTGAAGAAAAATCCAAAGAAGAAAGAAAAGAAAGCAAGAAAAATTCTAAGTGAAGCACCCCAGACCAGCATACATTCGCGAACCCAGGGCCGAACCGGTTTGGGGGGCGAACCGGTTCGGGCTACATGCGAACCGGTTCAGGGGGCCTGATGCACGAAATTTCTCCTCCATTCTGATTGGCTCCCAAGAATCCTTTTAGGTTAAAACTCTCAAAGAGAGTGGGGTACGTAGGTAACAACTTAGGAACAGCCATTTGAGATAATTTTGAGTAGTTTTTGATAGAGAGAAAGGGAGGAGAACATCTAGGAACATTACTTTGATTGATTGCTACAAGAACAAGACATTTCCAGGTTTGCTTTCAAGTTATACTTCACGCTTTCTTTTTATAATAATTCGTCATCTTGCATGGTAATTTTTCTGTATGATTTGAATGAATTTCTGCGTTTATAGTACTTCGTTACGTATATTGATCTAGTGTTATCATGAGTTTGTTTGCATGCAACGTTAATATTTCATGTATCGTTCAGTTTAACATGTCCGGCTAGGTTTAAAAGGTTGGGATGCATGAACCCAACCTAATGTGTTAGTGCATGTGTATAACGTTAATCCGATGAATTTAACGATTTATTTTGATCGTATTGCCTAATTACATAATAATTGTAGATCTTTATATCTCGTTTACCTTTGGGTACTCGTGACGGTTTAGAGTACACTTTGAATGCCATTATTGCGATACCGATTTACTCATCCTCAGATTAGGTATGACGCGGGCTTGAACCTCGTATACATAATGCTTGGGAGTCCTAAATTCCGGGTCTGATCAATCGGATAAATTTATGATTAACATTATCACCGCACTACACTAGGGTTGGGGGATTGTATTCCCATCCTATTTTTCTCATTAGTTAAAATAAAAAGGTTTTGAAATCACAAGTCATTCTCCATTAGATAGATTAATTTAGCTGCATCTTTGTTCATTTTCATTGTCGCATTTAGCTTAATCAATCTCAAAAACCAAATCAATTTTCCTTTTCTTTTTAGAGTCGAGGTTAGGATCTCTCCGTCTCATCCCGTCGTCACAACTTTGTTGTCCTTTTTCCCTGTGGATTCGATACCCGACTTACCGGGATTATTACTTGAGAGACAGGCTTACACTTGAGCCTAGAGTGAACGCACTTCTGAGACACATTTTCAGTCGCGTCAAGTTTTTGGCGCCGTTGCCGGGGAATTAGGTAGACTTAGGATTAGATCGCGTCAATCCAAAGCTTTGACCAAAAAAAAAAAAAAAGCACAAAAAGATTCACAATTATCCTCTCTCCTAAGCTTAATGCAAAATTCTGAAACTCCTTCCACACCTCATAATACTCCAACCAATATTCACGAAAATCCTATAGTGGAGTATAATCCAGATAGTCCCCACACTCCAAACGCCCCACAGTTCTGGATCCCGCCTCCCACACCGTCACACTCAATCTCCGGTAACACTCCATTCTCCTTCGTAGGACACACCTCCGATTACACTTCGAGCACACCCAGTGAGAGCGCCGAGTCGTTAAGTGAGAGAGAGATGTCGCAACATAGTAATGCACCTACCGGTGAGGAAGAGCCTCCGTACCGCCCGTTGAGAGAATTCTTATATCCCGAGCGCACTGTCACTCCGGGATGCATTATACTCCCGTATAATGCCGGGAAGTTCCGTTTCAAAAATGGAATGATCCAGATGCTACCATATTACCACGGTATGGATTCTGAAAAGCCATACCTCCATATAAGGGAATTTGAGGACATGTGTGATACTCTCAACGATCAAACCTGCACACAAGAGGTAATCCGCCTCAAACTCTTCCCCTTTTCGCTCAAAGATAAAGCTAAAGCCTGGTTATGGTCTTTACCTCCAAGCTCGATTCCATCATGGAATGAGCTACAGTCAAAATTTCTCAAGAAATTCTTCCCACCACATCGAACAATCTCTATAAAGGCTTAAATTCAATCGTTCAGGCAACATGAAAATGAACCATTCCATCGATGTTATGAACGTTTCAACGAGTTAGTGGCTTCATGCCCCCATCATGGATTTGATCCATCGTAAATCATCTCCTTTATCTATAATGGGTTGAATCTTAACTCCAAACAACTTGTTGAAACTATGGGAAGTGGTCCGTTTGTCGATTTAGATGCCCACGATGATGATCTTCACATGAGGTATATCGCTGAGACTACCCAATCCTGGGATACTTTCGATCCGAACGCTCAAAATCGAAATCGACAATCTACCACTGCTCCATCGGCGTTCGGCCTATTCCACGTAGATAAGAATTCTATGATGGACAGTCGATTAGACACCCTTGAGAAAGGATTGCGAGACCTATGCGAGATATATGGAAAAGGACTAGCTGGACCCATTCCAAACCCTGTCGTGAAGGTGTGTGCAATTTGTGAGGCGGGACATTCAACTGAGGAATGTTCGACGATACCCGCCTACAAAGTAATGTTGCAGGAGCAAGTTAGTGGTATAGGAGGCTTTAAGGGTAATTTCGGTGCCCCGCATGGGAATTCATATAATGCTTTGTGGAAAAATCACCTCGGTTTTAGCTACGAGCAACAACATGCCGCAATGAACCCTCCTTCTCATGCTACCCCTCCTCCACCACAACAATTTCAACAAGCTCCACACATGCAAGGACATGTGCAAGCACCACCACCTCACGGAAATTATATCCCGCCACAGCGGAGAACTCTCGAGGATACAATGAATCAATTCATCGCAAGCCAGACCGCAACCAACGCCAAATATGATCGTCTGATTGGCGACATAAATGCGAATCTGTCAAAGATATAATCCTCATTGAGTGTTCAAGAGAAGGGCAAGTTTCCTGCCCAAGGCTAACGACCTCCCCAAGATCAAACTAGTGTTAGCTCCACCTCCACTGAACATCATGAGCAATGTCAAGCAGTGACCACTCTTCGTAGTGGGAGAGTCATTGATTTATCACCTCCTCCACACGACACAACAAAAGACAAGGAGATTTCGCCCGGCACGAAAGAGGCCGAAGATGTCCCCTTGAACGAGAGTAACAAGGAAAACGCTAGTGAGCCTGAGGTGGTAGTGAAACCACCCTCCGCAGCACCATTTCCTCGAAGGTTGATTCCCGCTCAAAAAGGGAATCCACGTGATGACGTGCTAGAAGTGCTTAAGCAAGTGAAGCTGAATTTACCCTTTCTTGATGCCATCAAGCAGATTCCAGCTTATGGCAAAGTTATCAAAGATTTGTTGACGATAAAAAGGAAGATGAAGGTAAAAAAGAATGTCTTTTTAGCCCAGAACGTGAGCTCCATTCTACTAAATGATCTCCCGCCTAAATTCAAAGATCCCGGTGCACCCACCATATCATGCATCATTGGAGAAAATAAAATTGAGAAAGCCTTACTTGACTTGGGGGCAAGTGTAAACATACTCCCTTACTCCATTTATAGGCAACTTGATCTGGGCGACCTCAAGCCCACAAAAGTCACTCTCCAATTAGCGGATGGATCAGTGAAGATCCCACGAGGCATAGTCGAGGATGTGATCGTCCAAGTTTATACTTTCTACTTCCCGGTAGACTTTGTCATTTGGAACACGGAGCCCTCCTTTAACTCGAGCAACCATGTTCTCATCATCCTTGGGTGCCCTTTCTTAGCTACAGCTAATGCAATCATCAATACAAGGAATGGGAGAATGCAACTCACCTTTGGGAACATGACCTTAGAAACTAACATCTTCCACATAGCCCAAAATGCAGGGGAGGAAGATGATCTTCAAGCGGTGAGCCTCATAGACGAGGTAGTAGAAGAGTACTTTGAGGAAAATTTCTGTGGCGACGCTTTAGAGTCCTGTTTCCCGACGAGATATGAGTGTGAGGGGACGTATACCGACTTCGAGAGGGAGGTTGGAAAGTTGAGAGAATTACTCGATGAGAGTACGTCAGACGAGGACGTGAGAGAGGTTAATTGGGTTTCTAGATTTGAGGAATTACCTCCGAGGGATACACACATGGCTCCCTCCAGTGAAAAATTTCCAACCCTCGAATTAAAGAAACTCCCCTCCCATATTAAATATGCATACCTAGGAGAGGATGAGACATTTCCTGTTGTTATCTCCTCTAGCCTAGATGAAGGGCATGAGGGTAAATTATTGAGAATTCTGAGGAAGCACCAAAGTGCTTTTGGTTGGTGCATCGCTGATTTGAAGGGGATAAGTCCTTTGATTTGCACTCACAAGATCCATCTCGAAGAGGATGTCAAGACCTCTAGAGAAATGCAAAGAATACTGAACCCCAACATGAAAGAAGTTGTGAGAACCGAGATCATCAAATTATTGGATGCCGGGATTATCTACCCAATCTCGGATAGCAAATGGGTGAGCCCTATTCAAGTCGTCCCGAAGAAGTCGGGTATGACTGTGATTGAGAATGCTACGGGAGAGCTTGTTCCCCAACGCACCACCACCGGATGGCGTGTTTGCATTGACTACCGAAAACTCAATGCAGGAACTAGGAAAGACCATTTCCCCTTGCCATTCATTGATAAAATGCTTGAGAGAGTTACGGGCCACCCTTATTATCGCTTCCTTGATGGTTATTCCGGATATAACCAAATTGAGGTAGATGTACTTGACCAAGAGAAGACGACCTTCACTTGCCCTTTTGGTACGTTTGCCTACAAACTTATGCCATTTGGCTTGTGTAATGCACCCGCGACTTTTCAAAGGTGCATGTTGAGCTTATTTAGCGACATGGTCGAGAGAGGACTCAAAGTGTTCATGGACAATTTCAGCGTTTTTGGCACCTCTTTCCATCATTGTTTAGACAAGCTGGAAAAAGTACTTACCCGATGTGTGGACAAAAACTTAGTGCTGAATTGGGAGAAGTGTCATTTCATGGTCACCGACGGAATAGTTCTTGGCCACATAGTATCATCAAAAGGCATAGAGGTTGATAGGGATAAGATAGATGTCATAGCTGATCTTCCCCACTGAAATCTCTAAAGGACGTGCGCTCATTCTTGGGCCACGCAGGGTTTTATCGAAGGTTCATTAAGGACTTTAGCGCTATCGCTAGACCCTTAAGAAACCTTCTCATGAAGGACAACCCGTTTGAGTGGACAGAGGCATGCCAAAGCTCCTTTGACAAATTAAAGAACATGCTCGTGTCCGCTCCTATCATGCAAGTTCCAGATTGGTCCTTACCATTCGAACTTATGTGTGACGCAAGCGATTACGCGATTTGGGGCCGTTTTGGGCCAACGTAAAGATAAGCAAGCTCATGTCATCTACTACGCTAACCAGACCCTTATCGGACCTCAACTCAACTACTCTACCACGGAGAAGGAGTTGCTAGCGGTAGTCTTTGCCCTTGATAAATTCAGGTCATATCTCATTGGTTCTCCTATTACTGTCTTCACCGACCATGCGGCTTTGAAATATCTACTTGCAAAGAAAGACGTCAAGCCGCGCCTCATAAGGTGGATCCTGCTCCTACAAGAGTTCAATCTCTCCATCAAAGACAAGAAAAGAGTAGAAAATGTCATTGCCGACCATTTATCTCGGCTTTCGTTCGATGTACCTAGTGATCCCATACCCATAGACGAGCACTTTCCGGATGAGCAACTGTTTGCTACTTTTTCGTATCCCTGGTTTGCGGACATAGTGAACTATCTTGTCACGGGAGCCGTCCCTCCCGATTGGACACCGCAAGATAAGAAGAGGTTTCTTAATTGGTCGCGTATGTTCTTTTACGATGATCCCTTCCTCTTTAAATATTGCGCCGACCAAATCATCCGACGATGTGTACCGGATGAAGAGATCCCGAAAGTCATCCAGTTTTGTCATTCGGAAGCGTGTGGAGGCCATTTCTCGACGAAAAAGACGGCCGCTAAAATTCTGCAATGCGGCCTCTATTGGCCTACAATCTTCCGGGATGCGAATGATGCTTGCAAGTCATGCAACAGGTGCCAACGAATGGGAGACATTTCTCGATGAGACATGTGCCCCTTACCCCCATACTCATCATTGAGATATTCGATTGTTGGGGTATTGACTTCATGGGTCCCTTCCCCCCGTCCTTTGGTTTCTTATACATCCTAGTCGCGGTAGACTACGTTTCTAAATGGGTGGAAGCTATAGCTACTAAGACCAATGACAACAAAGTGGTGATAAAGTTCCTACAGGAACACATACTTTCTCTCTTCGGTGCACCGAAAGCGATAATTAGCGATAATGGCACGCACTTTTGCAATAGTCCATTCGAGAAGCTCATGAGAATGTATGGTGTCGTCCACAAGGTTGGGACGACATATCACCCATAAACGAATGGGCAGGCCGAGCTAGCGAATTGGGAGATCAAGAACATTCTTGAAAAGACCGTTAATCCTACCCGGAAAGATTGGTCCCTTAGATTGACCGATGCACTATGGGCCATCGTACCGCATTTAAGAATCAACTTGGCATCTCTCCTTTCCATTTTGTGTATGGAAAACCTTGCCATCTTCCTGTTAAGCTCGAACACAAAGCGTATTGGGCGATTAAGCAATTGAACTATGCCTTGGACAAAGCCGGTGAAGCCCGCAAGCTTCAATTGAATGAGCTAGAAGAACTACGCAATGATGCGTATGAGAATACCAAAATTTCAAAAGAGAGGATGAAACTCGCTCATGATAGCATCATTCGACGAAAAGAGTTTCTTCCCGGGCAAAAAGTTCTTCTCTATAACTCTCGGCTTCACCTCTTTTCGGGAAAATTGCGGTCACGATGGTCTGACCCGTTCGTCATGAAGAACGTTTTCCCCCATGGAGCTGTTGAACTAGACGATTTAAAAGAGGAAAACACGTTCAAAGTAAATGGACAACGCCTAAAGCCATATCTAGAGGCGTGTGCAGATGAGGTCGACACAATTTGGTTGTCGGACCCCGTTTACGAGGTCAATTGAGCTGAGAAAGTAAGGTCGTCGCACCCCCGACGCGTATGGGGTGAGTTTGTGTGTATAGTAGTCGTGTGTGAATAGGTTAGTTAGGAGTCAGGAGCATGAGTCACGAAAGAGATCGGTTAGCACGCACTTCGAGGGAGCTAGTACTCAATACGAGGTTGAGTTCGAGGAATTTTTAGGGAGCCTGAGGGTCTAGAACGTTTTTAGGGGCCTTACGCACAAGTTAGAGGATGAAAGAACGCCTTGAATCGGAGAGAAGAGAGAATTCTAGCATCCGGTCCAGCCTGCTACCCCGAACCCCATCCAGAACCGACTCGGGGGCGAACCGGTTCGTGGTACCTCCGAACCGGTTCGAGGAACCTGGCAGGTTCATCCCCCCCCCCCCCCCAATTCCAAATTCATTTCCCTTCCCTCCATTCTTCCCCCCATTCTTCCCCATTCGTTTTTACTCCCTCCAAACTCTTCCCCCTTCCCAATTTCATCCTAAGTCACTCCCTCCCTTATTTCCTTCCCACCCATTCCCATTTCCCACCAAAAACGCACCCCTCCACACCTATAAATACCCATCCATCCCTCCTCCATTTCTCACACCAAAAATTTCCCTCACTCTCTTCTCCCCCATATCCTTTCCCCTCTCCCTCTCTCTTTCCTTCAACATGCTGCGCCCTCGCCGCACCAATCTCCGCCCCAAGAAATATGATGATACCACCCTCCTTGATGACGAGGGTAAGGGGGTCTTTCGAAGCGTCCAAGAACGTCATTGGGCCGAGCAATACTTCTCGGCTACGCGCCCCATTCACATCGAACGCTTCGTTAATTGGGACCAACTTCCGGGCGATGTCACCGCCCTATTTGATCGCCGCAGGTGGTGCTCTTTCCTCGCCCCAACGAGCACTCACGTGTTTGAAGCCGCCATTCGCCAGTTTTATGCGACCTTGGTTCACAAATCCTCTACGCTCCACGAGGCATACCTTGACGGTATCATCATTCCTTTTTCGGCGGCCATCATAGCACGCAAAATGCGTGCTAAAGGGGTAATCCTTCCCGTGCCCTTCCAATATCCCAATAATGGTACCCCCCACACCAAAGACGAATGCATTGCTCGCATGGCACCCGGGGAGGAATGGGTGCGCGAATCTTTTCCCATTGGTGGCTTGGCGGCTACGGTGCGCTTCACGCACCTCATTGCTTATGGCGCCATCCACCAAACCACCAATGACTCGGTGGTCCGGTTACGTCATGCTAATTTCCTCTACCACTTCTTGGACCCCGAGAGCACCATCAATCTTGCCCAGCTTTTCTACGCGGATATCCTCAATGCCGCTTACGACGAATGGGGCAAAACCGCGCTCCCTTACGCCTGTTTCATTACGGATCTCTTGATGGAAGCTGGAGTAGATGACCCGGGGCAACAAATTCGACTTCCCCGCCCCATTGTCGGCACGTCCACCACTCGGAGCGAACGCCAAATGCACGTAGCTCACCCCGACCGTTCCATTCTCGACGAGGATGTGGACGATGAAGCTCATGATGCCCAGATGATGGACTTCGACGAGGAAGAGTTTGAGGATGATGATGAGGATTCCGATTTCGAGCCCCCGAGGGCAAACTTCGAGAGTCGCCTTTCGGCGGTTGAGTACCGCCTCGACGGGTTCATCAACCAATATAATCAAGATCAAGCGGCTTACCGAAGGGACACCCGGATGATGTACCAACTCTAAGTCCACCTTCACCAACTCAACGTCGACGGACCTCCACCCCCCTTCTTTTATGACCCGTATGATCCAAATGCACCCGGTCCCTCACACCCACCTCCACCTCCACCATGACCTATGATTGTTTTTATATTTTGGTGTGAATGTTAGTTGTGGTAGGGATTTAACATTGCTCACAATTTCTTTCCAATTTCTTATGTAACACAGGCTCCTCATTGTTATTATACAATCTTGCATTTTTCATATTTGTTTGTTTTATTTTTCCGCACTTATTATTCGCTTTGAGTTAGATTTTCGTCCTTTTTTCTTGAGGACAATGCAAAAGTCTAAGTTAGGGGGGGGGGTCACAAGTGCGTATTTTTAAAACTTCACAAATTTTTAAAATGCCCAAAAATTTCCAAAAAAATCATAAAATTTTGAAAAATCCAAAAACATTATTGTTCAAAATAAATAAAAATTGGAAATCAAATTTTCCAAAAATATCATTAAAAGTCAAATTGGAGTCTCAAATTGTAAACATCCAACATACATAAAGCCAAAATTGATCAAAGATGGAAATTGAGCGAAAATTGACGACTTAACGAATAAATGTGGAGATTAACAAACCCGGTGAGATTCGAGCCTATCACGTTTTGCGAGTTTTTAAATCAATCCTAGTTAATTGTTAACTCAAAGTTCTTTTCAGTGCCTAATAAGTTGTCAAGGATCTCAATCCTTTCATTTTGATCGGTTCTAAAAAATGTGTGCAATATTGCCTTGAAAAACGTGCCAAATTTGTCTCTAAACTTAAATTCACCTCGAAACGCATATGGTAACGCAATTGGCATTTTGGACAATGAAGTAGGCCCTCGTTTGTCACCCAAAATTTTAGCCCAAAAAAGTAGCAAAAAATCACCCTTTGCAACCCAAATTGAGCCGAATAATTTTCCCTTTCGTTTGACAACCCGAAAAACCCAAAATAGCCGGAATTGTGAAAAATGAGAAAATTCAGAATTTAAGTCCAAAAAGTGCATATAAAGGGGCAAGAAACAAAATAGTATGCTCAACAAAAATAACAAGAAAAGAAAAGAAATGAAAAAAATAGAAAAAATAGAAAAAGAAGAAAAAATGAACAATAGCCCGGAAAAAGCACAAATGGGCATCATTAATGATTTTTCCAATTCCAACCTTCCATTCCTCCTTCATTTCACCCAAGGCACCTTCAACCCGAAAAAAAGTCCTAACCGAGTCCAAATTGCGAAAATTGATTATCGCGTGGAGAGTTAAGACACCAAAAGATAATATAAGAGGCTAAGTGCGCGAAATAGAGGCAATGTTCCCGTTTTTAAAATCGTAATCCGTTGATGAGATCCTTTCACCATAAAGTTTCCATCTTTCTAATTGTATGCGTGAATTTGCTTCCATTACATTTACTCTTTATATCACGCATACCGAGAGAATAGCCATAATCCGAGAGATTCGTTTGTGAGAGCGTTTCGTGAGAAATTGAAATCAAAACGAATTTTTGAATAAGTAACGTAATGATCAATCGGTGGAAATTGGCGGTTATATTTCCGGCTTCGCACACACGCACTAAGGGTTGAGACTCGTAAATATGACTTGATGTTGATTATTTTCTGGAAAGTTTGAATTACACAATTTTTGCATATTTTTAAATTTCTTCGAGTTGAATTTTGTGGGTATATTCTCTGCAAACCGTCACGAGACACAACTCGTCCTACTAGGGTGACCTAGGGGTTTAAAGGCTTGTTGCATGCGCTAAATGCAATCGTTTGCCCGCGAAAAGGGTATTCTATCCCAATAAAATGCGATTTACATGAGTTAAGCCTCGTTAGGATTCTTTTACATTGCTCGGGACGCGCAAAGTTCTAAGTTAGGGGGGTTTGATTGGGCATAAATATTATTTATTTATTCCCCTAATTTCAGTGTATTTGTGAACCCGAGTGATGTAACATATATGGATTTGATGCACATTTATGCTACTAACCTTCGTTGGCGAGTATTTCGTGTTTCGTGCTTCTCTTATTGGTTTTACAGGTTAATTATGCAAGCAGTGCAAAAGAGGAAGCGAGACAATGAAAGAAAAGCTAAGAAGGCAAGTTCAAGGGCAATTTGGTAATTTTTCAGCCAGATTCGGAAGGAGAAGTCAACAGTAAAGTTGAAGATCTCGGAACAACGAGAACACTGGAAGAAACGGCACCCAAATCTGAGCTACGGTTGATGAGTTATGACCAGTTGAAGTTGAAGAAAAATCCAAAGAAGAAAGAAAAGAAAGCAAGAAAAATTCTAAGTGAAGCACCCCAGACCAGCATACATTCGCGAACCCAGGGCCGAACCGGTTTGGGGGGCGAACCGGTTCGGGCTACATGCGAACCGGTTCGGGGGGCCTGATGCACAAAATTTCTCCTCCATTCTGATTGGCTCCCAAGAATCCTTTTAGGTTAAAACTCTCAAAGAGAGTGGGGTACGTAGGTAACAACTTAGGAACAGCCATTTGAGATAATTTTGAGTAGTTTTTGATAGAGAGAATGGGAGGAGAACATCTAGGAACATTACTTTGATTGATTGCTACAAGAACAAGACATTTCCAAGTTTGCCTTCAAGTTATACTTCACGCTTTCTTTTTATAATAATTAGTCATCTTGCATGGTAATTTTTCTGTATGATTTGAATGAATTTATGCGTTTATAGTACTTCGTTACGTATATTGATCTAGTGTTATCATGATTTTGTTTGCATGCAACGTTAATATTTCATGTATCGTTCAGTTTAACATGTCCGGCTAGGTTTAAAAGGTTGGGATGCATGAACCCAACCTAATGTGTTAGTGCATGTGTATAACGTTAATCCGATGAATTTAACGATTGATTTTGATCGTATTGCGTAATTACATAATAATTGTAGATCTTTATATCTCATTTACCTTTGGGTACTCGTGATGATTTAGAGTAAAATTTGAATGCCATTATCGTGATACCGATTTACTCATCCTCAGATTAGGTATGTTGCGGGCTTGAACCTCGTATACATAATGCTTGGGAGTCCTAAATCCCGGGTCTGATCAATCGGATAAATTTATGATTAACATTATCACCGCACTACACTAGGGTTGGGGGATTGTATTCCCATCCTATTTTTCTCATTAGTTAAAATAAAAAGGTTTTGAAATCACAAGTCATTCTCCATTAGATAGATTAATTTAGCTGCATCTTTGTTCATTTTCATTGTCGCATTTAGCTTAATCAATCTCAAAAACCAAATCAATTTTCCTTTTCTTTTTAGAGTCGAGGTTAGGATCTCTCCATCTCGTCCCGTCGTCACAACTCTGTTGTCCTTTTTCCCTGTGGATTCGATACCCGACTTACCGGGATTATTACTTGAGCGACAGGCTTACACTTGAGCCTAGAGTGAACGCACTTCTGAGACACATTTTCAGTTGCGTCACATATACAAGAAGCTCATTAAACTAGGAGGAACCACATATCAGGGGAAGAAAAGAAATCTCCAGGGAGTCCCGCAGAGGCTGCCTGAC